>CM053774.1:21647539-21673434 GCA_028658325.1 Potorous gilbertii
AAATGGCAATGGTATTCTGTCTCACTCTTATTTATGTTCCTTCACAACTTGATACCCATACCCTGCTGTTCCAATGACTTATTTGCCTTCATTAACTGGCTATAAAAGATCCTGTTATTTATCAATAACTTACACCTCTAACCTGTCTACTTCAGAACACAAGATGGACAACAGGGTAAAGCTGGCTCCAAGACATAGGACTACATTTACACCCCACCCCTGAGGTTTACTGCTTGTCTGACATTGGCAAGTCACCTACCCCTTCCCACACTACAGCAACAATTTTCTTAATCAGGGACGTGGACTGGATGACCTCTGAGTTTCCTTCCAACTCTCTAACCATGATCCCACAGTGTCTTTTTCTATTAAAAAGGAGACAATTAATTTAACCTAACACAAATGTTTCCTTATTGGTCACTTCCAAACAATCTTGAAGTAAACCAGTCAACTGGGTGGCATCCGAAGATCCTTTTTTTACAAACACTGGAATCTCTTGGAAAAAGTTTTTTAAATTATTTTTTTGGCCTCCTAATTTCTTTTTTATGTAATGTTAAACCTTAGCTTCTGTCCCAAGTTAAAATATTTTTCATTACTCTCCATAAGGCATTCACATGAAAAACCTGGCCTAATTTCATCATTCTGCACTAGGCATCCACTCCACATCTAAGTTTTCATTAAAATCTCGTGTGGGCTGGGGTCCACAAAGGTTCTGTATTCAATTGGATTGTAAGTTCTTTGTGGCCATTCAAGAGAGAGTATGGTATGATAACCACAATAGCTAGTATTTCTTTTAATAATCTATTAGTGGTACTTCTCAAAATCAACTATTCCTTGTGAAAGTCTAGCCAGTCCTGTGACTTTTTGACTTTCAAAACTCTTTCCCTGTTATCTTATTTGACTCTTACAACAACTCTGTGGAATAGGTGCTACTATCATCTCCATTCTGCAAATGAGAAAACTGAGGCAGAGAAAGGTTAGGAGATGCCCAGGGTCACATGAGATAGGGACTCAAATCTTTCTGCTCAAATCTGATTGCAAGTCTAGCACTCGATCCATACCCAGCTGCCTCCTTAAGACTCCAGTTAGGGAAATCTGGGTCCAAATCCAGTCTCTGACACCAACTAGCTGTCTGACCTTGGGGAAGCCCTAACTCTTCATGGATCTTGTTTCAAAGAGTTAGACTCAATGACTTGTTAGGATCCTTCAGCTCTATCTCTGTGAGGCCATGGGCCATTACTATCCTAAATGGTATTCAGTACCCAACAAAACAGTGGTGTTAGAATGAGTTCACAATCTCATGCATGCAGTCTGTGTTTGGAACAGTTTGCTGCTCCATTACAGTCACATTTTCACCTGGCTCTATCCAAAATAATCTATCGGTTGTGAATATTTCTAGTCAGTCCTAAGTCCCTCACAGGCTCCATACTGGCCATAGTTCTGCAGGAGTTTCAAAAATCAAGAACTCCATGAGAGGTAAATTGTAAAGTAAAACTATAGAGTTCAAGCGTTGGGAACAAAACTTACCGAAAGTTCTATTTGTCAGATAACTAGCTTAGTATTATTATGCACGTGGGAGGGACTTAATAATGCTTGGAATCTGAAGATAAATGAGATCTTGAATTCTACTGTTCATTATTTGGGTCATGGGGGAAAGGTATGAGACACAGCTAGATTGCCAAATAGATGAGATTGGGATTTGGAATCTGTAAGAAATGAGTTCAAGTCTTATCTGTATGTCCCTGAGGAAGCCACTTAACTTCTGTGACTCCATTTCCCAGTCTGTAAAATCAGAACGACTATACAGCACCTCCTCCCCAGGTTGTGAGGATAAAATGAGTTAACTTATGTAAACGCTTCGCCAACTCCCGAGCCCGACAGAAATGCTTTTATCATAGTTTGAGATCACGACTCCCAATCAAAGGAACTGCCCAGTCAAAGGAGGCTAAATTCCCTTGAGAAAAATCATACATGTCACTGGCTGTGCGTCCCCAACATAAAGGTCCTCCCCCACGCCTAGGTTAGGAGGAAGCCAACTCAGAGGGCAGCCACGAGGTGGAAATGCCAGCGCAGCTCCGAGGCCGCCCCTCCTGGGCGATCCCCTCCCCAACTGCAGGGGGCTCCCTCGGCGACGACGGAAGTAGTTCGGTGTTCACCAGCCAACACAGGAAGGAATGTCAAAATACAATGACACTTGCGGAGATACCCCGAACTGGGCCGGGCGGCGTGAGGGGGCGGCCCACGCCACCGAAGCTGCACACGTGGGAGCCCGGCGCCCCCCCAGCCCTCCCCACGGCCCCGCCGTCCGCGCCGCTCAGGCCGCGCCGGGCCCTCGCGGGGACACGTGACGAGGCCTGGAAAATAACGCGTCCTTCAACTGGGACGGCGTCCAAAACCCTCCCTCGCCTCCCCCTCCCCGGGATTCCCCAGCCCGATTCGCCGCCCCCCCAGCCCACACACGTGTTAGCCCGACACCGCCCCACCGGGTCCCACGTGCGCTGGGTCCAACACACTCCCCACGTGTGGGCGCCCCACGGGCCTTCGCGGTCGCCGGGGTCACCGCGTGACCCTCGGGTCCCGGGAGAGGAAAGGAAGGAAAGGGCAAAGTCCGAGGTGGGGAAGTCTCCCGGACAGCACAAGCGCCCACGCCCCTCCTCCCTAACCTCCCACCCTCTTTCCCCCTCCCCAAAACCTCAGGGCTGGGGGCGACGGCCCCTTTAAGACGCGGCCCTGTAGCCGCCCGCGGAGGGGGGTGCAGTGCGGCCTACGCCCCCCAGGCCGCCTGCCCACGCCTAGCGGACTCACCTCCGGCCGCAGGGCCCCGCCGCCGCAACCGCGGCGGCGGCGGAGGGGGGGGAGTGCGCCGAGTGCGGGCGGGGGCCGAGGGGGGGGTCGCCCCGCCGATGGTGGCGCCGCCGCTCGCTCGCTGGGGCCGCGGCTCGGTGACTACGCTGGGCGCGGACGCTCCTCGCTCCCTCGCTCGGCGGCTCCTGGGACCCCAAGATGGCGGCGGCGCTGAGGCGGCTGCGGGCGCTGGGCCGGCGGCGGCGGCGGCCACTTTCACTCACTGAGAGGAGCGGAGCAGGGACACGGGGAGCCATGGCGGGGGGGAGGAGAGGCGCCATGGCCAGGCCTGAACAATCGAGCCGCCGCTCGGCCGGCACGTCGTCGCCCCTCCCGCGCCCCCTGCCCGCCACTCGCTCCGTGACAGCCGTCACGGCCACGGCTACCCGCTTCGCACAGCTCGCGCTCCACTACCGCCGCCTGACGCCCCTCGCAGATCGGGGTTCGAGGTGATCCTCATCAGTGTTATCGGCGTGCAGATTGGTTGGGGCTGAGACTGGCGGAGATTGCCGAAAGGCTGCGGGGAGGAGGAGGACGTAGCCAGGGTGAGCCAGCAGATCTCGCGCTAGCAGCTGTCGCGAGAGTTCCTATCTCCGGCAACTGCCGAGGGAGGAGTCCTGTGACCGGAAGTGATGTCAGCTAGGGGCAAAGGGTCTTTGGAATATCAGATCCACCGAGATACCTTCCCCTTTTCTCCTCTCTCCCCCACCCCATTTCATTCTGTGGGCTGTAAACAGCTGGTTGGGAAGGAGTGAAGAGCTTCCGGTCTGTTGGCTCCCAGGTGCCTTAAGCCACGTACGGGCCCAGAGGCCTTGGGGCCATCCCTGCGGACCCAAGGTTCCCTTTGGATTTCGTAATGCAGGGTCCGTCAGGTAATGACACGTAGCCGCTGTCCGTCCAGCATTTCACTTGATCTTTGCAGACACCCTTTGCGATAGCTGCTGGGGGTGCCTCGCCCGGGGTCCTGCACCTAATGGGGGGGCTCCCAGGATCATCATACAGTTATAGACCGTTTAGATAATGCTTTAAGGTGTTCAAAGGGCATTACGTACACTGTCAGGTAGTAGTTGTTGCTCGGTCATTCTCTCCATGACCCCATTTGGGGTTTTCTTGTCAAAGGTACCGTTTCCTTTTCCAGTTCATTTAACAGATGAGGAAATTGAGGCAGACTGTTAAGGACTTGCCCCTAGTCACCCAGCTAGTAAGTGTCCGAGGCCAGGTTTGAACTCAGGAAGATGGGTTTTCCCAACTTCAGACCTCGTACTGTGTCCACTTTGCTACCTAGTATAGTAGAATTGGTCCCAAAGCCAGGAAGACCTGGGTTCGAGTTCTGCTTCTATTGAAGACTGGCCATACGACCATGGGTAAGGCAGTGCAAAAAGCCACTACCTGACATGGTTGGTTGCAGAGAAGGTGCAAATCTGCATTGGGAGAGGGAATTTCCTCACCTAGAAATTTCTAATACTAATGAAGTCACGGGTCTAGGCCTAATTCCTTTACATGTCATTTGATAATGAAAAGGATTTATTTGGTAAATCAGGTGGGATATTAGCTCCCAGTTGCCTCAGGCAACATATAGGCCCCAGAGCCCTTGGAGCTATCCCTGCTACCACAGGTGTCAGTGGGACAGTCAAGTAGTAACACCTAACTGCTCTGTTTGGGACTTTACCTCCATTATTTACTTTATCTTTACAGAAACTCTGTGAGATAGGTAGAACTGTGAATGGTAATCCCAACGAGTGCCAAACCTCAGTTTACTACTGAAAGAGGTAGTCAGCCCTTCCTCTTATCAGGAGGACATTTGAACCAATTTCAGAGGCCTTTGGTAAGAAATAAGTTAGGATGTGAAAAACATCCATTTCTATAGCCATGATAGGTCACAATCTTTCTTGCACAGCACAGGTCATTCTTAAGTAAGGTTAGGCCTCTCGTTTTCTATACCTTCATTTTTAGTTGCTTATGGGACCTGAAATTTACTGTGTCCAAAATAGAACTCATTCTCTTCTTTCAGTGATCCAATCCAAAAAGATGCCTATTTTTAACTCTTCCTATCACTCAATGGCATCATTCTCTACCTGGAATAGAGACTGAATCTAAGACAGACTCCTCCCTAGTTTTAATATCTACAACATGGTGCTTTTTCCTAGCAATAACTGAGCCCCAAAGGTGTAACAGCTAATCGTTGAACTAACTTTTGGGATGGTTGTCTTAAGTTACTGCTAGCTCCTGGGAATTGCAGGACACAACGAGAGAGCAATGAACTTGGGATATAAAATTCACAGATTAAAGATGAATGTTCTGGTTTTTGTTTAGTTTAAATAATTGGCATTTGATTTTTCAAGATTAAATATTACTTGTTTTCTCACCCTTTTAAGTCTTTCACAAAACTTCATTGGCCAGTTTAGGATTATAACAGGGAAAATCTGTTCATATTTGGTTTGCTGCAGTGGTTTTAGCTAGTCTTCCTGACTTCAGTTTCCCTTTCCTCAGGTTCAGGATAGTTAATCTCTTACTCCAGAACCTATAGGAACTTGCTTTTGCCTATAGATCAAATCCAGACTCTTCAGTCTGTGGCTGAAATGCCTTACTGCTCCTCTTTCACCACTGGAAATTCTGTATATCCTTCAGTACTCAGTTCATGAGTCACCTCATGAAGGCTTTCTTAATCCTCTGTCCAAAAGTATCTTTCTTTTCTTAGACCCTGAATGCCCCTTTGGACCTCTTTCATGACTCTAACGGAGTCTACCTGCGTTTATAATTGTGTTTGTATATGAAGTTGTAAGCTTTATGAGATTAGCCAGGGGAACTGTTTTTCCTGAATCAGTCTGCCAGCTACCTCCGTTTTCTATTTTAATAATATAAACTTGCGATGATACCTCTGATGCATCAGTAGCCACAAGCTGGTAAGTTAACTAAAAAGTTAACATCATTCATTGTGCCCTGCTCTCCATCTACCCCAGATTCAGTCGAGTTTTAGTCCTATGTTTGAGTGCCATCTGCTCTACTTTTGACTGAGGGTCCACTTCAGGCCACAGTAATTCTTGATCATCCACGCCCATACAGACGGATTATTTTCAAAATTGACCTGGTAAGCTCTTTCTAGGGCAAACCAAGGGGTCCATTTAAATTTTAGAGTCTTTTTGTTTTGATTTTTGCTTTTTTGGAAGGCAATCAATGTTAAATGCTTTACTTGGGTTCACATAGCTAGTAAGTACCTGAGGCTAGATTTGAATTCAAGTTCTCCTGACTCCAAGGCTAAAATTATCCACTGTACCACCTAGCTACCTTACAGTCTAAGACTATTGATGCCATAAGATAGGCGACACTTTATTGTACTTTGAGGTTTTCAATTTACTTTTATTTAATCTGTCTACCTCTCATACAGTCCTTATAACAATCCTGTAAGGTAAAAGTCGTAGGTAATATTATTTCTGTTTTACTGATAAGGATACTGAGCCTGAGAGAGGTTTAAGTGACTTGCCCATTCTTACAGATAATAAATGTCTGAGGTAAGATTTGAATGTAGGTCTTCCTTACCCTAAGTCGAACAAACCATTATGCTGCACTGTTGTAATGTTAGTTATGTTGGTTGGATGTTGCCCTTCATTTTGAAAGAGGACCAAAATGATATCACCATGATAAAGTGAAGTTTCAGTGTGACCAACTGTGGCTGATCAGACCAATACGAGCTTGGAATGCTGTACCACAGATTGGGCACAGATAGTCCACGTGAATATTTGGGGTGGATACTCCAAATTTGCGCATCCTACATTTACTTTGTGCTGTCTCAATTCTGCTTTGCTCATATAGCACAGCACCCTTTCTGATGTGGGCACTCCATGCTGAGCGTTCCTGTGTCTCCTGTGTTGCACAGTCAAATCCAAAGTTCTTGAGAGTGTCTTTGTATCGCTTCTTCTGACCACCATGTGATCGCCTGCCTCATGTGAGTTCTCCATAAAATAGTCTTTTTGGCAAGCATACATTTTGCATCGGAACTTTGTGGCCAGTCCATCAGAGTTGCCCTCTCGGAAGCATAGTTTGAATGCTTGGCAGTTCAGCTTGAGCAAGGACTTCACTGTCTGGTACTTCATCCTGCCAGGTGATCCTCAGAATCTTCCTAACAGTTCAAATGGAAGCAGTTCAGTTTCCTGGCATGGAGCTGGTACACTGTCCGTGTTTCACAAGCATTTAACAATGAGGTCAGCACAGTGGCTCTGTAGACCTTCAGTTTGGTAGTCAGTCTAATACTTCTCTCCCGGACTTTTCTTCGAAGCCTCCCAAACACTGAGCTAGCTCTGGCAATGCATGCATCAACCGCATTGTCAATGTGTACATCCCTGGAAAGTACACGACCAAGGTTAGTGAAGTTATCCACAGCGTTCAAAGCTTCTGTTGTTCTTGTAACTGAAGGTTCCATGTATGAATGGTGTGGTGGTGGCTGATGGAGCACCTGTGTTTTCTTGGTGTTAGTTATTAGGCCAAAATTAGCACAGGCAGCAGAGAATTGATCCATATTTTGTTGCTTCTCAGCTTCAGAGGCTGCATTGGGTGCACAATCATCTGCAAACAGAAAATCATGCACCAACACTCGTCCACTTAAAAGATCTTCCCCACCCATTAATGGGTCTGCCCATTAAGGAAAGCTTGATTAGGGGAGATTTGTTTTGTAGAAAGGCCCACACCTTTAATTAATTTCTAATGAGGCACTGGTTCTCAAGGATTATGATGTTCTCTGGCTCTGAAAAGTGTATAAATACTCTGAGGTGAGGTTTTGTTTTGGGGCTTACTCACTGGAAGTGTTTGTTTGACCGGAGGAGACTCTGGATAGCTGCTAAGGAGCCCTCCCTCTCCCTCCTTGGAAAACCCAGATGTTAATGCCTATGTCTTTGGTAACTGTGTATGTATGTAATGATCAGACAGTTGGATCTATCTGTTGGTCTGTGATGTATGTATTGCTTATGGTCAGACAATTGGAAGCCCTGTCTGTTGCTTGATCTTTATTTCTCTGCTTGTATTTTCTCTGAAGTTCAGGATGCTGATTTTTCCCCCTGAACTAAGTGAATGACATATATGCTTGATTAAAGTAGATTGTTGACCCCTCAAAAATTGCTTTCCTTTTAGAAAAGCAGATCTAAGAACCTATACAGTAGGTCCTCCTGTGTATGCCGGGGTCCTTGCTTAAATTAATCTGATTTTTAATTAAGAGCTGAGAACAGAGGCATATCATGTCCTTATAATATAACCAGAGATCATCGCAGTTATCAGGCCTATCTCAAACCAAATTGCACACCAAAGTTTGGCCCAAGATTATCTAGATAATCTTAGATATTTTACTTGCTCTTTTCCTTACTACCTAATACTATATGCCTGGGGAATACTCTAAGTGATGCAACAAAGGCAGAGTTGAAGAAATCACTTGTGAGCTTTGAACTAGGGAAGTTTTCAATAAAGTTTTGAAACAAAAGTTTAACCAAATCACAATCCCATCCTTTTCCTCTTGTATGTTCTTATGCTTGCTCAATATCTCAGAACAGAGCTCTTGTTGTACCGGGTCAAGTAGAGTAGATCTAATAGGTTGCATCATTTTTCTTTTTCCTCACTTTTATTTATGGGCCAGTTAGAATTATTTCTTTGCTTATGATAGTGAAGCATATGGAGCTTTCTGGTGATGAAAGGTTAGCTTAGTTTAGATGGAGCAACTTCTGGGAAAGGATGGAAAACACCAGAGTATTTTTCTTTCCTTTTTTTTTTGTTTACATTTCGGGTAACTCCATTTTCCTTTATTTTCTGTTATATTTTAACCCAGTGATACCAAACTCAAATGGGAAGAGATTCCTGCAGGCTGCACAGTGACTTAGACAACCACAAATTGACATTATGTTGAATTTTTATTTGTTAAATGTTTCTCAGTTACATTTTAATTTGGTTCTGACTGCACTGGGAAGTTTTGAGGGCTTTATGTTAGGAGTTTGACACCTCTGTTCTAACCAGTGGTTTTGGAAAATGACTGGCCAAAAACAGGAACTTAGAGCAGTGCAAATAACGTGGTCCAGCTCCAGTCTGTGTGGAGACTTTTGTTCCATTTCACTCTTTAATTCTGTCCTTTTTAACATTGCCCCACCATATGAGACCTTCCTGATGTCTCATGTCTAGCCATGCTCTCTGTTGTGCCCCAGACCTCATCTCTCAGCGCTGCACAACTTGTGTACTTGTGTGTGTCACTAGCACTGTCAACATCAGGTAGCCAAAGTCAGACTTACCATCTTCTCCCAGGTACTGTTCCCAGCTTCACTGTCTGCCAGTTATTCCTCTGCTTTTAATACTGGTTTTGTTTTTTTTTACTCTTCTTCCTTCTTACCTTTATAAATACTTAGAAAGTCCTGTCAGTTCTACCTCCATAATTTTTTTCACATCCATCCCCTTAATTCTAGATTCCCTGGCATTATCTTAGTTGTTTCCCTGGACTACTGTAGTAGTCTTCTACTCTCTCCACATCACCCTTCCTCTTCCGGCCATACTAGTTATCCTATGGGTAATGATATTGAACAGGTAGATCACGTCAGTGCTCTGACAAGATCCTAAGTGATTCTGGGTTGCCTAGTGAAGAAAGTCCATGTAATGTACAAGTACTACTCTGTTTTTTCCCATTCTTTCCTCAAGCTGCTTGTAATGCTCAGAATGTACTTCTTGAGGTGGTAGAGTGGACAGAACCCTAGATTTGGAATCTGGAAAACCTGGGTTCAAATCCTGCCTTAGTTTACCAGCTGTCTGGACCTGGGCAAGTCACCTAAGTTCTGTGTGCCTGAGTTCCCTCAATCTGTAAAATGATGGGTTTGGCTTCTGTGTCTTCAGTGGTCCTGTCCAGATGCATATATCTGTTAGCCCATAATCCGTTCTTTAAAAGTCCAACTTAAATGCCACCCCTCCATGATGATGTCATAGATTCTCCCCTCCAGCCTCAGGGACTGCCTTCTCTCTTGCACTCTGTTTTGATTTATAATTATCAAATGTTTTTATTACAGATAGTTATACATTATAGCTATCTGCTAATGTGTTTTTGCCCTTTTTAGACTTAAGTTCCATGAGGTTAGAGTTGCTATCTGCCCTTGCTCTTCAGAGGTGCTAAATAAATTTGACTGAAAAGCATTTTCCTGGCCTTTCAAGCCTGCTCTATACCTGATACCATGCTGCCTTTCCGGTTTTCTTTCATTCATCTTTTCTAAGTTCCAGCCAAATTGAAATGACTTTATCTCCCATACATACTTAATATCTTCTTATTTTAACATCTTTGCCAAAACTGGCTCTAGACCTAGGATCCATGCTCTTTGAATTCATACCCACTCTTTAGAAGTCATCTCAAATGCCTCTTCCTCTAATAGTATCGACCTTTCTTTTGCACGCCACAAAATGTTTTGTCTGAAATTATTATGCAGTTAGCATGTATCATTTTGTATTCCATGATGTCACATTCTGTAAACTCCATGAATTTAAGGGCCTGTTACCATAATTTTTTACCTCAACCAGCTTTTATTGAATTTACATTTAATTGAAATTAGTGGAATGGAATTTAATTGAACAAATAATCTGGAGGGACCTTGCCTATGTTGGAATTTCTCTACCTGTATGTACTGTACAAGAAACTCAGGTAAGAGTAATTGCTTTCCTTTGACCGTTCTGGGTATAATGTTTCTGTGACCAAAAAAAGAGAAGTTCTACTAATTATTTACAAGGCAGAAAGAGGGACCAAGGAATAAGAGGGAGAGGCTAGAGAGCTAAGATGACACAAAGCAGGAGCAGATAGCTCCAGCATCCTCATTGGATGACAGATGCAAGATTCAAAAAGGTATAGGCAGCACAGGCCATTGAGCAGCCAAAGGTAACATGAAAATGACAGGTATAATTTGAAGTATTATATATGGTGCTTAAAAAAGAGCTTCACCAGTACAAAATGGGGAAAGTCTTAACTATTTAGCAGTTCAATACAACTCAACATTGGATATGATGGTACAAAAAAAAAGTACTTGTACTTGTATTCAAAGAGGCATAGCCTCCAAGACCAAGGAGATGATAATCCCACAGTTCTCTTCCCTGGTAAGGTCATGTAGTGTTCAATTCTGGATACGAAATTCTAGAAAATTTGACAAGCTGGGAGCCCATCCAGAGGAAAGAATAGTGAAGGACATCAAGATCTTGAATAGAAGGGTCAGTTGAAGAGCTGTGGATGTTGACTTGGAGAAGACTAGAAAGGGGCATGATAGCTGACTTGAGGTATTTAAATGGCTGTCATGTGAAAAAGGGGAAATAATTGTTCTTGGACCCAGAACTCTAGGAGCAATGTGGGGAGAAGTCACTCCAGATAAAAGGAAAAACTTGCTAAAAATTAAGGCCATCCCAAAGTGGGGTGGGCTGCCTTCAGAGGTAGTGATTCTCCAATTAAAAGCTGGGCTGCTGCTTGTTTTTGGTGTTATTCATTGAATGCCTGCTCAGGTTGTGGTTGGATAAGAAGGCCTCTGAAAGCCATTTTAACTTAAAGATTTTGTAATTCTAAAAACTCACTTGGAAAGACAAAAGATGAGTGTGAGAGCGCAGCCTCTTACCAGTCACAGCTTGTATGCAAGAACTGACCTTAAACTATTATCAAGAATATTTATGGCTAGAAAAGGAAATAGACCAATTATGTAATGACGACAAGGGATGATAGATAGCTCAGGTACTGCCCTGCTCTCCCTGAAATCCTAAAAGAGCCAGATGGAGTTTTCCAGGGCATTGAGTAAATTTTCAGTGTATCTGGAAGATATAGACAATAACTTTATATGCTGAGAAGATATGCATAGATTGTGTTCACCTATGGAAGGAATGTCCACATGAGATCACAAATCCATTTAAGAATTAAAGTATATTTCAGATCACTAGTGCACACAGGACAAGGCTGGCCATTAGACTTATGCGTAAAAAAACTTCTATTGAAAAATACCATGTAAAGTCTAACAACAGAGTGGGACATGCCTTGTTTAGTGGATAAGGACAGGATTTATAAATTGCTTTCCCTAGGATAGGATTCCCAGTATGCTTCTAGAGAATATCAACATGCTTTTTTAGAAAGTACATTTCTAAGAAGGGCAGCCTGTGGTGGGCTGTTAAGCAAAAAGAAAGTTTTTACAGAAGAGGACATTTTTTATCTGTATAGTGAGGGAAACATCCTTTAGATCACTAAAGAAAGGCCTGAGAGCTTTGGACAGACTCAAGTAGGTGGAGATTTTGATTCAGCCAGTAAGTATATACATTACTACGTATTTTATCTCTGGGAGAACTTGTTGTTTGAGTATATAGTGTATCTAATTTGTTTTGCTTAACTCTGAATATTTGTTGCAAGGGTTTTGTTTTTCTTTTTCTTGTAATTGTTTCTCTTTTACCCAGGAACCCTGAGGGTCTTCTCCCAATTTGGTTTTTTTTGTTGTTGTTGTTGTTGTTTTTTATTAAAGGGGTCGTTCCTTGAGCAACTACTTAAAAAAGCCTATTTATTGAATGGGTGTATCTCACTCAAAGTGAGAATGCTATGAGATCTTAGCCTGAAAGGGCCAGGGTCTCACATTGCATTGTGGGCCATCTCCAGCCATCCTAATGAATGTCAGGTCACTGGACCCAGATGGCTCTGGAGGAGAAAGTGAGACTAGTGACCTTGCACAGCCCTCCCTCACTCAAATCAAAGTCAAGTGCAAGTCATGTCATCATCTTGATGTCATGGTTCTCTTCAGGAACGAAGGACAAACACAAAAACAATCTTGGGAGGGGGAAAGGAGAGAAAATAAATTTTTGTTAATTACCAAAAAATTTTTTTTTTTAAATTTTAAAAGTGACTCTTACGAAAAAGACTATGTGAAAATGTCGGGAAGTTTGTGATGATGATATATATGGGTATAAAAGATACAGAAAGAAGTAAGTATAGCAGCAGTGTACTAAATTTAGATTGCTGAGCGGAACCCAAAATCCAGGACCTCTATGATAGTGTTCTTTGAACTACTGCTGGTCCATGCCAAGAACCTGAGGCTGATGGGGCTTAGAAGGTTTATGTGTGGATGAAATAACAGTATCAGAAAGGTACAGGACCTTCTTTCTTAGTTTTTTTTAGGTATGAAGAGGAAAGTTCTTTGAGATTCAACTTCTACAGCTTACACTTGGGTATTAAAAATGATCTAAAACATCCCCTATCCATAATCAGCTTTCCACATGTTTCATAGCTGCCCCAGTTCAGACCCTTACCACTTTTTGCCTGCTACTGAATTAGCCATCTAATTGTTTTCCGTCTCTACCCTTTGCCAATCCATATTTCACACAGCTGCCTAAGTGCTGTTCCTAAAATATAGCAGTGTCTGTGCCACTACCCTACTAAAAAAGTTCCATTTTCTCTAGGATAAATTATATATTCCTTTTTGACATTTAAAGCACTTCATTGTGTGGCCTCAGCCTACCTTTCCAGATTTATTATACATTACTTCTCTGTCTTTTCTTCTCACTGAAACTCTGACTGAGACAGCCCAGGACTATGAACTCAAGAACCGTGGGAATAACAGGATTCACAGAACCACCAGACCTGCTTATAGCCCAGCGTCTGTACACAACATTGAGGGGAGACATCACTGTAGAGAAGGAAACCACTTTCCTCTTCAACAACAACCACTGACCAACTGCCATTAACAGGGAGATGGGAGTAAGAGCCCTGGGAGAGGTTGCACTCCCCCTAACCCTCTCCAGAACTCTGGTCTTGCTTCCAGCCCAGCCCTCAGTTATCAAAGGAAGTGGCTTTTGTGGAAGAGGTGCTGGCCCTCCTCACCAGCTGCCACCCACAGGGCAGACAAGTTAGCCTACCTAAAAGCAACACCCCCAGGGAGAGAATGCACACAGGAGGCAGTGTGCACCAGACAAGTCAAACCACTGTCACCTTGGCCAGTATCTTCCAAAAAACCATGATGGAATCAACCCAGGACCCTGAACTGAAGAGCCTTGGGAAGAACAATGCTTCCAGCCCAGTGCCTTCAGCCATCTTGGAAAGCAAACCCTGTATAAACGCAGCCTGGCCACTGCTCCTGCAGGTGCTGCAGCCATAGCTCCTGAAGAGTCAGAAAGTAAAGTTATTATCACCATAATCCTTAGCATCATCAAACGGTTCAACATTAGAAGCTGATAGCATTTTGTCATTGGAAATGAGATTAAAGAGTAGATATTACTGCCTATGAGGCAACTGGGTGGTGCAGTGGATAGAGTTCCAGGCTTAGAGTCAGAAAGACTTCTCTTCATTAATTCAAATCCAACCTCAGACACTTACTAATTGTGTGACTCTGGGGCATGTCACTTAATCCTGTTTGCCTCAGTTTCCTCATCTATGAAATGAGCTGGAGAAGGAAATGGCAAACCACTCCAATATCTTTTCCAAGAAAAGCCCAACGGGGATCACAAAGAGTTGGACACAATTGAAAAATGACTAAAGAAAGAGTTACTGTCTGCTTCGTCCTTGGACCCTAAAGACCATGTGAACTTTCCATTTGGCTTGCAGCTGAAACCATCCATGTGTGTTCTCCCTCATTAGAATGTGAGCTCCTTGAAAGGAAAGACTCTTTGATTTTTCTACTTGTATCTGCAGTGTTTTTTATGTAGTAAGCTCTTAATAAATGCTTCCTTCTTCCATGGATACAAGAAAAGTTAAGTATAAATACCACATGAAAGAGACTGGCACAACATTTCATTATACCCCTTAAAATGTAACTAAGCAATTTTTTAAACTGAGACTTGAAAATGTTGAGTGCAGACTAGATGGAGATTCAAGTACAAGAACTTGGCTGAAATGGTCTGATTATTCAACTTTACATTTAAGCCAAAGAGCAAAAACAAAGTAACTGAAACACTTTAATAGACAACCAGGCTCTCGAGGAAGTGGCTGAAAAGTAGCCAAGTCTGAGAACAAAATGGCCAATGGTTAGTTAATAACTAAGATATGTAATAAGACAGTAAGATGGCACATTGCCCTGGAAACCTAAATTGCCCTCGATCTTTTCAGTTTCTCTAATCTATTTGAATTATGTTATTGGGTACCAAAAGGTTTCAGCTGGAATAGCTTAGCCATTGTCAGAAATTGTTTATTATATTATTTTGCTTATTTCCCATCTTTAACAATTCTTATTTTAGATAGATTCTTGAATTGGAATCTCCTGTTTATCATCTTTTTCTACTTTAATGTCTTTTTCATCCCCAGTAGATTTTCCAGAGTCACAATTTTCAAAATATAGTTCAATTCAAATTTGGGTTTCTTGAATAGCTTGACTTGACTTTTCAGACAAATATAACAGAGTGAATAAATAGTCTCAAGGTTTTTTCTGTCTTTTCCAGTGATGCTTGAAATCAATATATTAACAGTTTCTTTCAAGTCATTCGCCTATATTTGAATCATGATTTCCCTCATCTTGTGAATTTGACAGACCTGTTGATGCTGGGCCTTTCAGTATCTTTTTTTTTAACCTTTTGGTAAAAACCAACACAGAAGAGATAGAACAAGTAAGCCATTAAAAGTTTTGACATCAACATAAATTTCATCTATGGCCTCCCATTTTTTTTGTTTTCAGTTTTAAATTATTTGTTTTCATATTTTCTATAATCACTCCCATATATCTTTAAGATTTTTTCCCCTCCTTCCTCCTCTTTCCCCACTCCCTCCCTGAGACAACATGCAATCTTGTATAGGTTCTACAGATACATTCCTATTAAATATATGTTGCATAGAAGAATTAAAATGAATGGAGAAACCATGGAACAAAAAAATACAAAATAAAAATGGTCTGCTTCTGTCTGCAGTCCAATTCCATAGAATAATTAGACCATTTTAGCCACGTTCTTGTACCTGAATCTCCATCTAGTCTGAATGTAGAAGGCATTTTGCCTTAAAAGACTATTGGAAATTTTTTATTGCAATTTTGTTGCAAATTTATTGCAAAATTTGTATTGCAATGAAGTACTAAGTCTACCAGAAAAATTCCTTGCACACTGTGGTTGTTGCTGTTTACTAAGTTCTCCTGGTTCTGCTCCTTTCACTCAGCATCAGTTCACATAAGTCCTTCCAGCCTCTCTGAAGTCTTCCTGTTCATTATTTCTTATAGTATTCCATTACATTCATATACCACAACTTGTTCAACCATTCCCCAATTGATGGGCATCCCCTTAATTTCCAGTTTTTGGCCACTACAAAGAGAGCTGCTGTAAATATTTTTGTACATGTGGGAACCTTTCCCATTTTTATGATCTCTTTGGGATACAGTCCTAGAAGTGATATTGCTGGATCAAAGAGTATGCACATTTTTGTAGCCCTATGGGCATAGTTCCAAATTGCTCTCCAGAATGGTTGGATTAGCTCACAACTCCACCAAAAATGAATTGGTGTTCCAACCCTCCCACATCTTCTCCAACATTCATCATCTTCCTGTTTTGTCATGTTAGCCAATCTGATAAGTGTGATGTGGTACCTCAGGGTTGTTTTGATTTGCATCTCTAATCAATAGTGATTTAGAACATTTTTAAATGACTATAGATAACTTTAATTTCTTCCTCTGAAAACTGCCTGTTCAGAACATTTATCAGTTGGGGAATGACTTGTATTCTTGTACATTTGACTCAGTTTTCTATGTATTTTAGAAATGAGGCCTTTATCACAGATACTAGTTGCCAAAATTCTTTCCCAGTTTTCTGCTTCCCTCCTAATTTTGATTGCATTGGGTTCATTTGTGCAAAAGCTTTTCAATTTAATATAATCAAAATTATCCATTTTGTACTCCATAATGTTCTCTATCTCTTGTTTGGTCAAAAATTTCTCCATTCTCCATAAATCTGACAATACACTATTCCTTGCTCCTCTAATTTGTTTATAGTATGAGTCTTTATGCCTAGATCGTGTATCCATTTGGACTTATTCTTGTGTACAGTGTCAGTAATCAGTCCATGCCCAGTTTCCACCACACTGGTATCCAGTTTTCCCAGAAATTTTTGTCAGACAGTGAGCTATTATACCAGAAACTGGGGACCTTGGGTTTATCAAGCAGTAGATTGCTATATTCATTGACTACTCTGTGTTGAGTACCTAACCTATTCCACTGGTCTACCCCTCTATTTCTTAGCCAATACCAAGTGCTTTTGATGATTGCTGCTTTATAATATAATTGGAAATCTGGTAGGGCTATGGCCTCCCATTTTTTGAACATAGAGCCTTTGTTGTTGGGAGTAAGGTTCATTCCATGACTGTTACTCAAATAGCTTTTACCCTGAGCATCTTGATAATGCATTAGAATTTAAGAAAAGAATTTAAGAAAATTTAAGAATTTAAGAAAAGACTTTAAAAAAGCTGTGCACCAGCATAGTGCATCCTGGATCATCTTCAGTCATCCTGATGAATATTTGGTCACTGGATTCAGATGGCTGTGGAGGAGAAGTGAGGCTGCTGACTTGGCACAGCCCTCCCTCACTCAAAACAAGAAGATCATAGAGAACAGAAGTTTTGGAGCAGGGCAGATATCCCATTTTCAAAAGAAAGAAAAGAATGAAATCTATAAAATGTAAACCAAAAAGTTTGACTTGAGTCCCTGGGAACATTCTAGAACAGATGTTAAACTTGATGCTGTTGACTGCAAGCAGCCTACATAAGTCCTGAGTGGGTTTGATCAGATTAATTAAAAAATGCTTAAATTAAAATATAATACAACGTAACATAAATAATGTGAATTCATGGTTTTCTAAGTCATTATGTTTCTATTGGAGTTTGACACTACTGTTCTAGAACACATTATTAAAGAGCTAGCTAATGTAGGAAGTTATTTTGCTGGACTATTTATATTTGTTACATGGGCATTTTGTTTTTGTGTGTTTCTAATGGTGGGTGGGTAGAAGTGGGAGGAAGAGAAAATAGATTCTTACTAAACATACAAAATGAAACTAAAGTTAAAAAAGAGAAATGGCCTATGAACATGTGACAAATGAAGGCATGATAATCACAGCATAGCATCATCAAGATGTGGTGGTGTTCATCCTTCGTTGCCAAAGAAGACCATGCCATCAGAGAAATGATGACATGACTTGCACTTGACTTTGTTTTGAGTGAGGGAGAGCTGTGCAAGGTCAGCAGCATCATTTCTCCTTTAGAGCCATCTGAATCCAGTGACCAGATATTCATCAGGATGACCGGAGATGACCCAAGATACAATCCAATACTTATTCCTATTTCTTTATTGGATAGAATTACTAAATGGGTAGATTAGGAAAGTGCTGTAAATTGTAGATAAAATTTTCCTAGACTGTTACAAAGTATTAGCAAAAGACTTTTATGCAAGTCTTGTGGAAAGAATGAAAGATTATATGGTAGACTACTCAGTGGTCTAGTGGGAGGTTCAAGGCATGACCTCTAAAGAATATGTGATCACCCAGGTAAGGGATGAGAAGATGGGTTGCATCCAACCTTTCCTGTGATGGCTTATCTCCAGCACAGCTACACTACCTCCTGTACCTATTATCACATAACACTCTACAGCACCATCTCCTACCCCTAAGTCTCCAATGGCTGTGTGTATGGTTACTCTGGGTGGTTATAACCTAACTATGACCTATACACCACAGTAACTAAGCAGTTAAAATTCCTCCACCACTGTTACCACCACTCCTCCATAGTGTCCCTACACCCTCCTTCTAAGATCACTTTGTGACTGCAGTAAGCATTTGTACCATTTTAGTTTTGGGGTTGCACAGGATGAGCAAAGAGGTATGAGTTTGCTCTTCAGAGCAGATGTCACTATATTATCTTTCCCTTCAGATCCACTCTTCTTCTAAATTAACTTGACCCTATTGAGAGCATTACCGTCTTTCTAGCCACCCAAGGTTCATAACTGGTGTCATCCCCAACTTTTCACTCCAACCCTGTATGTCAAATCAGTTGCTATATCTTGTCATATCTATCTCACATTCATTAACTTCATTCTCATAGTCACCACCTTCATTAATCATCTCTCACCTGGACTTCTATAATAGCCTTTTAATTAGTCTCCCTTAATAACACTTCATTCTGTCCTGATACAACTGCCAAATTGGTATTCATAAAATGTTGGTCACTTTTTTACTCAGACTCCTGTGGATATTTCATCTATCTCATCCTTTTAAAAATTTCTACTTTTGTGTAAATTTTATTATGTGCATAATTAGCATGTGTACACTTTATAAATAATTAAATATAGTTATATTGGAAATGTTTACTCAAAAAAATTTTTTACTGGTGGGGGATGCAATAAAAAAATTTGGAGATGACTATTTCAGATAATACCAGAGTTAGATAGACTAAAAAGGGAATTAGTGGTTCAATTTAACCTTGAAAGTACTTCTCCAATAGAAAACTCCAGGATTCTGTGATTGGCCTTGCACTGTTTAACATTTTTCTCAATAGCTTGGAGAAAGGCAAAGATGGCATAATTACTAAACAAAACTAGAAGAGGTAACTGACAAACTAGAACATTAGTCTGAACAAAATAACACTTAATTGGAAAAAGTGTAATGTCAGATTAAAAAAAAAAACCTTTACAAGTACAATATATGAGAGGCATGGTGAAATAGCAGGTCATCTGACAAACATCTGGGGAATGACTAAACAAACAATAAAAGTAAGTCTGGTAATAGCCAGTGAGGCCCCGAACTAGAGTAGTTAGGGTGTGAGTGGAGAGAAGGTGACAGTTGCAAGAAAAGTTGAAGTAGAATCAGTAAACTTGACAACTGATAAGATATGTGAGTGGGATGTTGTTACAGCACCCACACTGGCATACCCAGGATGGCTGCTAGTACAAGTTCTTCGGTTTGTTTTACTAGGAAACATAGTTGTTTTAAGGGGTCAGCAGTCTTTTTATTTACATTCAGAAAATATAGAGAAAAGATAAGCAGAGAAATTAAGACCATCAGACAGGGCTGTCCTGCCTGAATCAAAGCAATATTGCTACATACTTTACATATATCCCTGGATGGAGAGAGCCTTTATATCTGAGCAGTCAGAAGTCTGAACTCAGGCCACTCAGAGTCTCAACCAGGGAATCACAAGATCATTCTCATAAACAAATCCCCAAAGTAAAATACCAATCTCCCAGTATATATGACAAAAACTGGGCACCTAATTGGCTCAAAGTCACTAGGCACGAAACCTACATGACTCAGCACAGTTGTGAACTACCAGTGTTCAAAGGAGATTGAGCCTTCAGATACTTAAAATTTAGCTTGAGCCTGGGAAACAACTGCAAAAAGGAAAAAACAAAAAATCCCACTTTGCTTGCTATTATAGATGTAGGTGTGTGAATGAATTGAGGATGACTTCTAATTTGCAGACCTGCATGACAAAGAATGGTGGTCGCTTCAGCAGAAGTCAAAAAGTTAGGAAAAGGAATATATTTAGGGAGAAAGGTAACAAGTTTAGTTTTGGACATGTTGAGTTTGAGATCCCTGTAGAAGATTCAGGATGAGATATCCAACAAGCAGTTAGAAATGCAAGAACAAAGCTCAGGGAAGAGTGAGTTTTAGATATGTAGATGTGGAATGAGATTGTTATTTGTCCCTTATTTCAAAAAGGACCAGGGACATCATGGGGTGATGTCTTGACTTGCTTGTGAATTGGATTTAAGTGACGAAGAATTGCACAAGGCCATCCATCTCACTCTTCCAGAGTCGTCACAATTCACTGGCGAGACAAAAGTCAAGATAACAAGTGATCATCCAGTATGCGGTGGATATCCTTGTATTCGGTGTCTGACCAGGCTCTAAGTACTCCACAGCACCAGCTTGTATGAGGTGTTCTTGGAGGATTAAACACCTCAAGTGTAAGGGCTGGCCAAGCCCTTTTCAGGGCTGCTTATCCACCTTTGGTGTCCACCTTTTACCAAACTATCGCTTATGGTTCCAAAAAGCTGTAGTCTGCACAGCAGCCACCACCCTGGTAAAACCATCTCAGCAGATGGGCTAACCCAAGTTCAGTGTAACCCAAAGGCCTCAAACCCTTTGGTGAGTTAGGGGGATGTCCACCCCAAGCATGTGAAGACTCCCTCCATTCCGTAAGAGTAAACTGACAGGAATGAGATTAAAGAGAACGAAGATGAGAAAGCTCAAGACAGAGCTTTGGGATATACACACTGGTAGCAGGTAAGACATAAAATTCAATCCAGCAAGGGAAAGGGGATGATTAGATTCGGAAAGAGGAAACTTGTGAAAGGACAGCATGAAGAAAACCATGCAAGGAAATAGTCAACCAGTGTCAGAGACTTCAGAGAACTGAGAAAAGGCTGTTGGATATAGCAGTAAAAAGATCATGGTTGAACTTGGAGAAAGAAGTTTTACTCAAGGGATGGAAATGAAAGACATTAAAAAGGGCTAAGAGGTGGGAAACGTGAAAATGGAGGCATAGTAGACAACTTTTGCTAGGGGACAAAGGGGTGTGAAATGAAGGAGAAATTCATAGTAATAATTTGAAAATATGGTAGCGCCAAGTGAAGGTTTTTAAAGGTTGATGGAGATCTGGAAATGTCAGGGGGAAACAGAAAAGGAATCAGTGGGTAATGGAGAGTTTGGAAATTAGAAAGTATAATCAAAGGGGCAGGTTTCTGATGGGTATGGGAGGATGCAGAGATGAGGAATTTATACAAGTGTTTATGTTGAAAGGTTGAACAAAGTAACTCTCATGGTTCTAACTAGTAACTGTTGCTGAACTATACATCGCAGCCCAATCGTGACTGCTGCCTGAAACAACTGCAAAATTATAGATTCCTTACCTATGGGTAGTCTAAACAAAAGGTACTGCCATAGTTGACTCTATAAAGCTTCCATTTGAATGGAGTCAGTGACCCTGGAAGGACGTTGTTGGGGCTTTCTGCTGCTGGAGCTTAGCTCTTCATTTAATCTTTAC
This sequence comes from Potorous gilbertii, assembly GCA_028658325.1. Taxonomy (NCBI): domain Eukaryota; kingdom Metazoa; phylum Chordata; class Mammalia; order Diprotodontia; family Potoroidae; genus Potorous; species Potorous gilbertii. The sequence goes on from CM053774.1 coordinate 21,669,333, forward strand.
TACCTTTACTAAAGTTATTTTTGAAGCCATGTTATGGTTAGTGCTCCTGATATTCAAAATCAGATCTTTAGGTGACCAAGAGGGTCAGATCAGGGGCACTTGACATTGGCAAAGGGAAGGGTTAAACTTATTCACTCAAACAGAACAAAGGAAGAGAAAAAGAGGACAAACACAAAGTCTGGTCTAGAAAGACATTTAACTCATAATGAAATGGAACTTGGAGTGGGAGTGAATAAGAGAAGATAGACTCAGAGAGGAATTAAGTTATAAGCAAAACAAACTCCAGCTTTTGATGGGTATATCACGAAGCAGGGTTTGAAAAGAAATGAACAAAAAGAGCCTGGGGCTATGATGTGGGCAAGAGGAGAGAAGTAGTGTAGCAGGAGTGCATCAGGTCATGTGTCGTATACTGAACATGTTTCTCTCTCACCACCCTATTCTTTGTCCACAGTGGGAAAAGGAGCAAAGAAGGAAAAAATATTAGATAGGATGGAGGGAAATACACAGTTAAAAGTAATAATGTGAATAAAATGTACACACATAAAGCAAAAAAAAGTATGGAATAGAATCTTGACAGCATGTTATTTATATAAAACACTTAAAACATAAATATGCATACAGGGTTAAAATTAGGGAGGCATCATTTTGCAAAAGCAAAAATAGATTTGATTAAGAGAAAACGGAAATTGTATTATGCTTAAAGATAATGGACAGTGAATTAATATCAGTACTTAACATATATGTACCAAACAACATAGCATCTAAATACTTAAAGGAAAAATTAAATAAGTTACAGGAAGAAATAAACATTTAACACTGCAGGGGATCTCAGAGTACCCCTTTCAGACTTAGAGAAGTTAACAAAATTATGAACTTGCATACAATTTTATAAATGATAGTAGATTTCTGGCAAATAATAGGAATACAAATGTGTACATATATGTATGTGTGTACGTGTATGTATGTATGTATTTCGGTTTGCCTGGCATCTTTTAAAAAGGGATCATGTACTAAAGAATGAAAAACCTTATAAATGCAGAAAAGCAGAAGTGTTACCTATTTTACTGACCATAATGTAATAAAAAGCATATTCAGTAAAGAGTCATTGAAAGAAAGGATTAAAATTAGACTTACATCTGAAAGAATTGATAGCTTAAAGAATAAATCACAAAAACAAGATAATTTCATCAAAGATAATGATGAAAATGGAGTAACATCAAGACTTCTGAGGTGCCATCAAAGCAGTCCTTAGGGGGGAACATCACTATCTCTAAGCACTAAGAAAAAGAGAAAATGAGTACATCCATAAAATGGGTATGTGATTTTTAAAATAGGCAACAAAATTTTAAAACTTCAACTAAACAATAAACATTCTGAAAACCAAAGAAGAAATTGACAAAATTGAAAGGAAAAAGCCCATTGAATTAATAAAACTAGGAGCTATTTGGAGGGGAGGGGAGAACAGATAAATAACTTAAAGTATTCGCCCAATCAGTATTAATGGCCAGTATTAAAAGTTTTTTTAAAAAGGAATTCACAACTATGAAGAAAAAGGAAATTATCATAAATTATCTTGTACAGTTGTATACCAACGAAACTAATAATTTAAATGAAGGAATGTTTACAAAATTATGATATGCTCTGATTAACTGAATAAGAAATAGAGAACTTGGATCAGTCAGGAGGAAAAAACCCACAGCCAGGTGGATTTATAAGAAAATACTTCCAAACATTCAAAGAACAACCAATCCCATGAAACAAATTTTACAGAAGCAGAAGTTAAAGGGATCTTAGCAAATTTCTTCTGACACAAATATGATCATGATACCTTAAAAAAAATGTAGAACATGACTTGAGGGTTATTATCCTAAACCCTCACATTGACTGACAGGGTCTCCAGGGCATAGCTGCTTTAACTTTTCTCTGGTGCCAGAAATAAATCCTGAGGGATTGTGACCTAATGCCATAATTCATGAGTCCCCACTACTAAGCTTCCTGACATTATCAGTTGATATAAACTAGTCAGCCAGACTTAACTAGCTTTTAGAAAGGTATATACTATCTATCTCTCCAGAAGTCTGACAGTCTCTCATAAGTACATACAAAGGCCAAGAGAAAATAGCATCAAACTTAGATCCCATATAAAAAAAAAAAAAGGTAACACACCAGCCAGATGTCTTGTTGTTTGAGTGCTCAAAATATTCCACTTGGTTGTGAAGTTGTTTTTTAGAACTTTAAATCTGTTTTCTTCCCGTGGTTCAGTTTGTCCTTGGCCCCTGAGGCAGACACTGCCATCAGCCAATCCTAGAACTCTGAAGAGGGGATGGGAACTTCTCCAGAATTCCAGAGTTCATCTCCAGAAGCTCCAAAGTTCCCCCACCCCATCCGTGACTGAGGCGGGGAAAGAGGCTGAAGCCCAGGGCTTTATACCTTCCCCACTCTCCAATTAGGTCATTCTTAAAGGTAGAGCTAGAAAGCTCTTTCTATTTGCTTGAATTTCTAGATCTGAATTGATTCCTTCATTTTATGCTGCCTCCCCTCCCTCCCCCTCACAGGGTCTTACCAAGTGCCTTCAGTTATTCTGAATAGGATTCCTATCAGGTGTCATTTCACTTCTAGTGCCTTTCCAAAACATTTTAAGTTAGGCAAAGACTTCACACTTAGTCTGAAATCTTTGTCAGAGACACATTTTCACCTTGTTAAGTCACGAGGGCTTAGCAATTTATCACTTTTTAAGAGGGATGGGGTGACTTGACTAATTTGCTAATGTAGTTCTACTGTAATAAATAATGGAGAAAGAAAACTGTGTACAGCAGTTCTAATAAATATCAATATGAAAATATCAAAATATTTGCAAACTGTTTACAGGAACACATCAAAGACCTTATGCACTGTGGCCAAGTTTGATTTATATCAGGAATTCAGGGTTGGTTCAATTAGGAAAATGATCAATATAATAAATATTAATAAAATAATTGCATCAATAGATACAGAAAAGATTTTGACAAAATGTAAGATCCATTTGGTTAAAGCATTCAAAAACATAAGAAAAAACCTTTTCCTTAATATGGTAGAATGCACATAAATCCAGAAAAAGCATATATGAGAAAGATAAGCTATTGGCCTTTCCTGTAAAATGAGGATGTGCAAGGATTTTTATTATTTCCAATATTTGATATAATACTAGAAATGCTAGCAATAGCTATGAGACAACAAATGGAAATTGAGGAAATAACCTTAGCAAAGGGAAAATAAAATGTTGGTTCTTACAAATATGATCATTTACGTAGAGACTAGAGAGTCATTTAAAATTAATCAAAACAATAGCTTCAGAAAAGTTGTAGGATATAAAATAAATCCACCTAAGTATTTTTTATTGTAACTAGAAAAACTCATCAAGAAGAGATAGAAATAAAAGTTCTATTCAAAATAACCACAAAATGTATAAAAGATTTGGGAACCTACCAGACTAAGAGACCTGAGTTAGAATATAACTACAAAACACAATAGGAAAATAAAGACAGTCTTAAATAATTTGAGAAATGCTTGTTTATGGGTAGGCTAAGTTAAATTGACCATACTACTTAAATTAACTTATTCATTGTCAATTCCAATGAAAAAAAGTGTTAGTTTATCCTGCTATAAAAAGTGCTAAAGAAAATTATCTAGAAGTTCAAAAATTTCAAGTGAAATGATGAAAAAACAAGACAGTAGGACTAGCAATACCAGATATTAGATTATTCTACAAAGTACTAATCTTCAAAACAATGTGATGCTGGTTAAAAAATAGGTTGATCAACAGAACAGAGTAGATGCCCAATACATAGAACCAAATAAACATGGTGTACGATAAAAAAGTATGTTTTATGGCATTAGGACAATACCCTAAACATCTTATCCTTTGGGGCAAAGAAAGATTCAATGGTCAACAAATATTGTTGAGTAAATTGGAAAGTAGTCTGATATAAATTAGGTTTCGACATCTCACACCATATAGCAAGATAAGTTCCAAATGAATATATGACTTGGATATAAAAAGTTACGTCACAAACAAGTTGAGGAGCAAAAAAGAACCTACCTTTCCAGTTTATGAATAGGAGAT
>CM053774.1:21673534-21708626 GCA_028658325.1 Potorous gilbertii
CCAAAAAGTCATTGAACCAGCAATAACACTACTAGCGCTGTAGCTTAAACAAAACAGTGAAAGAGGAAATGGATCAATATAAAAATATTAGTATCAAGCCTCTGGCCAAGAAAAGGCAAACTGAAAACTACAAAGCTATTCATCAGTTAGGGAATAGCTGAACAAATGATGGTGTATGAATGTAAAGGAATACTATTGTGTCATAGGAAATGGTGAAAGGGAGAGTTTCGGAGAGACCTTGGAAGACTTGTGTGAACTGTTGTAAAGTGAAGTGATTAGATCTGGGAGAATAATTTGTGTAATAACAAGAACATTGTAAAGACGAACAACAATGAAAAATTTAAGAGCCCTGATCAATGCAAAACCAGCCATCATCCCAGAAGACCTGTAATAAGCTATGCTACTCACCTCCTAACAAAAAAGATGATAGATATACAGCCTCCCCTTCTTCAGCAGTGCTTATGTATATACTCATTCTGCAAAGTTCATATCTTTTTAAAACAAAGTAACGTATGCAGTTAAAAATCAAACATAAAGTAGAAATTCTAAAAATTAAAGATTGCTAAAATTGAAATCAGAAAGGCCATTGAATTGATAAATAAAATGAGTTTTAAAAAAGCATTAGTAAAAAATTACTAGTGTGATTTTAAAATGGAAAGAGAAAAACAAATTGTTCACATAAAAAATAAAAAGGAAGAATCCCAATAACTGAAGAAACTAAGAAAGTTATCAGAAACAAAAGTATGAACTTGGAATAGATGAATAATAATAAAAATGTAAAATAAGCAGATTAACAAAAGAAGAAATAGACTGAGTATCAGAAGAAATTGAACAAACCATAAATAAATTATCAAAGGAAAAAGACTCTAGGATGAAGAGGATTTCTAAGTGAATGCTATCGTACAGTCAAAGAACAATTGATAGGATACATACATTATTTTCAATAATAAGTAAAGAAGTCCCCTTTTAATCTCTTTCTATGGTAGAAATATGGTCTTGATACCTAAACTAAGAAGAGAGAAAACAGAAAACTAGACATTAGTATCTTTAAAGAACATTGATACCACAACTTTGAATAATATATTAACAAGTAGACTACAAAAATGTAATAGATTACACATTCTGACAAGATTGGGTTTATATTAGTTCGGGTTTGGCTTAACATGAGGAAGATCATTAACAAAAAAGAATGTTAATATGAATAAAAACTGATTATATCAATAAATGTAAGGCTTTCATTAAAATTCAGCACCCATTTATTTTTAAATTGAAAAACAATAGGAATAAATAGACCTTCCTTAATATAGTAAACTGCCTATTTAAATCCAAGAGCAAACATCATATGCAATACAGAAAAGTTTAGCCTTTTCAAAAAAGTTGAGAGATAAACCAAAAATTTCCATTATCATCACTACTATTTAACATAGTATAAGAAATTGTAATGAGTAATAAGACAAGAAAAAGAAATTAAGGGAATAAGTATAGAAAAAGAGGAAACAAAATTGTTGCTTTTTACAGATGCAATAATAGTTGTACTTAGGATAGGCCTGCACAACATACAGTCCGTGGGCAGCTTACAAAAATGTCAAGTTGCCATTGCGCACTGTCCTTCTTATCACTTGAACCAGTGCAACCAACTATTCTAAGCCTGTCTTTAGTTTAACCTATCTGCAGTCCAAAGAAGTTTAGGCTATTTTAATCTTGGCCCCTACCTACTGCCAAGTTGTGTAGTTCTGACTTAGGACATTCCAGACAGCCAACTAACAATTATAACAATAACCTCAGCAAAGTTGAAGGAAATAAATACATATCAATCATCAGTTTTCCTATATAATACATAAAGAAAAAATTCAACAGGAAGATATAAAGTGATTCCATTCAAAATAACCACACAATGTATGAACTGTGGAAGTGTATCTACCAAGATTCACTCATAAAGACAGATCTAAAGATTGGATAAACATTCGTTATTCATGGGTAGATCAAGCCAATGTAATAAAATTTACGATGTACCTAAATTAATTTATTATTCAATGTTGTGCTAACCAGCTACCAATGGAATATTTTATAGAATTAGAAAAAATAATAGATAAAAGAACAAAAGGGGCAAGAACCTCAAGTGTAATAATGCAAAAAGTAAGAAGAAAGTGGGTAGTGGTGTACTCTATCAGGTCTAGATCTCAAACTGTACTACAAAGTAGTAACCATTAAAATGATTTGGTACTAGCTTAAAAAAGATCAGTGAGTGGAAGACAGGCACACAACATACAGAAAACAGTGTTTTAACAAACACAAAGATCCATTTATAGGGGGAAGGACTTTAATATTTTATTCAACTGACAAAAATTGCTGGAAAAACTAACAGCAATCTGGCAGAAATTATGTTTAGGCCAACATGACAAAATAAACCAAGAGAAGTTTCAAATGAATATATGATCTATCTATATAAGGTCACATCATAAACAAATTAGAGGAACAAGGAAGATACTACTTTTTAGATCTATGGATAGGGGAAGAGTTTATAGCTAAGTAATAAAAAGATTACAAATTAAAGTGGTTAATTGTATGAAATTAAAAAGGTTTTACACAAACCTCATTTCATTTAATAATGAGTTACAGGCAGAAAAATCTTTGCAACAAGTTTCTCTGATTCGAATTTGTAAGACTCAGAGCTATTTTCCAGTAGGTAAATAGTCAAAATATATGGACAGGTAGTTTCCAAAGGAAAAAATTCCAGGCTAACAACAGCCATATAAAAAAATGTTCTAAATCATTAAAGAAATGCTAACTAAAATAGTTTTGAGGTTCTACCTCATACCCATCAGACTGGCAAATTTGACAAAAGGAAAATGACAAATATTGGAGGGACATGGAAAAACAGGTACCTTTTGGTGGTGCTGTGGATTGGTTTAGCCGTCCATGGAAACAAATTAGAACTATGCTCTAAAAGATACTAAGCTGTGCTAATCATCTGGCCCATACCCTAAAGAAATTATACGCATAGAATTATTTCTAGCAGTTCTTTTTGTGATGGACAAAAATTGAAGTGGTACTCATCAATTGGGGAATAGCTAAATAAATTAGGAAATATGAATGAAATGGGATATTGTACCAGACAAAATGGTAAAAGATATTTTCAGAGAAAACTAGAAGAACTCTTGAATTGATGCAGAACAAACTGAGCAGAATACCAGTGTGTTAGGGATTATACTAAGTCCACAGAGTACAAAGAAAGGCAGCATCTAATAGTAACAGTATAATAGTTTAATGAGATAACATGCAAATAATTATGTACAAATAAAATGCATATAGGATGGATTCCCAAGATAATTATATCAAAATTTAAAAATAATTTGCATTGATACTATACACTTTATCTCAAAAATTGAGAAAATATCCTTCCAGATTCTGCTTATTAGACAAATACAATCCTAATACCTAAACCAAGGAAAGATGAAACACTAGGGAACTATAGACCCACATCATTAATGGATATCCCTTGAAATTTTTTAAATAAAATCTTGTCAAAACTATAGTGACTGATCTAGTAAATTATTTGTTGCCAAGTTGAATTTATATCCTGCAGGGATGCAAGATGGTTCAATATTAGGAAAATAACGTAATCATATTATAAACAAAAACATCCAAAGTCATTTGATTATCTCAATAAATGCCAAAAAAAACCCAACCCACCTTTAATAAAGTACATTTATTTGTGCTGAAAACCCTACAAAGTATGAACAGGGGAATATTTCTTTTATGAAATTATTTTATTTGTTTTCAGTGTTCTATAATTACTTACACATATCTTAGATTTTCCCCCCCTTCCTCTCCATTCCCTCCCTGAGATGGCATACAATTTTATGTAGGTTCTACACATACATTCCTATTAAATACATTTTCACCTTAGTCATGTTACATAGAAGAATTAAAATGAATGGGAGAAATCATAAAACAAAACATAATACAAAAGAAAATGGTCTGCTTCATTCTTCAAATTCCATAGTTCTTTCTCTGAATGTGGAAGGCATTTTGCCTCAAAAGTCCATTGGTAATTTTTTAAGTCCTTGCATTGCAATGGGGTACTAAATCTACCAGAAAAATTCTTCTCACACTGTAGTTGTTGCGCTGGCAAAGTTCTCCTGGTTCTGCTCCTTTCACTCAGCATCAGTTCATGTAAGTCTTTCCAGGCCTCTCTGAAGTCTTCTTGTTCATCATTTTTTACAGTATAATAATATTCCATTACATTCATATACTGCAGTTTATTCAGCCATTTCCCAGTTGATGGGCAACCCTTTGATTTCCAGTTTTGGGCCACCACAAAGAGAGATGCTATAAATATTTTTGTATATGTGGGACTCTTTCAAGGGGAATCTTTTTTAAGGTCATTAAGGGTATGTCCAAAAAAACAAAAACAAAAAAAAAACAACAACCCTAAAACAAACATCATATGCAATGGAGCTACATTAGAAGCTTTCCCAATAAATACAATAGTAAAGCAAGAATGCCCACTCTCCCCACTTTTTTATATAGTTCTGAAAATGCTAGCAATAACAGTAAGTTGGGAAGGAACCTAAAAGCTTAAATATAGGTAAAGAGAAAAAACTATCCATATTAGTTGATGATATAATGGTTAACTTACAAAATCTTAGGAAATTAGCAAAGATACTTAGTCGAGACAATAGATTCAGCGAAGCTGCAGGCTACTAAATAAAACCTCCCCAAAATCAGAATTTTTATATTATGATAACAAAATCTAAGAAGCAATAACAGGAAAATATCATGCCAAATAACTATAAAAATGCATAAAGTATCTGGCGCAATCTACCAAAGTACACAAGATACCTGTGTGGATTCATTTAAAAGCATTCCTTAAAGAAATAAAGACCAACTTGAATATTAAATGCTTATTACTTGACTATACCAATATAATAAAAATGGCAATACTACCAATGATAATTTACTCTTTTAATGAAATCAGATTATCAAAGGAATACTTTATAATATCTAATAAAATAATATAAAATTCATTTGGAAAAATAAAATATCTAGACTTAACATGGTAAACAATAAAAAGAAGTAAAGATGAAAGGGGAATTAGACTTTTAGACCTTAGGATATACTACTATAAAGCAGCAGTTTAAAAAACACTCTGGTACTGGTTAAACAATAACGAGGCAAATCAATGAAATAGAGATAATCAGAAACAATGGAGCTAATGATCAATTGTTCAATAAACAGTAAAAAATATATTACTTATGGAAAAAACTCCAAGTAATAACAAAACAACAGAAAAATCACATGATTATTTCAATAGATTCAGAATAAGTTATTTACAAAATAGAACACGCATTTTAAAAAAAACCAAAACACTATAAAACAAAGTAATAAACAAAACTTTCCTTGAAATCATAAGCAATATCTATCTTAAACCAAAAGCAAGTATTATCCGTAAGGGGGATAAACTAGAAGCCCTTCTAGTAAGATCCTGGATGAAGCAAGGATGTCTGTTATCACCATTACTATTCAGTACTGTACTGGAAATGCTAGCTATTGCAATGACAAGAAAAGTTAATTGAATAAGCATAGCCAAAGAAGAAACAAACCTATCACTTTCTGAAAATGATATGATGGTTTTCTCAGAGAACCCTGGTTAACTAAAAAAATTATTTGAAACAGTAGATTTGCAAGATATAAAATAAACCCATACAAATCATCCACATTTCTGTATATTACCAACCAACTCCAGCTGGAAGAGACAGATAAATTCCATTTGAAATTACTTCAGATTATATGAAGTACAAGACACATAGAAAGTAATATGAACACAGTTTAAAAATGCTTCACACAAATACAGATGTAAATAAATGGAGAAATATTAATTTTCCATAGGTTGACCTAAACAATATAATAAATGACTACCTAAATTAATTTAATTAATTTCATTGCCACGCCAATCCAACTATCAAATAATTACTTCATAGAATGAAAAAATAATAATTCATCTGTAGGAACAAAAGGTCAAAAATATCGAAGCACTCAATGCAAAAAGAAAAAAAGAGTGAAAAGGAGGATGTAGTAATTAATACCAAAACTCAAATTATACAATAAAGCTAAAGTCATCAAAAGAGTTTGGTACTGGGTAAGAAAAGCATAGGTTAATCAATGGAACAGATTTAGTATGCAATTGAAACAAAGGAGCACAAAACCTAATGTTTGATAACACCCCCCAAATCCTAGCTATTAGAACAATAACTCACTGTTTGATTAAAAAAACAACAACAACTATAGTGAATACTTGAAAGTAGTCTGGCAGAAACTAGTCATAAACCAACATTTCACATTGAATATCAAAATAAGCTCAAAAAGAGTAAATGATTTAGCCCTAGATAATGGTATCATAAGCAAACTAGTGAAACACAGAAGAAGTTACCCATCAGATCTATGGATAGAGGAAGAGTTCATAATCAAATGAGAGAGGTTCAGAGAAGATAAAATTGATAATTATGATTATACAAAATTAAAGTTTTGGCAGAAACAAAATCAATGCAGCTAAAATTAGAGGAAAACCAGGAAATTGGGGAAGAGAGGGATCTTTGCAGATAGTTTCTCTGATAATGATCTGATTTGTAAAATATAAAGAGAATACATTCAAATTTACAAGAATAAGATCCATTCTCCAATCAATAAATTGTATAAGGGTTATGAACAAGCAATTTTCAGAGGAAAAAAATCAAAGCTATCAATAGATGAATGAAAAAGATTCTCCAAATCACTAACAATAAGAGAAATACAAATTAAAACAGTTCTAAGGAGCCACCTTATATCTACTGGATTGTCTGAGATGACAAAAAGAGAAAATGACATATGCTAGGAGTGTGAGAAAATAAGTATACGAATGCACTGCTAATGGAGCCATTAACTATTTCAACAATTCTGGAAAGAAATTTGGAACTATACCTGAAAATCTATTAAACTTTACATACCCTTTGATTCAGCAACCACTCAGTCTATCCTTCGACCAAATCAAAGAAAAAGGAAAAGGTATGTATGTATGAAAATATAACAGCTTTTTTTTCCCACGGTGGTGGGGTTGGAGACTGAAGGGATACCATCAGTCAGGGCATCCAACAAGTTAAGTTATATGAATGTGATACCATTGGGCTATAAGAAATGATCAAGGTGATAGTTTCCAAAAATACCTGGGAAGATACATGAATTCTAGTAGAATTTATCTAATCCAATGAGTGGAACCAGGAAAACAATTTATACAGTAACAGTAGTATTGTAAAGATAATCAACTTTTGTGGCATGTGATTGTGATGGAGTGCTATTGTGCAGTGAGAAATGACAAGAGGGATAAGTTTTAGAAAACTGCACATAGGAACTGATACACAGTGAAGTGAGAACTGGGAGATCAGTTTGTGAAAGACGAATACACTCATTAATACAATGAGTCATGACAATTTCAAAGGACTTACGATGAAAAAATCTACCTCCAGAGAGAGAACTGATGAACTCTAAATGCAAATTGAAGTGCAACTTTCTCATTTCCTTCATTTTTCCTGCATTTTTTGAAATATGGTTTATGTGGATAAATGTTTTGCATGATTTCACATGTATAATTAATATCATATTGGTTGACTTCTCAGTGAGTGGGAAAGGGGAGGGAGAGAATATGGAACTCAAAATTTAAAAAGAAAAGAATGTTTAAAAAGTAAACAATAACTTGAAAGAAATATTTTAAAAGATAATCAATTTGAAAGACTTAGTAATCTGATCAACACAATGACCCATCACAATTCCAAAAGACTCATGATAAAACATGCTATCCACGTCCACATAGAGAACTAATGGGCTCAAAATGCATATTGAAGCATATTTTTTCGTTTTTCTTTTCTTTTTTTTTGATGTGGCTAATATAGAAATTTGTTTTGCATGACTATACATATTTGTAATACAATTTGTTTTTCTTGCCTTTTCAGTGGGTGGAGGGGGGCAAATGTAGAGAATTTGGCACGCAAAATAAAATTTATGGAATGATCTTCAGGAGACAGAAAAGAATTTTGAGGGAAATTTTGATGATGTTAAAAATTTATTTTGTTAAAAACATACTGGGAGAGGATTCTGGTAAGATGGCAGAATGAGGCAGGAAATTACCTAGCTCAGGTGGCCCTCTAGGTCTTCAAGTGTGGCCCTTTGACTGAATCCAAACTTCACAGAATACTCTTAATAAAAGGATTTGTTTTGTAAAACATGATCCCAGTCAAAAGGCCACACCCAAGGACCTAGAAGGTCACATGTGGCCTGGAGACTGAAGGTTTCCCACCTCTGATCCTAGTTCTACCAAAATCTCCCACAAATAATTTAAAATAATGCCTCAAAGTGAACTTTAGAGAGGCAGAAATAATTAAAAGTCTAGGTAAAGCAGTTATTCAGCCTAAGACAATTTGTGAGGACATTAAGAAAATGACTGGTATGTGAGAAGTGGTGTCTGGCCTGTTTGAAGTGCAGATACATAGAGGGAGATAGTGAATAATCAAATTAAGTCCTAGTGGCAACAGCTTCAGCTTCAGGAATTTTGGTCCCATGGGCAGTGTGAGGGTCAGATGGCTGATTAGGGGAAGATTGCAAGGCCCTCCTCTGGTCCTACACATGGGGCCCAAGTGTGCTGACCAGACACAGTCCCAGACTGTAACTCTGGGCAAGCAGAAGCAAGCACATTCTGGTCACTGTAGTCTAAGAAGAGGTGCCTTGATCACTTGCAGAACAGCAGATTCTCTGGTTTTGGTTTCAGGGCAAATGGGTGAGCTCAAACTTACAGCTACAAGAGGGACCAAAGGGCATGGAGAGTAGTACCTGAGGTCGGTCATGCCCCAGATAGAGCTCAGAAAACAACAGCATGAGCAATCTGAGACATTATCCCCCACACCTCAGGACTAGAGCCCAACTCTAATACTAAGTTAACAGCCAAGAAATAAGCCACTAAAAAAATGAATCAGCAAAAAAGAACCTGACCAGAGATAGCTGTTGATAAAGATCTGAGCTCAAACTCATGATTTTTAAAAGAGAATAAACCAAATCATCATTATAAAAAATAAAAGTGATGAATATGCCACTAATGAAGATGGAATCAAAGCAATTTTTAGGAGTTATTTTGCCCAATTATATGCTAATAAATTAAGTGAAATGGAAAAATACTTACAAAAATATAAGCTGCCTAGATTAAGAAAGGAAATAGATTATCTAAATAAACCTAATTTAGAAAAAGAAATTCAACAGGCTTTTCCTAAGAAAAAAGCATCAGGACCAGATGGATTTACAAGTGAATTCTGCCAAACATTTAAAGATCAACTTGGCACAGTGGCTAGAGCGCCATCCATGGAGTAAGGAAGATCTGAGTTCAAATCCAGCCTCAGACCCTGGCCAAGTCACTTAACTCAGCCTCAGTTTCCTCATCTGTAAAATGATCTGGAAAAGGAAATGGGAGAACATTCCAGTTTTTGCCAAGAAAACCCCAAATGGGGTCACTGAAAGTCAGACATGATTGAAACAATTCAACAACAAAATCTAGAATAATAGACCAAGAGTCCTAACAGATACCTTTTATGCAACTAATATGATGCTGACACCCAAACCAGGAAAAGCAAAAACAGGAAAGAAAATTACAAATCAATTTCACTAATGAATATGGATGCAAAAATCCTAAACAAAATACTAGCTAGAAGACTACAACAATATACCACAAAGATTATACATTGTGACCAAGTGGGATTATACTAGGAATGCAGGGATGCAGAAGGAAAACTATTACATAATTGATTACATCAAAAACATAAGGAACAAAAATCATGTGATTATGTCACTAGATGAAGAAAAAGCTTTTGCATAAATGGATTTTTCCTTAAAATGGTAAGTAGCTATCTGGGAATAAGCTAGAAGCTTTCCCAGTAAGCTCAGAAATGTAACAGAGATACTCATTATCAGCAATATTATTCAACATTGTATGAGAAATGCTAGCAATAGCAACAAGAAAAAATTTGAAGGAATTGGAATGGGCAATGAGGTAATCAAAACTATTTCCTTTTGCATGTGATATGGGGATATACTTGGAAAATCCTAGAGATTCAACTACAAAGCTGGTTGAAAAATTAATTTTGGCAAAGTAGCAGGATATAAAATAAACATAAAACCTCAACATTTCTATATATCGCCAACAAAACCCTGCAAGAAGTGATAGTTAAGAGATACCCCATCTAAAATAAATGTAGATGGCATAAAGTACCTGGGAGGAACATGAACATAATTATAAAATACCCTTTCTACAAATAAAATCAGATTTAAATAATTGAAGTTCAGAGCCAATACAGCAGTTTGTTAATAAATTTTTGTTGAAACCATTTTGACTCATATCATATACATTTCCAAGCATATCTATCCTGTTTTCTCTATTCAGCCAGCTCTTGTACAAATGCTAAAAAAAAAAAAAATAGGGGGAAAAGCATTTCAGCAAAACCAAACAATATACCTTCTGCGTTTGACGGTATATGCAATACCCTACCCTACACCTATAGTCCAGCTCCTCAGTGGTGAAAGGGAGGTGCCTTTTTTAAACTTTTGTTTGGGGCCAACCTTGGTTGTTATCAAAATAGCATTCAATTTATTATTCTTTCCATTTATATTATTGTAGTTATTGTGCCTATTGCTTTTCTTCTTCATCAGTTCATTTCTTCTGATACTTTGAATTCTTCATATTAGTCATTTCTTATAGCAGAGCAGTATTCTATTACATTCATGTACCACAATTTGTTTAGTCATTCTCTAATTGATAACACATACTTTCTTTCCAATTCTTTGCTACAGAAAAAAAAGAGTTCCTATTAATATTTTAGTAAATATCAAACTCTTCTTTCTCTTTGACCTCTTTGACATGCCTCACAATGAAATATCCAGATGTAAGGATATGGACATTTTAGTCACTTTTTAAAAACTAAATTCCAAATTGTTTCTCAAAATAACTGGATGAACTCACAGCTCCATCTTGTGGAGCCTTGTATATCTACCTCATGTATCTTCATGAAGTTTCTTTAACATGGATTATTTCCATCTTTTATCATCTTCGTCATTTTGCTGGGTGGGAGGTAAAATATCAGAGTTGTTTTAATTTGCATTTATCTTCTTACTAGTGACTTGGAGCACTACTTCATATGGTTTTTAAGTTTACAATTCTTTTAAGAATTGTTCTTTTCATCTATGTTGATCACTTATCCATTGAGGAGGTTCTCAGTCTTACAAATTTTTGTAATTTCACTATAAATCCTGGTTATTGAATCTTTATGAAAACAGTTGATGGAAAGATTTTTCTCTATTTGATAATTTCCCTTCTTATCTTAACTGTAGTGACTTTCTTTTCCTGCAAAAGGTTTTTCATGTAATCAAAACTATCAGTTTTTATCCTTGTATGATTGCTTTTTCCTTTGTCCATAGTTGGAATAGATAACCAGATCTGATTTTCTTCTCCTTGTGTTTTTGTGTGTGGTTTGTGTATCCATTTTCATTCAGGTTGTGTATCCATTTTGATCTTATTTTGGAACATGGTATAAGATGTTGGTTTAAATCTATTTTCTGTCACACTGTTCTTGAGTTTTTCTAGCCATTCCTATCAAATAGGAAATTCTTCCCAAAGTAGTTTATGTTCTCAAGTTTATTGAACATGTTTTGAATTCAATTTATTCTGATATTTATTGACCATCAGTTCCATTGACCTACTACTTTCCTATTTTTAAAACTGATTCTAAGTATTTTGATAATTATATAGCACTTTATTTTTAAGTACAAAAAAATAAAGACAACCCATATCCAACAATTAGATTATTATTAAATGTTATTGCCTTTTCAAAATTATCTTTTCTTAAAAATACAAAGAAATATGAGAAAAACAAATTAACTAAATCAAAATATACACATTGATAACAACTGTATAAAGAAATCCCACAGAAGCAACATAAGTTTAAAAACACATTAAAATTAAAGAGATCAGAAGGAGGATAAGGAAGTAAGCAGAACATTTTGTTATTAATTTATTAGTTTATGTGTATGCATATATATTTAAAAAGGGAATGAATGATGAATGGAGGTGAGTTTGAATGATAACTGAACATTTAACTCAAAAGAAAGGTGAAAGAGAAATATATCTATCTCCTACCAAGTGACCTTTCTTTAAGATTAGAAGAAAATATGAGTGTAGGAATGTCAATGTAGCAGGAGTAATGAAGGGAACACTTAATTTGTTGGACCTGCCATGGAGCTTGGCATGGGCTCTGGTTCTTGCTACGATACCACGGCAACTCCTAATTGATCTCTAATGTCTGGGGACAATCTCAGATTCGAGAGAAATAGAACAAATCAGGGGTTCCCCTCATCATCCTAGCTACAACAGGAATGTATTTGACATTCACATCAGGAATGTGAATATAAGGCGCTTGTGTCAGACAACCTTATATCTCTCACAGTCATGGAGAACTTAGAAAACCATTCCTTTCTTGGAATTTTAAAAAATACATACACTTGAATGACCAGCAGGTTTTTGCGTGCAATGTCTCATCTTCTTGCTTTTTAGCTCACTTTTATAGTTGTTTCTTAAGAATTCTCACTCTTAGGATCCAAGGTGCTTCTTTTTAAGTCTTATCTGATAGATCACATCTGGTTTGTAAACTGCAAATCTAGTTCATTGGAAATGGAAAATGCTGGACACAGAAAGACACCTCAGAATCAATCCTAGTCCCTTTCTCTTTGGGAAAAAAGGGACATGTTATGAGGTCTAGAAGGTGATAGAAAGGACTATTAAAGGCTGTTTTGTATTGTATTCCTCTCAGTATGTGAGAGTGGATCACAGAATGACTATGAACCCAAAAGAAAATTAACAGTGCTGTCTTAAGGAAGAGTAAAAAGGAGGTGAAACTTTAGGTCATTCTTGAAGGGCTAGTAAGATTAGTTAAGTGAAGAGGATTGAGGAAGGCATTATCTAGCCAGAGGAATCAGCATAAGTGAAGTATACAGTATAAAGAGAGAATGCATAAATTGTATGCAGAAGATATAGTGCAAAAGTTACTGTTGCAAAAGCTCCAAAGTGGAGGACGTGTATTGAGAAATAACAGAAGATTATTAGACTCCCTAGGTGAGAGGGGTATCAGATTATGAAGGGTGTATGCCAAAATTGAGAATTCTGATTTTACTTGATGGATAATCAAATTGGATCAGGGCATCATATATTTTAATTAGGGACATGATGAAAGTCGTGTTTCAGGAATAAAAGAATGAGAAGCTTGTTTTTTCCTATTCTAAAGAATCTTCACTCCAGAAGGATATAATACTGTGATATTCTAGGCATCTGCCTCAATCGAAAAATGAGCCACAAGGTCTCTGTACATACCTCCTGAACAGAATATAAGACTTGAGTTGATGATTTTTATTTAACTTTTAACATTATTTACCCTTCTCACCAAAGCCTATGGGATTAAAGGATATTCTTATGGATAGTCAATTGAGTTAACCTTTTCTGAATAGTAAGCTTCTCCAGGATTGGTAATGGAACTAGTTTTGTCTAATATGTCCATAAATCATTCATAAATGGGTGTGTACAAACATTTCTAAAATAAAAAATGACACAAAACTTTCCTGGGCCGTATAATGCCCCATCCCTTCTATATTCTTGTCTTTATACTTCACTGATCAATCCCACGAATGTGTCATTCAAATATAAGTAAAAACTGTGAGATAAGCTTAAATGTAGACAGGCATAAGAACTATGCTTGTAAGGTAATGCCCTCTAGAGTTACTTATCATGACCCACGATAACTGTTTTGGAATTATTGGAGACTATTTTCTGAAGACATAAAACCAATGTGTTGCTTCAATTCAAAGAAATCAACAAAGTGCTAGGCATTTCCTGCCAGGAAGGGGAACGGGAGGGGAGCCAGAGGCTGGCCACTCTGCTCTTCTCAGAGGAGGTACCAGGCTAGAATTATATATGCTCCCTTAAATATTGTTAATCTAGGGGAAGTAACTTTAAGGTTCAGTCTAAACTTCTGATCACTATACATTAATGAGGAAAACTTTTATATGGAGGACTTGACTCCCTTCCCATCAAATACTAGTTCTACCATGAACACATTATAAATAACAAAGAAATTCATTCATCCAAGTTGATAGCAAAATAGAAATCAGAGAATATATATAAGACAATACAGACTGAAACTCTCCCATGGGGACTAAGATATCTCAGCTCAACCAAGAGAGGCAATCCCAGATCTTACTAAAGGGAAAAATTCCCCAAAGTTTCTACTGTAGCATACTGAGCATAGGAACATAATGGAGACTACCAGCTTTTCTCATGTTGAATTCTCAGAATCTTTCTCTCCTTCAGTGATTGGAAGAGAGGTTGGAATGACTATCTCTCAAAAATGAAAGTCAAAAGAATACTTGATTTCTGTCTTCTCTTGCTCTTCTCAGTTCTGGGCCCACCCCTCACATAGGCACAGAGCATTGTTTTCCACCAATTAAGAGAGTGGGCTTTGGGAATCAGGTTATAGATTTAGTCCTACATGAACATATTCCCAACTTTTAATTTCTAATTAAACCATTCATTTTATGTATTTCTCTTGAAGATATAAATATATGTATGCATATATATATATATATATATATACACAGAGAGACATACCTACATGCCTATACACACGTACATACATATATGCCCTTTCTCTCTTGAAGAGGTCAGTCATCCTCAAGAGAGCCATAGATAAGCCTCACAAGTATATGTTACATCCCATAATGTTAAAATAGAGTATTTTTTGTTAAGATGAATTAAGCTGTGATTAATTTCAAAGTTCATTTGCCCCTTTGTACCACAATGAATAGCTAAGCTCATTTATTCCTTTTTGTTTATCTTATTGCGAATTTGAAAGTACTGTGTTACCACACTCACCTAGAAGGCACTATAAATTAATTTCGAAAGTGGGATTTCACAAGATGTTAGACCAAATGCTTTTCTGATATCTCAATCTAGAATATCTAGCATTTCTCTTCTGCCCACTGTTCCTGGAATTCTTAAACCAAAAACCCCCCAGAAAACCAATCAAATCAATCTGGCAAGGGCTGCTATTTATAATTCATCACTGCTGCTCAGGATTCCTTCAACCCCAAGAGGTTTTTAGATTTTTTCTTTTTTAAATATTTATTCCATTATCTTAATCAATGTTGAAATCTTGGAGATTGGTGGTTTCCAAAAACACTTTTAAATTCAGTATGTTTATTTTCTTTCCTCCTTCTCCTTTGATTACTTTAATGCCTAGTATTTATTCAGTACCTACAATATACAGAGCTAAAGCAAACTGACTGTGCCATAAATTTCAGAGAATTTAAAAATATCTTGGATATATTAGACCTGATCACTACTAAACAGCACTACGAGTAATGATAATTTTTAATTTCCAATAAGTATTTATGAAGCGTATTTATTGCAACTATCCCATTATGAGTAGATTTGATTCTTGCCAAAAGATAAAATGTAAACATATGTTCATTACCTCAGCTGCTTGATTGACTCCAACTTGTCATATTTCTTATAATGTCTCCTTTTAGACATATTTATAAAAACCTTCTCTCTTTTCATCAGTGTGACCTTATCCATACTATTTTCTCCTGAAATATTTTCTCCATACATCTGTTACTTTCATTGGTTTCATATTTTCATTCTAGCCTTCTCATAGGAACTTAGTACCCTTCAACATATGAGACAGAAATTACTAATTACAAAATATAAATATCACACAGGGTCAGACCAATGCTCTATGTAGTACTTCTAAAGATACAATGAGAGTTACTTGTGGAGAATAGGACAGTTTCTCTCCATAACGTCATCATTCCCAGAAACCAGAAGTATTTCCTAAATTAACCACATACAAAAAAGTACTTGTAAGCAAAGCCATCAGGACGGTGACAGGTCTAGAAATTGTATAGTTGACAAAGGATGTTTATCCTAGAGAGAAGCCTGAAAGGGGAACATAATAACTGTCCCCAAGCATCCTATGGAATGAACAATAGAATTTATTACTCCAGGGGGTCAAACAAAGACAATTGAGTAGAAGTTATATACAAGCAATATAAAAGGAAGAATTTTCCAGCAATAGAAATGTTTAAAATGGAATTTGCTCCATTAAGGAGCAGTGAGCCTTCTCATATAAAAGCAATTGGCCGAGAATTATCCCCTAATAGAAAAATGGTCAAAGAATATGAACAGCTTTCAAACGAAGAAATGCAAATTATTAACAAGTGTATGAAAACATGTCCCAAAAAACTAATAGAGAAAAACTAAAATAACCCTGAAGTTTGGCCTCACACCCATCTAACTGAAAATATGATAAAAGACAGAAATAGTGTTGGAGGGGGATATGGGATAACAAACACTATTAGATTTCTTGTGAGATTCTAGTTCGGTACAACCATCCTGGAAAGCAATTTAGAATTAAATGAGACAAGTCACTAAACTTTTTATGTCAGCATTCAATCTCCTGAACTGGTATCTCGAAGAGGAAGGAACAAAAGGTCCCATATATACCAAAATATTTAGGTCCCTTTTATGATAACAAAAAATTGGAAACAAAATAGGTACTGATAAGGTGAAGTATTCTGAATAAACTGTGGCATACTCAGTCAGCAAGCATTTATTGAATCCCTTCTATGTGATTTATATTTATTATGTCCCCTCTTCTGCTGAAGAAGTGCTGGTGACTTCCTGTTGTTTATAGGATAAAGTATAAACTCCTGTTTGGTGTTTAAAATCCTTTGCCATCTCGACCCCACCTACCTCTCCAGACTTATTAAACAATTCCCCCTTTCATGAAATTTACATTTCCAGCCACACTTAATATAACCGTCATATATAAATAAAATATTCCATAATTGACCTCTGTCCTTTTGCACAGATCTCCCCCTTGCCTCAGGCACATTCTTAACCTCTGCTTCTTAGATCTCTAGTTTCCTTTAAGGGACTTCCTATATGAGGCCTATCCTGATTTGCCCAGTCACTAGTCCTCTAATTACTATACCCCAAATTACTTTCTATATATTTTGGTTTTGCCTATCTGTGTACACTTTGTTTTCCTCCAATAACATGTAAGTTCTTTTATTTTGCTTGTTAAATGAATTGGGGGGAAAAAGGCTAATATGAGGAATTTAGAGAAATATAGGAAACACATTAAGTGATAGAG
Source organism: Potorous gilbertii (assembly GCA_028658325.1). Lineage (NCBI taxonomy): Eukaryota > Metazoa > Chordata > Mammalia > Diprotodontia > Potoroidae > Potorous > Potorous gilbertii. Next base: position 21,690,805 of record CM053774.1, read on the forward strand.
GAAAGAATACAGAATCAAAACTCTATAATATGTGTGTATGTATGATTACTATAAAAATGTAAATGAAACACTAGTAGGCATGTGAACTCAGCTGAAATGTGAAAGACAATCTTGGTTTTAGAGGCTGGATAATGAAAAACATTTTACTTCTCTTGGTAGAGAGGTGGGAGTCTAACAGGGATGGAATGTCCTGCCAGAAGTAGGCATTGTGTTTGAAAAGAGGATTATATGGAGGAAGTGACAGTGTTGTAAAAAACAAAGAGCAGCCATAACACTTCTCAAAAATAAAATATTGGTTAAAAATGCAGTGAAATCCCAGTCACTAGATGAATTTAAACAGAAGCCAGATAACCAGTTGTCAGAGATGTTGTAAGAAGAATATTATACATTAAGAAATTGACCTAGAGAATTCTTTAGGCTTATTCTCAACTCTAAAATTTTATAATTAATAAGTACTATTTGAATGTAATACATGGAATTTCTCAAGAACCTCAATATATTGTCATTGAAATAAAGGCACTGAAGAAATAAGCATACCCTGAGCTCATTCTATTTTAAAAAAGGTTTGACAAATTTTTCATGGGGAATATACTTTTTTTAAAAAGTAACTTTTAATATAGTCTTCTGCTTTCTATATCATCATAGTTATCACCAGTATCCCCTCTCTCTCCTCTTCCCAGAGAGCTATACCATAGAATAGTATTTTTCTCAGATGAAAAAGAAAACGAGGGGGAAATCAGCACAACAGATAAATACATTGAAAAAGTCCAAAAACATGTACCATTCATTACACCTGTGGACCTCCCTTCTCCATGAAGGAAGTATGGATTGGGGGTGTCCTGTCATATCATGAGTCATGCTTAATCTTTATAATTTTATTAAATTCACTTTTTATTTGGGGGGTATGATGATTCTTACCATTTACGTTATTAGTTATTGTGTATGCTGGTTTCTTAGCTCTGCTTACTTCACTGTGTACAAGTTCATATAGATCTTCCCATGTTTCTCTGCTTTCATCACATACTTCATTTCTTACAACACAGTAATATTCCATTACATTCATGTACCACAATTTGTTTAGCCATTCTCCAATCAATGGAAACTTACTTTGCATACAATTCTTTATTTTAACAAAAAGTGATGCTATAAATATTTTTGTGTATATATGGACTTTATGATCAATGACTTTTGGAGGTACTAACTCAGTATTGGAGTCTCTGTTTCATAGGATAGGCATATTTTAGTCACTTTGTTTGCATAATTCCAAATTGTTTTCCACAATGGTAGTGCCATTTTACAACTCCACTATTATTGGTGTGCCCATCAGTCCACAACCTTTCCAACTTTGATTCTTGCCGTTTTTTGTCATCTTTGCTAATTTGCAAGGTGTGAATCTGTAATGTTAATGGAATTTGAAGATCCTCTCTGCCCATTAATAGTCTTGACATGGAGCCCATTAAGGGAAGCTTGCTTAGGGGAGATTTGCTTGTTTGAAGACTTACACCTTTTGGTAATTAGGCACTGAATTTGGTCAGATGAGACTCTAGGTAGCTGTTAAGGAGCCCCTCCCCCTGCCCCCTTGAAAACCCAGATGCTGGTGCTTCTCTCTCGGGTAACTGTGTATGTATGTAATGGTCAGACAGTTATCTGTCTGTTGATCTACGAGGTATGTGTTGCTTATGATCAGTTAGAAGCCTTATCGGTCTTTATGCTATTTTCTCTGTAATTTGTGCTTGTAATTTCTGTTCGTATTTTCTTTGAAGTTCAGGTTGTTAACATTTCTCTGGACTAGAGAATGTAATTAAAGTAGATTGAAGAAGATTGTTGACCCCTCAAAAGTTGCTTTCCTTTAAGAAAAGCAGATCCAAGCACCTGTGGCAGCAGGTGATCCTTGGTATGCTAGGGTGCTTGCTGTTACAAAGATAACGCCTCAGGGTTTTCTTTATTTTACATTTCTCTATTATTAGTGATTTGACCCATTCCTTTCCATGGCTGTGAATACTTTGCAATTCCTCTTTTGAGAAAGGTTTGTTCATATCCTTTGACCATTTAGCTATGTGTGTATGTATTGTTTATACATCTTGGATACCAAACACCAAAGAAATTTGATAAGATTTTTTCCCCCATTTGTCTATTTCCCTTCTCATCCAAAGTGTGTTAATTTTTCCTACGTAGTTGATCAGTTTCATATACTCATTTATTTCTTTTTTGTAATTGCCTCTCTCTCGTTTGGTTAAGAAATACATATTCTACCTATAGCTGTGAGAAGTATATTCTTGGCTTCTCTTCTAAATTTTTAATAGTATGATTGTTAATACTAAAGTCATATATCCTTTGAGAATATCTTCTGGAATATGGTGGAATATGTTTTTTTAAACTTAATTTCTGACCAATTACTTTCCTGTTTCCCCAGCAATTTTTATCAAATAAGGTAATTTTTGTTTTCCACTTTATCCAACAATGAGTTATTGGATTCTGTTGTTTCTAATTCTCTTTTGTCTAGTCTGTTACATTGAGTTATTTTTAACCAATATCAGATAGTTCTGATACTGGAAGTTGGAGGTCTGGAAGTGCCTTCGGGAGAATGTTTGCTTGGTGTACTTGTGTCAAAACCAAACATACCAAATTACAAAAGGACAATAAAATTAAATTCCAATCTAATGGTTTTGCATTTGGAGTTTCTATTTATGAATGAATGAATGAAAAAGCTAAGTGCTGGGGATATAAATAAAAAAGCAGGAAAACTCCTGCCCTCAAGGAGTACACATTCTAATGGGGGGTGGGGTGGGGGGAGGAAGGGGAACAGTATATATAGGATATTTTAGCTGCAAATCAGATGAAAAGGCCCAATGATCCTTAAGATCCTTTGTAGTAACCATGCCAGTGCATTTCCTTTATTGTTCTTTCCACTGATAAAACCAAACCGTTTCTTAGGTTGAACCACTTGACAGTGCCAAGGTCTGTGAGAGGTGAGAAGCTGCCTCAGATACAGAGGCATTTGTTAGTTCTTACATCCTTGATGGTGGCTATAGAGGCAAGTACAGGCACATACTGAAAACCTTTCATTTACTGGAACAATAGGTCACAGATTCAGAGGTGGAAGGGACTTTAATAGGGTTAATGAAGATTCTTTACAAAGTATAGACATTTGGGTGGTTGGCATGTTGGTCATAGAGATTATTTTCAATAACTCCCTTGCTAGATGACCCTCTTAGGTATGTTTATAAAATTTATTAGTTTTCCGAATGGGCAGTAAATATGTAGAATTTGTGACTACTCCTACTCTCTGTTCCTGCCAGGAGTAATAATACAGCCTGAAAAACAAATTCTAAAAGTGTTTGTAGATAAATTCATGGGAGATAGATCCTGTGGGCGATTGATTACTCAAAGGAAACTGAATGCTTCCAAAAGCAATGTACTTAAAAACAAGTCCATAAACACTGAACGTGTGTTATTTTAGGTTAATTATGGGTTAAGGTGACTCTTGGAACCTGGCAAAAGGAAAACAGTAACTACCCAGAGACAACACTTCACAATCAAAATGAAGCACTAATGATGTAATTTCAAGCAAGTTTTAGCCACTGGGACCTTCCAGGAGGAGGCTCCTGTAAAGCAGTTAAGATATGGTGGCCCTTTGTTCAAAGATAAACAGGATTACTATGAGTAAAAGGCTCTATATAACTTAATAAACTAAAGTTATTTTTTTTTACCATAATTGTGACTTTCAAAGATAGGGTTACAAACAAAAAACTGCTTTATAAACAACAGCCGCAGTCACTACTTCAAATATCTTACATTTATACTCTGGTTAGAATACATACAATCATCTTTGAAGGCACTATTGAATTTCATAAAATTTTAATCATGTGTATTTTCATATATACTTGTAATTTTTAAATAATAGATTTTATTTCATTCTAATTTGTCTTCTTTTTCCTCTTAAAAAGGAAGAGGCCTTCAATTTATTTAACCCTAGTCAACTTGGGGCTTTCAACTGGCTTCTTAAAAAGCAAACTGTGGCTGTTCTCCAGTCAAATTTCACAACAAAGGCAACTTCTTCCGCTCACTTCCCTGATTACTGGAACTTGCTGTTTTGGCCACTCTTTGGAAATATTTTCAATAGAATTTTTTTCCATTTTAAGACTCTCATTTAAGAGACTCATAACTTGGATATCAGGTGACTTTCAATTTGCAAACAAGAATGCACTTTAGGGGAATTTGAGAAATCCAGAGAAGGAGGAAGTATCTTCCATGAGTCAGGGATGTCACCAGTGTACCAAATTAAGTCTTAAAAGTTTTGGCACGTCACATCTGAATGGTCAGTCCTTCTACTAATATAGTCGGTTTCATGAAGAAACAATCTATGAAAGCAGAATGGTTCCATTAATTCCATTCACTTAGTGCCTTCTCCATCCTCATCATTCTTGCTCTCTGTGCGACCTGACTGTTGGTCACCCGCTACTTAATATTCTCTTCTCGTGGTTTTCCTGACTCTGCAGGGTACTCTTCCCATCTCCTTTTCTGGATCTTTGTTCAAATGATACCAGCTAACCATAGGCATCCCCCCCCCCCTTTTCCTGGATCCTCTTTTCTCCCTCTATACTATTTTGCTTAGTAATCTCATCAGCCCCCAGGGAATCAATGATCATCTCTATGAAGATTCTCTTATTTATCAAACCCAAACCTTTCTCCTGCCCTCATCTCATATCTTCAACTGCCTCTGAGATATTGTGAACTGGATGTCCTCAACATATCCAAACTAAACTTATCTTTCCACCCAAATCCTCTTCCTAATTTCCCTATCAAGACCATCACCATCCTAACTTGTCATCCAGGCTCCTATCCTAGGCATCATCCTCATTTCCCTAAGCCCATATATTCAGTCTGTTACTGTCACCTTCACATTCTCTCTCCTATATATCCCCTTCTTTCTTCTGACATAGCAGCCAGCCTGGATCAAACTGAGATCACTTTACATCTAAATTATTGACATAGTCTCTGATTGGTCTCCCTGCTGTAAGTTTCTCCCCACTCCAGGTCAACCTCCATTCAGTTATCAAAGTGATCTTCCTGAAGTGCAAGTCTAACTACATCATTTCTCTATTCTATAAACTCTAATGGCTCACGATTACTCCTGGGATAAAATATAAAATCCTTTGTTTGGTTTTTAAAGCCCTTCAAAATTTTGCTACTTCCTACCTTGCCAACCCTCTTACCCCCTCCTCCACCTACTCTGTGGTCCAGTTATCTCTGGGAATTTTTACAGGCTGTTTTCCAGGCCTGAAAGTCTTTCCCTTTTATCTCCACCTTCTGATGTCCCTGGTTTCCTTAAGAATCTCAGCTGAGGGGCAGCTAGGTGGGGAAGCGAATAGAGCACTGACCATGGAGTCAGGAGAATCTGAGTTCAAATATGCCCTCAGATACTTGACCCTAGCTGTGTGACCTTGGGCAAATCACCTAACTCCAATTGCCTTACCTTCCCCCCACCAAAAAGAAAAGAAAAGAACCTCAGCTTAAATACTATCTTCTGCAAAAGTATTTTTTCTAGATTCTTCTCAATGTTATTGCTTCCCTCTAAAATTTATCCCTGTATTTATTTGCATGTAACTGGGTTCAAAACCCATTTCCGTAAGATTTTCGTCTTCAGTGAACATTGGTTACTCAGTGTTCTTCACCTACATGAGAAGTAAAGTATGCCAGAGCCTGAAAAAAAGAGAGATCTTCCTCTGGCTTTCACTTTGAGAGAAAAGAAATGTATGTCCAGATTCTCTTCAGGTTCCTTGAAAGAGAGAAAGACTGGGAAGAAACCCACTTCCAAAGGAAACAAAAACATGGTTGAAATTATTAGTCAGTATGGAACAGGGCTAATTTTGCTGTGACCACTAAGCATATGATATCTTTGTTTCTGCCACAGTCAAGCGACTATTTTCTGTGTTTGTATGGGTTGCTCTCCTTCCTCAAAGAAGGTCAAGGAATTCCATGAAAAACTATTCACCATTCCAATTGAGCAGCTGTTCGAAATGTCCCTAAAGGAAAAAGAATCAGGCATTTAATGGGGGAAAGGATAGCAATACAGTGGAAGCCAAAAAAGTTAAAATCCTGAAGAGCATGTTCTGCAGGAATAATACAGGAAAGCCACAAAAATTATCAGTTGAAAGATCATCCAGTAAGGATCTGAGATAAAAGCAAAGAGTGCATTGGTTTGTAATTGCTTGCTCTAGAGCACTGAGGAAGCTATTTGTTAGCCTGATAACAACAGATCTTGTGTGTTTCTGGAGTCTCAAACATATCAGAGAACCCCTAAATATACATTAAAATAAATAATTACACTCCTGGCAAGCACGAATGTAAACAAATGATACTGCTAGGGGGAAAGGAAAAAATATGACTGACGATTATGAGGCAAGGAACTAGTGACCATAGGAAGCACAGCCTATATTGTCTTCACTGTTGTCAACTGAAAACAACACACACAGGACAGAAAGTTAGCAGCTAGTTAAGATAGTGGTTTCTGAGTGTGTCATTTTGACTTGTGGGCCACAGCTTTAAATGAAAGAATGAAAATTCTTGGTTAGGAATGAATACACTAACCAAGATTGATAAGAATATATTTTCTGCATGTCTTGGAAATATAATCAGAAGAGCTTTAAGCTAAAATGGGTGGGGGAGAAAGAAAACTGCCTTTTTTATATCCAACAAGCTGAATACTAGAGAGGTAGCTGTAATGAAGAAAGAACAGCATTTAAATGCCCATAAGTTCACAGGAGACAAAATCCAAGAAAAGAACCAGTAGTAAACCTCAAGGGCAGCCGAGCGGAATACACGGGACCTGGAGTTAAGAAGACCTGAGTTCAAATCTGACCTCAGACGCTTACTGACTGTCTGACCCTGGGCAAGTCTCTTACCCCCTATTTGCCTCAATTCCCCATTTGTACAATGGAGATACACTACAGAAGAAAATGGTAAACCAGTCCTATATCTTTCCCAAGAAAACTCATGAACTTTTGTCTGTGGAATCACAAGATTAGGACATAACAGAATGACTGAACAGCAGTAGGAAAATCCAAGGTCTCAAATGTCTATACAAATGCCTAGAGTTTAGGCAAAAAGTTAGATGAACTAAAAGCCGTACTATAAGGGGGCAAATTTTACTTCTGGGATGAGACATGGGGGGATAAAACCATGGCTGGCCTATGGCTCAGAATGAGTAGAACTGATTCTAAAGAAATAGGATATCCAGTAGCAAGAGATAGAAAGAGAAATTCCATTTAAAATAACCGCAGACAATATAAAACACTTGAGAGACTACCTGCCAAGACAAATCCAGGGATTACATGAACACAGTTACAAAATACTTCTCACATAAATAAAGACAACTGGAGAAATATTAATTGCCCACAGGTAGGCCAAGCCAATAGAATAAAAATGACAATTCTACTTCAGTTATTTATTCAGTGCCACACCAATCAAACTACCAAAGACTTCCTTTATAGAGCTAGAGAAAATAATAACAAAATTCATCTGAAAGAACAAAAGGTCAAGAATATCAAGTGAATCGATGAAAAACAATGTTAAGGGAGGCAGCCTGGCAGTTCCAGATTTCAAACTACATTACAAAGTGATAATGATTAAAAGAATCTGATCTAGCCAAGAAACAGAGCAGCGAATCAGTGGCACAGATTAGGCGCACGATAAACAGCAGGGAAAACGACCACGGAAATCTGTGTTTGATACAAAGGTCCAAACATTGCTGGGAAAGCTGGAAAGCAGTTTGGCAAAAACTAGGCAGGGACCATCATCTCATACCATATACCAGGGAAGGTCAAAAGGAATAAATGCTTAAGATATAAAGAGGGATTTCAAAAGTAAATTAGGGAAGCATGGAAAAATGTACCTGTTGAATATATGAAGAAGGAAAGAGTTTATGACCAAACAAGGCAGAGAGAGGATTATGGGAAATAAAACAGGTAATTTTGATGACATTCAATTAAAAATGGTTTGCACGAACAAAACTAATGCAGCCAAAATTAGAAGGGAAACAGGAAAGTGGGAAAAAAATTTTACATCAAGTTTCTCTGATAAAGGCCTCATTTCTCCAACATAGAAGGAACTGAGCCAAACTTACAAAAATGATTCATTTCCCAGTTGATAAACGATCACAGGATATGAACAGGCAATTTCCAGAAGAAATCAAAGTGATCAGTAGTCACACAAATAAATACTAAATCACTACTAAGTGGAGAAAGGCAAATTAAAATATCTCACACCTCTCAGATTGGCTAATGTGACAGAAAGAAAATGACAGATGCTGGAGGGAATATGGAAAAATCAGGACACTAACAAATTTGGTGGACTTGTGAATTTGTCCAACCATTCTGGAGAACAATTTGAAACTATGCCCAAAGAGTTATAAACCTAGAAATACCACTACTAGGTCTGTATCCCAGAGAAATCAAAGAAAAGGACCTATTTGTACAAAAATATTTATAGTAACTCTTCTTGTGGTGGCAAAGAATTGGAAATTGAGGGGATGCTCATTAGCTGGGCAGTGGCTGCACAAACTGTGCTATAAAGTTGGGATGGAATACTGTTGCTCTATAAGAAATGATGTGATGGTTTCACAAAAATCTGAGAAGACTTAAACGAATTCGTGCAAAGTGAAGTGAGCGGAACTAGCAGAACATTGTAAACAGTAACAGCAATACTTCAAGGATGACCAACTGTGAAAGACTTAGCTACTTTGATCAAGACAATGATCCAAGACAATTCCAAAGGACATAGGATGAAAAATGCTATCCACCTCCAGAGAGAGAAATAATATACTCTGAAAGCATACTGAAGCACAGGTTTTTAAATTTTCCTTATTTTTTTGTCTGTTTTGTAACATAGTTAATATAGAAATATGTTTTGCAAGACTTCACATGTATAATTGATAATACATTTCTTGCCTTTTCAAGAGGTGGAGGTGAGAATATGAAATTCATTTTAAAAAATGAATATTAAACATTTTTCCATGTAGTATGGAAATATTTAATAAAAATAAATGAAAATATATTTTAAAAATAAAGAAATGGGATAAACAAAGCCAGTGGGTAAGAACTACACTGTATATTAAGATGATATAATCTTTGGAGGAAATCTACAAACAAGAGAGAGAAAACATGACAGTGCATTTAGGTGAAGATTAAGAGAGAAAAAATAGAAGTGATTTTGTCTTTGGAGTATACTATGGACCACCCGAACAGAAAGAGAAAATAGATGAGGAATGTAGATATAAGAGCAACAGACATCAGTAATCCAGAGATGCTGCCAAAAAGGGAGCCACTAACAATTTCATGACTTAGTATTCCTGATAATTTCATCCTTCAAAAAGTGGAGAAAACAATATATGAAAATATTATTCTGAATCTCATTCTAACTGGGAAGAAATAGTTTCAGGATAGAAATGATGGAAATAGGGAAGGGAGTGAGATTGAAGAAAGTGGCCATTCCCTCCTGAAGTTTGTGACAGAGGAACCTGACTTAATTTTATGAAAATAGATTTCAAAGGATTCAAAAGGATAGGTCAAATTCTGGTAGTGAAATGATTTATTATAGTGGTCATGTGACCCATGCAAATAGGAGCGTGTACGTAGACAGTAATAATGTGCACAGCAGTGTTGTAGCAATATACTAGAGTGTTATAATGACATGCGGATGCTGGGTGATGCCTGAGGTAAGATTGGCCAGTATCCCAACACCAGGGCAGGCTGCCGAATAGATACCCTGCTGGATTAGCTGAAGTCTGTAGACCCTAAGGGCAGCCAACTACCCCATAAGATTGATGCATGTGCCCCACATAGTATGTTAATGAGGCAACCCTAAGGTGGCATCAGTAAGAGATGCACCATGCCTAGGACTGCCCCCAAGGTGAAAGTATAAAAGGGGTCCCAGAGTCCCAAGTACTGCCTAGCCATGAAAGACCCATGCTTTCATCTATCATCCAGTGCTCCCAGAACATGTCCTCTTATGTTCTCATTGTAGTGTTCAATAAAATATGTGAACATTTCACTTCTGTCATCTCTCTTGGGCAACCTTCCTGGAAAAAAATCTAGAAAACTAGGACTTTGCCCCAGCCCTGACAGAACCCCACCCTAAGATCCTTCCTTAGCTTACAAGCCAGATACCCAGGCTTGAACTAGAAGGCAGCAGTCACACTTTTCACAAGGGAACATGGCACTATGAGTCCATGGGTAGAAAACAAGGGCCACAATTAGACCCTGTGCCCCTTGACAGGAATACCCTGACAGAGCAACTTTAGCAGTAGGGCAAAAGGAACACTTGGGGGCCTGGAACGGGCCCTGAAACAGTCAGGACAGAGACTGCAGGAGGCAGGTAGAGATGTGTGAAGCCCCATCATAGAGGGTTTCTGTACCTGCTGACTTTGAGGTTTTCCTTGTTACTTCCAGTGATGAAAGGGGGAGAGAGCACCAGCACAGCAGTGACAGAAAAAGTGAGGCTAATAACTCCTGTAGCATGATGAGACTCCCTGAGTCATCTCGGATACCACACAGGAGAAAGCGACCAGGCAGCGAAGGCCTAAAACTGCTGAAGGTAGGAGATATCCCACCTACCCATGAGAGCTGGGATAAGTGAATCAAGGACACTGTCATGGAGATCAGGGGAAGTCACTTGTTCACAGGCCTCAGGAGGGGAGGGTACAAGGACTAACTAAGGGCACCAATCAGGCCACTAATGAAGCCATTTATTTGCAAGTCTCAGGCTCCCTGAATCAATTTCCATTTCCAAAGGAGTAAAGTGACTTGTTAATGCCAGCTTAAGTAAGCAAACTGGTGGATGAGAGAAAAGAAAAGATGAAGGGAGCAAAAGCCATTGTAACCTTAGGCACCTCTAAAGGCGGCACAGAATTCCAGAGAGGCAGTCTGCTGATAAAGCTTCATCCAACCGGGCTAGCATAGACTCTAAGCCCTGTGTTGAGGGCCAAACAGCCCAGAGGGGCCAGAGATTGCACAGTACAGTGGAGTCCCCAGCATTAGTATGGCACTCACCCCAGACAAGGAAGGACTTGTGGGTTTAGGAGAGAGTGGAGTCATGGGTAAGGTCTGCCCATGCCATGCCTCTGTTGCTGCTTGTGCTGTTGCCACAAAAAAGTCCCAGTCCCCAGGGTTATCAGTGACAGCAGGTGCCAACTCATCTCCAGGTACCTGTACTTGTCCCACATGGTCATTACTTCCTGAGGAATATGGTTCTCTGGAAATGAAAGAAGTAAAATGACTATAATAGGGAGCCGATATACTGATAAAGAGAAAGTTAAGAGTATCTAGTTTCCCTTGCTGAAATAAAGTCATTTGGCCCAGATGAACTATATCCATGAGTATTGAAAGAACCGGCAGATATGATTGCTAAACCACTCTTAGGAATATCTGAAAAATTACATAAAAAAACAAAAGATGTCACAGGCCTAGAGAATGACAAACATTCCAGTTTTCAAAACAGAGAAGAAAATAGTCTGTAAATTAAAGACCAGGGAACTTGATGGAAAACTCTTGCTTATTAAGGTGATAGTGAACATCTAGCAAAAGAAAAGGTAGTTATAAAGAGCCAGAATGGCTTTATCAAGGACAGGTCACATCAGATGTTTATTTGGTTTATTTTACAGGATTATTAAAGATTTTAGCAAATCTTTTGATAAATTACTTCATAGTATTCTTGGACAGAAGATGGAAAAATTGTCACTAGATAATAAACAGATGGCCAGACTAGAGTCCTTAAAGATTCAATATCAATGTGACAGGAAGTTGAAGTAAAATATCTGAGAGTTCTGTGCTTGGCTTTGTGCTGCTTTACCAATTTTATCAGTCACTTAAGTGATTGATTAAGGCACACTAATCAAATTTGCAAATGACACAAAGCTGGAAGGATAGCTAAACATACTGGATAAGAATCAGGATCCAAAAAGATCTCAACTGGTTAGAACACTGGGCTAATTCTAATAAGACAAAATTCAGTAGGGATGAATGTAGAGTCACATGGGTACAAAAAATGTATTTCAAAAATACTAGATTGGGGAAAGGTCAGACAGCAGTTCTGGGGAAAAAAATCTGAGAGTTTTAGTAGACTATATGCTCAAGATGAGTCAGCGGTGAGATGTGGGAGCCAAAATAGCTAATACTACATTAAGCTACACTCAGAGAGATATAGTTTCCAAGAATAGGGATGGGATAATCCTACTGAACCCAATGAATGAAAAAGTATTTATTATACACTCAGTATATTCCAAGTACTATGTTAATTTTTGGAGACATAAATACAAAATACAAAAAATGAAGGTCCCTTTCCTCAAGGAGCTTGTATTGTAGAATAACAGAAGACCCCACGTATAGGGAGAGGAAAGCAGAGAGGGAGTTTTGGTCTGAGAAGTCACTAGTTTGTGAGTGGAGCCAAAGGACTTTTCAAGAATGTTGATTAATTTTCAAGAAAGTTGATTAATTACTGAACCCAGATCTACAGGTTAAAAAGAGGAGTGAAAAGAAAGTACACAACAAAGGGAGGCATAGCATGAAGACAGCAAGAAAGAAACACAGGGAAACTTAACCAGTCAGGAGCCCAAGGCTTCGGAGCAGGAGATGCAGCCCCCAGTCAATGGATCAGCAGCCAAGATGAGGTTCAGGTCTCATTTGATGTATTATGCTCAGGAAGAAAAACATTCTAAGAATCAGTGGGCCTGAGCCTGCAGGTGGAGATGAGGAGGCACATTTGACCACACTAAGGAATGAAGAGGTAGATAAAAAAGATATCTTGTGATGTACAGTGAGCTGTCACCCTTTCTTTACTCCCTTTTCTCTAATCCCATAGCCATCAACCAAGTTCAGGTCTCTATCTTATTTCACCTGGACTGTTGCAATAACCTCTTAATTTGTTTCTTGAGTTCCACTCTCTACCCCTTTCCATCCACCTTCCACACAGCTGCCAAATTAACATTCCTAAAGCACAGGTGTGATCACATCACTTTCGTGAAAGACCCTTGTCATCCTGATGATTAAAAAAAAACCAAAACAACACAAACAAAAAGACCAGAGGGCCCTTAAAACTCGCCAGATGTTTCCGATGTTTCCAGTCTTCCACACTGCCACCCCTTCTATTCTGCCTTCCAACAGAAAGGCCTTCTTTCTGTTCCCTAGACAAGCCCAACTGCCCCCTCCACACATTTTCACAAGGTACTCCATGGGGTTTGGGCTGCTCTTCCTCCTCATCCGCCCCTGGAAAGCCTGGCTTTTTTGACCTCTCCTCATCCTCCAACCCTTGGCCTTTGCTGCAATGCTAGTTACTTTGTACATAGCATATATTTATTTGTATATAATACCTTCCAGTAGAATATGAACTTCCCAAAGACAGAGGCTATTTTGTTTTTAATTTATATACTCAGGACAGGTTGTCTAGAACATAGTAGGCACCTAATAAAACAACTAAAGGGTAGCGTCTTTATTTGTTATGTTACAAACATTTTACATCCATTCTGTTGCAAAGTCCTGCCTATGCTACGTTAGTATCATAATATTGATCATCTGTTCCCTTCTCCATTCCCACCATCATGCCCTCTGCTCAGATTCCAATTGTTCCTAATGGACCAAAATATTTTGTATATATCCTAGATTTACCTATTTTTAAAAGCTTTTATGTATCTTTTGCTTCACATCATCCATTTTTTTCCTTTATAGTTTTCACCCAGAAAGTTATCATTTATAACAAAGAATTATAAAAAGATTATGTTAAACTAAAAGGTTTCTGTAGTAATTAAACTAAGGCCCGTGGGATAAGAAGAGAATATGATGACTTGGGGAGAAAAAGTTTGCATAAAATATCTCTAATAAAGCCCTGCGATTCAAGATACATAGACAACTAACAAATAAAAGCTCAAAAGTCATTCCCCAATAAATAAAAAGTCAAAGGACACAAATAATAAGAATAAGAACTGTTAACTTCCAACAACCATATGAAATGCTCCAAATCACTAATAGCAGAAATGCTAATCAAAACAACTGTGAAGTTTTACCTCACAGGAAACAAACTGTCAAAGATAACAAAAGATGGGAATAATCATGGAGGTTGTGAAAGAAGAGTACAAGGATGCCCCATGGGTAGAGTGGGAATTGGTCCAATCCTTCTGGAAAGCAATTTGAAATTAAATAAAGTGACTAACTTATCCTTAGTCTTCCCAAGCTTCATGAAAGGTAGCTATCAAGTGCTCTGTTATGGCTTTCCACTCCAATCACTAAAAGTAGGATGAGATATACAAAGTGCCTTTCAAAATACCATATTCTAAAGATACCTGGGTTTTTTCGAATTATTTCGTAAAAATAAAATCTTGATTCCGTCAGCAAACTTTCTGAGACCAAGTACCAAAATAAGCTAATTCATCTTTAATAAACAAAATTTTGAAAAAATTACAAATTCCAAACTGCAGAGACTCTCAATAAGCAGACATTTGGCAGCTAAGGAAGGTACCCAAACCCAAGCATGACGACTTTGCCTAAGGAGCTGAAGAAAAACACATTCTTTAGATATAAATGTATGAAATGAAAATGGTATCAAATCCTTATGCTAAGCAGTAGACAGTGTATTGCTTTAAAAATAAGGGATAAATAAAGTACAAAGAAACTAAAAGAATTTCTTTGGCTGAATGAAACCTGAAATATAAAGCACTGATACTTGTTTATGGCACAAAACAAAGAAGCTATTCAAAATAAAGCTGAAAAAACAGGTTAAAAACAATAAAAATTACAATGTGCCAACAGCAAAGTGCTCTGTAAGTAAATAGATATGACTGAAACTAAAATTCACCACCTCTCTCAAAACCAAACCAAGTCTACCACAGCCAGAGAGATGACTTTCTGATAATGAACATAAGACTTCCTCCCTCTTCAAATGTTTTATGCAAGAAGAAATAACTATTCCTGCCACTGTTAAATCTTGCCATACAAAGACAATCTGAATTTCACTTTCTCCAATATTTAACATGCCCATTTCTCTCCCTCACAAAACAAACCAAAAAGCAAAACTAAGCCGCAGGAGGTGAGCACAAGTGAAGAGGGGAAAAGATGACACGTGACACCTGGAAAAGGCACACTGAGGAAAACTAAGCCTTACCACACTTAGAAATGCAGGAAGATGGTTAACTTTTCCTTTGTAGGAACAGAATGACTGCATGCCCGCTCCATCACTGGGGCTGAGCCAGCCCCCAGGCTGCAGAGCAGCTAGTTACTAGAGCTAGGAGGAGTCAGGCTTCTTCAAGGCTGAACAAGAACAGATTAGGGAGCTACAGATCTCTTAGAAGTATTAGTTTCCTGCAGAAGAAAAAGAGACAGACATTGTGTTTTCCACATTCTCATCTTCCCTTCCCCCCTTCAACAGCAGCTCTATTTTCTCTTGCAAGGACATGCTGGATTGTGTCTGTTTTGCTGTATCAGTCTGCTCCTTCCGAGTTCCTCTGACATCCTTTGACCCCTGTCTGCCAAAGCAACTAGGTGTCTTTGTGCTGGAGTCGCCTGTTTCTACCTCCTTTGTGGAAGGCAGATGTTGATGCTTTGTTCTAACTTGTTTACCATCATATTTTGTTCCTTGCTTTTGCAAACACGGATCTTCCTGAGCCTGCTGAGGTTCAGGGAGCATGGCTCCTTCAAAAGGCACAGAACCTCTAGGGTTTTTCTGCTTCCCTTCTTCTTCCACTGGCTTTTCTTTGGGACATGTTAGCTGCGGTCTGACTAGGAGCCCTTCTGCATTTGTCTCATAATCTTTCATGGCTCGTTCTCTTCGAAGTCTCTGGAAATCCATCAGCTGACGCAACTCCTCTGGCAGTTCCATACACGATGGCTAAGGAAAAAGTCGAAATACTCCTGCTTTTTCAAAACTCTTAACACTGTATTTGAAAACATTTTATACTTACTCGCTAGCAAATAGCTTAAATTATGTTAATACAGTGCCCTCTAGTGACACTAACTAGTACTGAGGATGGAAATTAGTAAATTCATCCACAAATTTTTAAGACAAGACCTGGAATGAATGTATGTATGGTGGCAAATAATTCCAGAATGCAGTCCCAATGAGAATACTTGACTCCATACAACGCTGTCAATATAAAGTCTGCCATAGCAACTGGGAAACAGCTCAATGTAATGAAAAGAACACTGGTCTTGGAGTCAGAAAACCTAGCTTCAAGTCCTGGGACGAACATTGACTGTGTGATGACGGACAAGTCATTTATTTTCTCTCTTAGTTTCCTCATCTGCAAGTAGGGATAATACTTGCATGAGCTTCCTCACAAGGTAATTGTAAGGAAAAACACTCTGTATATCATTTTAAGTTAGAACAGTGACACTGTTTTCCCTAAAAAATTCAGAATGCTGAAGCTTACCCACAAGGAAAGTTGCGCCTACCTCTGTGCCTCCTAACAGATCTCCAGATCCTTCCCGATAGGTATTTAAGTATGCATCCACCAGCGCAGTCAGGTCAGACATCATCTCATCCAGAAGCAACAAGCGAAGAGGCAGCAAATACGTCGTCTCCAGGGCTAGCACTTTCAGCAAGGAAGGTGGGAGAGGTCGCATAAACCATATTTCAGGATTTTCCTATAGCCATCAAAATAATGTCTTCTGAATTATACGCAACTATTTAGGGCTAATATCTATTTTTATCCATGTTTCCTTTACTCAAGGGGTAGCAGCTTCCTGAATTATTACCCAGTGCTTATTTGATAATTTAGTCAACTATTTCTTAATATTTCCTTATAAGGAAGTATATCTCATACTCTGCCTTCTCAAATTTCCAAAGACAGAGAGCTAACTTCTAATTAGATAGAGTCTTCTTCACTCAGAGCTAGGCCTAGGAAAGATAAATGAACAAGTCATAGTTCTTGTAGTAAAGGCCTACATAGGGATCATCAGACCTCAGCAGCTGAAGAAATTATCCTTTCTTTAAGAGAAGCAACTGGGAAAATGTGGATTCCTATTCCCTCAATTAAGAATCTTGCCCCACTACCCCCAAACTTGAAAACTGAATGCTTTCAGAGAATATCTCTTTGGAAATCCAATAATACTGATCTTGGCAAGGTTACAAATATTTTCCAAAGCAGGAAAATTAAGAATTTGGTACTACCCATACTTTTAGAGTGCATCTACCTATTCCCTTATATAAAGTAATCACCTGATTCAACAAACACTAGAAAAACCAATACCAGGCAGTATATTCTTTAAAAGTCTCCACCAATCACCTGAACCATCTTTTGCTTGTCATCCAGGAAGGAGACACATTTGGGGGACATTTTAAGGTGTCGAATTAAGCTCTCCTTCAAGGTGCTGATGCAATGTGGAAGAAAGCCACCTGTTTCCATGGAAAACTGAAGGACATCAGCCACCTGTTAATATTAAGAAAATAAAAAAACCCCCCAAAGTATTTATGCAGTGCGAAAACACCATAAAGCAGAATTACAAAAACACAGTAATATCCGTGTGACCTGGCAGATATTGTAGGGTTCTATACTAGGGTTCTAGAAGGCCCTTCTGGCTCTAAATCTATGAGCCTAGTATTATTCCATCCCAGCACAAAGGGTGTGATTTAGGAGATCACTGCTGATACCTCAAAAAACTAATTATCCAAATTTTGATTACATTAAACTGAAAAGTTTTTGCACAACCAAACTCAATGCATCCAAAATTCGGAGGGATGTAGTAAATTGGGAAAAAATTTTTACGGCTGAGCTTGGGAACCAAAGGCCTCATTTCTAGAATATATAGAGAACTGACTCAAATGTATAACCATACATGTCA
>CM053774.1:21709126-21737089 GCA_028658325.1 Potorous gilbertii
GGCATTCAAGCTCAAGATGTTTAAGACCATTGTGCTTCTGTCAGAGCTCTGTCTCAAGTCAACGGATTCAGATGAATTCCAGCCTCAGGGGACTCTAAGAACCTACAGATAGATGCAGCTGCTAATCCACTCCATCAGCGATCTCTGAAGGACTGCTGAGAAAAGCAGAGGTTCTACAGAACAAGAAGGCACATGTTCCAACTGTCAAAGTCATAAAGAAGGTGAATCTACATGGCAAAGAGTGGTAAGCTTGATTTCAGTTCCTAGAAAAATTCTAGAGTGTTATTGAAGGTAGTGAATATCTAAGAAGAAAAATATGGCCCAGTCAAATCAGGTCATAAAGGACTAACTTCACGTCATTATTTGACACAAAGTTATTAGACTTGTACAAGAAATGTCATAAATAAGTTTTACCTAGAAATCCAAGTACTTGACAATCTTTCCTAATACTCTTATGGACAAGACAGATGGAGGCCAAACCATAGAACAGTTAGGTAGATTACGATTCCTGAGATGATGTCAATTGCATGAAGGTCTTTAGTGAAATGCCCAAGGGTTCTGTTCTTATTTCTCTACCACTTCACATTTATCAGTGATTTCAATAAAGTAGTCAACATCATGCTTATCAAATCTGTATATGACACAAAGCTAAAAGGGATCACTAACTCATGGAGAGCAGGATCAAAAAACTCGACAGACTAGAACAATGGACCAAATCTAATAAAATGCAATTACTAAAGACAAATGTCAATTGCTACATAGGAACTCAAATATTCAACTTGCACAGCCTGAAGACTGTTTTCTCTTTGGGGCTCCATGTTTTAAGACGGACCATACTGTTCTGAAACTGAAGAGCACCCATAAGAAGATAACCAGAACATAGGTTTGATGTAAAGGAAAAGTTCATAATTTTTCAAAAGTTTCATGGGATGCCTCAAGAGGTACAGTGGAGATCTCAAGGAAAGGACAGATGAACCCTTACAAAAGATGCTGCAGAGGGAATTAGCAGCCTTTGAGTTCCCTTTCAACTCTGAGATCTTGTGATTCACCACCAGATTTCTAAATTTCTCTATTTTACACGTTAGCATAATGAGGCTTTGACTTTACTTTCTGTCATATTTATTTCAAGAGAACTTTTAAAAAAAAGAATAATATATATCCTATCCTAAAAAGTGACTCACTGATTCTTCTTATTCAGAATCTATTGTTTTCTATGGATACAAACCATCAAAATGCACATATTCCTATATACCTCTATATGCCAGAGGAGGTATACAGTGAAACTGTGACAACAGTCATGAGCTGAGAATACAGAGATCCATGCTGGAGTCTTGGCTCTGACACTTGTGACAAGGGTTACCTTAGGCAAATAAGTTCTCCCTCTCTGGGCCTCAGTCTTATCTGAACTATAGGGACAGCACTACTGCACTCCCTGCCTCTCCAGTTATGGGGAAATGTTTTGTATGGTGTGATGTAATATATCAGCTATTATTACTGCACACACCTGTGTGTCAAACACATTAGAAAGAACAATTCCATACTGATGAGAAAGGCAGTCAGAAAGCCAACGACAATCATGAATAACCTGCAGAACAAGAAAACAGTGAGATTAAGACGTGAATGACACCACAAGCTCCATTCTCAGACTACTCACCTGCATTCCATACAGCAGGAGAGCTACTTATAACCTACCTTCAAAATCTTCCTATCTTCCAGCACCATCTGAAGTCCATTATTGAAAGCTCGACTTCCCAGAATGAAAATGTCAAATAAGTAAATCCGACTACTTGTTGCCACCTATAAAAAAAACACAATCTAGACACATGAACCCCAGGACTGAGGAGCTGTGGAGAAAAGGGTTCAAGGACTGAATGGGAATGATGTGACAAAAAGTTTCACATCCATGCCTCTGTGCTATGGAATGTTTTTATAAAGGTTTTTCTAAACAGGAACCACAAATAATCTGGGATATTTTCGAAGGAAAAAGATAAACATAGGGTTCTTTACATACAACCTTTTCTCTGTAAATGTTCAAACCCCATCTATGTTTTGACTATCTAGATTCATTGGTCTAGTTATCTCCCCCAAAAAACAAAGATTTAGAAAAAATTAGATACAGTATGTAATTGCTACTAGATAATAACCACATGCCAATATGAACCTAGTAAATACTAGATATCTGTCACTTAAAGTTTCACAAGCCAAAACCTCTATTTATCCAAATACTTACATTTTAAATAGACAACTGGACAAGTGTCAATACAGTTTACAATACTCTGAGGTAGATAAGTCAAAAAGAGAGAAGTTGGTAACCAGCTTCAATGAAACCTTTTCTTTACCTGAAGCCAACAGAGTTTCCCATGACGACATAAATTAACTCCTTCAGCTGCCACACTCAAGACACTCTGTTTCTTGATGTGCAGCATCTAGTAACAACCAAAAGAAAACAGTTTTGGAAATTCTCAAGCTAATCAATAAAAGAGAGGGATATTAACAGGACACAGGTTTTAGCAGTGAAAGAATTTTCACATAAAATAAATATCCACACTTGGATGAACCTGCTATCTTATAAAACTTGCCTTAACAAACTTGCATTAAGCATTACTTATTACAGTGGTGAAGAACCTGCAGACTCGAAGCCACAGGTTCCCCACCCCTGACTTACTTCCTTCATTAGTAAACTCAACAAAAAATCCTAAGCTGGGACATGAGCCACCTTTACATGTCAGGATAAAAAAAATATATATAGAAACTGGTGCTGCTCCCACTAGCAACAAATGCCATAGCTGTTTTTGCAGAGAAATTTCAATATTCAAGAGTCAACAATCCCAAATTCTACAAGGCTGTTACTTGTATTTGTATATTGTCTTTCTTTTTTTCAAAGAAACTAAAGTGTTCTACGTTAAAGCAATGTAACATGATACAGTGGAGAGAGCACTGGATTTGGAGCCAGAGAACCTGAGATCTAATTTATCCTAGTTTGTCCATTTATTCTCTGTGAGTCTTTGGACAAGTCACGCATAGTCTCAGAAATGATTTCTTTGTCTGTAAAACTGACAAAGGAAAGAGGAAGAAAAGCAGGCAAGATGATTTCCAAAAGTCCCTTCCAGCTCTAATCTATTATAATAATAATGAAAAGGACAGAATTTGAAACATGTCTTCTTGGTGAGTGACTAAAGAGAACAGAATTTAGAACCGAACAAGTCTCTGAATCTAGTACGCTCCAGAACGGACTCATGCTTCAGGTCTCAGGGACTGGACTGCTAAGATCCTTTCAAATTATAAGGTATCATTTCAGGTTCTTTTTATTATAAACCAAAATGAACTCTCTGACTCCTGAAATTTCTCAAATTAACAAACTCTTGAGAAAATCAGAATTGATTGATGGGCAAAACTATCTAAAATACTGCAGAACTTTGACCAGTAATGTTAAAATCCACAGGGCATAGAAGAGATGACAAAGAGTTATACAAGTAATACTTACAGCAGAACCAAACTTTTGTTGGAACTGATTAACTACTGTGTATGTCACATCTTCTGCCTCTGAATGAGAAAGACAGCATTACAGACAAATCTCTCCTCAGCAATGTAACTGACCCTCCAATTTTGGACATATTCATACAATTTTGCAAATCTAAAAAATTGCAAACCTAACAAATTTTCTTTGTTGTCTATCAAAACTATCTACTATCTCCCCATCTGTACTTTGAACATAGGTACATAAAAAGAACACCAGTGACAATTTCCTCTGATATTTCCATGCTTTCATTCTTGTAAAGTCTAAAAAAATCCTCTCTGGTTTAGGCCTTGACTATTAATTTCACAGTAATTCTCACAGAAACAGAAAAAAATCCAGTCTAAACCAATTTGGAAGCCAGGGCATGAATAAAAAAGTCCTTATCTTAGAAAAATGGCTGTGCCATCTGTCAGTTCTCATTATATTTTTCAGTTCCTAACTCCAGGTCTTGCATTCTGTTGTACTATGGGTTTGTATTGTATATTTAGTCTGTCTCCAATACCGTTATTTTATTATAGAGATACCCAAAGGAAACAATGCAGGTTAAAACTTTTGGCACAGAGAATAGATAAGAAAATCTACCTCCTTCCCTTCATTATATAGATGTGGAGACTATGGGGGTAACCTGTTGCTACACATGCTATCAGACATTTGGTTTTGATTTTTTTTTTGTTTTTAAAGTTTATTTTAAACTTAAGTACAAAATAAAAAAAGAAAAAAACATTGCCATGTACACAGCAAAACACAGGAGAGGATTTAATATAAAGCAATAAATTTCCATTTCAAGAAAAACCTATACAATAAATACCATACATTGTTTTCAAAGTTGTCCCAGCTTTTTCTTGCCTCCTTGTAGGTTTGCTTTTGTTCTCTTTGGTGCGCTTTTACTTTATTTTTCCCTTCCCTTCCCCCAAAGAAAGCTACAATTAAGTGAGGATATGTGTATGTGTATATACATGCATAGATATCTATAAACATAGACACATACATACTCATATACTATATGTAAGACTATACTATGTTTATTTCTACTTGTCATTCATTTCTCTGAAGGTGGATACCATCTTTGCTCATATGTCCAAGTCTTTCCATGATTTTCTAAATCAATCAGTTCATTTCCTACACCCCATAGCAATATTCCAACCCGATCCTTTTCTAAGAGACTGTCTATTCAAGTTTTTTCCCAATTTTATGCATTCCTTCTATTCTTGGCTGCATAGGTTTTATTTATACAAGAAACTTTTAACTTAAAATAATCAAAATTATCCACTTTACACTCCAACAATGCTCTTACCTTATGATATGGTTTAAGGTCTTATTCCTAGATCTACTTCCTCTATGTCTTTTTCCCCTGGGTTTCTTTGAAGTTCCTGACCTTTTGTTCTTCTAAATGAACTGTGTTACTTGGTTTTAATTTTTTTTTTAAGTCTTTGTTAGAAGGAAGGATCTTTGAGGGGAGAGGAGGAATACTGCCTTCATTAGGACAATTAACACTAGGCCAAATCCTGAAAAGTTTTAAGTCATAATAAACCTCATTGTGGAAAATTCATAGTAAAAGATCCTGCCTTCCAGGCCCACTATTAATTACCTACCTGATGGACTGTATTTTAGGTCATTCAGCAAGGTGATGGTATGTGACTCAAGGGAAGAAGATGATGAATCATTCATATTCTGGTCTGCTTCTTTCACTATATCCATCCTTGTTCCTTCTGTACTTAGGCTATCCCTACATTAAGACAACACTCAGAGGCATTTATTCTCTGCTACCATTGATGTATACAAATCTTGTCTTGTATCAGTAGTATTCTAGTACAGGCCCTACAAGGGTAACCCTGCCCTTAGTACACCTGGCATATAGCAGATGCTTACTGATGGACTTTTTATTAAAGGACTTAGTTCTTCCAGCTGACTCCCTTAAGAAAGAAAAATTACTTACAAAATGGAAAAAGCCAACCCCACATCCCCTATAATTTTTCTTATAGCACAACAGCTTTTCAGACAAGTTCAAGAAAAAATTGGTTGATAAAGTACAAGACAGACTTTTATCCTGACCAGGTTATATTAATGAACATATTCTTCAAACACCATGATTAAAAAAATGATTCTTTCTCCATACCTGACAGAAGCTGTCTTTTCTCCTACTCCTTCCACATCATCCAGCAGTTCCACTAAAAAAAAAATCAGTTTCCAACAGTTCTCCTCATAGAAACCATCCTAGTCCTCTCTAAAACAAAACCCTGATTGTCAGCTTATACAAGAAACTCTGAGAGATGTGTATTTTTATTGATGCCTTTTGCTCTTATCCCACTTCCCCTTCTATATATATTCTTCTTCTTTCTCCAAAGAGCCTTCCCTTCCAAAAATCAAAACCAAGGTACTCTCTGATATCCTTTGTAATAGGGCACCCTCATAATCTCCCCATCTAAACAATAAAGGGAAGGAGGCAGTTTTTCTTATCTATTCTCTAGGCCGAACTTAGTCACTGCTATTATAGTGTTCAATTTCATTTAAGAATTAGTTTCATTAAGAATTACATATCTACGTATACTTATTGTCAAGGAGTTACCAGAGAGAAAGAACGAGTCACAATAAAATCACCTCTAAATTGTCCATGTGGTTCAAGGATCATTTGCTCCCTTCGATGAACAACTTTTCAGTTGTCCCAACAATGACTAGGTTCATCACTCTGTCCTTTCCTCCTCCTGGCTCTGTTGAAGCTTTTGTGGTCACTTAACTGAGCTATAAGGCCTTTTCCCTTTATTTATCCACCACTCTTACATTACAAACTTTTATATTATCTTATTTTAAGTTATCAATATTTTTCTCCATGAATGCAGACCAATGAATTACTTCTACTGAAACAACTCTTTTCAGAATTTACCAAATGCTCTACTAATTACTAATCAACCTTCCTCTTCCATGGTCTCTGCATAGCTTCCAGTAATCATGACCAATTCCTCCTACTGATGCTCTTTTCCTCTCTTTTCCCTAGATTTTCTTAACCTTGCTTTCTCTCTGTTCTCCTCTAATCTGTCTATTTCTTCTCATTCCCAACTAATTTATCGTACTGCTCCTACCTTTGAACCTCAGATGTCTCCCAGGGCTCTCTATCTTGGAAGACTTTCTCTGCTTATTATACCTTTTCTCCTTGTATATGATCTACTCTGGAGTCCATTACAACACACTCTTACTATCTCTTCTAAACTCTTGTCTTGCATCTTCAACAGCCTACTAGCCATTTCTACCTCTAGAATTTCAAATTTGCATCTCTCAAAATGAATTTTTTCTCTCCTTTCTCTCTTCTAAGCTTCCCAGTTTCTACTAGTAATTCCTCCATCCTCCCAAGTACTCAGATTCAAAACCTTGGCATCATCCTTGACTTCTCCTCCTCCCTTATCCCTCACATACAATCAGCTGCCAAACCAAATGGATTCTAGCCCTACAACATCTCTCCTCTCTTCTTTCTTCCTTTTCTCCACTAATACAACTATCACTCCACTTCAGGTCCTTATTATCTCTTGCCAAGACAATTACAAGAAGCTCCTAACTGGTCTTTCTACTTTCACTTGCTCTTTTCCTTGATGTAATTGTCAAAAAAATAGTCTGACCATGTTATTCTTCTGATGATAAATGCTCAGCAGATTTCCTATTGCCTTTAGGATAAAATGCGGACTCCTTGGCCTAGAAATTCAGACCATCCAACACCAAACTTACCTTCCTGAGCTCTGTTCACTTTATCTCCATTCGTATACTGTTTCAGGGAAACTGGATTACTTGCTATTTCTCCGAACTCAACATACTGCCTCCCACCTTTGTGCAGCCACACAGGTCAAAATGCATAGTGGAACACCCTCCATTTCAATTTTTTTGGAATTTATGTTTTTCTTTAAAGCTCATGTCAGGTGTCACCTATTTTTGTGAAGCATTCTCTAATCTACACAGCGAAAGTGTTCTCTTCCTTTCAAATTTCCCTCTGACCACTTTGCTGTCACTCCCAATCTGGTATCATATTTAATCTGTGCACATATATTTAACAATAATAAATTTAATAATATAATAATTTATAATAAATCATTATATATGATAAAATTGTACATACAACCTCCAGCATGCCTCCCTTAGGGGCAAAGAACTTCTCATTTCTGTTTTATTACCTAGAATACTGAGACACTTAATAAACTTTTGTTGAACTGAATTTAACAAACGTACAGTGAGATCCTAAGTGACAATGCTTCAATAAAAGTCTGAAGGCAAAACTAGAAATCCCAGTCACTTTATGTTAAATGAAATTTCCTTGGAGAGTACGAAAACATTTCATAATCTTTCTTTTAAAAAATTATCAAGAGTGTAAGAAAATAAGCCCAGTATAATGAAGTAATACTACCCCTTTATTCCAAATACTGGAGAATCAAACTTCAGTTTACTAACAGGGCAAATATCAATTTTACAGTTCAAGATGAAACACTCACCATTCACAATCTCATGGCCAAAAAACATCTTCACTCCTGGGACACTTCGGCCAGTCTCCAAATTCTTAACTACATTTTTTAAAAGTTTTGTTAACAAAATATTATATATTAACAAGAAAAATAAACTGCCTCAAATCTATAAAATATCTTGCTGCTTAAATCTATGTTATATAACATAAAAGTACTATCATATTATCTCTCAGAGGAAAAGTTAAAAATGAAACTTAAGTTTCAGCCTTGATACCTATAATATTGAAAACACGGTGATCACAGAATACACCAGTAAGAACCAGACAGACTGGTAGTATTGCAAAAATCATAATACTGTTATAGACTCTTTTCTACATCAATTTAAAGGTAATCTGTGCTCAATTCTGCAACACTTTCCCATTTCACACTTTGCTAAGCTGACAGTGCTAAATTCTCTTTGGGCACACAAATCTTAATTTTCATGAAAAATAATCAGGTCAAATCACAGGTCTGAAATGTGGATGGGTAAAGAAAAGAAGCTCCAATTTCAATTTTAAAATATTTAGGTTTTTTTTGAATGGAAGAATAAATTATAACATACAATACTGGCTGACACTGACAAAACCTCCTTCTACCCCCGACATGCATGTCCAGGTACAAACCTGAAAATTCAGGAAGAAGCCTGTATCTATTTCAGATGAAAGAAGGCTTTAAACTAAAACTGTCCTGAGGTAGCAGATAATGCAGGCAATTGCTTTGACAGTAGAGATTAATTTTAGAATACTTTTGATTTATATAGAATTATATAGTTTTAAAATTATTTTACATCTATGATCTCACTTGGTGTCCATAACAGACATTGAAGTTTTTCATAAACTTCATGTTGCTAATTAGGAGGCAGGTCTCAAGAACATACAAAAGGTAACACAATTGTGGTAGAAGAATGAACACCCAGATCTTACAATATGAACTACAAATCTCTCCCTATCGTATTACCCTTCAAAACAGAGGTCCTTCTCCAGGTTAAAAATAATAGCTCATATTTATAGCTCATATAAACCTGAATTAAGATTCACAAAGTGCTAATAATACAAGTACTATAGCCTTTTCCATAAATGAGGTACTGAGTTTCAGACAAATTAAGTGGCACATCCAGGGTCATGTAGCAAGTAAGTACTAGGGCTAGGGGCCAGGATATAACCCCACGTTTCCCTCCTCTGAAATGTGTTCCACTATACATTTTACAAATGGACTGTATTCCAAAAGTTCATTTGTAAATACACTCTGAAACTTGCAACTCACTTTTCCACAGAAACCATATTATAGCTAATCTGGAAACTAAAGCCACAAAAGCCTATTTAACACATATAACATGGAGAAGGAAATGACAAACCACTCCAGTATCTTTGCCAATTAAATGCCAAATGGAGTCACAAAGAGTGGGTCGAAACTTACACCACAATAAACATAAACACAGTCACACCAGTACTGAACATCATTAACTACACTGTCCCTTTAGGAACATATGTTCCAAGCTGCAACATTCTGAGAATGCCTATGAGCAGCACAAAGGGAGGCTCCTCCCATCAACCCCTTCTCCAAATTCAGTTTCACTGGAGATAGAGAAAAGTTCTCTTGCTGTGGAAGCATATCAGGAAGTCCCCTAAATTAAAAATGGGTTTACATGTAAGGTACATTCACATACAACAGGTATCTGAAAGCTAATTTCTAGACAGTCTGTAACTGACTATCCTGGGAAGTACCTTTCCTACATAGTAAGAGTAAATGTTTCCCAAAAGGTTAAGAATGGTTACATAGCAAACCAGTACTAGACTTTGGGGACTAAGCACCTTACAGTTGCCTGGATTTGACACTTAATTAGCTGAGTAAACCTGGTCAAGTCAGGATCTTTTCAGCTTACATTTCTTATCTGTAAAACAAGGTAACTGGACTAAATTATTTCTAAGGTTCCCAAACTTAAGTTTTGATTTTGCAAATTTTAACATTCTAGGCAAATCAAATGTATGAATTGAATTAAATTTTTCACTTTAATGGAAAAAAGGAATATAGAAACACCAGCACAAGTCTTACAGAGTTATGGGCTGATGTGCAAATCTTTATAGGCTACAGTGCTCCTATGTTGGGAAAAAGACATCTAACCTTCCAATTTCTCTCAACAGAGAAAATGTCTCAATTCCCAAATGATCACAATGGTAACATTTAAACCTTAATCATGGTTTGCTTCAGAGAATAGTAAGCAGAAGACAAAAGAGAATAAGACCTTTTTTCAGAACAATAATCTTGGTAGGGTCCACGTGTTGAAGCACTCCCTGGAAGATGCCACAAACTAACGTGATTTTCACCCTTCTTCCCAGAATCTGGTTTAAGAAATGGTAATCACTGCTGGGATCCATCCTGTGTGATACTAAAAACAAGTCTTCAAGCTTTCAGCTTCCTTAAATTTCTAAGCAGGTGAAAAATCAAAAAGAAAATGTGATAAGTTTTGTACTACTGGTTTTTCCTTATACCTGAAAGAGACAAAAAAAAAAGAATATGAATTATGAATTTGCTACAATTATTAAGTTCCCAGTTCCTATTATATGCCCAAGCATTGTGCTATGGGCTTTCTCAGTCCATAGTACATAATGGTTCTTTGTAAGCACCAATCCAAAGTCATACATTGGAAACCAAAAAATTATAGAAAAACTCTCCTCTTTTAACTAAAAAGTCAAGTAGGCAGTACCTAAAGACAATTTACACGGGTAAAGAGTACTCCTTGAACAAAAACAAAATATTATTAGTGTTTCTGTTTGCTCAATCTGACATTTAAACATCATAACTACATCACTCTAGGGAAATAAATGGATATCTCTGAACCTAATATTGTCATGGCTGTTTGAAGAATGCCGAATGAATGCTAACACTGAACACAGAACATTACATTCTATCCAGCATACAGCACAATCTCCAAATATTTTATGTCGAAAATACAGCACCAAGTGCCAAGCAAAAGATAATCTTCAAATTATTTTTTCTAAGTTAAATAGGTAAGCTTTACAAGTAACAGAAAGAAAAGAGAAACTGAAGAAAACTGATTCTAATAAAATAGAAGACAAAAATGCAGTTTCCTCCTAGTATTCCTTCCCTTTATTTAGTCTGTTCCAAAACTTGCCTTTAATATGGATAAGGCAAAAATTAAGATAAGGAATAATAAAACCACATTATATATTTTATCATGTATAACATTCATATGGAATAAGGCTATTAAGCTACAAACATAATTTAAACTCAACAACTTAAAGAAAAGTTATCCTAGAAGTGCAAAAACAAAGGATTAAGAAGCAAATATATATTAACATTTCAAGGATCTATGGTTTAGCTAGGTACTCCCCCCAAAATGGGGACTACACACCCCTCCACTTTAGCTGTCTTTTGAGTTGCTGTAACTGAAAAATGTATTGCCAGCCTTCTCCTTAATATAAGTCTGGAGGCAAGGCTAATTTAGCTTTCCCAGCTTGGCAGGACCTTCTAGAGCTTCTGTCCCAGTGGCAGAGTCAAGAAAATCTCCAGGTTTACTCCTTATGTGAACAGTAGGATACAATAAAAAAAATTAAAAGCAGCCGCCCATTTTTTCCCCAACTATCAGGCTAAACAGGTAGCTAATTCTAAATACACGCAAACACGTCTACCAGGGACCTTCTTGAAATGGCTTAAAGATGATAAACCTCTTAAGAGTTTCACCCCTAAAAACAAGGGGAAAATTCAAAATATGGATCCTTAGGAAACAGATCCGATGGATTGGCTGGTAGAGGAAATACCGACCACGAAAAGCTACGCCAAGTAGAACTCTACAATCCAAAGCCATCAGGATTGAGGTTAAAAATTAGGAAAAAGGGTCCCGTTCACACACTATGACGAGACAAGCCCAAAGGGGACGCGGTCTTTTCCTACGTTATCACGGCTTCCCCAGCCAACCGCACAAATCTGCGGGGCAAAAAGAAGTCCCTTGGCTCCTATCGGGGCAAAAAGTAATCTCTGAGCGTGCCTTGGTTTGCTAAAAATGGGTAAATATGGCGCAGGCCGCTCGGGGCCACCACCAGGGGCTTTCAGCGCCCACTCGGAAGCTCCCGCTCTTTTCTAATTGATCTCGGCCCCAGCGCGGAGGGGGAGGGGCACTTGACGACTCGAGGCCGGGCAGCGGGCACAGGGAGCATTAGGAGGCGGCAGGAAGATGGGCTCAGCGTGGGCCCCGCCCGGGGCGGTGAGTCCTCGAAGCCACGAGGGCTGCGGGCCCAAACGCGGACTAGGACGCCATTACCGGGGCGGCGCAGACCCAAGCAAAGAGGAAGAGTGGGGCGCTGGGCCGAGCTCGGCCTGGCCGCGAGGGGGCCTTCTCCGCCCTGCGAGGACGCGGCCCGCTCCCGGGGCCCGCTCCCGGGGCCCGCTCCCGGGGCCCGCTCCCGGGGCCCGCTCCCGGGGCCCGCTCCCGGGGCCCGCTCCCGGGGCCCGCTCCCGGGGCCCGCTCCCGGGGCCCGCTCCCGACCGCCCAGGCCGCAGGTGCCGGGGCGTGCTCGTTTCCACGAGAGCCAATCAGCTGCAGCCAATGAGCGCGCGCCCCCGGCGCGGGGGAGGGAGCGAGGCTTACGTCACTCCCGGCTTGCAGTTCTCTAGAACTGGACTCCAAGGAGTGGGTCTGTGGTCTATCCCTCGTCGTTCCAGCGCCCTGTGTGCCGGCACCCGTAGTGAGCTTGCCGCCAGGACGCGAAAGGAGGGGCTGCCCCTCAGCCTCGGCCTCGTTCCCGGGGCCGAGGCGCCTCGGGCGTCGCCCCTTTAAAGGCCAGCCACCTGGTTCCGGGGGGCGGAGTTTCTCCGCCGAAGACGAGGGCCGGGGGTGGCGCTCGACGACCCCGACGTCGTTTCCGTGCGCGGGGCTGAAGGGCCGCTTGCTATTGGCTGACTCGCTCGTGCCGCCCGCCTCCTCGTGCCCGCCCACAATCCTCCCTCGGGTCGGCCCGGAGTCTCTGCCTTTCCCTTCCTGACCCCTATCCCTTCCTTCCCTGTCCCTCCCCCCTTCCCTGCTGCTGCCTCCGCCGCCGCCGCCTCCGCCTCGGGAAGAGCTCGTCCGCCTCGGCGATGGGTTCTCGGGCCTCCACGCTATTGCGGGACGAAGAGCTCGAGGAGATAAAAAAAGAGACCGGCTGTGAGTGGGGCTGCGGGGGGACGGGGACGGGCAGGGCCCGAGGGCGGGCAGCCAGCCGCGCTCCTCCGGACCCGGGGACGCTTGCGGCCTCCCCGGGGTCGGGCTTCCTTGGGCCGGGCGGCGATCCCGCCATCTCTCCCTCCCCACGCCGTGGCATCCCCGTCGGGGGTCGGGGCACCTCGCCCAGGGCTTGTCAGCCGGCGTCGCGAGACGCGTCACCGCGGTCCGCTCCGCGAGCGTGTTGGGGCCGGAGGAGAGGGTGGTCTCGGGCGCGGGGGCCCCGGGTCCGGACGTGCCCCTGCGGGCCCCCTCCGCGCTGGAAGCGCTCGTCTTGTCCCGAAATGAGGGCGCCTATTTGTGTGGTCCCAGTCCTCTTTAAACTGAACTGTGCCCCCGACTGTGCCAGGCAAGCCGGATCTTCTTAGAGGAGACAGCCGGCTCCTGAGCCGGGACCTCAGCCACCAGCAGCTGGTGGGAATCACAGAGTGGGTGTCCGCCAAGCAGCGAGCTCCGAGGAGTGAGCCACGGCCGAAAACCTGTTCGCTGTGATGGCTCTGAGGACCCCTCCAAGTAACAGCCCACCCCCACCCCAGAGATCACCTCTGTAAGAAGGACGCATAGTTAACTCGTTCATTTGAGTGTCACAAGGAGTTATCCAACCTTGGGTCACTGGCTGCCCTAATTCCAGATGTATTGGCTTCTACAGCGATCATCACAATGGCCTTTAGAAACTGGATGTGTTCTAGAAAACCCAGTAAGAATTTGTGCTAGGAAGTGGCCTCATAAGTGTGTCACCTCATCCTGGACTTAGGGACAATTGAGGGCTTTTAATACTCTACCTTATTGACTTAGATTTAGAGCTTAGAGGTCGTTTAAGGGAGGAAGTTGTTGGATTGCTGGGTTCTGGTTCTACCTCCGCCGTACATAAATGTGATTTGTGAGCCAGTAACATCACCTTTTTGAGTCTTTCTTCACCTGTAAAATGGGGTGGTAATACAGGTTTGTAAAGTATTTGCAAACTCTAAACTGCTATATAAATGTCAGCCATCATCATTATTTTCGAATCCATTTCCACCGGTGAGGTGATTACTTCAGATATTCTCATTTTCCAGATGGAGAAACTAAGATTCAATGAATCAGTCTCCTGATACTTGGTTATACAGCTTTCCTAATCTTCAGGTGAAACTTGAATCCAGGACTCTCCTCTGACTCCCAAGTACACTGCCCTTTCTGTTCTACCCTATTGGATGGATGCCTTTTATGTAGGTTATCTCATTTGCGCCTTGTCATAACTGGGAATTATTACTACAGGTTTTATCCACATTTTACACATAAGGAAACTTGGCCTTAGAAAGTTTGCTCTTCACCCTTGACTATAGAGCTTGGCTGACTAATAAAATGGAATTCAAAACTCCTAATTATAGATCCAGTGCTTATTCCCCAATATTGGGCTACCTCCTAAGAATTTTATATGAATGCTGGATTGAGTTTTCTAAGTAAAACCAACGTGTAGACACAAGCACTGGCACTTTAGTGACATCTGCCCCCAGTGTTTCTACTGACAAACAGAGATAGTTCCTGAATTTTAATGACCTGTATGTAAAGCATAGAAGATTTGGAATTGCTAGGATTATAAATTGTCTGTTAGTCTTCTTTGGGTAAGTAAAATACACATCCTGACTAGGACTTTGTTGCACAGTTTAATAGCCTCTTATAGGTGAAAGGGGCCTTAAAGGTTAAATAATCCTATTTCCCACCCATTGCAGGAATCTTTCCCTTGTACCACATTTCAATTAGTCATCCAGCCTCTGTTTAAATACATTCTGTGAGGTGAAGCTTACTAACTCAGAACAGCAAGTTTCTTGGATCTTGAGCAGGAAGCATTGCATAGTTAAATGCTTTTGATTTATAATACTTGTTTGGATTCTTAGCCCCTCATTCTTTTTATGACTGGTTCCAGCTCTGGGGATAGAGACATGGAATTCTTGAGTGCATCAAGTGCTTTTTTTATATTTAGCGACTCTGGCCTCTGGCCACATTCACAAACCTTTCCTGTCATCTTACCTTGTTGTCAATAGATACCAGGAAATAAGATCTTCAATCATACTCCTGACCCTACCCCACCCCCTGCAAAACATCCACAATATGAGGAAATGTAAAAGGAGTCCAGAAGTTAGAGAGAAGGTCCTTCCTTTAAAGTGGAGAAGAAACAAACTTAGAACTGGCCTGTTCCTACCTGATTAAATAAAGAATATGGGGAGAGGTTAAACAATCTGTCCTAGTAACTAATGATACCTATTACGTTTCTGGATCTTAGGATTCCCAGTTTCTCTCCTCCAGTCACCTATTGGTACAAAGATATCTAAATCCTCTTAGAAAAAGCTTTCTTTGCTGTCTGTCAGAGAATGCATTCAGCATGAAGGGAGTCTGGGCTTCAACAGATGAGAATAAAAGTGGTGGGCCAGAAAGGAATCCCAGCTCTCTTAGGAGGAATTCTGGCTTGATAGTTGTTAGAACAGGAGTATCAAATAGAAATAGATTCTTCTGGCAGTTTATTAACTTAGAATACCACAAATTGATATCATGTAGATGGTATCTTATTTTTCAAATTTATTTATTTATTTATTAAATATTTCCCAAATACATGTTAATCTGGGGAGCTTTGCCTTAAGTTTGACACCTCTGTGTTAGAGGATCCATATAGTGACTTGAGTTCAGGATAAGGCCCAGTGTTTCCTTTCAGACAACTTACCAAGTTTCAGAGATGAGATTGGCAGGTAGGACATTATGAAAGAGCAGTACAAGATTGTTTATGTTTCTGCTAAGAATTATACAGTACTCTCAGGAGGATCTGCTATATGTAGGCAACTAACAAAAATATCCTTATTGAAGTATATGAAACCAAAGAATAAGCAGTGCTTAAGTCTCCTACCCTAGCAGCCACAGGAAAGAATACTCCAAATCATTAATAATAAGAGATATAAAGATAGGAAGATATAAAGCAAAACAACTCTGAAGTTTCATTTCACAGTCAACAAATTAGCAAAGATTATTCAAGATACGAATGGACAATGTTGGAGGAGTTCTGAAAAGATAGGGACACACATGTACTGTTGGTACAGCCAGGAATTGGTCTAGCCATGCTGGAATGCAATTTGGAATTAATCAAAATCAAAATTAATCAAACTAAAATGTCCATATACGTTGAGCTAGAGATTCCACTGTTGGCACAGATATCAAGGAGATTCATGATAAAAAGAAAATCACAATATAAATATTTGTAGTAGGACTCTTTGTGAGGAATGGTTACTATTACTATTGTGTAAGAAATAATGGATTATTGAATACAGATAAGCCTGGGAAGACTTATATGGACTTATTTGAAGGAAAGAGAACCAGAGAAATATATAATGAAGACAATATTATAAATAGAAAATTGTCTGCTTATATATGGTTTTTGTTTTGTTTAGAGAGGTTACCGGTGTAGCACATCAAGCTGTCTCTCATCCTACCCTTTCTCCCACTACTTACAGACCCACTCCCTTTTCTTGTTGCTACATTCACGTAACAGTTTGTTTAGGCACTGCTCCTCAAATGATGGGCCTCTTATTTGTTTCCAGTGTTTTTTTTACCACTGAAAATGTAGCTATAAATATGTTAGTGGTGGGGGACACTCTTGGTGTGTACACTTAGCCATGGAATCTGTGTGTCAAGGGTTATGGACGTTTTAGTTGCTTGCCTTGCTCATTCCAAGTTGCTTTCCAGAATGGTCAGACCACAGTTCCACCCACAAGCAATAGTTTGCCTGTCTTTCCAGAACCCCTCCCACTCCCACATTGACTATTGCCACCATTTGTCATCTTTGCCAGTTTTCTGGATATTGGACAAAAATTAAGTTGTTTTGATTGACTTTCTCTTGCTATTAGTAATTTCAAGCATTCTTTCTTTTGGTTGTTAATAGTTTGCAATTCTTTTGAGAACTATTCCTTTGACTACTTGTGTTTTGACTTTTATTTTTATATATTTCTGTGAGTTTTCTATCTATCTTGGATACTGAATCCTTGTCAGAAATTTGATACAAAAATTTTTCTGCCATCTGCCGCTTCCCTTCTTATCCTAGATGGCTTCATTTTGTTTGTGCAAAAGTTTTTCAATTTCCTGTAATCAATATGACCTATTTTATCTTTTGTAATTGCCTCTGTCCCGCGGTTGGTTAAGAATTCATTGTTGTAAAAATTATATGATCTGCTTCTCTTCTAACTTTATGGTATTATCTGTAATACTTAGGTTATGTATCCATTTTGAATTTATTATGAAATATTTCCCTCTTGTATTTTCATTGATTTGCTCTCCCTTCTCCTCACAGTACTTTGTATATACCAGGAATTTGATAACTAATTGAAATACATGTATCTCTAGGTTAAACATGCTTGTGAAACATACAATTAAGAGGAAAGTAAACAAATGTTAAATTGCTCTCACAAACTGTGTAATTTCTACCTACCATTCAGACATAACTTTGTAGCAGTGTTCTGGCTAGGTATTAGACTCTAAAAGCAAGAATGTGAAAAATGTAAAACTGTAAAAAATCAGTAGAATAACAAAGAATGCAGGTTTATTTTGCTACTTTCTAGTGAAAGCGGAGAATAGCTTAAAGGCAGAGACAAAAAAAACTATTTTTAGAGCAGTGAAGTTTTTATATGGAGAAGCATCAATTTTACAAACAGTACTGCGTGTATTGAAAAAGCTGAATCAATACAAGATACTGGTGTTGTGATTCTTGTTCTTTCCACCACCAATAAGCTTTCCATGGACAAAGATGTTTGGATAATTGAAGAAAGCTCCTAGCTCCAAGTACGGTTTCACCTCCCACCCAGGACCTCCTTTTTGTTCATGTTAAGTCATCAGCCCATTTTCATATTAGCGGGGCCCTCCAGGATGAGGCACAGTATAAATTTTGGAAATGCTGGACTTGGAGTCAGGAAAAGCTAGATTCATATTTGTGCTCCTTAGCTTCAGTTTTCTTATCTGTGGAATGGAGAACTCAGGACATATAATATACTTGTTGTAAGTGGTAAAATCTCAGTATTAGAGGAGTTAGTCACTTCTTTCATGGGACTTGAGTATTATTTCATTTTTATTTGCATGTTAATTCTGGATAATTATAGAAATAAGTTTTTATTTTTGTTCCTTACCTCCCTACCCCACTTTTGTTTATCCTCTTTGTACTGTTATGTACATATTACGTATATTTGTACTATTAGGCAATGTCCCTCCTGCTGCTTAATGCTATTGCCTCTCTCCTTAAAAGTAACACAGTACATTCACTTTTCAAATTGCTTAAAAGAACATTCATTAAAGAAAATGGAAATCTATGCCCTTTGATCCAGGGATTCTGCTGGTGGGTGGGCATGTACCTTAAAGAGTTAGTGACAAAAAGAGACTCTATATCTCCCAAAATATTTCTGTAGCAACCATTTTTGTACTACCAAAGAACTGGAAACAAAGTAGATTCCGCACTTTGGAGGTTAGACAGATATATACAGTGAAATGTACTGTAAGAAATGATGAGGGTGATTAATGCAGAGAAGCCTAGAAAGGCATAGATGAGCTGATGCAGAGTGAAGGAAGCAGAACCAGGGGAACAATATTCACAGTTACTCCAATAGTGTAAATGGAAAAAACAACAAAACTAAGATTTGTCCCAAAAGATGAGATATGTGAAGATAACTCCTTCTGTTCCTTTGCAGAAATAGGGGACCGTGGGTGTGAGGTATTAAATAATACCAGATTTTTAAAATATATCAGTTTTCTAGAATCTTTTTTCTCCTTTTCTTCAAACTTTATTGTAAGATATGGAATATAATGAGAAATATAGGTATTATTTTGTAAAGATATCAGTGAAAAACTTTTTAAGGTCCATTCACTGTGCATATGATATAAGACTTATGGTAAATTGGTTAGTTTTTTTGAATTTTTTCTTTATTTAAGTGATCATTCTCTGGGAGGCAGTTGGGGGACAACAATAGGAAATGTGGATGATATAAAAACAAGACAATAAAAGTTTAATTTTTAAAAGACAGACCATTCCATGTTAGATGTGCAAATCAGGAAGTTTTCAGGACTCATTTTCCTTCTTGTAAAGAGCACAAGATCTGAAGTCAAAGGACCAGTGTGTTAGTCCCAACTTAGCCACTTTTGGCTGTATGACCATGACCAAGTCTCTGAGCTGAATTTTCTCGTCTGTAATATGGGACCTAGTAATTTGCCTTTCCTACTTCCTAATAATGTATATGATATACTTTGTAAGTCTTGAGGTGTTATGGAAATGTGAGCTACTATTATTTTATAGTATGAAATAATGTTTTATTAGAGTAGATGTAAAAGGTCTTTCCCTCAGTGACCATGATGTTCTCTTTTATGTTTTATGTATTAAATATTCCCATTTATGCTTCATAAAGAAGCAACTTTACACAAGCTACTGAGAGTCTTCCTTTGGTTACCAAGAATGGTGTTGCTGTCAGGCAGTTGTCCTTAGTTAAGAGAAAAGAGTTAACAGGAAACACAGTAGGGATTGAGTTGATGCCAGTAACTTCTTGGACTTCAACTCCTTTTAGGGGTAGTTTGGAGTTGTGCCCAAATCTCCCCCACCTCCTTTTTACCCTCCTAGGGGGCTTTGTGTTTTCTGTTAGAGTAGACTTGGCAGCCAGCTCAAAGATTAGTATTATCATTTAAGTTCCCAAAGGCCTTTGTGACAGTTTCAATAGTGAACTGCCTTTGGAATCCAGGAAATAGGTCTTGAATGACATTCCATTGGAGAACGTTAAATATTGACACTTGTTTGTGTATTTCCTTGGTACTTCCAGTACCTTGCACATAGTAGGTGTTCAATAAATATTTGTTGAATGAGTGGCTCTGATCCAGTATGAAGATATTAGTTCAAGGTATTTGTCTTTAAAATAAAAATTAACAAAATCTTTTAAAATTATGAAGTGGTCAGTTGTGAAGACTGATCCATTTTCTAAGTTACCGTGTGTATTGTTTGCCCTATGAATGCTTTTTGGGGGGATGGAGAAGATCATCTCAAAAGTATCACAGAGAGGTTTGTTCCAAGTGTGAGGGACTTACAAAGAAGAGTAACTTTGGTTTGTTTAGTTCACCTTTCAAAAGGAAGCAATCTCAGGTGCCTAATGTTGGATTGGGATGTTAATATAAGACTGAGTCCTGCTGGCAATTATGTGTGTGTGTGTGTGTGTGTGTGTGTGTGTGTGTGTGTGTGTATGTACCATACATATATATGTACCTATGTGTATGTGTGTGTGTGTATATATATATGTACCATACATATATATGTATCTATGTGTGTGTGTGTGTATATATATACACATTACATATGTATGTATAATATACATATATATAATACATATAATTGTGTATAATAATTGGAATTATGTATTCCAAGCACTGTGGAATTCTAGTGATGATGGTGATTGAAGGGGTAGAGAAGGAGAACCATCATTGTTAGGTGGTCGATAAGTCCTTTTCTAAACTTTTTTCCTCATTTCTAAAATGGGGATAAGACCCAAACATTCACAGAGTTGTTTTAAGGATCAATTCAGATACTATAGACTTGATTTTGTCAGAGGGAGCCGCTATATATGTTCAGATTTGGGTAGAAGGGTGTTTTTGGCATCTTGTCTATCCCCTGATCCCTTCAAATTGCTGTACACAAACCCGCATGTAAGAATAAAACCTAAAGAAGCCTTTATTATCCTGATGATAATAGCTGCTCTGTGATCTGCCACATTTTGCCCTACTCACTTTTCTACATTCCCTTATTATTTACCTTCATTTTCAGGTGGGTTTTTTTTGGGGGGTATGACTAAATATTTTAAAACTTATAGCTGAGCTATCTTAGAGAAATAGTTGTGCCATAGCCTTTACCAAGTGCTCCTCAATTCAGCCACCACTAACACATCTCTGGTAACATCTAGCCTTTCTGGAGGCTAAACTGCAACAAAATCCAAGCTTACCACACCCTCCTTTTCTCCTTTGTTATTTTCCCTACCTTTTATGCTACCTTATTTTTCCTGATTGGCTCAAAAAGACTATTTTTTGGGATTAATTTTGTGAAGTTCTTTGCACTTTTGTCATTTGATTGTGACAAACCTAGTTTATATTCTGCATTTATTTTTCTGTCTACATCTCCCTCTTCCTGTAATAGGATGTAAGCTCTTCAGGGGTAGAAACAGTTTCATTGTTATCTTTTATTTTAACCCCAATACATAGTGCATAGGTACTTCATAAATACATATTGAATGGATGTTGGCATGCCCTTTCATTCCCTAATTACCTTGGGCTCTTGACTTTTTGAGGAGCTCTACACTGCTTATGCTCAGTCAAGAAAAAGGATTCTTAATCTTAGGCTAGTTGTAAGGCTATGACTATTCTTTACTTTTCCCAGGGGGTATGATTTAAGTCTCAAGTGACTGGTAAATGAATAAACCTGACTTAGATAGAGAATCTACTTTTTGTTCCTCAATCTTTTATAGTCATTCACCAAACGTCAAACTGATAAATGGGTTTGTGTTTATAAATTCAACAGGTATGTTGTTAAAATCTCTCAATCAGTAAGAACATAGGGACCTTTTAAGTTTCATTTTTTTAAAGAGCATCTGAGTTTATGTGAGAAACAGAACTTTTTCGAGTATATTTATGACATGTAGGTTTTTGAACCCATGGATTCAAACTTTCAGGCTTGGACCACTCTTTGAGTTAATCTGTTAATAAGGTAAGCTCTTAACCAGCTGAAGTTTGAGTGCATGTCTGTGGCCAGATTTGATTGCATTTGATGTAGCTTAGATTTTCTTGTTCCTTTTATTCAATTATCTTTACACACCTGAAAACTTAGTTGTTAACTTATTGGCCATATAGTGGCAGATTAGTTGCAGGGCTCCCTAAAGAAAAAATGAGGCACCTTGTGTGTAATTACATAATGATGGAATCAGGAAGAATGGGTTAAATTGATCCTAAAATGTTACGCAATACAGTATTTTAATTTTGTGTTTAACTCTGTGGAGGTGAAGATCACTGCCATATTAATCTGAATCTGCTTTTGTATTCCTTAGTTTCCCATAGTCAAATCACCCGTCTGTACAGCCGGTTTACCAGCCTGGACAAAGGAGAGAATGGTACTCTCAGGTAAGCACTGCCCTTCTTCATTGGCTGAACACCATTTCCAGGTGTTCCCTTAACTTCTGCCATTATAGCGAGGGCAGGCTAGACAGTCATCAATCATGCAAAGAACTCACCCTCCATGAACAGTGGAAGAATAGTCTCATTGGCTTCTCTGCATCCTCCCCGTAGTGATCTAGGCATGCTTGGCCAGTGAGATTAGCTAGTCACGATCATTTATTTGTTGTCTCTGTACTTTTCTTTGTGTGTTCACCTCAACTATTTGTTTTTTAATCGTCATCTGGGTAAGAAATATGTGATGTATTGCTTGTCTAAGCTTGTATAAGCCTGATTGTTAAATTTCCCCATAGTAGGCTTTCTGTATTCCCTAACCGAGCCTGTTTTCTTACGGTAACATGATGTTGTTAAACACCATTTCTCACTGATGTTTGTCTTAGTGAACTCCAGTGAATGAGTACTCCCTCTCGTAGCCATTTGTCTTGTTCCCAAGCTCTGGGTAGATAATACATTCAAACTGGGTTTTTTTTGGAGGCTTGCCCAAAGAAGTTCTGTGCACCAGGCTTCTGATACAATCAGTGGAATATAATACAGGATTGAGAGTGCAGAAAGAATTTTTAATACTGTAGTCTCTGGAAATAAATTATAAAGGGGAAGAGCCTGATCCATAAGACTACTCAGAGGAATATCCTGATGTCAGAGAAGGCTATAAATTCATTAAAACTAAGTTTCAAAATCTAATATTCATTGTATGTGAAGAGTCATCCGGTTAGAAATCCTGGCCTGATCCTCTGTCCCCAAATACAATTTAATAACCTCTTTAAATTTAGGGATTAAGTAGCAGTCCTCAATTAAAATATAAACCACTTCAAAAAGGGCTAGCCTGCTTCAAACCAGTTTCAGACTAGTTATTTCCTTTTTCCTTTGTGGGAGACAAGTTTTTTTCAGTGTTTATGTGAAAATACCTGGTTCCTCCCTTACTAGTTTGCATTGTCCCCAGGTAACAATAGGAAGACTAGAATCTGTGTTTAAAAAAAACATAAAGGGCACAGGGAGCTCCTCTACTGAAATCTTAGCCTTTTTCTTTTCATCATAGTATGCTAAGATCTTCTGAAAAAGGTTCCAGGCAAGAAAGTAGAATTCACCCAGTGAGAGTAGCTGACCGTACCCACCTGGAATGCGGTGCAGGGTGCACTATCTGTGACCTTCATGGGGCCTTGAATCTTCCTTCTGTGGTCATTAAGTTCAATTGTGGCCCAAATTCATAGAATTTATGTTAATCCTTTCTCTCTCTTTCATGTCTTTTATCTTTTCTAATGAAAGTTATAGGCATGACAGACTCAGGTGCCAATCACAGTAGTTTATATCATACTTTATCACTGTAAAATGCTGCACATCTACAACTGCATTGAATCCTCACAACATTCCTAATTGACAGGTAGCATAAGTATTATTTTCTCTCTTTTACAGAATAGAAAACTAAGTCTCAAAGAAATCAGTTGACTTGCCTAAGGTTGGATAGAGAATAAGTAATAGGCTGAGGTGATGCCTTAGGATGGGACCAGGCCCACTGCTATTTCTAAATTCAGCTTTTCTGAAACATAGTTAATTTTAGTAGATAGTTCTTGCTTTGTGTGAGATACAGTGCTAGCCTCTAAGATACAAAAACAAAAATGAAAAATGGTTCCCTCCCTCAAATAGCTTACATTCTACTGGGAAAAGGAATGTGTAAAACAGGTATAAGTAAATAGAGGGTAATTTGATGGAGGAGGAAACACTAACTAGGGCAGTCAGGAAAAGCTTCCTGGTGTTGGTGCAGCAGAGCCAAGCCTTAAAGGAAGCTGAGACTTCTGAGACCTGGGTAGGAGGGGGAAGTGCAGTTGAGGTCTGTGTAAATGCTTGGAGAGAGCAGAGGAGGTCAAGTGTCGGGGAATAGCAAGAAAGCTGCTTTGGTCGGAACGTAGATTACATGAAGGGAAGAATAATCTGAAATTAATTTTTTTTTTAAAGTAGGCTAGAGCTAGGTGATGAAGAGTTTTAAATACCAGGTTGTACCATCAGAGAGCTTCCATCCTGAAGAGTAAAACAATAGGGACACATCAAAGTAGAGTACGGATAGATATGTCCATGATCTAGATAGATAGAGTGACTGGGGAGGAAGCACTAGCCGCTGAAGTTCAGGCAAGGTTTCTTACAGGAGATACAGTCAGTATTGAAGGAAGCTGAATATTCTAAGATGCAGAGGAGAGGAGAAAGTGTGTTCCTGGCATGGAGATGGCCAGAACAAGAAGGCCAGTTTGATTAGGACATAGAGTTGGTAAATGGGAGTTGCTTATAATAAATCTGGAAATGTAGCCTGAAATCAGATTGTAAAGGGCTTTAAATACCACAGGAGTTTCTGGGTAAGGAAGAGTTGGTGGTGACAAGATGAAAGTTTCTCTTGCTTAGTGTCTCTGCAGGAGACAGGTTACTTCTACGTTGACATCCCCCACCTTCCCTTGCTCTCCTCTCTTGGGTTAAGTGTGGCTCCATACAGAGGAAGCCAAAAACCTCCAGTGCTCAGAGCAAGGGAAGTGACCATTATGTCCTGGTCAGACAACATCTGGAGTATCACGTCCAGTTCTGAAAGGACATTATTTTCTGTCCTTTAGAAAACAATAAAAACAACCAACATGTATGTAGGTCTTTAAGGTTACAAAGCTCTGTTGCATCA
Source organism: Potorous gilbertii (assembly GCA_028658325.1). Lineage (NCBI taxonomy): Eukaryota > Metazoa > Chordata > Mammalia > Diprotodontia > Potoroidae > Potorous > Potorous gilbertii. Next base: position 21,734,188 of record CM053774.1, read on the forward strand.
TCTCATTTTAGTTTCACACTGACTTGGGAGTGGGTAGCTATTGTAAAGTTTCAAAAGGGGTTATGTGGCTTGCCTAAAGTCACAAAACAAGTGTCAAGGCAGAACTCGAATTTGAGATTTCGTCATGCCAGGCCCAGCAGTATTCATCACTAAGTGCTGCTTTTTCTGTTTTGAAATCAAATATTTCTCAGCAAAATCCCTCTGCAAAAATATATTCTCCCTCAAGCTATTATATTATCAATTGATTTTTCACAGAAAGGATTGATGCCTCCTCTATTTGGCTTTTTGATGTTAACATTGAGTTGTATTTGACTGGAGTTTTGAGGCTTCTTCATGTTGACTTTCCATTACATTAATAGATCATAATTTGTTCATCCATTTCCCCAACCTTAGGGGATCCTAAGGTCATCTACTTTACTACCCTCCCCCTTTTTTTAAACTGATGAAGAAACAAGACCCACAAAAATATTTTCTCATGTGGGTTGTAAGTAGCAGAGATTAGATGTAAACCCAGGTCTTCTGACTCCAAATCCAGCACTCTGGAAACTGAACCATGTGGAAGGGTGCATTTTGTTCCTAGATTTTTGTCATCACAAATAATACCACTCAATATTTTTGGTTTGTATAGGTCTTTTGTTAATGTCAGTGACTTCCTTGGGGGTATAATACCAATGGTGAAATCTCTAGGTCAAGGGGTAGGAACAGTTTTGCAACTTTTCCTTCATGGTTCCAAATTGTTTCCTAAAATGATTGAATCATTTTGTGGCTATACAATTGTCATTCCTGACTTTCCATAACCTTTCTATGTGCTACCACTTTTGTGTTATCTTAGTTTTCTAATGTGTTTAGTTATCTTGTGTGAATATGAGTACATTTATTCTCTTTGGTCCTAAAAAAGCACAAGTAACACTAGTGAATGGAAATATAGCAAGATAGATTTTTTGGCCTTAGTTAAGGAAAACCTTTTATCAACTAAAGACAGTCCAGCAAACATTAATTAAGCCTACTATATGCCAGGATACAAAGAAAGGCAAAAGATGTCCCTGCATTCAAGGAGACGAATAAAGGTGGAGATAGTGACAGAAGGCATCTGGTAAATTTGAGTTGAGAGTAGAGAATTGGGAGCATCAGGTGGTTTCGGTTCTTTCAATGAAATATGAGGCAAGATTCTCCGGTGAGAAGATGGAAGGAAAGAAATCTGTGGGAAGCTTGAGATGGAATGAAAAGATTTAGAAAAGCCCCTATGATGAGTGGAATAGAGGGAGAGGTACTATGACACTAAAGAACTGTCCAGGAAGGTAGCAAGTTTCCTGGAGAGGTAATGAGTTTTCATCATTCTGATTGATCACTTGTTGAAGATGTCATCCTGGAAGGAATTTGTGCTTCAGGAACAAGTTGTACTAGAAAACCTCCTTTAAATTCTAAGACTATAGAGTTTATGGGAAAGGCTGTCCCTTGTCTTATCAATTCACACTCTTGTAATGAAATCTCAAGGCAAGAAAAAGAACTCTCAAGGTAGAGATAGCTTGCACCAAGTAGAGTTCTCATCCATGGTAGCTATATGTCTGATACTCTTCCTTCTCACAGAGGATTTCTTTACCAAAGAGAATACTTTTGGGTTTAGTTAAGTCTTAAATTTCACTACTTTGAGTCATGATGGCTTGTGGCTTTCAAACAAATCCATGAGAGACATAAAACTGATGGGGCTGCAGAGCTATCAGATTCCTTTAGAGAAACTGACCTTGTGCTGAGGCACAGTTATCATTAAACCAAATAACATGCTGCACTTAGGCTTCTCAGTCTAATACCTCCTGCTGCATTGGCTATTTGACCTCCATGCTAATGGTACCATTGAAAAGTGTCAAAGTACAAGATTCAGGTCCTCATTCACATATGAACTATGGATGAACTGAAGAGAAAATCCAAAGGTACGACCCTTTTTCATACTGAGTTCAAAGGAAATTGCTCACCATCCACTTAATACTAGACTTGGTATTTAAATTGTGCCTTTTCTCAGTTGAATTTACTTGAGTCTGGTTAGAGATTAAACTGAAGTTTATGACCCTTGCAATTCAAATTAGCCTTACTCCACCTCCAAGAAACAATGCCCATCTGTTTTTTAAGCTTTCTGCTGTCAGACAACCAGTAGTTACATTTTGGAGATAGTGAGGCCTCCATATTAGAGATTTTATAAATTACATACAAAGTTCCTAATAAGTACTTACTAAATTAACTGCATCAGGAGTTTTGTCGTTTTTTTAAACTATTACAAAGACCAACTCATGACTAATTTCCTAGGATTAAAAACTTAGAAATGTCATAATAATACCATCAGAGAGCCAGAGCTAGATCAGAATCCAACCTCTTCATTTTACAGAAAAGTAATTGAGGCCCAGAAGGATAAAGTCAGTTGCCTAAAGTTACACAAGCAGTTGGATTGCAGAGGGCAACGAGAATTCCATACATGCATCAAACATAAACCTTGCTGTCTCCTTGCCCCTCACCTGCTCATCCTTACCACACTATTTTCATCAATAGCATTACCATTGATTCATCCATAATTTAATTTGTATAGTACTTTTTTACTCACATCATTAGCTGAGGAATCTCTTTCGTGTTCCTTCCCTTCTCTTTGTTACTACTGATTCCATTTTAGTAGGCGTTTCATGAAGTCCCCTACCAGGTGCTGCTGATGGAAGAGAGGTTATATTTGTTTTGCTTCCATAGGGCAGAACTAGGAACTGTGGTTGAAATTTGCAGCGATAGACTCCCTTCCAAACTAAGAAAAACTTCCTTATAAATAGTACTGTCCAAAAGCAGAATGGGCTTTCATCTTAATTCTTCTATGCAACATGACTACGGTGAAAAATGTATTTGATAGGAATGTATGTGTAGAACCTGT
>CM053774.1:21737189-21762586 GCA_028658325.1 Potorous gilbertii
AATCTTATATGGGTTCTACACATACATTTGTGTTAGCCACATTTTCACATTAGTTGTGTTGCATAGAAGAATTAAAATGAATGGGAGAAACCATGAGAATAAACAAAACATAACACAAGGGAAAATATTCTACTTCATTCTGCGTTCAGATTCCATAGTTCTTTCTCTGGATGTGGAAGGCATTTTGCCTTAAGAATCCTTTGGGAATGTTTTAGGTCCTTGCATTGCTACGAAGGGCAAGGTCTACCAGAAACAGTCCTTGAACACTGGCTGTTGCTGTGTACAAAGTTGTCCTGGTTCTGCTCCTTTCACTCAGCATCAGATCATATAAGTCCTTCCAGGCCTCTCTGAAGTCTTCCTCTTCATCATTTCTTATAACACAATAGTATTCCACAATTTGTTCAGCCATTCCCCAATGGATGGGCATCCCCATAGAGAGAATTTCTTGCCCACTTGGGCAAGCGTTGGACTAGATGACTATGTGAATGGTAGTCTTTATCACCTTTATCTTTCTGACTTTGAGGTTCTGTGGTTCTCCATGTCTGCTACGCAAAATGGTGTGGAAATAAGTTTGATTTAATCAAATATTAAAATTTAAGCTTAAAGAGAAATTGGTTAAATTGGTTAAAGATTCACTTTTGTGTGAAATAGAAGTATTTTGTGTGGATGTGATGTGAGGATGGTCTTTCTTTCCTGGCAGCATTTGGTCTTTTCATTGAACATTTTGTATTTAAGGATTTTTATCTAATAAAGAACTCAAAATTCTTTGGCATATTTTGTCTTCTGAACATCCCTAATAGTTATTGCCTAGTTTTGCAGACAAAAACATGGAGATTCAGAAGGACAAAACATTTTTTAGTGAAAAGGTTCTTATTTCACTTTTTCACTCAGTATAAATTGTGTTTGATTCTACCTGACGTTTTCTTAAATTTTTAATTTACACATAAAAATGACTTTATAATCTCAAAATTTGACACTGAATGGAAAGTATGTATAATTTTCTTTTGACCTTACCCTCAGGTCTCAACAGTTTGCTTACATTTAACCAATATGTATTAAATACCTATTATGGTCAGGACATGGCATTACTCAAGGCTCTGGAGGAGCTACACAGATTAAATAAGGTACCTTCCTGCCCTCTTGGAGTTTATAATTTAGATGGGAGAATGCAGCACATCAATTATAATATAAAATGGAATAAGATAAGTGCTTTGCTTAGGTACATAAACCAAGTGCTGTGTGCAGTCTTGGCTGGGTGAAGGGTGATTTGCCAATATCAGGAAAAGCATCATTCTTGATGGAGGGGGCATTTGCATTGGGTTTTTTAGAAGAATTTCAACAAGCAAAGATGGGGAGTGGGGAATAGGAGAGGTCAATTTCCAAGTGCGGAGAGTAGCAAAGACCTAATTTGGCTGGAGCATGAGATTGTGATGAGAGATCCTATAAAATAAGGTTGAATAGAAAGAGTAATATGAAATGCTGGGGAGGAGGGCGGAAGGGCTGAATGCTAAGCTAAGGAATTGGGTCTTTTTTTTTTTTTAGGAGGCTTTAGGGAACTGTTGAGCCAAGGTAGTGATAAAATCAAATATCTACACAAAGATTAAAGTGCTAGGGTTTCATGAAACATTGCATTTTGTGTAAATACTCACTACAGCAAAGCTTGTTGGAGGTAATTGCTATTACTCAGTTTTTTGAGGATTAATTTTTTTCCCTCTAATTTGCAAAGGGCAGGGTGGGCTAAAATAAAAATAGAGCAAGGAAGCAGCCTGTTCCTTCATGTTATTCTTTTTCTTGATATAAATATTGCCTAAATAGCTCTTCTTTGTAGTAGGGCCAGTTCTGCTTGATTTGCTGTTAACCAGGGCTAAGAGGGCTATTTGTAAATTTCTGCTTAGAGAACCAAAATTTCAGGCTATGCTTTTGCTTAATAATACCATCATATTTGCTATAAGTTGTCCAGATATGACTGAAAACAAAGTGGGAATGTTTGGGAATCATTTACTTGTAGGGATTAATATTTGCATGGGAATTGGTTTCTTTAATAAAGCAAAGTGCTGAGTTCACTAAAGTGTAGCATAATCAAATCTGTCTTCCTGCTTCTCAGAGTTGTTGAAGGAAGAATAGTTGGCAGCTATTATAGTGCTATATCCTACAATTGTTCAACTACATTTGGCATAGAAGTACATTTCAGAAGGTGAAAAGTGTGATCAGTGCCAATGGGTTCTTACTCAAGGTGGTTTTCTTTCTGATTGGGTAGCCGGGAAGACTTCCAGCGGATTCCAGAGCTTGCCATCAATCCCCTAGGGGACAGGATCATCAATGCCTTCTTCCCTGAGGGGTGAGTTTTTCCCCCAGAGTCTGGTTATTCCTTACTAGGTACTTTGAGCCAGTGACAAGGTCTAAAATGAAATCTGAAATGCCTTTGTGGGCTAGAATTGCTTAGCAGTTTCAGATCTCTCTTCTTAAAGTTGCTTTGCCATAAGTACCACAAAGCCCAGATTTGTTGGAATCAAACCAAGTACAACTTTGTCTCTAACTTTTACAGGAGAAAGCTTTCAGAGGTAAGCTGTAAGAAGTAAATATATGCTGTACAGTGTATCACGTCACAGCCTCTAAAACATTACTTCTTAATTGGTCTATTGTTTTTCCTGACAAAGCAGGCTTTCCTGGCCTGTTACATTTTAGAGGGCCTCCAGGACCATTTTGATCTGCCTGTCCTTTGGCCCTGCCAACTGTGTGTTTACTTCAACTCTTCTCAAAACCAGAGTGCTGTTTAGCATTTATCTCAGGTGGAGGCAGTAACAGTCCTCTGTAACAGTCAAGCTGCTGTTTCTACATTACATAGCTCTCTCTACTCACCCTTTTTCATGTAATCCATCTCTTTCCTTTCCCACATATCAGGTATCCTGTGGCAAATTAGAAGGTTCCGTCTGTCACGGGATGAGAAACATTAGAAAGTATTACCATGTTCCTCCACATTTCTGTGTTCATATATTCAGTACCCCTTCCCTTGTCCATTAAGATATCTTTGATGGTGATCCCTTAAGATTCATCTAGGCAAATGACCCCAAATTCAAAATTATAGTGGTTTTTGGTTTTTTTTTGCTCCAGCAAAGGTTTCAGATTTCTGTGCTTTTCACTTAATAGGTGCTCAGTAAATATATGCTGAAATTTAAATCTTTTGTGTGCCTAGAAGCTGGTAATTTGGCTGTATTCATATGAATAAAGACTATAATGTAACTTTATACTGAACAGTCCCCTTCCACAATGCCTTTCTGTCCCCCTGTCCCAAGTGAAACTGGGACTAAGAACAAAAATTCAGGTGAGTACCAGTTCTCAGTTGTGAAACCAGTTTCACTCAGGACAATAAGCACAAAAGCCTAGTCTGGAAGTTTAGCTATCTCAGATTGTCAACAAAGTAACTTTTTAGTTAGTGAGGAGAAAGAAGAATGAGAAAACTTGTAGCTATCTTGTTTAAACAGATACAGAATCTAAAGAAAAAGTTAAACACAGGAGGGTGATTCATGGTGATAACACCCTGAGCCTCCAACTTTACTACCTGTTCTCTACATACTAATCTAGTTTATTTCCAAGTTCAACCCCCTATAGACAATCTTTCCATCTCTTGATATTTTTCTTTAGCTTCTACAGTATATTAAAAGTCCTGCAGAAATAACATTGAATGCTACATTTGCCCAGTATTTAGACAAGTTTTCATTGCCTAAAGAAAAGTCTAATTAAACTACTCTTATCTCAACTTAGATTTTCATCCCTTGTAAGACTGACTCTTCAGATATAGCTGGTAAATATCTTAAAGAGACATTGAATCTAAAAAAAGTTAAACCCCAAAAGGTTGATTCATGCTAATAATACTTTCTCTAACCTTAACCTTAAGTTTGCCTGCCAACAAGCCATGTCTTCCAAATATTTTGGAGGCCAAATCAGTTTCTACTTCGAATATAGTACCACCTGTATTTGTGTCCATTGACTTTTCTTTCTTCAGCAAGATGAAAATAGACTGCATAACTGAGCTCTTGGTCAAGCTACAGCTCACTCACTACCCCACATTTCCCTAATCGGAATTAGATGTTAGGCTTTCAAATTTTTCTTTTCTGGTCTTTTTGACTAAATGTGAAAAATCAGATTTGGCAATGAGTTTTTAAAGATGGTTTCTTATCATCATTATTTCTTACATTTTACTCTGATACAACACGCTACCATAATCTACCAGTATCACTGTAGCAAAATAATTAAGAGGTAAGTTTCTTGAATGCAAAGACTATTTCATTTTTGTGCTTATATTTGCAGCATATTTTACTTGGCAAATAGTGCTTATTAAGTGCTTATTGAATGAAAGAATGAAGTGTTGTTTCTCAGCCTCATGTCCTCCAGTTCTTTTTTTTACCTTAATTGGTATGTTGCAACTTTATTAATAGAATAACTCCTTTCTGAGTAACTGAAATTCATTCTTTTGACTGTATTATGAAACAAGACATGTATCAACTTTTGTCTTCTCAAAACAAACCCCTGTTCCGTCTCTTGCTCATGCTGAACATCCCTATCACCCAATATACCCCACATAACACACACACTGTAGCCTGGAATTTACTTTTAGAAGTCTGTGGTAGCTAAGCAACCTATCATTCCCATGACTGCTTTGGAGAGCCTAAATAGCTTTATAAAATGTTTCATTAGTCTTTTTTTCTTAAAGGCTTTTAGAAAATCATTTCTTCTAGAGTTACTGTTTGTTCTGGAGGCCTGTATCATAAAAACAGCTTTTTAATTACTCTGGTTAGATACATTAGTGCAGTAGCAACACAGACTGTAGAGATGTTAGTGAGTTGAAGTGTTTTTCCTTAGTTATCACTAATTTCGTAATAGGTTACTAAATCTTTAAATACTTAATGAATATGAATTATCACAAGTGATTTACCTAGCAGGCATTTTGTACAATTATCTTTCATGAGCCTGACAGTTCTGTGGGGCAAGTGTTATTATTTCTGTTTTATAGATAATTAAAAAGATTTCAGGGTAAATTAAATGATTTTGCCTATGGTCACATGGTGTCAGCAATGGACTTTGAACCTGGGGTCTCTCTTAGTTCCAGTATTAATTTCCTAGAAAATAGTCATGCTAATCAATATACACTGTTATGTTTGTTATAACTCTTATTCAGAGAAGACCAGGTAAACTTCCGTGGATTCATGAGAACTCTAGCTCACTTCCGACCAATCGAAGATAATGAGAAAAGCAAAGATGTGAATGGACCAGAACCACTCAACAGCCGGAGCAATAAACTGCACTGTAAGGAGCTATCTGTCTTTTTTGTTGGAACCTTTTACTTTCTTATCTACATTTAGTTTCTATGGTAATTCCATTCATAGCTCTTCAGGGTTCAGTCAGACTCTAGCTGTCTTACAAATGTGATGAACATGTGCTCCATGCCTTCTGTTTGTCCCTATTACCTAGTTCCTGTGATGATATTTTAGAATCAGAGACTTTTAGGAGTTGACAGTCTATTCTTGTCTCATTTAGTGACACCTCCCTTCTCATCCCTTCTCCCTTTACACTGCAAAACTACTTCACGGTTTATGTTTTTAATTACAGTATATTAAAATTGAGGAAAATTGAATTAGTGTATAGATGGAAACATAAAACCCAAGTTAATACTACCTGAAGCAAGAAAAGGTGACTAGGAAATTTTGTTAACCCAAATTTTGTTTATGGTTCTGTGAGGGATTATTACTTTCTAGCTTTAGAGACTTGCATCAGTTGACTATAAATATAAGAAAAATTTTTTTTTGACCAGGTGAGATTTAATATAAGAAAATATTGACCTGATCTTTTACTCTGTAATTTTAAAGTGAAAATCCAAGTATTTATTCATCAGGAAAAATTAGTCACCTAAAAAGCAGGAGACATGAGTCCAAATATGATTAGAGCTGTCAGTATGGTTAATTAGCCCTCAGCACATTTCCATTGTTAAGGTAAATTATTGATTAAAGGTATTGACAGAACTTGGTTGTAATTAGCAATTGAATGTGTGTTTGGATTTCTGAAATTTGAGTTTCAAAAGTTTTGTATTTTGTAACAGATCATGTTGAGCCTCTAAGAGATATAACTTTGATAGGTATAGAGAGAAATAGTAATTTAGCATTTTTTCCCAGTGCTAGTTTTTATTTCAGTTCATTGTAACATACTTAAATTTGATTATCTAGAGTAATAGAAGGGAAAACCAATATGGATGAGCTGAAGTTTTAGATAAGTCAGAAGTCATACATTTTGTTTGAGAAGATAGATTTTAAATGGATCCAAGTAATTTTTTTTTACCTGTGAGACATTAAAGTAGCTGACCTTTGGCCAATCCCTTAACCTCATGGGTCTCAAGTTTCCTCATCTGTAAAATGAAAACATGTTAGGGGCAGCACCATAGGCTCCTCTTCCTGATTTCAAGTCTGGCCTCAGACACTTACTAGCAGTGTGACCCTGTTTGCCTCAGTTTCCTCAGCTGTAAAATGGACTGGAGAAGGAAATGGCAAACCACTCCAGTATCTCTGGCAAGAAAACCCCAGATGTGGTCATAGAGAGTCAGACATGACTGAAAAATAATTAACAACCACAAAGTGAAGGTTTGGATTAGAGGGATTTGTGAGGCCACTTCTCATTCTAGATTTATGATCCAAGGCTTCTCTACAGACACAATAGTGAAACCATACTCTGTCCTTCCTTTTGCTTAGTTCTGCTGAAAATACCTGGTATCTCATATTGATGCTAAGTAGATCACCTCTAAAATGTTCCTTAGAGCTGAGTCATAGTATAAGTTAGAAGATTCCAAAGATCTTTCCTGCATGAGAAGAAGGAGCAAATAGAATATGATGTCACAAAAGCAGTTACTTTTTTTGGCAGGAAAAGTTGGTTTTATCTTAGGGAAAAGTTAGGTTTTCTTTCTTTAAATTAGCAAAAAACAGTCTTTCTTCCCTCCCACTCTAAAACATCTCTTGAAAGTTAAAAGAAAACAAACCCTGTAGTGAAAGTGTATGGTCAATCAAAACTAACTTCTACATTGACCACATTCCACTAAAAAACATAGTTTGTCTCCTTCTGCACTCTGGGTCCTTCACCTTTCTATCAGGAGATGGGGAGAATGTTTCTTCGTTAGTCCTCTGGAGTTATTATTGGTTATCACACTGATTAGAAATCCTAATTCTTTCAGAATTGTTTGTTGTTCTTGTGTAGATTGTCCTGGTTCTGTTCGTTTTACTTGGCACTCTAAACCTCTGTTTGTCTCAGTTTCTTCATCTGCAAAATGGGGTTAATAACAGTATCTATCTCAGGGTTGTTGAGGGTATCAGATGAGATAATACTTGTGAAAAACCCTTAGCACTGTACTTGACACATAATAGGTACTACGTAAATACTTATTCCCTGCCTCTTCCGTATACCACCATAATATCTTGTCATATTTATAGTCATAGCGTGTTCATCCGTTTCCCGATTTGTGCGCGACCTCTAAGGTACTTGCCCATTCTTTGCCACCTCAAAGGAGCTATAAATACTTTTGTGCATCCTTAGAGTTTGTTTGACGTAGAACTAATCCCTCTCTTAATCTAGCCTCTCTTTAATCCCCTTTCTCTTCTATTTCTCTGTTGAGTAAAATGTATTTCTGTGTATGTGTATTCTTCCTTCCTTTACCCAGTTCAGGTAAGAGTGAGACTCAAGTGGTAACTATTACCCCCACGCTTTCCTCTTTGTATAGATACCTACTTGTGCATACTAATTATGAGTTAATTTTCCCCAACTTTTCCTTCCTCTTCAATCCACCCCTCCCCTCTTTTTGCATTCTTGTTTTAAGATCCAAAAAATATAACAAGTCTCTCAAGTCTTATCTAATTTAGACTTCCTTCTATGACCTCTGGTGATGATAGGGATCAGGGACACATGTATGGAATTATGATCCCATATTTGAACATCAGTAGTCCTGTCATTGTTTAGTCTCTTTGTTTTCATTTAGTTTACCTTTTTATGTTGTTTGCTTTTGTAAATACACTTCAGAATTTCTCTGCAACTCTAACCTTTTCATCAGGAATTGCTTAGAAGTTTTCTGTTTTTTTGAAAGTCCATTTCTTTCCCTTGTAGCATTTATATTCGGTATCACCAAGTAAATTATTCATGGCTGTAAGCCATTTGCCTTCTGCGATATCTAATTCCTAGTTCTCTGTTCCTTTATCATGGTGGCTGCTAAATTGTGTGTGACTTGACTGTGTCTCTTCAGTACTTGAATTCTTTCTTTCTGGCTGCTTGCAGAATTTTTTATTTATTTATTTTTACTTGGAAACTCTGGCTTTTAGCTATGATATTCCTGCAAATCTTACTTTTGGGATTTCTTCCAGAAAATGACCAGAAGATTCTTTTTCTTTCCACTTTATCTTTTGCTTCTAAGACAGCTGGGTAATTTTAAGATTTCTTGAAATAGGACATCTGGGCCCTTTTTTTTTTAAATCATGACATACATTCAGATCATCCAGTGATTCTTAAATTTTTTCATCATGGATCTGTTTTTGCCATGTGATACCCTTTTTTTCCTCCTAGTTTTCCAGTTGTTTGATTTTAATATTTCTTGTTGTCTTATGGAATAATTAGCTTCTAATTTCCAGGGAGTTTGTTTTTTTGACAAAGTTTTTCCAATTCTTTCCTCTGTAGCTCTCATTTCTTTTCCTTTTTTTCCCTCAAAGGCTCTCATTGCATTTATATAAAATTCTTGCTTAATCTCTTCAAGGAATTCTCATTCAGTTTGTGCTCAAATTGTGTTTTTCTCTGAAGCTTAACTTGTAGATGTTTTGGAATCTACTTCTAGGTTTGTGTCTTGCTTGAGCAACCCTGCCACCATAGTAGATGCTCATGGTGGGATTCTTTTTTTATTTTCCCATTCCTACATCCTGACTTCAGGTCCAGGTTCTGAATGCTTCCGGAGGGAACATCAGACTGATTATTATTGTAATATACTGCCTTCTTGCCTTTGGGGTTGTGTTAGCCATCCCAGGATCTCCAGGACAGACTGGAGAACTGTAAACTGCTTTTAGTGCTTCCTTTCTGGTTGTCAGTTAGGCAACAAGCATTTATTAAACATGTGCTAAGTACCAGCCACTGAGGATACAAAAATCAATGACTCCCATCAAAGAGTTTAAATTCCATTAGGATAGAAAATGTTTACATAAACTAATATATGCCAAATATATACAAAACATACACAAGGTCATTCGACAGGCAGTAGCAGTTGAGGGTAGAGGGTCAGGGAAGGTGCAGTATAATATGTATGTGCAAGGACAGTTTGGCTAGACTATAGACTTCAGGAAGAAGAATAAATAATACATACTATGACTAGAAAGGTATAGTAGGCCTAGGTCCAGTTTGTAAAGCGTTTTAATTGCCTCAGAGTTGCTATTTGAGCCTGTCAGTCAATAAGCATTTATTAAGCACCTATTATGTGCCAAGCATTCTGCTAAGCACTGTTGATACAAAGAAAGGCAAATGTCAATCCCTACTCTCAGGAAGATCCCATTCTAATGGGGGAGGCAATATGCAAACAGTCATGTACAAACAAGTTTTATACAGGATAAGTAGAGGAAAGGCAGTAGAGTTAAGAGGGATTAGGAAAGATGTCCTGTAGAAGGTGGGATTTTTTTTCAGGGGTTTAAGGGAAGCCAGGACATGAAGATGATGGGGGAGAGCCAGTGAAAATGCCCATTCAGGAGATGGAGCATCTTATTCAAGGAACAACAAGGAGGCCAATGTCCTGAATCAGCGTTGGAGGGAAAGGGGGAGGTGCAGCAATGTATAAGGAAGGTGTAAGAAGAGTGGAGTAGAGGGGGTGAGGAGGGAGCCACGTATAAAGGGCTTTAAATGCCAAACAGAGGGTTTTATATTTGATCCTGGGAAATAATAGGGAGTCACTGGATTTTATTAAGTAACAGGGAGCCACTGGAATTTATTAAGCATAGCTATGACATAATCAGACCTGCACTTAAGGAAAATCACTTGAGTCATTCATGTCATTTATTCAGGAATTGGAAATCAATAGTAATTTTGCTAAAAGGTCTAGAGCACCAGTTCTTCCAGCTAGGCATTTAATGCCTCAGCGGGCAAGGAGGCCAGACCAATTGTTTTTCTAGCCCTAAATTCCTCAGGCCAATCAGATCTAAAGGACATCCTCCATAAACCCTTACTGAAAAACTAGCTCAACTGGTACAAAACAAGCACTACTCTATGACATCCCACCCATTGGTGGTGTGGTCCCTAAAATATCTACCACACAAATAAGTCTTAAAGAATTCTAAGCTTATGAGCAACACAGGAAGAAGAACTTAATGAAACAATAAAAATGTAAACATTCTTCGTTCTCACAGTGAGGAGATAATCAAGGGCAGGTTAGAGTAGATGCCCAGGAGCATCACAGGAACATTGGATCAGGAGCACAGATGATGGGACCTCCAGTGCTCTCATAAGTCCAGGCCGTCTGTAACAAAATAGGGAAGAGGTCGTGGGCTTCCTATATAATGACAAAACTCATCCCATGTAGTATTTTAACAACTAGGTAACTCCCTCCAAAGAAGGCTTATCAAGAAATGGGTCCCAATTTTACCCCTTTAGAGGCCTCTACTATGAGAGTTGGGTGCACACTCTCTTTAACTTTATCCAGGGTATATTACCCTGGTCAATTATATTACACCAGCACAATTAATGATTTCTTCCAGGAGAATTGTTATCAACCATGATCATAAAAATACAATTTTATGTCTTTTATATTTGTAAAAAGCAGCACACCTCCCAGCCTTTCAGGGAAAAGTTGTTCAAATCATCCTTGGGGGGGAAGGATGCCAATTGAATGGAACCTGAACCATTTTTCCTGAGTTGTATAGAATTCTCTGATGAGGCAGAAACCTTAACTGAAAGGATGTCCGGAAGCAGTCTGTACTTATCAGGTCAGTCTTGAAGGCCAGTTCCAAAAAACACTGGACCAGACAGCTTTTTCCCTTCTTGCATAGCATTAATAAAACACAGCCTCATAGATGTGGAACTTGCTAGGGGTGTGATGATAAAGTTGTACTTTTCAGAATATCTTCAAACATTGTGATGCCAGTTGCCTATGAAAAAACCAGTGAATGTGATGGTACCGAGCCAAATCTGACCATGATAAAATGAGTGTCCTGATGAAAGGTAGTGTTATGAGAGGGCTATAAAGAATAAGAATGTGTTACACATGAGCTCAGATGGTGGTTTCCATAGTAGCAGATTTAACTGGTACTTCAGTCTCCTCTCCAGTGAGAGCAAACCCCTGCCCTTAGGTGGAGTAAGAGAATGAAGATAAATGCCCTGAGGAATGAAGAGTGTCACATCCGCATTGTCCTTATTTAATTATATGGCTCCCATATTCCCTGCAGTGCTGCACGTCCAAACTGATGACAGACGCAGTCGTTAATCTGCCATTATTGGATCAGATTATTTGGTTCATCAGAAGGCATGTGACGTCCCACAAACAATTATATGGAATGAGACGCGTTAACAAAATTCCTCCCTTGTTCCTCACCTTTAATTCTCCTGTACTATTCTGTCAGGGCCCTAGACTACTCCAACAGATCCATGGCCACTGCCCAGGAGACAGTATAAATAAAATTCTTGGCTGCCTCATCCCTCAAGACTATTACATGCTAGCCATGCCACTCACATGGCTATCCATCTGAAAGATGTCTCCTATCCCTTATCTCGTATAAAACACCATCTGTCTGTTCTAGGGCCTCCACTATCCCATTCACCATCAGTTATTGTGGTCTTAGACATCAGGGTTCTTGGGAAGTAGGGCCTTTTTCAGGGTCTTTGCCCACCAAACTGGTAATAAGAATTCAAGAAATCCTGAAGATGGTGAAGGTATAGCAAAAGCCTTCCCAGGTAAATGCAAGCTACTTCTACCTCATCTTGAGCCAGAGGAATGGAGAAAAAGTCATTGTAAAGATATCACTCACTCAGGGTTTGGTCTGCTTTGTTGTCAAGATCAGGAACAGCCACAGCAGTCTGCACAATTTTATTCATCTCCTGATAATCTCCTATAAGTTACCAGGTATCATCCCTTCCCTTCACTGGCCACACAGAGGTGTAAGGAAATTTGTGTAGTAAAGTACTCCTGCTTTCTCCATCATTAAGAAGTAAAATATTTGTCACTGCTTCCCTCCACAACCTGAGGGACCTGATATTGTTTGATATTAACTACAGAGGGAGGTTCCATCAAATCTAAGGATTTCTGTTTAACCTTACTCACTAATGTAAATACTTCTGTAAGCTGCCAAACAGGCGCTGACTTCTCAAGAATACATGATACGCATATCTACTATACGCCCTTCCTGATTAACCCTTACAACTAAAGGAGGTCTTCTACTGTACTCCTACCTGAGCTTGGGTGTTTGTTCCCTTGAATTCCCTCCCATTACCCAAGCCCACAATAGAAACTGAGAAACTCCTATGGAATTCTAGGGAGTCCCTGGAATGATAATTTGACTACTGATATGTAGCAGCTTTCGCTTTTGTAAGTCACAGTGACTGCTGATGTGTCCTCCAGGTCATTATGTGGTCCTGTGGGTTGGACCACCTGAACCTTGGAGAAACCACTGTTCCTCTGCTACCTGGAAGAATTAGAAATCCTTCTGTAAACTTTTTTAATATTTTTGAGATAATCAGACTTAATGCAACCAATAAAAGTTATTCTGTCGTTTTACTTTATAGTGGTTAGTTTATTCTAGGTTTCCAAGCAAAAATTTAAAAATCTAATTTTGTTTATTTTCCAAGTAGGTAAATCTATATCCTTCTTTGTCTGTAAGGGATAGGGATACTTAGGTTTAACAACCCTAGGTATTTTATGGAAACTTAGAGATCTCTAATTACTTGATGTAAAATTAATATTTTGAGAAAATATAATGTCAAATATTTTCAAACAACTTATTGCTTATTTTATTCAAATAACTTAAAAGTCATTCATAAGTTCACATTACCTTATATCCTATGAGAGGCTGTAAGTTGCCAGTAGTAGGGAACCATTGTTAGGAAGATCGCCGATCAAGAAGTCATTGAGACTCTCAGTGTTCCCAGGACAGTCTTCAAGACTAAGTTTCCAAACAGATCTTGGTCTGCAGTGGTAGAGGGGGCACTATACCACTGAAACCACAGGTGAGATGGGGGACAATCACTTATGATTTTTAGATGGGTTGAAAGAACTTCTTCTACATTTTAATTTTGCAGAATGTAGTTACTTATTGAAAGTTAAGGTGATAACAGGTGTTAGAAAAAGACAATCCAAGCTTACCAGCTGCCTTTTATTTCTCTGTAGACTTAAAAATCACAGAATCACATGGCTAATAAATGAAACCAGACTAGAACTCAAGTCAACAAGCATTTATAAACACTTCCTATGTGCCAGGTACTGTGCTAAGTTCTGGGAATACAAAGAAAGGCAAAAACATGGTCACTGCCCTCAGGCAGTTCACATCCTTATGGGGAGACAACATGCCACACAAGGAATATTGGAGGTAATTTTATAGGAAAGGCATTAGAATTAAGGAGACGTATGGCGGATTTGAACTGAGACTTGAAGGGAACCAGGAGGCAGTTATAAAGAGGGAGAGAATTCCAGCCATGAGGAAAAGCCAGTGAAAATGCTCAGAATCAGGAGCCCAAAGGCCAGCGTCATTGAATCATAGAAAGGAGAGTAAAGTTGAACAGGACTGGAAAAAAATAGGAAGAGGTCAGGTTACGAAGAGTTCCAGTATCCAAAGAGGGGATTTCGTGTTCGATCTTAGAAGTAATAGGTACCTTCTGGTTCTCCTATTAAATGAAGACTTGGGGGAGGGAATAGTCAGTGCTTTAGGAAGCTCTCTTTGATGGCAAATGGAAGAGGGATTAGAAAGGAGAGAGACCAGAAGACTATTTCAGGAATCTAGGCATAAAATGATGAGGGCCTACATCAGTGGGACAGCTGTGTCAAAGAAGGGGCTACATAGGAGAGGTATTGTGAAGGGAAAACAAGACTTAACATCACATTGAATATGTAGGGTAACGGAGAGTAAGAAGATCGAGGATGACACATAGGTACCTCAATAGTAATAGTAAAGTTGGGAAGACTTTGGGGAGAAAGAAGGATGAATTTATTTTCAGACATGTTGGTTTTTGTCCAATTTGAAATGTCCAATAGGCAGAGATGAGACACTAAAGATCAGGAGAAAAGTTCAAGAAAACTAGAATGGAGAATTACTTGTATAGGGATGGTAATTGAGTCCCTAGGAGCTTATGGAATCAAACAAGATAAACAAAGATAAAAAAAACTCTTTACTGAGTTTTGGGTTTTTTTTAACTGTAGAAGAAAGGACAGATTTATTGCTGTCTTACATACCCAAAAGCAGCTAGATATTTATTAGACTGAAACCAGATAACTTAAAGGGATAGCTGGCTTGCCCCACCATATCTCCTACAGGGATTTTACAGAGGAACAGAACAGTCTACTGAGACTTTTAGTAGTCATCAGAACAGTTAATGTCATGCCCCAATCTTCTGCCCCACCATTTTTAATGCGGGATGAAAGCATAGTGAGATTAGTCATCAACATATTTTCAATTACAGGCTGATCTGCATTCTTAGACCCAAGGGTCGTCACTTCGGAATTAATTTCTTTTAGTCTTTAAAAACCCTTCATGTTGCTCTGAGAAATCTACTGTTGATTTTCAGTTTGACATATTTCCTTGGGAAGGGGAAGACCAGAATGCCATTCATGTGAAATGATTTTATTTTTTACTTTTTAGTTGCTTTTCGATTATATGACTTGGATAAAGATGACAAGATCTCCCGAGATGAATTGTTACAGGTATGTGGGGCTTGAGGGATGGGGTAACTTGGGTTTGAATTCTTTCAACTAGGGAAATTGTCTGTTCGTTCAGCCTCTATACAGAGCACTTTGTAAAAAGCCTTGAGCTGCCAGGTATTTCAGTAGGAGGATGGCAAGAGATTGTCCTTACTGTATAAAGTACCTGACAACCCCTCTGTACTCATACACAAATAGGCATGCAGGAAATAACTAAGCTCAGACAAGTTAGTGGTTGGCAAATCACCTTTTGGGCAATAAGACCACTTCCTGAAAGGATGGTTAGAGTAGACTATCCACACCCAGAACTTAACCTCCAAAAAAAAAAAAAAGAGCAGGAGACAGATGCTAGGATTTGAGAGTAAAGGCAGTGCTATAACGGCCTACCTTCTGCTGTCAGCTGACCTTGCTGCCTGACACTTGCCATAACCCCTGCTTCTTCTGCTCGGGGCTGTCAGATGCTTGCCTTATTTTCACCCTCTTCACCTTTAGGGGAGGAGAAAATACATCCCTGTCTGATACAGCCTTAGACTAGATTGTGAATCTGAATGATCTTCTCTTATGATCCATCTTATAAGTTAGTTTATTCTAGAGTGGGCTCAGCCTGATAGTCTGGAGCTATAGAGCTTAGCTTAAAGTAAATCAGAACTAATTAGTGTCTGGAAAAAGAGGAAATGGAAGATGATTCAGGCCATGATAAAGCGTATCTCAGTTGAGTATCACCCTGTTGTTATAGCAGAAGACACATTATAATTTTTCCTTTGGGAAAATATCCTGTCTTGAATGAGATGTTCACTTTTTCTGTAACAAACTCAAAAGCCCATGCACAGCACGGTTTCATAAAGAAACTATTTTTCTAATCAGTGGCTCTGGAGTTTCCCGAAGCTGGAATTGACTGTATGGTTTATTCTTTTTTATATTTTAAATGTTTTTGCTTGGTCTGATCGCTTGCATGATCGCAACTCCTGCTTTTTTTTTTTTTATTCACCTGATATATAGTAAAAAATTCTCTAGTCCTCATTTTTATTGTGTATATGTCTTTGTTGTAAGCAACAGATTGTGAAGTTTTGTATTCTTAGCCATTTTATCACTTTTTCATTTTGCTGGATCATTTAATCCATTCATATTTAAAGTGATGAGAGTTAGGTTTATATTTTTCCTCCATTTGTCTCCAATAATGGCTTTTCCCCCTCTTTCTCTGTAAACACAGTACTGTGTCTCTTCACTTATTGTAGCTAATCTATTTTAAGGCAACCCTGTTCTTACCAGCTGTCTTTCCCTTGCACAGCGAAAAAATTCCTATAGAAGGTTAATCCTAGTCTTAGCCACCGTACTCAGGACCAAGAAGGGTCTGTGGAGATTATCCAGAAATACAGGAACAGAGTTTGACTCAGGCATAAGCCCCTAACCTAGACACTGATAGGGCTGGTGATATGAACACACCTAAGAAAATGCTAAAACCATGAAGTGGGACTGTGAGATGCTCAAAAAATGAGTAACTTCACAACATGTCCAAATAGAACCTCAGATTTAAAGATGCCTAACCACAAGGAGTAGCTGGAAAATAGGAAACAAGGGATACAAAATGGAATAGCTAAGGGGGAAAGGGGCAAGAGAAATTGGTACCTCAGAATAGGTAGTGAAGAACCTTATCTGAGAACTGAATATCTGGAAAATTAATGAACCAAACAGAAAGCAGCTGAGTAAGAGAATAGGAAATATTAAAAGCAAAATCAAAAGATTGGAAAAAGCAGAAGAAAATATAAGGAATATAATATCAAAAATAACTGACCCAAAAAGCAAGTCAAAGAGATAAAATCCAAGAATCATTACACTATTAGAGAAATATAAACCACCCCCCTCCAAAAAAACAAACCAATATGGATACCATATTTTAAGAAATTACACATTGAGAACTGATCCAACCATTGTGGAGAGCAATTTGGAACTATGCCCAAATGTGCATTCCCTTTGACCCAGCAATACCACTTCTAGGACTGTATCCCCTAATAAAAATGGGAAAGGGTCCCACATGTACAAAAATATTTATAGCAGCTTTCTTTGTGATGGCCAAAAACTGCAAATCAAGGGAATGCCCATCAATTGGTGAATGGCTGAACAAGGTGT
Source organism: Potorous gilbertii (assembly GCA_028658325.1). NCBI lineage: Eukaryota > Metazoa > Chordata > Mammalia > Diprotodontia > Potoroidae > Potorous > Potorous gilbertii. The sequence continues at coordinate 21,754,213 of CM053774.1, forward strand.
GGTATATGAATGTAATGGAATACTCCTGTGCTGTAAGAAATGACCAACAGGAGGACTTCAGAGAGGCCTAGAAGGACTTACATGAACTGTTGCTGAGTGAAAGGAGCAAAACCAGGAGAACTTTGTACACAGCAATAACCACAGTGTATGAGGACTTTTTCTGGTAGACTTAGAACTTCATTGCAATGCAAGGACTTAAAGAATTCCCAGTGGTCTCTTAAGGCAAAATGCCTTCCACATCCAGGGAAAGAATGATGGAATTCAGTCACAGAATGAAGCAGATCATTCTCTTTTGTGTTTTGTTTTGATTTGTTTTATGATTTCTGCCATTCATTTTAATTCTTCTATGCAACAGAACTGAGGTGAAAATCACCATCAGACTTTGCCCAGGATCAGACCACTCTGGGAACACTGAAAAGCTTGCAGGTCCTCAGGCTGTTCCTGAGATACTGGAATAACATAACACTCAGTGCTCTGAAAGCAGTAAAAGGACCAGCTCAGACCTTCCCTCCAGAAGTGAATAGAGCCTGGCCCCATCACTAAGTGGGGAGGCAGGAAGTAGGCTGGAAGAACGGGCAAACAGAACAAAGAATCCTATCATAGAGTTAGAGTAGCAGGGACATTCAAGACATCCAGAAGAGAATAACTCCAAAATGTCAACAAGCAAAGCCTCAGAGAAAAAAACACAGGTTGGGCATAAATTCAACTAGAACCCTAGAAGAGGTAGAGCAAGAGTTTAAAAAAATTAATAAACTTCTTTTGTAGATGAAATGAAAGCACTTGGGGAAAAAATTAGGGAAAAAAAATTGGAATAAAGAATTGGAAAAGGATTTACCATCTAGAGACAGGAAGTACAAATCTTGCCAAAAGAAAAAACTCCCTGAAAATTAGAGTGGAACCAAGTGGGAAGCCAATGACTTCATGAAGCAACTAGAAATATTAAGACAAAGTAAAGAGAAAAGATAGCAAAAATATCTTATTTGGAAAACAAAGGGAGAAAAAAATTTGAGATTTGGATTATCTGAATATTGTAACCAGAAAAAAGCCTAGATATCATATTTCAAGAAATCTTAAAACTACCCAGATAACTTAGAACCTGAGGGCAAAGTGAAAATAGAATCTTCTGGTCACTTCCTGAAAGAAATCTCAAAATGAAAACTCTAGCTAAAATCAAGAGTTTCCAAACCAAAGAAAAACAGCTACAAGCAGCCAGAAAGAAAGAAGTCGAACATCAAGGAGAAAGGGGAACATAAGTGATTTAGCAACTATCACTATAAAGGAGTGAAAACTTGGGTTACCGTATTACAAAAACACTATTACCATTAAAACTGAGAATAATAGTGCAGGGTAAGTGAACCTTTAATGAAAAGATCAGAGCAGTGAATAAGCTAAAGTGAAAACACAAAAGTCAAGAGAAACGTGAAAAGGTAAACAAGAATGAAAAGTAATAAAGTACTGAACCGAGGATAAACTTCTTACAATCAGATCTGCGGAGATGATACATATGTTCCCTTTGAACTCCATCATCATCAGAGGTCCCAGAAGTACTCTTAACCAGATGAGGGTGGGGGTTGGGGGGGAGCCTGGGATTGTTTCTGTTATGTCTTGATGATCTTTAGAAAAGAATGGAGACAGGAAAAAAGGATTACATATAAGACGGAAGGGAAATGAAAGTTAGGACAAATTTTCTCAGATAATTAGATAATGCACAAGTAGGCATCTCTAACAACCAGGAGGAGGGGGTGGGAAGGAATGGCTGACACTGAAACTTCACTGTCATCTGAAGTGTTCCAAAGAAGGAAGAATATATGCAAACACACAGTTGGGTACAGAAATGTATTTCATTCAGCTGAGAAATCTGAGGGAAGGGGGAATTAGAGGGAGGGTAAATTAAGGGTGGGTTTAGTCCTAAATGAAACACTTTAAGGATGTACAAAAATGTTTATAACTCTTTTTGAGTTGACAAAGATTATCATTCTGAAGGGATACCCATAAATTGGGGAAAGGATAAACAAGTTATGGTATATAAATGTGCTGCAATACTATTGTGCCATAACAGATGATAAAATGAACCTGGGAAGATTTATGATCCAGTGCAGAGCAAAGCACACAGAATCGGGACAACAGTTTATACTAAGATAACAATATGGTAATAACGAACAACTTTGAAAGAATTAGATACTCTTAATCAGTGTGATGAGTGACAAATCATTGTCTAGAATAGTAATGGGGAAGTATTCTACTCACCTCCTCATAGGATGATAAAGCATTCTAAACGTAGAATGGCAGGGGAAAAAACTTTTCTGGACATTGCTAGTGTGGAAAGTTGTTTTGATTGGCTATGCATGCTTGTAATGCGTTTTATTTTTTGTGTGTTCTCAGTTGGGAAAGTGAGGAGGCAGGTCTTGGCTGATTAAAAGAAAAAAAAAGTTTTTTAAAATTTAAATAGAGGATTTCCCAGTATTTCTGGTGAAAGAACCTAAATTGAATAGACACTTTGAAATGGAAACTGCCTTTTGACCCACCAGTGTGATCTGTAGGCCTCTACTCCTAGATCAAGGAAAAGAGGAAAAAGAACAATATGTCCAAAAAATGTGTAACAACCCTTTTCATAGTAGCAAAAATTTGAATTTAAGGAAATTCTCACCAATTGGAGAATGACTAAACATATTAAGTGCCGTGAATGTAATTGGATATTATTGTTCCATGAGAAATGATGAAATGGACAATTTCTGAGAAAGCGGGGAAGACGACCTCTACGAACTGCTGCAGAAGGAAGTAAGAAGGACCAGGAGAACAATGTATATGATAGCGACAGTATAAAGAAATAACCTCGAAGGACTGATTAGTACAATAACAAAGCACAGTTCCGTTAGACTAAAATGCGGCACGTTGCTTGCTGACAGAGCTGTAACGGACTTCAGAGGTACATTTTTAGACAGGACCAACGAGGGAGTTTTCTCTCCTTGTTGATTCATATTAGGAGGGTTTTGGTTTGTGTTTTGTTGTTGTAGTTGTGAATCAATTGGGAGAGTGTGAGAGGGAGAGAAAATAAATTTTACTTGGAAAAACAATAAAATAAAATTTAACAAATTAAGGCTATGAATGTAAGAGGCTAAAAAATAGGAGGAAGGTATCATGGTGAACTGGTGGTAGTTGGGGGCCTAAATTCTGGTCCCAACTCTGCCACTTATGACCTTGGTTGGCCTCATTTTTATCATTTGTAAACTGACTTCCTTTCTGATCAACCTGCCCTTTGGAGTTAGTTAGCCTAGTTAAATATAACTGATATAAAGAAAAATTTCATACTGTCTTGGCTTACCATTTTCATGATAGAAGAATATTTTCCCCCAAAGCAACCTGCAATTTCTGGACTTTTCATGCTGATAGGTACTGCGCATGATGGTTGGAGTGAACATTTCGGATGAGCAGCTGGGCAGCATTGCAGACAGGACAATCCAGGAAGCCGACCAGGATGGGGACAGCGCCATATCCTTTACAGAGTTTGTCAAGGTCATTTCTTTTATCCTAGAAGTTGTAATAATCCCTGGGAGCGAGAAAACATGTATGGCTGTGTATTTGCTGGGGACATAGCCTGCGAACCTGCCCTTGGAGTGCTGGATGTGGGCTCTTCTTCTTCCCCCTTCTCTGAGATATGGTTTCTTGTCCCAGCACATGACTGGTTTATGGCTCAGGATATTAAAGGGAAGGTGGCTTTTGAACTCAAAAGAAGTTGTCTCATTGCCTGTTTGGGTTCTTCTTTCAGGTTCTAGAGAAGGTGGATGTAGAGCAGAAGATGAGCATCCGGTTTCTTCACTAAGAGATTGGGACCAAGTTGTTCCTGACTGTCTTGTATTTAAGAAGTGGAACTTGAGTTTTTCTCCCTCTCCCTTCAGAGTCCCTTCTCCCCAAGTGCTGCTGCTGTTGCATGACCAACCCTGCCCCGTTTGTGCCAGCACACACCTGCCAGCCTTGGTGTTAGAAGCAGGGCACTAAGGAATGAATGGTACACCTGGGCTCTCCTGTTCTCTTTGGTTTCTCCCTCCACGGTTCTCCACTTATTGATATTGCCTTTCCTCTTTGTGCTGCTGTCAGCTATAAATTCATCAGTCTGAGAAAGGGAGGGAGGGAAGCACCCCCACCCATCCCCAAAGAGCCAGCAAAGCCCCTTCCCCAGATGGAGACTGGAGCCATATGTACGTTCTAGTCAGGTTTTAGCACGCCTCCTCGACTTTCTCTAACGTCTCCACCCGCACGTATGTAACTGCACAGCCAATCCTTCAGTCTCAGTGTTCCTTTGTATTGAACCTCACCCTCCCTTGCTCTTCCTTCCCCAAGCTATGCCTATCACACTCGCACATCCCTGACCTGTCAGGACTTAGAAAGTCAGTGAAGTGGCTTGATGGTTTTTCACCACCTTTCACTCTTAACTGAGGCTGTAGGACATTGCCTCCCCAGGAGCTTTTGGGTACCCACTACTCTTCCGTAAAGAATAGGAACATCCTTAGGCTCCTTACACTGTGGTAGTTAATAGACTGCAGGATGGAGGCATCCTTCCTGAAAGCAACTGGCCAAGGTGAGGGGTGAAGCTCAAGTTCTCTGGGTGGGCTCACTTAGGTCATTTCACCTGTGGTCTCTGACCTGCATGATTTCTCTTGTTAGTACAGTATTTACCTGGAAGCACTCTTGATTTCTAGGCAGGTGTTACTGGGATGGCATCTGTGGCAATATGTCTGTGCGATTTCTCATGGCTCCTTGGTGAGGGAGGCAGGCTTAGTGTCCTGAGACCCTTGGTATTGACACCTAAAGCATGGTTAATACTTGGATATTACTACACTGAAGTATTGTACATTTTGAGCGTCCAAGTAGACAAATTAGTGTTATGGAAGTGCCTCACTCATCCCAGACCAAGCGATTTTAAGATTGTCCTCAGCATCTCGAAGTTTTGCCACAAATTCTCTGTAAAATGGACATTTGCAGATGATCATGCTGGAACCCATAGCCAGCCTCAGGTTACAGGTCCGAAGAGATGAATGTATTGCAAAGTTAGCCTCTGGTTAACTAGCTTCCTAGATCCTCATGTACTACGGCTGATTCTTCACATCCTGAGGGGGGTTTGTAGGCCCTCGAAAAAAGCCAGAGCAACTTCCCTGCCAAAGTCAGCTTCCCTGAGGCTTCCCTGAATCAGGCTGTGCCATGCTAACTGTTGTATGAGTTGATTTATTTCTGTATCTGCCCTGGATTGGCTTTTTCCTGGCTCCTTGCTTGCTTACTTGCATCAGAAGACTGATCAAAGTGTACATGGCCTTCTTTGGGAAGGTACCTTGCTGACCTATCCTGAATCTGAATGCCAGCTGAAAAAGTAGGGTAGGCTGGCTAAGGAGGCCGTCAGGTGGGGCAGTGTAGGTGCAAATTGCCAGTGACTTTCTCATGAGGGAATGAACCTAGATTACTGTTCAGATGATGTAATATAGGAATTGTATAAAAGGGAAGAATTGTCCAAAGTGATCTGTTAGAGAGGTACTTTAGTGGCTTCATGCATATTTAAGGTTCTTAAGGAAAAAATGCATTTACCCCCTTTGGCTGTATAGCAAACTGTTTTAATCCACGGTTGTGCCTTACTGTTCCATTAAAATTGTATTCTTCGATCCATCAATAAATACTTGTGGTTAAAACAATTAGTTCTTGTTTTAGACTTTTTTTCAAAGTGTAACTCTTTTCCCTTCCCATGAACACACACACACACCCTTTCTTCCCTCATCTCCCCCACCAAAAGTGAGCTACAGGTACAGTAATTTAGCACTTACCCAAACCCTAGGCTGCAGACACAGCTAGACAAAGGACAATTCTGCCTCCAGTTTGCATTTATACCTGTGTATTTGGGAACTCACCGAAAGGCTATAACTTTTTTTCTTTATTAAAATTATTGTGATGAATTTGACACAATCAACACAAACATTTCCTTATAGAGAAAATAGAAAATGAGGGTTTATATGAGACCATGATTGTTACATAAAGCTAAAAATGTATGGATATGTGTATATAATTTAACATGGTAGTTCTAACTAACACTGCCCTAGTTTTTTTTAACGTTATCTTGATACTCTTTTTCATCCTTTTAGATAATTATCAGAATTCTCTCAAAAAAACCGCAACCCTCCTTGTAATAAGTAAAATGCACACTAAATCCATACATAAGCTGTATCTGAAGATGCATGTCTTATTCTGCACCTTTAGTCCATCACCTCTTTGCCAGGAGTTTGGAAGCCTGATTCCTTAGCAGACTTCTGGAGTCATCAATGGTCATTCCATCTTTCAGTTACTTTGTTTGGCAATGTTATGTTTCACAAATTGTTCTGATGTTGCTCATATCACTGCCTCAGTTCATACAAGTACTCCCAGGCTTCTCTGAAAATGTCCCAGGTGTCACATGTCACTCCATCCCTCTTAGGCTAACAACTCAATCCAACAAGCATTTATGGAGCACCTACTATGTTCCAGATGCTGGAGAAACAACAGAAAAGATTTCATACCTACAGGGAGCTTACAGTTAGCTTTTCCCAACACATTTCCTACTAGAAACTGCAAAACAGTGGCAGTGCTGTGTGAATGACTACTGAGAAAATATGGCATAGCAGATAAGAGAGCTGACCTGGAAGTCAGGAAAATTGGGTTCAAGTCCTGCCTCAGGTACTGAGTATGTGGCCCTGGGCAAGTCATTTAACCTCAGTGTCTTGGTAATGCTCTAAAAGTATAAGTTGTAGAGAATTTAGAGGGAGTTTATGAAATCACACGTTAAAAAAAAGTGACCACTACTGATTGGGAGAAAATCCCCCAAGAATCCATAAAGAGCAACATCCTCTGGAGCTATAGTGATGTGATATAACTTCTGTTCAAAATATGAGTAAACAATATTCCAGTTACTGTAAGAAGTCAAAGAATTGAGTGAAGCTGCTTAGGAAAGTTTCTGTCCAAAAAGGTTAAAATTGGGGGGAGGGGGAGTGCATCTGAAAGGGCAAACATCACTTCTCTTCAGCTGGGTGTGTGTGTGTGTGTGTGTGTGTGTTTTAGGCTGATATTTAAATAGTACTTTTTAGGGAGAAACAGGAGGAAGTTATCAAAGAGACTTTCACCGTCTTATGAAACAATTTCTCAAAACTGACCAGGGGGTGGCTACATCACTTCTTGAACCAAAACTATCCTTTTCAGCAAAAGTATTTTCACATTCTAAGGGATCTACTTTCTCATCTACGTAACTGTTTCCTTCAAAGATAAGATCGCAACTGATTCGTAGCTGCCCATACTATACAATTTCTATATCCTTCCATAAGTTTTTTGCAGGGGAGGCTGCCCAAAGTTTTTAGCTTAACGGCAAAGTACAAATATTCAAATATTTTCAGTTCAAATTCAAAGATGCTTTTTGCCCCCCACCCTCACCCGTCATTTCCTAAGCAACTGCAGAAAAGGACACCGGAAAGCAGAAGAGGACAAGCTGGTTACTTAAAAAAATATACTTCCTATGCCCATGATCACACATCACATTCCTGGTGTCTTCATGGATCTATCAAATATTCACAGTCTAATTTTAGCAGACTTTGGCTCCAAGGGAGGTTGTGCCTAAAAAATAAATAATTCAATTTCAGAACATTCAGAGAAAAGGATGAACTAGAAACTATAAAGAGGAATATGATTTTTAAGAAAAGGATAGGAGCTCCTAAAAATGAAATGCTAACTATATAATCACAATATCAGTGAGGAAGATGGACGAAGAGGCATCTAAAGAAACCGCTGTTGCACAGGAAAGTGCAAAATATGGAAGGCAGTAAACATAAGATGACTAAATTTGAGAATAAGACTTGACAAAAACTGAGCACCTACTATGCTACATATTTGGGAGAGTACTATATTATATAGGCCTAGGATAAATACAAAGTTTATATTAAATAATATACCTGTGATGAGGGCTGGAAGGGAGGGGTGGTACAACAACTCCAAGACTGGAATTCCCTGCATGGGCTGTCTGGAGAAGAATTCATGGACTTAGGCATTGTTGAGGTCAAGGTAAAGATTTATTGCGCTTTTCAGGGGGCAAGAGTTCTTAGGGCACCTGCAACCATAGAAGGGTAGAGGTAAAGTTTATATAGAATATTCCATAGTTAAATATGTGCCAAATATGCTAAGTAGGTAATTCAGAGGAGGATTAGGGAGTGGTTAGTTATTAAAGAAACTTCCCCCACAAATCTTCTACATTCCTATATATTAGCAACAAAGTCCAACAGCAAGAGATAGAAAGAGAAATCCCATTTAAAGCTAGAGTAGACACTATAAAATGCTTAGGAGTTTACCTGCCAAAACAAACCCAGGGATTATATGA
>CM053774.1:21763086-21800405 GCA_028658325.1 Potorous gilbertii
AAAAAAAAAAAAAAGAAACTTGCACTTTTGGTATCTACTGCACAGGTATTTTACTCAGAGTTCATCAGGAAATAGCCCAAGTGAAGGCTACATGGAGGTATGGTTTTAGACCTAAAACATCACTAAGTCACGTAACAGGGCTGAGAAATACAGTCAGCTGATCTCATCAATATCTTGTTAGACAAGATAAATGTAAGGGAGTATTTGTATGTGTAAGTCTAGGATACGTATGATTGGTCAGTGAGTAGTAAATGTTGTTACAACCCAGTGCCAGCACATAGTTGGTTCAGACTAATAAGCTCTATAGGTGCAACTGGCTGCTGTATCAGGAAGGGAGATACGGTTTTTGCTGGGGCAGGTTGTGTCCTTGGGTTTTTTTGAGGCTAGGGAGAAATGTGATTTTTAAAGAGACGTGATTTTAGAATTGGAGTCCAAGCATATACACCCAAGCACCCCATCACCTGCACTCATAGAGCTTCTAGAACAATATTACACATATCTATATAGATATAGTATAATAATAGTTGATGATTATGTAACACTTTCAAGTCCGCAAATTCTCTTAGATATTATTTGAGCTTCACTCTCAATCAATCAGTGATGACACCAAGATTGTGAACCAGGGTGAGTAGAAGTCATCAATAGAAATAGGGAAGGACTGAGCAGGGAAAGATAATGAATTGTTTTGTACATACTGACTTCCAGATGTGGCCATATGATTTGAAATGTCCACTAGGCATCCAAAGATGCAGGACTATAATAGCTCAGGACAGGTGTTTGTGAAAATGGTGCTAGGCTTTGTTGGCTTCCTTGGCATGAATTGAGCGGACTCAAGATTAAACCTGCTACCTACCTCCTAACAGAGGAACTCCAATGGACTTAGTGCAAAGTGACTTTTTCTTTCAATAGCAAATAGAAGAATTTGTTTTGCTTGATTATACATATTGGGGAGGAGGTGGTAACTCTCCTTTCTTCCTCAATAGGACAGGGTTAGGGTAGGAGAAGGAGAAAGAAGGCTTTTTGCTGATGAAAAAAATGAACTAAAATAGCCTCTCCAAGTGTGGCTTCCAGAGCTGTCCTGCATTCATTCTCATGCTACAAAGTAACATAAACGCAAAGGACAGAGTCAATTACAGGTGTTTATGAGAAGATAAGATTAAATGACTCAGATGCAGTTAACAGGATAAAAGAATATGCCTAGAAATACAGTGTCTATAGTAAGGGAGGGCAAAGGGATACAGATTGACAGTTTCTCTGTTTCTGTTTTTTGCCCTAGCACTCCAATCAACTGAGTGAGCAACTATGATTAAAAGGAGAAAAAAATAGTCTTAGACTTTGCGGCTTCCCCTTTTAGCTTTCCGATCTCTGGGTCTGAAAATTCGATGATTTTAGAATTATACACGATTACAATATTTTTATCGTCCTACATACCCACATGCTTACCCGCACGTCCCTGCTTGGAGGTTAATGTCAATAACTAACAGCTAGAGAGAGCTGTACAGTGTGCAGAACTGTAAGCACCAGCCACAAGACAAGCACTAAACTTTTCCTGTCACCAGGACAATAGAATTACAAAGCCCAGCAGGAAAAAGCGAAAACAAGTCGGCTCTAAAGGCCAGGAACGAGAGCAATGCCACACCGCCCCCGCCTGACCGCCGGGAGAACAACTACCAAGCGGGGTCTCCTGAAATGCGGAAAAAGGTGGGACTACTTGTTCCGCCAATCCCTTTTCTCAGAGATGCCTTCCCCGTCGTCCAATTGGATAAAAAAAGCGAACGGCCAGTTGATCGACGTGAATTTGGACCAATTACTATAGGAACGTTGACCATGACGTGATGTATTCAACTACCAATCGAATTTCGGGAATAGACAGGAAGGCGGGGCTTAGCGGGTCTGTCCTTGGCTGGGTAGGCGGAGCTGGAAAGAAGAGGAAGATGGCGGAGTGAGGAGCCGCGGCTCCTGCTGCGGCCGCGGCTGCGGCTGCCGGGAAGCCGCGGCGGCCGGGGCCGGCCAGCTCTGGTCAGCGGCTGGCTAGTCTGGACAGCTCAGGTAAGCGTGGGAAGAGGATAAACGGTTACGGGCACTAGACTGTGGGAGGTGCCCGCTCTGTCGGGGCTACCCCGACTGGCCGGGCCGGGCCGGGAGAGAAGGGGCTGACTCCCCGAGATCCCCTCATTCTCTTCTTAGTGAGTACCACCTTTCCCCCTTCCCATCGCCGCCATTGACTTGTTCCCGGGAGTCCCATATTCCCGCCTTCTCTGTGCTTTCATTGGCCATCTTCAGGCTGTCTTTCCGATAGCCCGCCCCCTGGATTCGCCCATTGGCTGACGTCTAGTCCGCCTTGATCAGCCTTCCGTCATTCTCATTGGCTGGCCGGGGGCTGCCTTTGTGTTATCCCCGTCTGAGCCTCCCTGATTGGGCGAAGCTTGGGCGTGTCACGCATCCGCTTTGCCTGTTATTTATTGAGGCCTAGGACACCGTATTCTTCTTCACTTGGTTTATTAATTGGGATTATTTTTGCTTCTCCAATTAGGATTTCAGTCCTTTCCTCCTTACTCCCTTCCCGCCCCCTCTAACAATTTTCCCTTCCCCCGTGGATGGGGGTTGATTTGATCCTGACCCGCCCTCGTGGCATTGACCTTGAGATGTGTTTCTATCGAGAAGTCACCGAGATGCGTTTTATTCCGGGCGGGTGCGAGGTGGACGCCTCCCAGGAAGTTTTCCTCTGGCGCTGAATATGCAAATTTTGTTTGTTTGTTTTTTGACACTCTGCGCTGCACTAGTGACGTCACTCTTGACCCGGATAACTTTAGCTCTGAAAGTCACAGCTAGGTTTTTGCCTCAAGGTCAAGGGAATCCGTATATAGAGTAAGCCTTTCGTGGGAGTGGATGGAGCGTGGGGCCAGGACTCGGCCAGACACTGACTAGCAGTATGACCCTGGGCAGGTCCTTTAACCCTGCTTGCCTCAGTTTCCTGATCTGTAAAATGAACCGGAGAAGGAAATGATAAAAACCTTACTCGAAAGTTTGCCAAGATAACTTCAGATGGGCTCGTGTGACTCCTCTGAGCTACCGAAACAAGTTGGAGGGCGGGGCCAAAGACATTTTTAAGGGACTTGGTTATATATGTTGTTACTTTGTATATATATGTAAGTTATTTTGCCACCCTGAGAATGTCGGAATGCTCTATTTAACTTGGATGCGATAATAAAATGCAATTGAAGCAAAATTGAATTTATTTTGTAGGAATTTTATTGTCACTCTTCGTAGCTACATCATCTCCCCTCTCCCCCCCATAACTTCAGGGTCTGCAGACTGAAGTATAAAGAAATTTTTCCAGTTGAAGTTCATAAACATTTCTCTGTTGTGTGCTTTAGAGTCTGAATTGATGACTTTGAAAATCCGTCGTTTACGTTGTTGTAGCTGCTTTTTATAATAAATTTAATTTGATCCCCGTTCTTCTTGCAGGGAGTTACTACAGCTGTTTTCACAGCTCATAAGGAAGCTGAGCCTTAAGAAATTAGGGTGGGTGGGGCAAGTGGCAAGAGCTTTGAACTAAGTCCCCTAAATTCCTTAATATATTCATCTGTAAATCGAGGATGGTAGTAGTACTTGTGCTTTCTATCTCTGGACTCTGCCCTGAAGTGCTTTGTGAATTATTAAGATCTTTGTATGGATAGTTAAGATACTTACCCATGGTGACCCAAGATTTAAAACCCACATCTTTTGGGATTTGTTAATGGATTTGTGTCAGAAAAAAGCTTATGTAAAATAGCCCTTCTTTAGAGCTTTTGTCTGTTAATCAAGACCTGTTTGAATAGACATTTCATAATGTAAGGACATGAAATAATTAGAATAGTCTCTTGTGTATAGTCGTGTTGTGTAAGGAATGAAATTATTTCAGAAATGATGTGCTGCAGTAGGAAGGTTCTTGTTTCAGCATGGCCTGGAAAGGCCTAGAAGAGCAGCACTTAGTTACCTTAAGTAATTTCTGTCCATTTTTATAAACAGTAAATTATTCTCCTGTTCAGTCCTTAACCGTAAGAGTGAATATCAGCTTAGACCCTTTTCAAGGAAAAAAAGGAGGATTTGGAGAAGGGGAAAGAAAGCAAGGAAATTTTCTGTCAGTTTTCTGGTCGTCATAAAGAGAAGTCTGGCATCATTTTTAGATAAATTCAGTTCATGGTAAAAAGTAAATAATTATCAAGCTGTGATATTTCTGTGGTATGTGTTAATAATGCTGTTTCTTAAGATTCGTTGGTTCATTTTAATAGCTGTGCTGATCTATAAAATGTCAATAAGGGGTGTGTTAAAAGTCTTTAAAAATTCTGGGATTTTCACTTTTTTTTTTTGATAGGTTCCATATCCTAAACGGAACAACTTTCCTACAATGTTTATGTTGTCCTCATTTTGAAAGGAGAACAGAATCCAGGGCTCAGGATTTAGTAGGTAAGTAAAAGTGGAATTACCATTCCAAATCCTTTGTCTTTTGAACAGCCTGTTAATAATTCCCTTGACGGTTTGCCCTAAGCAAGTTTCTGATGGGTAAGTAAGAAAGATGCAAATTTTATTTAATTTGTTACCATAAAGGAGGTAGAAAGGTAAAAATGTTATGTAAGTAAATTTTTGGCCCAGGAAGACTGATATAAACATGCTGTTGATGTGAATGTGTTTTAAGTTAGGAACTTGATTCTGTAAAATAATTACGTAATGCTTTCTTTGACCATATAAGCTCTTACATAAAAACTTCTTAGGAAATACACCTGAAATATTTCTAGTTCTTTGTCTGCTATATCAGGTGTTTGACATCCTCTGAATTTACCACAGAAGGAAAGTAATTTTTATACTCAGAAACTTGACTTGAAGTGTGAATTTATTAAGGTTTCTGCCCAGTCTCCTAATGAAACATGCATCATAACTACTTAGCTGTGGGTAGTTCTATGATATGAATATTCTTTAATATTATAAACTAAATTTGAAAAAAACAACCTAGTACATAATCTCATAGAAGAGATTAAAAAATGGAAAAAGAAATTGTTGGATTAAATCTAGACCAGTTGCCCTTTAAAAAAATAAGATTAAAGTCATTTTGCTCATGTCCTATATTTATATGTTCCCCTAGATTATAAAGTCACTCTGTGCAGAAACTATTTTCTGTACAACTCTCCCTATAGTGTCTAACATGGCACATGCAACTAAACAGTTCTTATCAGCAAGACTTTTGTCAATGTTATGAAATGGTTTCCCAAATTTGTAATCTCTGTAGTAAGACTGGAGGCCTACACACACAGGCACACCACCCACTGTGGTTCTTAATCCCCCTGAGCAGATTAGTTTAGTTAAATTCCTTATATGAGTTTTCACTGAAAAGTTTTCCTTTTCTGTTAATAAGTCACGTTTGTTAAGGACATTCTTGCTTTAACTCTATAGACAGGCGGCCTCAGAGGTTTGGAAGTGAAGCTTATTGGACTCCAACTTTATAAGGCATTTTGTGTCTAGGTTCTGCGTACCCGGATGATAGTTCTTTCCCTTTCGTCCTGTAGAAATTTGCTTTTATCCTCTCTGTTGAATTCAGGTATTTATTAAGAGCTTGTGGTACACAAATCATTGTTTTAGATGCTGAAGGAAATGCAAAGGTTTATGAATAGAATATATTTCTATTATGGCAGATAAGAAATGTATATAGATAATCTAAATGCATAATGGACCCTAGGTATATAAGAAAAGTAGAGGGGAAATTATGAGATTTCTGAGTGGGGGGCATTTCTTATTGAGAAGATTGGGGAAAAACTACATGAAATAAGTGATATTTTTAGGTGGCCTTCAAAATGGGTAGGATTTCAGCAGATGGATACTGAGGGGGTAGAATGAGGATATGAGGAAAGCATAGAATACACACAAGGTAGTGCTTGGCTAAAGAGTAGTCCACTTAAAAGGAAGTCATATGAGCTAAAGCTGGAAAGCTAGATGGTTGCCTGTGGTGGAAGGCCTTGAATGCCATCGTGAAGATTCTGACTTCATCTGGTAGGTTGTGGTGAATTGTTTGATTCAGTGCAGTTGGAATCCTGTTAAGTTGACTAGATCCAGTCAGCTATTTTGGATAGTTTTGACTTGTGTTTCAGGAATATATTCTATAAAAAGAAGTTTCGTATTTGAGATATTGATGAATACTCTTATGATGTTTTAAAAAAAAGAGTATAAACTCTTAAGTTTTATGATTTTGTGTCTGCTGTTTAGTGTTAGGGCCGCTAGGTGACGCAGTAAATAGAGTGCTAGACTTGAAATCAGGAAGACTCATCTTTTTGAGTTCAGATCCTGTCACAGACACTTGTTAGCTGTGTAACCCCGGGCAAGTCGTTTAATCCTATTTGCCTCAGTGTCCTCATCTGTATAATGAAGTGGAGAAGGAAATGGCAAACCATTCTAATGTCTTTGCCAAGAAACTCCAAATGGGGTTGGTCACAAAGGGTGAGATAAAACTGGACAACAGTATTTAGTTAATGTATAGATGCCCTGGGGTCTGTGATTTTTTTTTTCACATCTATTTTACACACATATGTATTTGGATTTGTTGGTTTGGGCAAATAATTTTTTTTTTAAATCAAGATATCTTCTTACAAAGGCTTGTTTCACCAAATTAAGAAGAATACAATTTGGGTGTTTCCCCCATTGCTTTACTCAAATTAAAAAACCAGGCTTATTCTTAGAATGATTTTACTTCATGATCTGCTTTGATTTTTTTTTTTAATCCTAAATCGCAGTGAATTATTTTATCAGCATTTGACTAGAAAGACTCAGGTTCTGACTTGAATCTGTTGGATTGATGGAAGGTAAAAACAATTTTTGTTACCAGATCAGAAGTAGAGCAAGTTATAATTATGAATTATTGATTAGATAATAGTAATGCAGAACATGAAGTTGGATTATCAAATTTTAGAGGTTATACAAGAAAGTGAAGATGATAGTACCATTTCTGGGAAGAGCCTATGCTGTTAACTAGGTTGGGCCTTGGAAGCATTGCCTATGGAAAAAGAACAATGATCTTTCCACTTAAGCTAGATTTTCTTCAGAGGGTTTATATATCATAGGTGTCTAGTTGGCTGCAGGAACCATTTGCAACCTGTCCCCATTGACTGGAAGCATTTAAGAAGACAGAGTTCCACTCCTTCCTCATTTCATGTTTTCTTTACCTTCTTTAACTCATCCAATTTTTATCTACTCAGCCACTTCTGGGAAACCTAACTGCATCATTGCTGCTTCTCTCTTTTCTGTTGTTCATTTACGTAACCTGAGAAAAAGAATTTGCCAAATCTTAAATACAGATAACCTTTCTTAAATAAAGATAACCTTTCTCCAAAGTGGAGTTGAGAACAAAAACACAGAGTAGGAACTGAACCCTGCAGAGAGGCTGATTTTAACCTCTTGTCCTTTCAAGATATTTGTTGTTTAGCGTAAGGCTAGGGATTAAAGACAGCATCATAGTAAGTTGGGCATATGACTCAAACCATGGTATGTAAAAATTGGCTTCTTACACAGAATATAATGCAGAAGTGGGAATGGGCCCTTTCAGAAAATGTAGCCTGTTAAGTTACCTTGTAAAAATTCAAACAAACCATTAACTTCTTGTGGTGGTCCACAAAAATTAAAGAATTTAATGTGAATTTTGCAAACTGAGATTCTTGATTGGGAACAGCCAGTTTGAAAGCTTATTTTGACTTCAAAATAGAGCTCATTTGATGTGGCGTGCGTGGTTGCAGTCTGCCATTGTGCCAGAGGTAAAGGTTTCTTCTGCTTACAGCTGTTGTACAGTTTGACCTCATTTCAGAGGACCCTTTACAAGTTATACGCCCAAACTGCCTCCCTCCCAGCTTCTCTCACCGTCAGACTTTCCCTACCTCAAAGGTATCTACAAGTCTCTTTCCCTCCTTCTTCCACAGTGAATTCCCTGACATTAGTAGCTACCAGCTTCTGTGCTTCCCGCTTTGGATCAGTCCTCATTAGATGGCCTTTTTCTTTGTGTTTTACAGGTTCCTCAGGAGAGAAAAGGCATTCATCTGAATCATTCTGTAGGTATTTCTGGATTTCATTTTGGGGAAGTCTAACTTAGTAATAAATCATTGACACAAGTTCAATTTTATCCTCCTTCCAAGTCATTGCATGACCCAGAACAGGTTATTTTTGATGTCTTTGTTTCCCCGTGCGTACAGTGAGGCTAATAACCTTTACTGGCTTACCTCATCGGGCTGTTGTGGGAATTAATGAGGTCACGGCTTTGAAATGGAGTTTCTCAGGGGTGCAGTACCAGGCAGGCACGTAGCAATTAACAGTTAATATTCATTTTATAACTTAGTGTTTTGTACTTTAACCAGATACCAATGTCATTCCCATTTTAGGTTAATCTATTGAGTAAATAGGCTATTTCAACTATTTCTTGTAAATTACTAATCTTGCACCATGGGTGTGACCCTTCTTTGCAGAATCCTTGGATCAGGAACTGGCAACACAAAGACATAAAAAGTGATGTTTTTCAGCCTCAAGTCCTATGTCTTCTTGCGACTTCCATGGGTTTCCTATATAAAATTAGTGTTACATTATACCTCTGACAGTTGATGACAGTCATTTCCCTTTTTTCTCATTCCCAGCAGTTACGCTTTAGATGCGTATTTTTCCATTTAGGGAATACCTTTTATTTGTTTACATGTGCTTATGTTATTTGTATTTGTTTCGTATGTGACTGAGTGTTGAAGCTAGATGCTTCAGATTGAAAATCAGAATCAGACAGCAAGAGACCCTATAGACTGTCATGACAAATCTAGTGTTAGGAACCACAAAAAACGGAAGCAAAATGCATGTTGCAGGAGGCATTTAGTCTCTTTTGCCCATAGGAATGTGCCACTGTGTAGGAGGAGGGGAATAAGGAAAACCAGTTTTTATAGGTTTTGAGTAAGCACCAGCTAATGAGAGCATCTGGCAACCCAGAGGTGATCAGTCCTTTCAACTGCTGAGTTGTCAGCATCCCAAAGAGTACCAAAAACCTGCACCCAGCCTGCTTCCTTTCATCTCCACTGCACTTCTGGCTGGATTTGCATGTTTTCCTGATACATCTTCCATAGTTCTCAGGGATTTTTCCCCTAGGCTTTTCCAACAGACATCAGTGTATATATTTGTAATAGTCTGAAGACCAAAAAAAGACAGCTAGGTGGCTCAGTGGATAGAGTACTGGGCCTGGAGTCAGGAAGACCTGAGTTCAAATGTGGTCTCAGACACTCACTAGCTGTGTGAGCCCGGGCAGGTTGCTTAACACTATTTGCCTTAATTCACTGGAGAAGGAAATGGCAAACCACTTTTGTATCTTTTCCAAGAAAGCCCCAAAAGGTGTCATAGTCAAACACAACTGAATAAAGACCAATGAGGGCCTTTAAAACTAGCTAGTTAATGAGGATCCTAGCTATAGTTTTGTCAGTTATGTGTCCACATCTCCCTTACAGACCTCTCAGACCCAAACTCCTTTCTCTGGGCCCTGCTTGCCCCATAGGTGTTTTGCTCCCTAATAGGAGCATGCAGGCCCCAGTCACTAACAGAAACAAAGGATTTATATATACCAGAATATTGAAAGCAGGACTTTTGCCCTGTAGTATTTACACAATGCATAACACATAGTAGATACTTAAATATTTATTGACACTGGAACATAAATAAGGAGTTCAGGGCAGCTACGTGGTGCAATGGATAGAGCACCAGTGCAAGAGTCAGGAAGACCTGAGTTCAAATCTCACCTCAGACACTTGGCACTCACTAGCTGGGTGACCTTGGGCAAGTCACTTAACCCCAATTGCTTCATCCTGGGTCATCTCCAATCATCCTGAATATCTATCTGGTCATTGGATTCAGATGGCTCTGGAGGAGAAGTGAGGCCGGTGACCTGCACAGCCCTCCCTCACTCAAAACAAAGTCAAATGCAAGTCATGTCATTATTTTTCTAATGGCATGGTCTTCTTTGGCAACGAAGGATGAACACACATAAATAAGGAGTTTACGTTTTATTTATATTTTATTGTGGATGTAGAAAAGTAAATGCAAACTATATAAAGATGTAATCATTAGGTGATATTTATGTGCAAAGTACTTTACAAAATTACTCTAGTGATCTTAATCTGGTGCAAATTTATAATCTCAAAATCAGTTTAATAGTTTAAGGTACATAAAAATTATCAGACATAAAGCATTCTTTCGAAACACTTATCATTTTTGCAGGGAAAATAAAGTAGGGTAAAATAAGTGAGAGGAAGAAGGAGTAAGTGATTCTGAACTTTATTATAGTTTATATATAGTTTCCAGAAGATCTGATATTCTTTCCAGAGGTATATAACTGCCATAGCTGGGTTGAGATAAAGTAGGTAAAGATTGGATTGAGGTAAAGTACTTCTTTAAGGTGGTACATTCACAGACTCTAGAATATAATATATTTTTAAAATTTGATCTCTTTTATTTTTATATCACCTTTATTTCAAAATATGTCAAAATATGTCTCCCAAACCAGTGAACCATCCCTTGTAACAAAATTATAAAGGGGGAGAAAAGCAGTTCTACAAAACTAGTCAACAGAGCAGCCAAATGTTGTAAAATAAATGATGTTGCACGCCCATAATGCCTCACCCCCATCTCTGCGAAGAGAGCAAAGTGCATTTTTTTTTCTCCTGGCCTGAGCCCAGTTGTAATTACACAGCATCCAGGCTCAGGTTTTTGGTCTTTCTGTTTACATTGTTGTCCTTATGTATATGTTTTCCTGATTCTTGCTTTACTTTGTGTACATTTATGTAAGTCTTTCCATGTTTCTCTGAATTTAGATCATATATTTTTTTCTGAAGTATGTTTTAGTTTTTCAGCCTTGCAGGCAGAAACGTGGATTCAGAGTAGGCCAGTATTTTCCTATGCCAGTGTATTCAACGTATGTTGTTTTAACTAATCAGGGTTAATTCTTCAGCAAAGGTATAAATAGAGCTCTGTTTAGTGAACCTTGTTTAACTGACTTGCTACTTTGTCACTAACTGTATACCATTTAAATCACTTGATTTCAAGTCTTATGTATGAGATAGAGAATGTTGTAGCTGCTAGAGAAGGTCATAAAATAGGATGTGTTTCATAGATTCAGGGATTAAATATAGAATTGTTTGTACCTTTAGAGAGTAGGTGCCACTTTTCTTGGACTTCGTTAAGAACAGGATATTTGCTTTTCTTGGACTTCGTTAAAGAACAGGATATTCTCCCTGTTTTCCGGTTTTCAGCTGAACCAAAGTAGAATCCTAAAGTCTTGGAGACCTTGTAGACCTTGGAGAAAATTGAGTACAAACTTTGACCTAGTGCAGGTCTAATACCATCTTTGTAGCCAAGCTTGGTCATTATAATTCTGCATAGTGCAATTTAATTTTGATTTGTTTCTTAGAAACACTTAGCTTGTACTTATTCTCCATATTGTTTTGCTGGTTCTGTAATTTATGCATCAAGGACATTCTTGATGAAATATGAAATGGGAGCGGGCAGACTTGCATAGTTACATCCTATAGCATATCTTTAAACCCATCTAATTGATGGAAAGATGCACAGAATACAAAATTCCGTTGTTTATTTTGTATCCCCTTTTTAAAAGCATTGAACTTGGTAGAACAAAGTTCAGCTTTAACCACTAGCTTCCGACAAGTTTTCTTTCATGCGTATGTGAAGATCATAGAATTATAGATTCAGAGCTTAAAGACACCCCCTACCTTCCCTTCATTTCACAGAAGACCAAATTTGAGCCGAGAGGTTTTGAATTGTCCAGGATTACACAGGTAGCAATTAATGACCGAGCTGGGAATTAAATGAAAGTCCTCTGCTCTAAATCTAGTACTCTTTAAGAGTATCATGCCGTACTGTTTCCATCAATCATATCCTTGATGGGTATAATAGGGTAGTGTTGTGTGGTGGTCCTTTTAGAATATTAAGCCAGGCATAAAAACAAGGAGGCGTGTGCCTTCCAAAGTGTTTTCTACTGCCATGGAAGATGTCCATTTTATAATGGAAGGCATAGGTAGCAAAGTTCTTCAAAATTTCCTTTTTCTGAATGATATTGTTATGATTATAACAAACTCAAAAATGTTGAACAGGGTCTTAAATTATAAACACTTGAGTTCAATCTAATAATTCATATAGGAAAACAAAAAGTGGGAATAGTGCCTGTTGCCCAGATTTGTAGTACACAGTTAGTTGGACAGTAGAACTGGCACATTGGTACCCAGTGTATACAGGGAGATACTGAGTTGGGCCTAGTATTAAGAGGAAGAGAGTGTTTTAGGTTTACATGTAGGAAATTATTAATGCTGATATTTTGTGGATATTTCTGTAAACGTGTGGATCTTTTGTATAACTGCTTAATTGAGTTTCTACAAGTAACATTTTGTTTACTCTTTTGGCAGTGTGGGGTGGAGGGGCACGTATGTTTTGTTGGAGAAACAAAGCTTTACCAGTGAAATAACTCTTGGTCATTCTACTTTTCTTTTGTGTTTTTAGATCCTTCAGTTTTCTCAGGTGGTCCTTCTTCTTTTGTGTAACTGCAGTCCTTGGTCTTGACATGTGGATCTCTCTCTCCTCTCTACTTTAACTTCATGGACCAGAATGGAAAAGATCTCTTCACTTCATGTTCCAGTTCTCCAATCGAGCACATTTAGCTTGTTAGGTATCTTCCCCCAAGGTACCCATCTGTCTGGCATCATGCCAGTTCTTCCAGGAAAAAAGAATCAATTGGTTTTGGTACTCAGCAGCTATTTGCTTAGATGAGAGAAGGGATTTTTTTCGAGTGGAAGCATAATATTTAGATTGGTGCCAGGTGCTTAGATGGTGGCATTTGTGAGTTCTTTGCCCTTAACACTTAGTACATAGTAAGAAGTCAAAATGTCTGCAGGGGCTCCTTGTATCCTGTTTGAACTAGCATAAAATTACACATGTGCATAATTACAGCATGCAATCTTGTATTTCAATATGGAATATACATTTCAGAAACTTAAAAATGATATATCTGAATCCTAATTAATTACATTGCATAAATTTCTCAATCTAGAACAAAGGGCTGACTTTGTAGTTACTCATGTGATGTGGTAAGTAAAGCAGCTTATGTACAGTACAGTGTCCTTGGATTTTTTTATGTGTATAAAGAAAATATGTCCTTCGAACAAAGATATTTCTGCATGAGTATATCTACATTTATCACTGAGAAGAAAGATTGCTTCCAAGAACAAAACCTGGCTGCATTGCTTCTTCCCCTGATAACATTTGGTGGCTTCATACCATGTCAAGATACTTTCCATTTTCACGAGAAAGGAGTAGGCTGTACAGAAGCGGACCCCATGAACACATTTCTGGGTCCATTGGAAAACAGATTTCATTGACTTTTGACTAAGCAGAGAACAAAAGGTTTTGGTCTTATCAAGAATGGGGGCTTTCTTATGGATATATATGGCTTGCTGTTGTCTTTCTTCTTTGTGGAGTGTTATGGGATATTCTGGAGTTGGCTTTTCATGCTGCTGTGGCCAAGAATGAACTGGAACAAGGGGTCTGCACCTATATGCTCAAAATACCAGATCAGACTTTAGTTGACTGAATTTAGCAGAATGGAAAAAGACTGGCAGGAATAGGGAAGTGTTTTCTCATACAACTTCAACCTGAGAGGCAAAAAGCAGAAATACTTTGTGCAGTTCATCGGACTGACATATGTGCATAACATTCTGTATCTTCATCCCTTGCAGTGTCATGGGAACATTATTCTTCAGTTCAAGATGGCTGTAAGGGTGATTTCTGTGGGTGAAACTGAAGCATCTCACCAGAGGGTGGACCTCAAAATAATACCTATCAACCTTGGCTTGAGGCAGGGTGAATTTAGAAGAAATTTAGAGACTAATTCCATCCCCCATGCCCTCCCCCCACAAATCCACAATGTGGTTTCATATCTAAATCAAGCAACAAATACGGAATAGCTTGTTTTCCGTTGCTTGAATAAGGGGAGAAAACCAACACTACTCAACTGCTGAAATCCTTCCTTGCTCCCAAGCCTGAGAGATGCATAGCAGAGTTTGGAAAG
Organism: Potorous gilbertii; assembly: GCA_028658325.1. Taxonomy (NCBI): domain Eukaryota; kingdom Metazoa; phylum Chordata; class Mammalia; order Diprotodontia; family Potoroidae; genus Potorous; species Potorous gilbertii. Next base: position 21,777,197 of record CM053774.1, read on the forward strand.
AGAAAGAGAACATCTGCTCTCTTTTATGTTATTTTATATGACTGGAGAAATCAGTGTAAAACTTGTCAGATATTAAGACCATACATTGTATTTTTGTGTTTCTGGGAATGTGCACATCCAGTGCCCTGGTATGATGCTGGAATAAAGAACCTGGATCGAGACTGCTCTGCCCAAGTAGGATTTTATTAAAGACAAGAATTGCCAAGATGGAATATTATCCTCTGGTGAATAGTAGGTCTTAGTCAGTGGGAATTGAATTCTAAATCAAAATGTCTTTTAGGGGAAAGAAAAGATTGGGATAAAGTATGATTTTAGAAGGGCAGTAGTTGAGATTTGCTAGTAGTAAAGTATAGCATTCTTAAAGTCTTGGTGCAGTTTTAAGCTTTACTACCTTAAAACTCCACTAAGACTTTTGGGATACTCAGTGTAAGTAGTCATGTCTTTTGAAAGTTGTATATTTACAGTGGTTAGAAATCTTTCATTTCAGTTGGGAAGATCTATTCATTCGTTTTTTTTTCATTTCTTACTACTCTGTAAAGGCCAGTGTTGTTGGGGAAACTCCTGCTAAAATTTACTACAGGTGCCACCAAGATGGTGAAAAAGATTTTGAATCTTGTTTCTTTGCCATTCCCTTTAATATCTTATTATTGGTAGCCTTTCTGGCAAGATCTACTGGCAGGCAGCAGGGCCATCTTATTCTCCTTACCTCTTCTTTCAAACTTGCAATGGATCCATTCTGGCCCATTGGTGCTTTGGGCATCAGACCTACTTTAGTTCCCTTAGACTCTCCGAATTCATAGCCAACAAGTAAATTGTTTAACGTTTCCCTTAAATACACTCCTGCCTTATTTACAACTTTCACAAAATCTCATTACAACTAAAATTTGTGTCCAGATCAGTTGTTTCTGCCTGAAGAGACTCTCTGTTTCTTTTCTGCCTTGTCTTTCTGCAGTTTCCTTTCTGGCTGTAGTTTTAGGCAGCACCATCTATGGCCAGGTGTACCTTCTCTTCCAGTCCTCGTTGGTTGGAAATGTTCCTTTTTGAAAAGTTCAAATAAACAAGGGATATGTGCAATAATATATATATATATATATATATACACACATATATTTTAATACTTGTGGACAAAATGATGTTACAAGTTGTTTGAAAACAACAAAATCACCAATGTCTTCCATTTTGATAATATGTATAGTTTGATAAGCATTAATACTTTGTAGAAAAATGTAGTGCCATGTTAGGGGCCGGTGCATGAGCCTAGTAGTAATTTTAGAATAAAAAATGATGAATTCTTTGTAATAACCAATAGTGTAACAAAAAATCGAAAATATGAAAATTTCATTTTTTCTTAAAGTTGTGAACCTGTATCTCTTCCTGGGGAAAAGTGACAAACTGAAAGGGCTAGTTTAGAAATAGAATTCTTCTGCTTTAGAAGCCTTGAAGAATATGCTTGGGCATCTTTTAACTTCATATAATGTTGCAATATTCAAACCTAATATGACTTTGTCCAATTTGAACCACAGACTGAGCTGTGGACACCCACCCTCATCCCTAACCCCCCAAGGTAGTACTCCTAGCTTGTGCTTCTTGTGTGGAGGGAGGTTGTTCTTCCGTGTCCTTTTATGAGCTGCGTCTTATAGCTTCATCTTTTTTCGTTTCTGTATGTAGACATTCTCTGCATCAAGGAACCACAGTACAGTTTGTTTGTTTTAATTGGGTATTCTTAATCAGCCTCATGTGGAAGTGCTCTGTTAATTCAAAGTTAATCTGTAAACTCTGACATTTTCGGTCTGCGAGTCACTGTCTCTGGATTGTGTCAGGAAACCATTGTAAATGGTAGAGTCAAAGTATTTGTTTCAGGCTGTCCCTACTTCTCAATCCACTGTGGGGTTTAGTTTTATTTTTAAATGTGGTTTTCTTGTTGCTTCTCTTGCTTGATTTGCATTTTGAGAATGGGATGAGTAGGTGGATAGAACCATGATAGGTTGCCTTGTAGTGAGAAGTAAAAGAGCATTTCTTACATTTGTAGTGTGCAGGGCAAGGCTGGCTATACCTTTCAGATTTGTACATGTCCCCTTGTCTCTGCCTTCTCAGAAGAAGTAAACAATTCTGTCACTCCTCAGATACTGTGTCTTTCTCTGGTAAAGCAATTCCTGTCTGAGAAATCAGACAAGCTATTCTTTTCTGAAGTGATTTGAGGGTCCAAGTACTCAGAAAATCCAGGTTTTATAAAACATGGACTCTACCAGTAGGAAATAATGTGATAGTGTTCATCACTGCATGAGCAAACAGCTTTGAATAAGTAGGCCCTTTTGTAGCAGTTCTCTAGGGACCAGGTTCAGGTTCTCTTAGTCTAGACTCAACTAGTTTTACCTTTGATTCAAATAGTTTAGTGCTTAGGAGAACTCATTTAAAAAAAAAAAGAATACCTCTGAAACAGGAATGCAAAATAGCACAGTATGCAGGGGGAATGCCCCAGATGCAAACAAAGCCATAAAATGTTTAATAATTTTAAAAGGATAAAACTTTAGTAGCAATAACTGTTTTGCATGTAATAAATAGTAACTAACTTGAATTAGCAAACATGTATATAGTAAAATAAGTTACCACTCAAGTTTGTGGTGGTGTGTGGTGCTCAGTCCTTGACGGAGCTGCATGAAAGAAACATGTTTTAGGTACATGGTATATATAAAAAAGATGCTCTTTTCCTTCCTTTGAGAAGGAAGGTGTGTGTGTGTGTGTGTGTGTGTGTGTGTGTGTGTGTGTGTGTGTGATTTTGATATGTAAGACAGAAAACCATGTGTGTGCGCGTGTGTGTATGTGTGATTTTGATATGTGAGACTGAAAACCCCATTCCCAGGTAGCAAGAGAGAGCTGTTGAAGTGAACTCTTTCTGGGAGATAAATTGGAGTCTCACCAATGCATTCCAAGTAGATTTTCTACTTGAGACTCTATTTTGATGATAGCTCCTCATAACGGAGAATTGTTTTTCTTTCTCCTTGTTTCCTAAATTCATTCATTCTTTTAGGATTTAGAAAAAAGCTTAAATTTGGTGTTTTGCATTTTCTATATTTGTGGCTAAGGAAGCTCTTAGTAACACTTGTGAGAAGGGCTTAATATATGTGAATTTATTTTTTAGTTTTTGACCATATTTTTAATGAAAGAGTGGCCAGATCCCTGTCCTCTGACAGCTTATCCTCTAATGTAGAAAACCATTCCACCTCCCAGCACACTGTCCCAGTTTAGGAGCCAAGACAGAAGCAGTGGGGATCAAGATAATTTTCCTATTGTCTCATACCACCTGTCCCAGTGGATAATTCGTCCTGGCCATCTAGCACCTTGCAGATAACTACATCTGTGTATGAGCTAGTTAGGAGTTCCCTTGGTTCATGATGTTCAGTTATATGCCTCTATATGAACCCAGGAGAAAAAATGCAAGGTAGTTGGGGGAGAGCCAAGAAAGTTATGCCTCTTGAATATGATATTCTTATTTGGTGATTCCAAAAGATAAAAAGACCACTATATGTACAAAATAATTAACTATCCCTCAACTCACAAAAGGAATGCACTGCATTGGCTCCCCTTACTCTTTCTTTAGGGTGTACCCCAGTGTCACCATTAGATACATTGAAGTAGCTAAGCAATTTTCAGATAGCTGGCTTGATCACAAGTGTGCACTTACACTATATAAAGGACTTTGTAGAACAGCCACATTGAATATTGATCTAAATGCTAAAATTGACCAGATGCATCTAGTGCATAGATAGGATCCAGATAAGCTTATTACATTCAAGGGTGTAGGCATCCCCCTTTTGTGTTGGTTTCACACTGATGGGTGAGCTCTTATTAAATATCAAATGTGCAGTTACAATAAGCTAGGCACTATGTACAATAGGGTGAGGTCTTTGCCCTTGAGGAGTTTACATTCTCCTGGTGCTGCTGGTAAAGGCAAATGGCCTCCAGTTTGTTTAGAACATGCTTGGCTGTTAGAATAATCTTGGCCTAAAGATTCACTTGTCATAACCAAGTTTTAAGGCATCAAAGATTTAACTTGCTTACATTGTATTAGCTATGCTATTAATAAATCTTTCCAGGTTATATGTGGGGCAGGAGGGTAAGGAGTAATGTAGAGGTAATTTTCTTCAGTGTTAGTAAAAGAAAACCACTTTACTCAATAGGGTCTCCACAACGTACCACCTTTGTGTTTTATGGTATCATAACCATCACGTAGTTGACCAGGAAAAACCATAATAAATAAGACCATATATTTTTTTTTCCTTAATAGTGGCTCTTATTTCTGCTACCATATCATTCGTACCCTTAAGGGAGTTCATCTGCATGCCAATCTCCCCTGTACCAGTGTGAAATGATCCTAACTTCTACCTTTTTATTTGCTCTTTTGTACTTCCATTCAGAAGCATCATAGGGATAGACGTGGAGAACTCAATTAAAACTGTCATTTCCTTTTCCCAAATGTTTTCAAGTTTTCTCCCTTTCACTTGCAGTATTTAGATGAAAATAAATTGCATGTACCCTAGCTAAGCCCCATAATCTCTCTGAATCAAGAGGTTTTGTTTTGCATGAACATGGGTCTGAAAGAGAGTCCTTAGGTAAAAGTGCATGCTGACCATACAAGCAATGGTGGCACAAAGCCCACAATCCCAGTCCTGTAGAGTTAGAGTCCTGATTATGCATGATTGACAATGTCTAGTGTTGTATAATTACTAGGAAACTGATATATGCATTCATATATAACAAAGCAATAGTAACTATTAAAGTAATAGCTTGAATTTACTGCTTGAAACCTCAATTCTTGTTTCTCTTAAAAAGATGGTTTGCCTCTATCCATAAAGGGAGGTTAAAAAATAAACAGGGACAGCAGCGGGATACTTGGGCTGTTTGGAAGAGGAGGAACAGAACTCACCTTTCGTTTTAACCTCTTACCTGGTTTATGTTAGTCCTCTGAGCATGTCTTTTAAAATAATCAAGCATGTGCTAAGAAGCATGTTGTGTCAATGAATGATTTCTTAGTTGCCTCAATGGTAGCAATCAGAAAGGTGCAGAGTTTCAGGAGCTGTAAGAGGGTGAGGCCCAACTGTACTATAGAAAGTAATCTCTGAGTCTGTTAAGGCAGAAGTGGCCTGAGTGGAAGCCCAGTAAAAACTAGTACTTTGGAGGTGAATAAATCAATAAGCACAGTGCATATATTTCGGGTGTTCAGTAGCTTTTTTAATACAGTATTTTTAGGTAATTTTTGCCACTTAGGCAGCTGTACGGAATTGTACTGGTGTCGCCCAGCAATAATAATGGCTCCCTGCAGCAAAGGAGACTTCTACTTTGCAGGAATTGACCTGAAAATATTGTTAGATCTGTGAATTTGTTTCTCTTTAGTTGTTATATTGATGTATTTTTGAATTTACGTGACTTGAAATAGATTTTTAGAGCCAGAGACACAAAATTATTTACCCCTATTGGTCTGATCAATCAGTCCAGTTAAGCTCTGTAAAGAACTCTTGCCCCTCAAGTTGAATTTATACATCCTCATTTCATGAAGTAGATTTGCCATTAACTTGTTATTTAGGGAGAAAAACATCATGCTCTTCTATTCATTGTAACACTTCAGAATGTTGGGGCTTTTGGTGTAACCCCTGGAAGCATATGTGATAACAGCAAATAAGAATCATCTACTACAAGCTAAAGAGGTGACAGTAAATTTGTCATTCTTCCCACAAAGGTTTTCCCTCTTAAATTGGCATAAACCTCACTTTGGGGCTTGTCCATCTTGATATTGTTTGGAAAACTCCATCTTCCAAGTTAAAGGCTGAAATACCTTCATATGGTCCCAAATTGAACTGCTCACTTAGCTAGTTTATTCCCACACCTCTTTGCAGTTTTCCTCTTAGCCACTTACTGTAAAATCAAGTTGGAAAATTAAGTGTTTATTGATTTTGGCTTAAGAATACCGTAACCATCAGCCTTCGTTAACCCATTCCTCTAAAAAGGGAATAGTAAATACTGGTGTATGCAACTCTTTATCTTAAAATTTATCAAGAAACTCCTAAACTTTCAGAATTATTCTCCAAAAGTGAAAGCTCATAAACAGAAGGCCTTCTTTCTAAATGAGATTTCCCTGGAAAACAAAGGCATATGCATGCTGTGCCATTGTTGAGATATTGGATTTTCTTTTTTCCAGTGGTAGGGAGAAGAGCCAAAATAAAAGAACCTGGAGCAGTGCATGGTAATCTTCCATCTTTAAGTAACTAAAACTGCTTTTAAACTATTCAACTGTCCGGTGTAAAGTAAACAATTTGGCATTAGATTAGAAAGACCCAATACTGAAGAGCTCACTTCACATACTCTGTATATTATGTTGACTTCCTTTAGTGCAGGAAAGATTGTTTACTTACTGTATGCACATGCAGCACTGTAATCTCTCTACTGTATTGCACAGTTATTATATTTTACACGGTAATGTTAGAATTTCTCATTGTTAAGAATTTCATACCTGAAATCTTGGAAAAGGCAGCTTGCTGTTATATCTATGCATCTTTGGGGGTTTGAAGGAGAGATTTTATTCTTTTGATGGTGTAAAGAGGAACTGTTTTTAAAAACCTAAGTTGGAAACTCTGCAACTATGTATAAAACTTTTGGGGTTTGTTTTTGGTTTTTAGCAATAAAGCAGCATGGGCTGAGAATGCACTGAAACTTGCCTCTGTGTTGTTTGTTACAGACTGGGTACCCTAGAGAAGTTCTATGAATGATTGTAAAAAAGTGAGTTGGGAGCTTGGGAAATGGAAAAATTAAAAGAAAGTTCCTAAGGAACAAGATGACTAAAAGAATAGAATATATTTATAGACAGACCTCATCCTTTCTCCTCTCACATGTACCTCCGCTTTCCAGACTTCCCTTCCCCATTATTGTTGAGGATTCCACCATCCTAGTCATCCAAGTTTACCCATCCCTGGCTGACTTGCTATACCCTACATATCCAATCTGTGGATGAAACTAGGTGGTAGCACAGTGGATAGAGAGCTCTGGGGCCCGGAATCGGGATAACAAGTTCATATATGGCCTTGGATGCTGGATATGTGACCCTGGGCAAGTCTCTGCCTCATTTTCCTTATTTGTAAAAGATGGGGATAAAAGCACTTATCTCACGGAGTAGTTGGTTAGGATTAAATGAGTTAATATTTATAAAGCACTTACAGTGCCTGGCATATAGTAAATGCTCTACAAATGCTTAATCCCTTCCTTTGTTGAATACGTTTGTCATTTCTAACTTCACGATATCTCTCCTGTGTGTCCCTATCTACTCAGAGGCACCAGAGTGGTATAGGCCTTCCTCATCCTTGGATTGATGCAATAGCTTCTCGATCGGTCTCCTTGCATGTGTCTCCTTGCTTCAGTCCATTACCTGCTCAGGTGCCAAAATAATTTTCCTAAGGTGCAGGTCTGACTCACCCCCTACCCAATCAACTCCAGTTGCTCCCTGTCACCACTGGGATCAAATACGTCAATGATATTTGACATAAAGTCTTTCACAACCTCTCTACTGTTGTTACCTTCTTATACTTTACCCTCCAGCCCACTTAGTCTAACCATGACTTTGCCTGTCCAAGCTGAGAATGCTTTTTTTCTCACCTCTGCCTCCTGGCTTCTGTTATGACCAAGATCAAATACCACCTTCCAAAGGAAGATTTTCTTCGGCCCTTCCCTCCTGGTTGGTGCCTTCCCTCTGGGATTTCCTTCCATTTGCATTGTGTGTACATCGTATGTTGTATTACCCATTAGAATGTAAACTTGAAAGCAGGGACCACATTTTTCCCCTTCTCTGTAACCCCAGAATTTGTCAGGCACATAGTAGGCACCTAAGAAACGCTTGACTGACTTGACAATACCACCTGTATGAATAACTCACATTGATGTAGTATTGTAAAGTTAATAAAGCACTTTTTTCACAACAGCCCTGTAAAGTAGATAGTAAAAGCTATTGTCTCCACTTTATGGCTAAAGGAGCAGAGCCTAGAACCAGGTCTTTTGATTTCAGGGCTAATGTTCTTTTCACAATGGCATACCACTTGGAACATAGAGAATATATTTTAATGAAACAGTAGTTGATAATGTCATCAGAAAAATAAATGGGAACTTTTTTTTGTTGTTTTCAACATTCACTTCCTTAAGTTTTAAATTTTCTCCACCTCCTCCCCCAAGATGGCATGCAATGTTACATGGGCTGTACACATCCATTCCTACCAAACACATTTTCACATTAGCCATGTTGCATTAGAAGAATCATAACGAATGAGAGAAACCATGAGAGAGACAAAACACAACAAAAGAGAAAATAGTCTGCTTCATTCATTCACTCCATAATTCTTTCTCTGGATGTGGATGGCATTTTGCATCAGAGTCCTGTGGAAATGTTTTAGGTCCTTGCATTACCGAGAAGGGCTTAAATCTATCAAAATCAGTCCTCACGCACTATGGCTGTTACTGTGTACAATGATCTGGTTCTGCCCCTTACTCAACATCAGTTCATAAAAGTCTTGCCAGGTTTTTCTGAAGTCTGCCTGTTAGTCATTTCCTATAGCACAACAGTATTGCATTACATTCATAACACTACTTGTTTATTCACTCCCCAATTGATATGCATCCCGTCGATTTCCAGTTCTTGGCCACCACAAAAAGAACTGCTATAAATATTTTTGTACATGTGGGTGCTTTGCCCATTTTTATGATTTATTTAGGATACAGCCCTAAATGGTATAGATCAAAGAGTATGCACATTTTTATAACCCTTTGGGCATAGGGGAACATAATTAGGGGAACATAGTAGGACATAAAAGGGCATTATGAACAAAATCCATTTGAATATACTCAGGGGGCAGCAGGAGGAATGGGTTAAGACTAGTGGGGGCAGTCTCATCTTTCATCACTTTTTTAGTGAAAGGAAGGTCAGGAATTTGGTCTTAAGGATGTGACCGTAGGAGAGATTCTCTACGGTGTGGTCATCCAACTCTGATTAAAGATCTTTAGGGTGGGGGAGGGGAGAAGGGAGGAAACCCACTATCTCCCAAGGCAGCCCATTTCACGCTAGGACTGAATTTTTTCCTTTTATCAGCTGCTTCTCTGCAAACCCATTCCTCTCAATTCTGCCCTGTGCCCAAGAACAAATCCAATTTCTTCCACAAGATAACTCATATCTCCCAACCAGAAGTCTTTTTTCAAGGCTACAGAATCCTCCTGAACAGAATTAGAACATTGTACACAGTTACAGCAACATTGTAACAATGATCCAATTGTGAAAGACTTGACAATTCTCATTATTCAATGATCCACAATTCTAAAAGACTTATGATGGAAAATGCTATCTACCTTCAGAGAATGGATGATTGCAGCATATGTTTCACTTTTTTTTTTGGCAACATGGTTAATGTGGAAATGTTTTGACTTCCTATGGATGGTGGTTATTTCTTGCCTTCTCAATGGTTGAAAGAAGTTGTGGGAGAGAATTTGGGACTTAAAATAAAAATAACAATAAAGACCAAAATAAAATTTAAAAACTCAATGGGATCCTGCAAATGTGGAATGGACACTGTAAAGTGGGACTACTATTTTCCCAGTCCTGGATACCATGTCTCTCAATGAAGGCAAACGTCACTTAGCTTTTGAAGTTATCGTATTGCATTGTTGACTCAAGCTGAGCTTGTAGTACTGTAGTACCCTGCTGGAAAAATACAGGTGCTAACCTTGGTCTGGCACTGAAAACCCTCCACAGTCTGGCTTGCATCTATTTTTTTCTAGTCTTAGGACATGCTCCTCTCTTACAGAATTGTTTTGACCAAACTGACCCACTTGGCCATTCTCCACCCTTGGAATGCTTTCCCTTCTCTCTGCCTTTCTGTAACGTTCTGCTCAGGTGCCACTTCTGGTACGAAGCCTTCCCCAACACCTTTCTCTTCTATCTTCTTCACAGATGTTGTATCTCTCAGTAATACCTAAGTTCCTTGAGGCAGGGATGACATATTTGCATAGGTATGCTCAGCACTCGGCATAATATCTTACACAAGTTATGCACTCAATGTTAGTTGAATTAAAACCCACACGATCGTTTTCAGATTAACCATCCCCATCTTGCTTGTGAAGGCCAGTCTAAGACTTTCCATTTACTCTTATTAAATTTAATCTTACTACATTCAGTCAAATGTTCTAATTTATCGATCTTTTTGTATCCTGACTCTGCCTTGCAACTGTTAGCCAGTCTTATCAATTTTAGCTTCTCTGAATCGTATTAATAAGTATGTCATCTCTGACCTTACTCAAAGCATTTTCATTGGCTTGGAATGTTCTCCCTCTTGGCTTCCCTGACTTCCTTCAAGTTCCAAGTAAAATCTCACCCTCATTCCCTATTCCTCCTAATTCTAGCACCTTTCCTCTGTGGAATATTTCCAATTTATCTTGTATACACACCTTGTTTGTATATTTGCATGTTATCTCCCATATTAGACTGTAAGCAATTGGCAGCAGGAACAATTTGTGCCATCCTTTGCATCTCCAGAATTGGCACAATGCCTGGCACATATGAAGTATTTAATAAATGTTTATTGGCAAAAATATTAAATCAGAAATTTCTTTATGATAATAAATACACAGGACACCATAATTTTTGCCAAGTTCTTTTAATAACTATTTTTAGAAATAAGTAGAGATTCATAGGTAAGAAAAATAAAAAACAAAAAGCTGCAAAAATACAGTGAGTGTATCGAGATTTCACTAGTATTTATATAAACAATTGCACTGTATAGGGTTAAAATTAAATTAACATCCCATTTACTTTTCACTGATACTTCAAGCAAAAGACATATCTGGAGAACAATCATACATCTTAAGTTTGGGACACATATAGCCCACTATAATTACAAATAACCTTTGAATTTAAAGTCATTAAATATTATTTTATTTTTTAAAAAAGGGACTATACTGACATTGATAAGCTGAAAAAATGTTTCTTAACTGAATTCTGAAGCACCACAAAATAGTCAACTATTGAAGAGAAGTTTCAATAAGCTTACTTAGTAAGAAAATGTTCTTAAAGATGAATTACTTTATGAAACTTGAATCTTGTATATTCCTGGTTTTTCAAAGCTTTCTCCTTACCTTACGTTTCCAGTTGCAATTTATCAGTAGATCTGGTTAATCAGAAGAGAAGGAATACTTAGAAGGAGGAGTCTGCCAGTCAGAAATTAACCAAAGTCAAGACAGGATACACAGACATCATTCGATACTTCCTGAGGTCACAGTGCCAAAAAACCCTACTCTTAAAGGTTTGTTTCTGATTCAATTGTTAATCTAGCTCTACATCCAGTGGTCCATGGATAACCCTCTTCAGATCCTCAATTATTGTTGTTAAGTTAGAGTCCATCATCAGAATCTTCTCTTTCAGCTAGGAAACAAACAGTAATCCAAAAAATTCAGCATACATTAAGCTATCTGGTGACAAGAGCATCTTTACATTTAAGCTAGGTCACTGGCAATAGTCTTTCAAGACTTAAATTGTATATTAAGTCCATTTCTGGAATCATGGAAACCACATGAAGTTTAACCTGTTTTTGCTTTTTACTGTAAAACTGAAACACCACTAGGAAACCAGCAAACACTTAAGAGCAAAAGAAAATTAAACAGAATACCCAGGTTTATCATGAAATAATTTAGACCAGTAAAGAACAGAGGCAGCCATATTATAACACAATCTTATTTTCATTATGTCCTTCCAAATGGATCTTTTTTCTACATCACTTCCTAAGTCTTAACCTATTTATTTTAAGATGCAATTCTGTCATTATTTATAGCGTAATAACATTCTATTCCACTGACATACGACAGTTTATTCTACCATTTCCCCATCACTGGACTTAGAATTTTTTCCCCTTTAGTTTAGTAGGAATTAGTTTACTACTATTTTTCAAAATCAACAAAGCCTTAATGTCTCACAAATACTAATATAGTTTCATTGCTTAATATATTTATCAGAGGTAATAAAGAATTCAAATTAACTCTACCAGCCAAAATAATTTTTTTTAAAGTTTTAAAGAATCCAAACTTAGGCAAGATTTACTTACAGATATATATATATTAAGCCTGTATCATGCAGATAATCAGAGTCTTGGCTTACTAAGACTAGAGGGCTTAAAATTTATAAACTCATGGTTCTTCAGTCTCAAATATAAGGAGATTTTTGCCAAGCATAGAAAGAAATAGGATATGCAATGGAGTTTTACTCGGCTGTTTGTTGAAGTAAAATTTTCTAGCCTTGTCAGATGGACCCAAATTTCAACAAAAGTTCCAATACATTTTTCCAAAGCCAAATATAAGGGATTGTGGGTTATCAGTGGAGACAAAGCCAAAAAATATTGGACCTCAGGAAGCCAGAGGCTCTTGAGTACTCAAAGACTGAGAGCTAAAGTACCTGATCCACATTCAGCTCCTCATTTTGGGAAGAGGCTATAGAGCAGGAAACAAGTTATGTATTCAGTCTAGTTTCTAATAACACAAACATCAGTCATCATCTGCCACTTGCAGAGCTCTCAGAATTACACAACATCTTGCCAGTGGCAATAGAGGAAGGGCTTGTGCCCTGTGGGACTTCCATCTATCAGAAATGTGGAGTTACAAGGTACCAGAGGTGCTAAGTAGGCAAATCTATACTTCTCAGAATTCAGAGACCATGACCTAAGCTTGAAAGGTAATGTGCCTCATCCCCTGTTTAAAAGATCAAAATTCTACCCAGAGAACCCAAACACCACCTACTTACTTATCTGGCCATAATTCCCTATTGCCTCCACACCTGACTCAATACAGGTGTAGAGACTAACCCCACTACCCATCACTGATGCTGTGCTCATCACAGGGCCCCTGAGGGTACGGGTCTCTTCTTCCCCCATTAACTGGCTCTTCTCCCAAACTCTGAATGGGTAAAGGAAGCAAAGGTAAGAGTTTGTCAGTCAGAGTCACTGTCTGCCTGAGGTCCCCTCCCTATCCACTCAGCTCTCCGCCTTCCATGGTATCTTCTCCCCATCCTTCACCTCCCCTACTTCTTGGATCTCTTTCTTTCTCTCTCTTTCCTCTGGCTTCCCCTCTAACAGTTACCTTTTTCAAGACTGAGGGCTTATTCTTTCATGCTTCTCAATACCCTGGGAATACTACTGGATTTTTCATGGCTCTTTTTATTTTTTTCATTATAATTAGCCAAAATCTAGTTCTCACAGCCACTTTCCTTCCGATACCATTCCACAGCAACTGCTCCTTTGATTCACTGCCTCCAGTAGGACCACACACTTCAAATTCTTGGGGGCAGTCATGTGCTAGTCTGCATATTATTTCTCCTTCCTTAAGAAGTCTATCCTGCCTCACTGACTTCCTCTTCATCTCAGTGGGGTCCTCATACTCAGGGGGGTTTTAGTAAACATGCTAGTGTCTCTTAAAATGCCATGGGCTCCCTATTTTACTCCACCTCCTATGACCTACATCATTACTCCCTCTGCATCTCTGCCACCCACAGCAATATCTTAGATCTTACCATCTCTCTGTCTGCCCTCCTCCTCTTCTTTATTGTCACTGTGAAGTCAAATCCCTGCACTCCTCCCCTGCTCTACTAGCTCCTGCTACAGTCTTACTTACCACCTCCCCAACACATTCTTGGGGGGGTGATGATTTCAACCATATCCCAATGACCACAATGACCTTTTCCCAGCCTCAATCTTCTTGACTTCTCTCCAGTTTTTCTGATGTTTATTTATCACCTCTCCTTTTGCTGGACATTCTTTCCCTACCTCGGCTTCCATGATACTGCTCTCTCCTAGTTTTTCTATATATATGACTGCTCTCTCAGTCTTATTTAATGCATTATACATCCACTTCCTATCTGTTGAGTCAGAGTGCCTTCCATAGCTGTCTGGAGCCCTCATCTCTTCCTGGTGATCTTCTCCCTTGAGTTCACAGATCATCTCTGCAAATAACTCCCTATGTATAAATCCAGCATTAACCACTCTCTAGTCCCACATCACTAACTGCTTACTAAAGAGCTCCACCTGGATTTCTCAGCAGCATCTAAAACTCAACATGTCCAAAACAGAACTTTACTTTTTCCCTCTATATATCCCCTCCTCCAAATTCCTGTTTAAACTAAAGATATCACCATCCTCTTGGTCATCCTTTCAGTCATGCCTACTCCTCACCCTCCACAGCCAACCATCTGTCCAGTGTTTCTTCTACTGCCACGGTATCTCTTGCATCCATCACTTTCTTTCTACTCATACAGTCAAAGCACAAGTTCAGGCCCTTATTACTTCTCATAAAATGGCATAAATGGTATCCCTGCTAATAATCTCTCCCCTCTCCAATCCATCCGCCACAAGACTGCCTACTTAATATTCCTAACACAAATGTCTTGCTCATGTTATTTTCTTGTTACAAAATGTTCAATTTCTTCTAGGACAAAAGCAACCTCCTCATTCAAGAACCTGATTATCTGCCCCCCCCCAAAATAAACTTGCCCTGACTTTCCAAACATTTCATTGTACTCCCTTTCCCACCCCCAAACCCCGACCTAATCTATGTTCTGGCCAAGCTAGTTTGTTAGCACTTCCTCAAACTCAATATTCCAACCACCATATTTTTATTCCTTTAGATAGATTGTTCACTACGCATGAAATGAACTCCTTATCTTAGCTGCCAAGTCCCTAGCTTTCTTCAAGGTCAAGGGCCAGCACCCTGTACTTGAAACCTGCCCTGAATCTTATATTTACTTGTATGTATAGATGCTGTATCCCTTGGAAAGAACACATGGTTTGATGATTGCTTTATTTTTGATTTTCCATCTCCAGCTCCCAGGACAGTCCTAGAAACATAGTTGGCACTTAATGTTTTAAAAATTCAAATCTATCCACTTCAATCCATTTCTATTAGTGCAAATGATCAAGAGAGTTATATTTAAATGAGAAACATACAATAAAATGAAAGTTTACCTTTGAAATTTGAGCATTTAGATCCTTAATAGGAAATTCCGTCTCTGATGCATTTACTATAGATTTTGTTTTTAAAAAGTAGCTGTAAGAACACAGAGAAGTCATCAGTATTAGTTTCCTTCACTTAACAGAGTATATTCCAACAACACTATCTACAAAACCAATTTCTATGGAGCAAATCCTACATTATTACTGACCTCCATCATAAATAAGAGAACAGAGCAGGGGTGAAGAGACTTGAGGTCACAGTGAGGATAAAGAGAAATTTCTGTTACACAACAGATAATGGAATAGTGAAACCCCATGGGAAATAAAGTGTGGCAGTAGTGGAAAGACAATCAGGTATGGGTAATCCCCAGGATCTTCTAAAGGAAAGAACCCCAGGCCCAATGAGTGGCACTAGGCAAGTGATCACTCTTATTCCTTACTACTGGCTCCCAGGATGCTATACCTCCCCTTCCCCCACAATCTCTGATCTTAACAGTTTTCCCTCAATGGTCCTAAAGTACGTAGTGTCTGCTAACACACCAAGTAAATGAAGACTGAGTTGGGGAGAAGGTGTCTCTGTTCCCAATCTCTGCAGTGGTTAGGGAGAAGATATATTTCTGGCATCTCTGAAAGCTATTTCCCACAGAAGCCCAGCTACACATGGTGGTTAGATTGTATAGTACAGTAAGTACAGTACTATAATATATTAGACTTAAATAGGCCATGGTGGAAACTTGTTCACTATAACAGTATATGGAAAAATGCCTTTGCAGTTTCAAACAGGTCACTAAAATAAATTTCTTAAACAAAAGGTAGAAAGTATCTTTGCTTAGTGCGCAGCAGAGTGTTGTAGACAAAGAACTGGTCTCTGGAAGCAGCCTGGGCTCAACTGGGAGCTGACACCAACTTGCTCTTTGACCTCAACAACTCATTTAACCTCCCCGAGACTCAGTTTCTCCAAATGGAAAGGATTATAATTTTCGTAATACATATTCTACTACAGATTTTTTAAGAGGAAGATGTTCATAAACCTTAAGGGTACCATAAAAATGCAAGTTCAGAGGACTATCAGAGTGAAAACTAAAGTCTTAGAACATTTTGAATAACCTTTTCATTTTACTACAAAACCTGCCTAATTCTAGTCTTTCAGTTTAGCTTTTGCTTGTCTCTAAAAATTATAAATGGCTATTCATAAATTGGAACTGAAGCAATATATTAATGAGAATATACCTACTAAATCAGTGGTTTTATGAGAAATTCTAATTAATTTTAAATGCTTCTAATGAAGAAATGTAATATAAAATATTACACAGGGAAATATGAAATAGTAGTAATAGAAAATTATTAGTATTGCTTAAGAAATACTCTGTAGCCAACCCCAACCCTATGCAGTCAGGGCACTAAATGAAAGTAAACCCTAAGGCATAATCATAAATTGACTGGATGACAATCTACTCATGAATCCTCTACATAAGGTCTGGTAAAAATGTGAGAATGCACTCTCATTTGGTTGCTTATTTATGATGGTTGTTGTGCAGTGAAAAGGATTGGTTTTTACTTTTCCCCTTCATGTTGCAACTGCCCATATATTTTTTTTTTTGGACAGGGTCTCTCCATCTCACTTAGACTGGAACGCAAGTTTTGACCTGCTCTGTTTCTGACAAGCATTGGTTCATCCCTCCTTAGGCAGACTGTTGGCCCCCTGCTCCTGGAGGCTCATTGTTTCGATTGTATCGACCCAATCATTGTTAGCCCTCCTATAGAGGACTAGATTCAGAACTCCAGAGGTCAGGCACTCTCAGAAGCAGATATTACAGGCATGCTCCATCACACCCTGCCTACTTTCTGCATTTTGATAGCTTCTACCGTGACCTGTGGAACTGCTCAGTTCCATAAAAATCAATCCCATTCCTGGCATTGCACATATTCTCTGAGGGGTAAGATGGTACAGTTAGTGATACAGTTCTGGACTTGGAATCAAGAGATATGGATTTAAATCCTGCTTCAGACTCTAATTTTGTGACTGGGGCAAACTGTCTCTTTCCTCATCTGTAAAATGACAACAGTAACACTTGTACCACCTACCTCAAACAGCTGTTGTGAGAAAAGTGCTTTCTAAACCTTAAAATAGTGACATGTCATGTCAACTAGTTATTTCTTATTTTACTAAGAAAAAAGTCAGTTCTAATACTATTAGACCATACTTGAAGGTGATTTTCCTTTTTTTAGACAGGAGATGGTGTTTTAGAGGCCCATCTGACCCAGCCCCATCCGTTTATAGATACAGAAACTGGAGAGGCCTACAGAAATGACCATACAGAAAAGGCCATATACCCCTATTGTTAGAGGAGGGGCCAGGACTAGAGAGTTTTCTTGACTCTCAATCCAATACTCTTTAAATGCTCCATTTAATTCTGAATAGAAATTTCATAATGGCAGAAACTAGAAACTGATAATCAAGTATCCAAATTGTAACACCACCAGATTTTATTATCTTGAGACCCTTGCTGCAAAGAAACTACAGAAACCTTATATGTTTTTTAATGGATACAAAATGGACTGGACAAAATAAAGCTAGATTTCTCCCCATTCAATTCTTTAGAACCTAGCTAATATGCTGAAATAGGAGTTAATTATATGGAAAAAAATGAAATGGTTTCTTTAATAATGATGATGCCTGACATTTATGTAATACTTTAAAGTTTACAAAGCACTACACATGTTATTTCTTTGCACTATTAAAAACAAGAGATCTCTTCTGAGGATATCTGTCAAGGAACATATTTAGAAATTCTTCTGACTGTTTAAATGCCCCAGGATTTCCTAAGTACTACCCAGCATACTAACAGCCCAGTTCGGAATTCAATTCTGTAACATAACCCCTACAATTAAGCTCCAGATCCCTGAAACATTCTCATTTATTTAATCAAATTAAAGTCTACTTACCACACAAGGCTATTCTTAAAGAGGCAGAAGAGGCCCTTTAAGTCAGAAAGGGTTGCATCTGTAGAGTAAAGTCTGAAGCCTACAGAAAGCCCACAAGAACTGCAGAATAAAGGGTTGTAGGTACTGAAAAGCAACCAGAAAGGTGATTACAAAACTAACCTAAAAGTCAGCCTCGGGAAGCTGCCCAGTTTCCATCCTCCACCCCCCATTCACTTCTAAAACCATAATCAAATCACCTTTGTCACTGCTCCTGGAAAGTGTGTGTCAATCAACTCCCCTATTCATCCTTAAAATTTTCCAAACCAAAATCTCTCTTCCCTGGCCAGCATTCCTCAGCATATATTCTCTCACTCATTTAAATATAAACTCCTAAGAGCAGGGACTGCCTTTGCTCTTGTGCTTAGCACATAATAAGCAAGTATTAGGTGCTTTTTTCATTCATTCATTGCCATAAAAAAATCCAGCCAGTCACTAAGCATTTATTAAGCACTTACTGCATGTTATAATCTGTGCTGTGTGTTACAAAGAGAGGCAAAGACAATCCCTGTGCTCTAGGAGCTCACATTCTAATGAGGGAGATACATGTAAACAATTTATCCTGTAAAACAAAATACAGGATGAACTGGAGGTAATCAATAGAGGAAAGTCACTAGCTTCAAATGGGATGAGGAAAGGCTTCCAGTAAAAGGTGGAATTTTAACCAGTGGCTTGAAGAAAGCTAGGGAAGTCAAGCAGCAGAGAGCAGACCAGAAATAATCCCAGGCATATGGGACTAGTCCAGAGATGAGCACCTTCTGTGAGGAACAGCCAGCATCACTGTACATGACATGTTGTGGGTGGGAAAGGGGGGATATAGATGTGTAAGGTAGAATATGACTGAAAATTTAATTTAGGAGGGGACCAGGTTATGAAAGGCATTGAATGTCAAACAAAGCATTTATATTTGAACCTGACGGTGACAGGGAGCCACAGGAGTTGAGTGAATAGGATGGTAGCATGGTTAGACCTGTACTCTAGGAAGATCAATTTGATCACTAAATGGAGGACAGACTGGAGTGCGGAGAGATCTGAGGCAAGCAGCCAACTGGAAAACTACTACTATAGTCCCAGCATGAGAGGGTGAGGGTCTGTACCAGGAAGGGTCAGATAAGCGATGGGGAACTATTAGGAGAGATGTTAGAAAGGTAAAATCAATAGGACATGGCAACCCATTGGATATGGGAGAGGGAACAGTAAGCGAGAAAAAAGAGGATGATACCTAAAGTTAAGAGTCTGAGTCACTAAGAGCAGAGTGGTGCCCTCAACATTACTAGGGAAGTTCAAAAGCAAAGAGATTAGGGGAAAAAATGATTTCAGTTTTAAAAATGTTGAGTTTAGGATGTCTACTGGACATCCCCTTCAAGATGGGCAATAGTTGTCTATCAGAGACGCTAGACTAGAGATCCAGAGAAAAGTTATGATTAAATAAGTAGATTTAAGAATAAGTAGCACAGAAATAACAACGAAATCCGTAGGTAATCTAACCTAATGGGGACTGCCACACATCAATCATAAATGTGTTTAAATTTTTTTTAATTGTCACTGAAAAGATATTAAAGTATTGGTAGTATCAAATATAAAAATATTTAAGATCACAAATATTATATTATAAACTTGCCTTCTTCATGTCACTTCCTAACTGATGGGGAAAAAAATAAAACCAAATCTTTCCTGGTACTGAAAAACTTGTGGCACGACTTGATTAAAGGAATGACAATTACAATGAAAATTAACTTTATTTGAATGTTCTGATAATAATGTAGGCCAGTTGCCTGCTCTATAATCTGGCTCTAATCCACCTTTCAAGTAATATTTTACTTTACTGCTTCCTTGCCATACATCCAACTCAAGTGGACCTAACACACAGTCTCAGAGTTGGATAAGATCTCAGAAACCCAGAAAATTCAGAAAATACTCAGCAAGCATTTACTGAACATTTACTGTGTGCTGGAGACACAAAGACAAAAATCAGTTTATCTGCTCAAGTTTAGAATCATGCACCCAAGCGGTGACAGGTGGTCAGCTGTCCAGTCTCTTGGCTTGAAGATTTCCAAGAAAGGGAAAATCACCAGGTTCTGAGGCAAATGTGGCCAGCTTCAATTGTGGAGAAACTGTTTCTTATATCTTACTCAAAATCTGCCCCTCTGCAATTCCTACCTACTGTTTCTTCTTCTGCAGCAAAAATCTAATCCTCCTTTCACACAAAAGCCTACAAAGCCCCTAACAACTGCCTATGTGAAACCCTAAGTCTTTTGATTTTTAGACTAACACTCCATGGCATAGTCTCTGTCCTTATCACCTTCCTCTAGCTATACTCCAGCTTATTTAATGTCCTTCCTAAAAATGTAAGGACCCTCAAAGACAGTCTGACCACCTGTGTTCTAGATATGAGGCTTCTCTTAAGGCAACAAAAAAAATGTTGTCTAGCCATAATTCCTCTGAGTTGTTTCTCAACTGTAAAACTTTACATTTACCTCCACTGCATTTCATCTTGATTCTGACCTATCAGTCTAACATGACGAATCCTGAATCTGTCATGCAATGCATTAGTAATTGCTCCAAGCTGTATAGCATCAACAAATTTGACTACTAGTTACAGGTAAGTTGCTGATTTGCAGGAAGTATCCCTTACCAGGGAAAATACTCACAGGCAAAATTTAAAAAAAAAAAAAAAGGAAGGAGGAAGGAACAGAGAAGAAAGGAGTATAAAATAGTAGAAAAGTCATATAAAATGTGAAAAACAAATGGGAGAAAACAAACTTTTATTCTAGTACTTTTAAATAGCTCTCATTATAATTTTATCAAAGCAGAAATCACAGACCCATTTCACACAATTGTACCTACCTGCCCAGGAGAGCACCTTCAATGCCAACCAGTAAGGACTTATCCAAAATGACATTATGTGTGACTCCTAGAGAGAAAAACACTAATAAGAATCTCACTCTCTACTAGTATTAATAAGATTTCTCCTCCTAGTATCTTCTAGTCTGGCTCATTCCTCCTTCATCTCTCTCCTCTTTCTCAACAAAACAATTATAAAGATCCCACTACATGCAGTAAGGTATGTTAGGCATGGAAAAACAAAGACCCGCCCCCCCCCCAAAAGTCTCTGTCCTGAAGGGGGATGCATTTTAATAAGAAATATCACATGTACACACAGATAAATTAAATTCAAGATGATCTGAAAAGGGAAAGAACACTAATTGTGATTTTCAAGGAAAGATTCAGAGAAAATGGGCCCTAAACTAAACTTGGAAGCTGAAGGATCTGGGCAGACCAGTCTAAGGACTGAATATATTCTAAGCATGAGGAAACTCACATATGAAGGTGCAAAAATAGAAAATTAAATATTTGAGAAATCTTCATTTTGGTTAGAATGTAAAAAAAAATAAGTCTGAAAAGGAAGGTTGGAACCAGATTGTAGAAAGGGAAATGAAAAGGTTGAAGATTTTGTATTTTACCCTAGGGACAACACAGAGCCAATAAAAGTTTCACATGTTGAAGGTGGAGAGTCTAGAAGGAAATTACTAGAAAATTTCTGTAATAGGCGTGCATGGAAAAAAGACCTAAATTAAGATGCTGACTGTGGGAAAAATGGCAAAGAAGTAGAATGACTTGACTCCATTGGATGTGGGAGGCGGAAGCAGTGAGAGAGAAGCAGAGACAAAGAGCATCAAGAACAAATCCTAGGTTAGTTATACTTTACAATCCTATGTTACAATCCTAGGACAAATCTCAAAGTAAATGGGGAAATTTCAAAGAAAGTACTAGAGAAGAGTGAGGAGTAATCAGTTCCATTTTGAACACATTACATTTGAGATACCAGGTGACATCTAGGTGATGTCCGGCAGGCAGCAAGCTATGCTTTGTTTGACTATAACTCCAAAGAAGAGGGGCAGCTATGGACATCTGGGAGTTCTGTGTGTACAGATGATAATTAAACAAATGGAAAGTGATCATCAAAGAACAGAGGTAAGAGAACAAGGCACAAGACAGAACCTTGGAGGACACCCACACGTAGTAGCCCAGAGATGGGTGGAGCAAAGGAGAGTGAGAAGCAGTCAGATAGGTTAAAGAAAAGGAGGAGAGAAAGTACTCTAAAAATCAGCAGAGATGAATGTATGTGAGTGTGTGTGTGTGTGTGTGTGTGTGTGTGTGTGTGTGTGTTTCACACCACTGGATCTGAATGTCAGATTCTGAAAGCATCCTAGACTTACTTTTGCTTTTTTTTGTATTATCCATTGCTTAGCACAGTGCCTAACACATAACAGGTATTTAATAAATACCTGACTGACTGCCTAATTCCTTTCCCCACTTATTAGCATGGGTGAGGGTTGAGGTCCACAACCCAGAGAACTCCTGAAGGACAGCATGTAAGTGGCTATGGACTGAGTGGAAAGAAACTGAAACCTTTCATTTTACAAATGAGGAAACTGAAGCCCCAAAAGTGCCTTGCCCAGGGTCACCTAAGCAGAAAGTGACAGAGATAGAGAATATGAAAGAGGAGCTCAGACTGATCCAGCATTCTTTCTACTGTACCAAGGGCAGGGCTGCCTCAATTCGAGTTAATTTTCAACCTGGGATTTCCAGAGATTGTAATACTTCTGAGGCTTAAGTTGACAAACTTAATTAGCACTGATTTCACAGGGCTGTTAAAAGGAGCAAGTGTGAATAACAAATATAATATATATTAACATATGAGAATATAATTATATATAATGTAACAACATAATATAAACAAAATAACAAATATAAAAATAACAAATAATAACATGAAAATTGCTTTGCAAACCTTAAAGTCTCTATAAATGCTATTTATTTGAACCCAAGATATCTAGCGGTCCCCGACCCAGAGTTCACATCCCAATCATCGACCAGGAAATCGCTATCTATGCCTGTGACTCCCGGACCAAAAGCCCCTTCCCCGGCCACGTCTTTAATTTTAAACATTTATTAAGCGCCTGCTGTGTCAGGCGCTGCAGTCTCTTCTAGCCGCGGTCACAGAGCAGAGCTCGGCTCCCAGGGGTGGCTTCTCACTCCCTCATTCATTCCTTCATCCATCCCTTCCTTCCCTCTCTCATTCATTCATCCCTTCATCCATCCATCCCTTCCCTCACATTCATTCCTTCATCCCTCCCTCCCTCCCCTCACTCGTTCATCCCTCATCCCTCCCTCCCTCCCTCCCCTCACTCGTTCATCCCTCATCCCTCCCT
>CM053774.1:21800905-21821949 GCA_028658325.1 Potorous gilbertii
CTCGTTCATCCCTCATCCCTCCCTCCCTCCCTCCCCTCACTCATTCATCCCTCATCCCTACCTCCCTCCCCTCACTCATTCATCCCTCATCCCTCCCTCCCTCCCTCCCCTCACTCATTCATCCCTCATCCGTCCCTCCCTCCCCTCACGTTCGCGGCGGCCGCGCCGCACTCACGGCTGAAGATCAGGCTGCCCAGCAGGCGCGTCTCCTCCCCGCACAGATGCACCGAGTCCCCGAGCACGGAGAAGCAGTCCAGGCAGTGGAACACCACGAAGCTGTCGGAAGGCCCCGACTCCTCGGGCTGGGGCAGGGCCGAGGGGCCCGGCGCCGCCTCGTCTCCGCGGAGCCCGCGCGCTCCCAGCCGGCAGGACCGCTTCGCCGCCTGCGTGTCCCACTCCATGGAGACGGAGGACACGTCCTCGCTGGCCGAGGGCTCCGAGGGCTGCAGGCTGTCGGGGGCGGCCTGCTCCTCCAGCTCCGGGAAGATCTGAAGGAGCGGCTTCGAGGCGGCCTTGCGGCCCGACCTCCGCGGAGCCGCCGGCGCCTCCTCCTCTTCCTCCTCCTCCTCCTCCTCCGCCCTGGCGCCGGCGCCCGGACCGCGCTTCCGACGCGAAGTCCGCATGGCTGGACCCGGCGCGAGCGAGGCCGGCAGCCCAGGCTCTCCGGAGGCCCGCAGCCGCAGCCCGGCGGGAGGTCCGCGGCCCGAACGCGCGGAGGAAGGCTCACAGGCCTGAAGAAACAAACCCGCCCCAAGTCGGACCAATCACGCCGGAGGGGGGAGGGGACGGAATCCAGGTCGGCCTGCTATTGGGTCAAGGCAGAGGCCCCGCCTCCCTAGCCAACCCCAACCAATGAGAAGGCGGCATCCCTCAATTTAAACCGTCTGGCCCAAGTTAGCCAATAACGTTCCCGGGGGCGGCGCGGGAGTTTTGAACGGTCGCGGTCGCGGCTGTTAGACTTCGGGGATCCGCGGAGCTGGCGGGGCGCGTCCGGAGGGGAGAGCGCGGCATGGCCTTGCCTTTGGCCTCGGAGCTGGACTCCTTCAAGTACTGCGAGCTGCAGAGCCTGGCCAAGAGCTTCGGCCTCCGGGCCAACCTCCGGGTACGGGGGCTCCGCGGGAGGGTGGCTGGGCCCGGGGCGGACAAAGGCCGGACGGGCCGGGGAGAGCCGACGGGGAAATGTTGGTTGTATCGATGACACAGCTTCCGTGTTCGTGAGCGCGCGTGTATCAGGCGCCCGCCGGGTGCCGGGCAGCCCTGCTAACCGCTGGGCATCGGGGCTTGTTGAGGAAGAAGCACGTTAAAAATGCCCATTAAAATGGGCCCGCCTACTTCTCTTGTTTGGGGAGCTGCTTGTTAAACGTTTTCTCTCCTGCTTTCCAGCCCCTTCCCAGCAGCCTGAGGAAGGAGGTATTCGTGTTTTTGTCTCCGTGTCTATCCGAGCTCCTTGGAACTTAGTCAAGCCTGGCACACAGTGGGTACTTAATAAATGTTTATCGAAATGCACGCCGGGATTGTGGCTCTGTCTGTAGGTAGGGTTCTGTAGCCGCCCTTTCCCTTTGGCCGGGGAGCTCCTACCCAGGCATCCTAGATTTAGGCTGGGAGGGGCCTTGGAGGTTGGTTACCCAGTCCTAGCCCCATACCTTTGTTTCATGGAGGGGAGAGCAGAGGTCCTGAGAGGAAGCCACTGTGCAAGGCCACATAAGGTAGCTAAGGTGGAATTTGAACTCATGTCCATCCATCCTACAGTGCTGCCTCCCAGGCTTGGGAGCACTTGAGGGCCTCTAGCTTTGCCCAGAAAAAGGAGGCTGAGAAAGAGATTGGCTGGACCAGAAGACCTTTTGGGCAGAGGCCGACTTAGCGGTGATTACCCTCTAAGTGCACCTGAAGCTGTGATAGGTCGTACTGGTAATAGCAGGCAACACACTTTGGGCTTTAACGTTTGCTTTTCTTATATCATCTCCTTAGAACCTCACAACCCTCCTGTAATGTGTGTGTGCGCTTATAATCTCTATTTAACTAATGTGGAGACGAAGTAGGTGCTGGCCGTTAATAGGGGCTATTATTAACAACATGACAAATATTATCCAAGTCTGTCCTTATAGCAGCCCTAGGAGATAGATGCTTAAGTATTACCTTCATTTGACAGATGAGGAAAGTGAGACTGGAAGTGCTTGCCCAGGGTCTCACAGCTAATTACGGTCTGAGACAGGATTTGAACTCAGGTCTTCAGGCCCAGCACTGCAGCATCACCCATTTTTATTTATCCTTCCTCCTCCAGGAGGACTGTGGCATCAGGAAGGTGATGCCATGACTTGCAAGTGAATTGGTTTTAAATGAGAGAGGGCTGTGCAAGGTTGCCAGCCTCACTTTCTCTTCCGGAGCCATCTGGGTCCAGAGGCAAGACATAAATGTGGATTGATGATGGACCCTTGCCTCACCCACCCAAGTGATAAATACACCATGGTCTTATTCTTTTCTTTTTCCCAGATTGGGGTGGGCTGGGATTATAACACTGGCCATGTTTGACTAGAAAACTCTAAAAGTAGCTCCTTAAATTTTACAAGTTGTAGGTCTTAGAATTCTTCAGTAAGTTCTATTGAACAAACATTTCTTAAGTGTGTGCTGAGGGCATGCCCCTGTGCTAGATGCTGTATTTGAGGCCTAGTTTGTCTTGGGGTAAGGCCCAACGTGTTTACACAAATAACTTCACAAAGAGAGAGTTAACTAAGACTCTGAGTATAAGAAAAGGCAACTTAATCCTTAGGTAAAATTTCAAAATAGGGCAGTGGTTTTTTTATTATCTGTCAGGTTGTCGTTGCTCATTATTGTACAGTCACTCTGAGGTCTGTAACTAAGAGCAGTATAGTGTATGTTTTAATTAGATTTTCCAATAGTGCTTATTCTGTGACATTTGACCTCTTATAAAGAAAGAATTCATCAGGCTCCTCCCTTCACTCATTGGGTGCCATAATTAGCCATAAAAATCTCAAGCTGATTATCCAGTCACATTCTGTGAACCATAGCACACCAGTACTGTCCCTGAGGCTTTTCTTAGCAAAGATACTGGAATGATTTGCCATTTCCTTCTGCAGAGGACTGAGGCAAACAGAAGTTAAATGACTTGCCCAGGATCACATAGCTAGAAGGTCTCTGAGGTTGGATTTGAACTCAGGTCTTCCTGACTACAAGCCCAGCATGCTTTCCATTGTGCCTATCCAGTCACTATAGACCTGTAAAAGGAGACTTTAGTTCTATATTGTGTCTGAAGAGTAAGAAAGCCTAGATGTTGGTGATGGTTTAGAGTCCCTTTTTATTACCATGTGTCTCAATTGATGATACAGAACTTTATCTAGAGGTAATTGAGGCCATACTTTCTGTAATGATTTAATTGGAATAGGAGCCTTAGTGGAAAAGTTGGCTGATAATTAGGCTTATGGTTTTGCAGCTGTAAAGAAGTACGGTGCCTCCTAGTGGAGTTGTGAACTGATCCAGTCATTCTGGAAAGCAATTTGGACCTATATCCACAAGACTATAAAACTTGACCCAGTAGTTATCACTACTAGGTCTATGTCCCAAAAAGATCCAGGAAAAAGGAAAATAATATATATGTATAAAAATGACAACAATGACAAGCAGGGTATTTCAGAAAAAAATGGCAAGACTTATCTGCACTGACGTAAAATGAAGTGAACAGAACTAGGAGAATATTGTACATAGTAATAATATTGCACAGTGAACTAGTGTGAATTCTGAGCTATTCTGAGTAATGCAGTGGTTCAAGACAATTCTGAAGGACTTAGGATGAAAAATGTTATCTGCTTCTAGAGAAAGAACGGATGGAGTGTGAATCAAAGCCCAAAGGACTTCACATATTTAATTGACATCAAATTTCTTGCCTTCTTAAGAAAGGGAGAGAATTTGGAACTAAAAATTGTAAAAATCAAATGTTAAAAAATATAATTTTTTATTACATTAAAAATGTATTATTATTTATTATTAAAAAATACATAAAAATGTAATTGAGAAAAATATTAAAAAGATATAAAAAGGTATAGGGCCCTATCTTGGTACATTTCAAACTGAATAGTTGCTACAAATGAAATATGTTTTATAGAGTTTCAGACAACTTTCCATTTGTTCCTTGGAGCATCATATCTTGAATAGAAAATTAATTGCCTAATGTTTTCTTCTAGATGGTATGCTAGTGGCCACTTTGTTTCTTCAGATTCCTATAACAGTATAAACTGCTCAGTTAAATTAGATAAATTTTTTCTCCTCACCTCTCCTGCACTGGGTGGGGGGAAACTCTTATAAGAAATGTGCAGTGAAGCAAAACAGATTTTCACAAAAGCCATGTCCAAAAAAATGCGTTTCTTTCTGGATCCTAAATCCAGGACCTCTGTGAGGAGGTGAATGGCATGTTTTGTCATGAATCCTATTCAATCATAATTGGCCCTTAGATTGAACAGAGTTCATAAGCCTCCTCAAGGTTTTTTTTTACAATGTTATTGTTATTGTATAAATTGCTCTCCTCTGCTAACTTCTTTCTTAATACACATTTCCCCAGATTTCGCTGAAATGGTCTCCATCATTTTTAGTAGCACAGTATACCAATATAGTCTCATATATCATTTGTTGAGCCATTGCACAATTGGTTAACATTCTCTTAATTTTCAGTTCTTTCTCACCACAAAAAGAACTACTACAAATTTTTTGTACATACGTATTGGGTCCTTTTCTTCTCTCAGTGATGTTTTTGGGGTATAGGTCTAGTGGTGGTATGAATAGGTCAAATAGTATGAATAGTTTGTAACTTTTTAGGCATAGTCCTAAATAGCTTTCCAGAATGGTTATACCAATTCACAGCTCTATATTAACAATACCTGTTTTCCCATAGCTTCTTCCGTTTTGTTACTTTCTGTTTTGCCGACTTTGCCAGTCTGATGAAACAACAATTCTTTTGAATCTCAACTGCAAAATGTGAAGTTACTGTTCTTAACTTTCAATCTACTTAAGGAAATTGAACATGCTTACTGGTAGACTAGTATCTCTCTCATATATAAAGATCCATAGGATGTAGAGCCAGAAGGGGCCTTGAAGATCACTTAGTTCAACCCTTTTATTTTACAAATGACAAAACTAGTCTTAGCACATTTAAAGTATCTTGCCCAAGGTCACTGTAGCTAATACAGTAACAGTTCTTGCTGCCTGGCTCCATTTGTACTGCACTGCATTGCATTTTGATAAGTGAGTCCCTGAATTCAAGTCATATCAAGTTTGGTTTTCTGGTAATCATCTAGGATATATCTCATTTGGGAAGTCTGCACTTGATGATGAGGGTTGGGACCAAGGAAATGGGTAACCATAGGGAAGAATACAAAGATTCTACTTCTTTTGATTTCAGCTGTAATTATGAATTCTTTAACCCTTTATAGGGAGACAGACTTTTAAAATCATTGAAAGAATACTTTCAACATGAGTTCAAGAAAGAAAATGAGATTCAGGTAAGTAATCACATCTTGTCATTAGCCTGTAAGTAAACAAAAAACTTACTTCAGAAATTAAGTGTTCGTCATAATTGAAGTTGACTTAAAATCTGCTGCTGCTGGGTATTTTGGGGACCACCGTTAGAAATAGAATTAATTTCCATGGGTAATTAACTAAACAAGTGATTTTTGTTTTGATTAGTAATTCTGCTTTAGAGCAGTTGTTTAAATGTTGAATGTAGAAACTTAGAGAAAAAATGAGAAAATTTAATGAAACTACTTACTGCCAAACTGCTTCATTGTACAAAGACGAAAGTTCTCCACAATCAGGAATTTACCTGGTGCTGGATGGATCACTGAATGCCTCAGTGAAGTGTGAGGAAACATAGTCAAAAGAAAGGGAATTCAAGATATTGTAACAGTGGTTACATATAAATATGATCTGATAATTCAGTATTATTTTTCTACACAGGCTTTCTTCCATTCCCCTCATAGTCTAAAAAGATCTGTGTCTCTGGCCCTAACCTTTTTAAAGTCTGGTTTCCTGTTGATGAATCCTTCATAAGTTATTCCAAACCAGTAAGCATTTATTAAGAATCAGCTATGTGTAAGACACTGTGGAAGGTGCCAGAGAAATAAACCCAACTAGCCCTCACCCTCAGGGAGTTTACCTTCTGTTGGGCTGGGGTAAGGTGATAGGCGACGTATAACCACTTAAGAATATACATCATTATCTCAGAGGAGAGCTGTTATGGTTTGTTCTTCCTTTTCCAAGTGGGCCATGACATCAGGGAGATGATGCCATGAATTGCAAATGACTTTGATTTGAGTGAGGGCTGTGCAAAGTCACCAGCCTCACTTTCTCCTCCAGAACCATCTCGGTGTGGTAGCCAGATGTCTATCAGGGTGATTGGAGATGGCCTGGGATGCAATGGGAGACCCTGGCCCTTTTGGGCTAAGGTCTTTTCAGGTTCTCATTTTGAGTGAGGTAACACTCATTCAGTGAATAGGCTTCTTTCAGAAGTGAGTCAAGGAATGGCCCCTTTAATATGTATGTATGTATGTATGTATGTATCCGACTGGGAGGAAAAGACCCTCAGGGTTGCTGGCCAAAAGAGAAACTGTTACTGTTTGCATTCACTCTGAGCCAGGAGGGCCCAAAAAATAACCATTAAGTAGTGCTTGGGCTGGAAAGTATTGTGGTCCAGTCCACGAGATCCAGAGTAAATTGGGTTTAAGGTTTTGTTTTTGAGAACAAAATCTAGCCAGTAAATCCCAAGGTAACTATGTAGCTTTCAGTCATCAAAATTTACCTTTCTTTGGACAGAACACCCTCAGGTAAGTAGGAGAGGAGAGATCATCCATATAAGATGCTTCCCTTTGAAAGTGATAAATGAAGGGAGGTTGAGGTTTCTGAGAGGCAGAAGTGATGAGGTCATCCATTCCAGGAATGGAAAAAGGCCAGCGGAAATTCGTAGAGGTAGGAGAAAGAAGGCTAAGTCCAGGAAGCACCAGCTAGGCAAATTTGGCTGGAATATAAAAAATACGAAGGAGAGTAATGTGGAATTAGTTTAGAAAGGTAAGCTGGAGCAGGATTATGAAGGGCTTTAAAGGACAAACCAAGTTTATATTTATCCTTGAGGCAAAAATGAGACACTGAAGATTCTTGAGCAGGGGAGTAACCTGGTTCAACTTGGGCTTTAAAATTATTGTGACAGGTGTGTGGAAGGTGAATGGGAAAGATGAGAGACTAGGAGACCGGAGTTCAGTTGGGAGATTGTTGCAAAAATTGAGTGACAGCAATAAACATTCACCTGGGAGCCATAATCTGATGAAAATAACAATTCATTTTCTTGCTAAGTTATGTATAAGCAATTATTTAATAAAAGTAATATATTTTAATCTTCTGTTATATCAGTTATGCCTGTTTAAATCAGTTCCCCTATTATTAAATAATAACAGTTTGAATGAATAATTAAATGCAGTATTTGATGGGGAGAGTCAGACCTGACTTGTAGTGTCCACCTCATAGGATCAGAAGGATGTCTGAGGCATTGAGCTGCCAGGGTTGCACTGCCGAGATGGTACAGAGTAGGGACCAGAACCCAAGTCCCTAACCCCAAAGCCAGCTTTCTATCCAACTAACTTAACTGACTTCAGATGAGATATTGTTTACGTTTCTGGAGCACTTTATACTAAACATAGCATTTTATCTCAGTGGCTGACCCCAGCAACCCTGTCAAGTGTCATGATCCCTAGTTTACGGAAGCTTAGAAAGGTTAAGTAACTTGCCTAAGGTTACACAGTGGTGAAGCTGAGATTTGAGCTGAGGCCTTCCGCTGCACTATCTTGTTGCTTCCTGGTCAACCTTTTAACATTCAAATGAAACTTCAAGGAACCTACTGAAACCCTTCTCATTTTAGAGATGAGGAAATCAAGGTCAAAGAAGCGTATTTCTCTCAGGAAATAGGAGCAGAATCATAGCCAAACCTGGGCTTCTTTTTCCAGATCCAATGCACCTTAGAGTACCCTTGTCATCCATGGTACTGAAAAAAGATAGTGTCTGCTTTATTTCAAGGACTTGTTATTCTGACAGTGTGGACCATTCCCCCACTGGTGGAAAAACCCTCTATGTCTGTAATTTAGTAGATCAAGCCTATGAATTGCTGTACACACACACACACACACACACACACACTCTACACATTGTCTCTCTCTCTCTCCCTCCCTCCAGCCAGTAAATTTAGCTCTAAAATTAGAGAAGTTGATTGTCTCACAATAATTCCTCATTGAACCTACATGCCCCATTTTTGAAATCTTTCCAGTTTAGTCGGATTTACAAGAACTTGAAATGTGCTAGGGTGACCCAAGGTCATCTGCGTGACAAGGCATTAGAGTAAAATAAATCTGCTTTTCTATAAAAATTCCCTAGTTTTCTTCCCCTAGACCTAGTCTTCATTTAATGGGGTTTTCCAATATTGCTTTTATGCATGTAAAATGTTTTGCTTTCCATTAAGGATATGGGGGGGTGGTCATAGAGATAGTAGTTTCTTGCCAATCTAGATGTGCCCAGTCTCTACTTGCTTACATCAGGTCCCCAAGCTTTCAGGGGCTCTAAAGGAGTCCTGTCTTCAAGTTATCCTCAGTGGTGCACAACAGAGAATCTCCTGATTGCACATTACATTATAATGATACTATTGCTATACTTAGGATGTGATAGATCTGTTCCTCTGTTTTGCAGAATGGCAAAAGTAATATCTCCACTTCCTCTCATGAGGGGATAGAAATGCTTGATCGAAATGAAGAAAACTCTGAGCAGGAAGCTGTGGCTGCTTCTGTCACTTCACCCCTGGGAAAAGGCAAAGCAGCCCCAGGAAACAGTGGCTCCAAGGTGAGAGCGTGGAGAGCCAGGCTAGATGCACCCTGTGAAAAAGGGGAGTGAGAGTAACTACATGTGTTGCTGAATTCTGAGGATATTCATTTAGGGCCTAATGTGAGTGTAACTGTCTAAGAAGTTATCCTCAGTGGTGGACAAACAAGCATCTCTGAATTGCACATCACATTGCAATGATACTGACATTGCAGCTAAAGAGCCAGATCTGTCCTGTCTTTTTCCCCACAATCTTTACAAATAGACTTGAGTGAAAATTCTTTCCTTCCTTTCTTCTCTACTTAATGTTTTGTTTCCCTCACTTTGATCTCCCATTTGTGGCCTAATAGAACCTCTGAATTTTGTAGCAGGATCGTTCAGACAAGATAGAAAGTGATCATCCTGGGTCTCCCAGACAGAAAAAATACCAAAAGGAGACTCTCTCGGCCATTGCAGAGGCCACAGAGCCATCCAAGGAGAAACAAAACAACAAGCGGACACGTTGCTCTGAAGAAAGCGAAATGGAAGGTATGTAAAGGGGCTAAAGAACTTTTATTAGCAAGGAGATGATCCAAATTCAGAATCAATAAAAAAAATTCAACATGAAGCACCAGTAGGAGATCCACAAAGTTTAAATAAGATAGGGTACCTGTTCTCTTGGTTTCTTTACTTTGGAGGCAGGCTTAAAATAGAGGAATAAGGAAAAGAAACATCTCCTTCCTACCTAGAGTCCCTCTGGCTAAGCACATCAGGTTGAGAGGTTGTGTGAATGGAAACTTGCCATATGATCTGGGAAGAAACTTCTTTAAGCCATTTTAACTAACCTTTCTCTCTGAATCAGATGATAGCCTTTCTTCAGGAGGAAAGAGCCCTCATCGTAGAGATGGTTTGTCCAAACCTAAGAGAAAGAAAACGATATTTACAACTCCAAGTAAGTTTAAATAATTGTTAATACACAGCCCTGAGTCAGATGGCAGGAAAGTGCATGAGGAACTGTTTAAATGCTTCCCTCTTTGAGATAGCTATACTGCCTAGTATGCTTCTATGTATGTAGGCACTTAAATTCTTCCAGAACTAATGAATTAGACAGCATACAGCTTTCTTTCTAAACCTATTTTGAAAAGTCAGATTATGATGCATAAAGATGCTATCACTTCTTTCTTAATTCTGTCCAAACTAAGATATTTTGTTGAGCAGTGAAAAGGGTAAAGGATAGTAAAATACAGAAAATCTACAAGGTGGGGCTTTTCTTCCCTAATCTCAACCCGCCTAGACTTACCAAAAACTTTGCACGCTTGGGAAAACTTGCACAAAGAACATGTTGAAATGTACATGTTAATGATAATCCATCAGAAAGCATGATTAAGTGCCTCCTATATGACAGGCCCTGGGCTAAAGTGCTGGGGAAAGAAATTACAGACAAGTGAAGCAGTCTCTGCCATCAAAAAGCTTATGTTCT
Organism: Potorous gilbertii; assembly: GCA_028658325.1. Classification (NCBI taxonomy): domain Eukaryota; kingdom Metazoa; phylum Chordata; class Mammalia; order Diprotodontia; family Potoroidae; genus Potorous; species Potorous gilbertii. Next base: position 21,811,224 of record CM053774.1, read on the forward strand.
AAGGGGGATGACATGTACTTATATAAGAATACATGAAATGAATATGGGGTGGTTTGGGAAGGAAGAGAGGGAGAGCCCTAGCAGCAGTGAGGGGGATGTGGAAGATGTCACTTGAGCAGTCTTAAAAGAAACCAAAGATCCCAGTCTGGTACCTCCCAGTTGCCTCCAGCTGTTTCCCACCCTTGATAAAATCACTAGTTACCCTAGTCTCCTCAAGCCCCTCCCTAAACCCCTCCTCCTAGATGACTGGACCACCTCTATACCTTTCCTATGGACTTCCTTTATGTAAGTTCCGTCGAGCGTCCATGAAGGCACTCAGATTCAATCCAGCTCGCACTCTGCCTAGCTGAGATTCTGTCTGGCCCGCTGGTTAATCCAAGCATTACAAATGCTTAGCCTTCTTAAGAATCAACCCAATATGGCAAATCTTTAATAAACTTTGTTTTCCTTTGACTTAAAAAAAAAGTCAAGGATCCCAAGAATGAACAAAAGAAGGGGCTGGTCTTAGAGGCAAACAGAAAATGGGTTTGGTCTTGATGATTTAATTTTCATTTTTTGTTGCGGTAATACTCTAGATTTTAAGAAGATTCATGAAGCTCATTTTAAGGAAATGGAATCTATTGACAAGTATATTGACCGAAAAAAGAAACGTATGGAAGCCCTTAGCAACTCAGTGAAGGAATTAAAGGTATGACACCTAAACTATATCCTTGATGGATTTGGGCTTTTATTTTTAAACAATGAAATTAAGTTATAGGAAAAGCTGGTGTTAGTGATTTACTAAAGATAACTGTCATTCACACATTCAGTTACCATTAAGTTCAAGGCACTGTACCATGCGTGCCATTATTAAGCTGACTTTTATGTAATAATTTACACGAAAAAATTACCAGCCCATGAAAAATCATGAGCTATCTAGAACTGTTAGTGGTACCAAGGAACATAGGGTGTAGATGTCTTCAGTGATGTAAACCTCCGTGACTTGAGATATAAAACCATCAAACATCCAAGACTTTTCTCCTATTTATGCGTAACTGACAAATCTAGCTCCTATTACCTAGACACAAATTCCCTAACTCCAAAGTAATTCTCCCAACACTTGTGCTAATCTGACCCAATCATGACTGAAGTATCCTGAAGTTTCTGGGGAGTTTCCCCACTCCCTTTATCTACCTTACTACCAAATTCCATTGGCCCCTGTTATCTCTGGGTCACCCAGGAGCAATCTGGACCAAGCTGCTTTCCCAAGATTTGGCTTATTCCTGCCAACTTGGTGATTTGCTTCCCAGAAGAGTCTTGTCATCTACAAACTGAGATTTTTGCAGGGCACTGACTCTTGCAGAGCAACAAAAATGTTTAATGAGATTAGCCCTTGTGCTAATTCCTAGAGAAGTCTATTACCTTTCTCATTAGAGCAATTAAGGTCTGACCATGACACTCCCCTGTAGCTCCTCTTGCCAGTGGGATAAAATACAAACTACCCCATTTGGCATTTAAAGCCCTTCCCCATCTAGCTCCAGGAGCCAAAGATGGCATGTCTGCAGGTTACATACACATCACTTCCTTCCTAGGGCTCTAGCTAAACTTGCTTTCTATATTTTTGTAGACAATAATCCATTTCCATATATGTCCCCCAGGACTGAAGTGTTCTTTTTTCTCACCTCTACCTTGTGAAACCCCTCTGCCCTTCCCTTTGAAGGCAATTTAATCTCTGCCATGAGGCTTTTTCTGAAGACCTCCATCCCAAATCACTTTGTATTTATTATTTATATCCTATATTTACCTGTCTGTGAATATGTTGCATTCTCCCATCCCTGCTCTCCACTGAATGTAAATTCCTTAATATCAAGGCCTATCTCCCTTTTGTATTTGTATCACCAGGGCACAGTGCCCTGAACATAGTAGGAACATAGTAGGTAAGAGGTTAGTGATCGATTGGAAAGAACCCATTACTTTTTGTTTCCTGTTTGTGTATTTCTTTTAAATACCCTCCCTTGCCGTGAAACAAGAGTCCCATTTCTTCCCAACCCTCAAGCCACCAAAATTCTTTGGCTCTCCTTTTTTCTCCGTCTTAAAAAATACATTCTTTCCTTTCATTTTAGTGTCCCCCGACGAGTACAAGAAATGAAATATACAGACAGAAAAAAAAATAAGAAAAACACAAAAGATTGGAAATAGTTATACCTGTGGCATAAACTGTTATTTACCAACTCTTCTGAATAAGATGTCCACAAGTTTTGAAGTCTCTGTGTACGTGTGTAATGTGCAGCTATTCCAAGATGCAGCTGGGACTTGGCTGCAGAGAAACAGGATGGAGATAGCATATAGACTGTCTTCTCTTTAGGACTGAGTCTTAGATACACTTCCAACAGTGTTCTTTCTCTGCCACCTACCAGCATGTTAAAACACTGCGGTTTTTTAAGTCAATGGTAGAATTCTGTTTTTCTTCCTAGTACGGCATTTGGGACAATTACTGTCCAACAAACCTTATAATTACTAGTTATCATCACAGATGAATTTTCTTTTTCTGTCATGAGTCCTGAGAAGCTGAACGACAGTGACTGAAGGCTATGGTGTCATGGAAAGATGTGATGGTTTGGAGCTTTCAGGTCTAGCCATTTGTAGGAAACTTCATATATAAACTATAAAATGTCTTCTGGAATTGATGCTGAATTACCTTGGTCTTCTCATTTTTATTGTAGGCTTTTTACTTTCATAATGCTTTATTGATTTCTTTTGTCCTTAGATCACAGTCATATCAACCCCTGCCCCCAACTGAGCATGCTCTGGTGCCCCCTCAAAAAAATTATGCAGAGAACATCCAAAACAATAACTATGTTTTATAAGGAATATGATACTGTGTTCTAATAGTCCTCAGTCCTTCTGCCATGAGATATATTTCAGAGTCTAAAAGTCTGGCTTCTTCTGATCATCTTTTCACCTGTATTGTTATTGAGTTTGCACTTTTCTCCATGAAGAAGCTTATAAAATGATTCTTTAGATTAAAATGAATTCTCTTTACTTATAGTCTTTCACCACCACCTTTTATAGTAGACTTTTGCTACCACAGTGTATATGTGCCTAGAGGAGACTTACATATAAATTACAGACAAGGTAAATTATATGTATTGCCGCACGAGCTGTAGCTGTGAACAGTTTTCTTCTTGGCAAAACCTCAGATGGTTTTATTGGAAGAGTTAAACTATTAATATACCCAACTACTTGACACTCTTTTAGAAAACAGAGCCATTATAAAACTGTTCAGATCCAACTTAAAATATAACTGATGCTGACAGAAAAGTAGTCGACTAAGAGTAAAGAAAAACCCTGGAAATAAGAACTATTTTCTTTCTTAAAATGCATTCTGTAATATAGAGATTATATGGCATCAGTCTAATACTCCTGAGTCTATGGTAAAGGATAACTTTACTTGAGATCTTGGCCTTGTCCTATAACATTAGATTATTTAAATGCAATTTTCCATTTTCTCTTTTAAATCTTAATCTGAATTTTGCTAATTTTGACAACATTTTGCCAATTTCAGCAGTCTTCTCTGTGCTGTCAAATAAGATTAAATTTTTTTGTGATGTAGTTGAAACTAATGGAATTTATTACTCAAATTTTTCTTTCTCTTTTGACAGAAATTAGCTAAAAAAGCTAACCTAACAGGAACTCCCCACAGTAATTCCAAGGTAAGCCTGCTAACATTTTTCTGAAGAATTTAGGAATTTACATATAATTGCTTAATTCCACATATCTATATTCTAGTGCTCTTGTGGCTAAGCCAGTAAGCATCTAACACAGTGCCTGATATATAGTAGATACTCAAAAAAACTTAAACTATGTTTGGTTTCTCTCTCAAATAGGTTAGCACACACTTCTTTAAGATGTTCCCCTTTGGGGTATTCTGTGCAGGAGTCTTCGGCTCCTTATTTATCCTTCATATTGGCCAGTAACCAGAGAGTCCCTGACTGTACTTTGTACTCGTACTTGTGTTCCAAATCACCATAGCAACATGGCTTCTGGTGTGGTTCCTGAAATGCTATCATTCTTTGATCTTTTGTGGGATGGGAAGATAATGAGATTAATCTGGAAACTCTCCATTCATACTAAAGGAATAAACTTTGCCAGTAAAACATGATTTGTAGTGGATTTACAGTTATTGGAAACCGTTATATTAAAAACATGACAATCCTTTTCGTTTCTTCTTTAAGAAAAGTTCATCGAGCATGACAGTGATAACCCCTGTTCTTCGGAGAGGCAGGCCCTCTTCTGCCCGAACTTCAGTCAGTCCACGATGCTCACTTCGCACATCTCTTGGGACTGTGAATCGAAGTATCTTGTGTCAGAAACTGTTCAAGCCATCTGCCCTCTCAACTAACAAAATGAATGTCAGGTAAAGGAGAGCCCCCTACATTGAGCTAGTTTAATTCTATCTAAAGGTCCTAATAATCCTGTTGCACAATTATATTACCCACTTGTTAAGGTGGTAAAATATCAAGTGGGGATAAAAAAGAAAGTTCCAGTTGCATGATTTTCTAAAAAAGTTATCTCAATTGACTAGCCTCAGGTTTGAGAGAATGCGGTATTTTGGATTTTTTGTTTTTGATCTTTTGATCTATACATACAGTTAATTACTAGAGAAAATAAGAAAATGGACCACTGTAGTAGAATGGAAAGAAAACTAGTTTGGGAGTCAAAAATTTCAGCCACTGCCATCACCATGATCCAGTTTTGGCTTGAATACATACTCAACAACGTGGTTGAAATATATTTGGCTCATAACTATGACTTTCCAAACTTGGCCAAAAAAGCTTGGAGACATTAAAAGAACTGTGAATGCCAAGCAGATTCCCAGTAGCTCCAGTAATGTCTTCTGGATGCCCTGAACAAAACTTCCAAATTACTTTTTTCTCATTTAAACAAAAAGCTCCCAATCACCAGGCTTGGGTTATTTTCTTCAACCTACACAGTACAGTGAACTGCTTGTGAGCTAAAAATGTAGCTGTAACATCACATCTACACCTCTTTAAAAAACTATACTACAACCCCTGGGTTCTCTGATCCCTCCACTTCCTTGGGAAGTTCTGAGACTTGAACAATGGTATCTGACCAGAAGTACTATATTTAGTTAGGGGTCATTCCCTTATCTTGAGGATTCCTAACAACCTATCTGTAGGACCTTGGGGGAATTATTTCATTTCTTTTGCCCTCATTTTCCTCTTCTGTAAAATGAGGGGATTGTCCCTGATCATCTCTTGTTCTGTATTTTTGGAAAACCTCCTTGAACAGACAAAGTTGGCAGCTAGCTAGATGGCCTAGATTCTAGGTTCTTTCCCACTCTAGCACATTCTGTTAGAAGTCAGGACTTCTGAATTCAAATTCTTACTCTGTCACTTAGCAGCCTTGTAAATTTGGGCAAGTCACTCAACTTCCCTGAACCTCAATTTCCTCATTTCTAAAATGGGAATAAATAACTTTTGCACTTCCTCCCTCGCAGGGCCCTTGGGAAGAAAATCTTGTAAGTCTCTGAAGGGTTGAGTTCTCTCCTGCAACTTCACCTCGTCTCAGAGGGATCTGGACTGTTCCAGAGACATCTGGCTCATGAATGTATAAAAACTAAAAAATCATTTTCCCCTAAAACACAGTCTGGAGCCAAGAATAGCAAATTATTATTATATCATCATCATGTATAATATATGTTATGTGTCATTATATTCTGTTAGTATTCTATACACAATAATTATTACTATATATTGCATTTTAGTTTGCAAGGTGCTTTACAAATACCTTATTTTATACTTAGAACAGCTTTGGAAAGTGAGGGGTGCTATTGTTATTCCCATTTTACAAATAAGGAAACTGAGCCGGCAGAGACAAAATGACTTGCACTCACATCTAGTGTCTAAGACCATATTTGAATTCACATCTTTCTGATTTGAGCTCTATACTCTATCCATGGTGTCACCTGGATAAAAAAAAAACATGCTAGGGTATTAAGAAGAAAAGTTAATACAACAAAAGTTATATACAACAATATATACAAGAGGATGAACTAGATGACCTTCAACTCTGAAATCCTGTTTCTTAGTGGATTTGTGTGGAGTTGTCTTCTCTCTCATACCTTCCACCGTTTTTACCAATATTCAAGAGATTATATTAAAATAAATGTCTGTTTTAAGAACCGTAACAAATTTTCCACCTTCTCCCCAAAGAAGAAAAATCTGAAAAGTGAGAGTAGAATTTGAGTGGATGAGCAAGTTCTTTTGAAATGGGCTATCTACTTTTAGGTGTCACTCCCTCACTGGGTGGTGAAATTGATGCTCCCTCAGCAAGTGAGCATGAGCAGGTGGCGGGTGAGCCTCTCAGTAACAGTGTACTCCATTGTATTATTCTGTTAAGGTTCTCAGAGGCTACTAAAGATAATGAGCACAAACGCTCCCTGACCAAGACTCCCGCCAGAAAGTCTCCATTTATCAGCATGCTTGATGCCCAGCCTAAATGCCAGGCTGTCCTGGTGAAGAATAAGGAAAAGGAAGCCAGTCAAGCCAAGGGTGAACCTACTCCAGGTAATGTTTGCTTTGTGTTAGTTTGTCTTTCCCCTCCAACAAAAAAAAAAAATGTTGCAAATCTTCGATTTTAAGCCAATTAGCTTCCTGGATTTTTTATGTATACTTGTTTACCTAAAGTTTCTCCCAGCAGGCATAATCATTAGTTACCTTCAGAACAGCAAATATTTCACACAAAAATGAACCTCTACTTGCTAGGGCAAATGTCAGGTGCTCACCAATACCAAATCAACCTTGCTTTCTAGATTCCAGAGATGTGGAGATTGAGCAGCACCTCTCTGGGACTGCACTAAACATTCACATTCTTTTTTCCAATTATATGTAAATATTTTAACATTTGTTTTTGAAAAATTTTGAGTTCTAAATTCTTCCTCCCACCTCCACCCCTCTTTGAGAAGCTAAGCAGGTCTGACAGAGGTCATGCATTAACATCCATATCTTACAAGAAATACTGCCGTTGATCCTAATAGGCTCTTCTTGAACATGGCAAGATCCAAGCCCGGAAGGTCCCACACTGGCAGCTGCTCATAGAATAAATTCTGCATCTTGAACTGTATTCTAAAGTAGACTGTACAAATTAGAGTTCAGCTTGAACTAACTGCAACCAAACCCCCTTCTGCAGACACTGAGTACGGTCCTCTTTAGTTACAGCTTCTGGCTGCAAAGTACATTGGAGCAGTGGTCTGAAGGCTGCAAAGGACTCCACACAAGCCAACAGAAGAAAGAAGGTTTATTCATGGGAATAAACATAATTCACAATTTAGGCCCTGAGACCCTGGAAAGTCATGATGTGTGGTTCAATGGCAATTTCAAAAGTGCCTCCTAAACATCCCCCCTTTTCCTTTATCTTAGCCCAGCAGGCAAACAGTCCTGTTTAATGGACCAAAATACCTTGGTTTGAGGCAGTGTGGTAAGTCAGGAAGACTCTAGTTTGGGTCTTGTCTCTTACCATACAGACTCAGATAGGTCACTTGACATGAGTCTTTAAGACCATGGCAGGCACCTGCCTGGTAGACACAGTGTAGTTCAAAAAAGAAACAAGCCAGATGAGTTCAAACTTCAAGACTATCAGGCTAGTTAAAGGAATGGTCCCTGCACCTTTCATCTCCCTAGCCCTGCACCCCTACTGTGTACTGAGTCAGTGCACTGCATAAGGGTACAAACAGAACAAACCCAGGAGGCTTAAAGGGAAGGCCTGCCTTGGAAGCATGAACAGGGCAAACCCCCCCAAGACCAGATGAGGCCAATATGACAGAAATCACCATCTAAATCAATTTACTTATGTGGTGCCAAACCGAACCACCAAAGGGTTACTTTATAGATCTAGGAGAAAATTCCAATAAAATTCATCTGGAGGAACAAAAATTGAAGAAGCCTAAGGGGAAATAAAGGGAACAAGTGGGAGGAAGGGTACCAGAGTCCTAATTATACTGCAAAATAATAATCATGGAAACTATTTGGCACAATATAAAAAAATGGAAAAGCTGGTTAAGTATACGACACATTGAAGCAAACAAGTAGAGGTACATCGTATCTGGTAAACCCAAACACCCCAACTTTTGCAATAAGGTCTCACTTCACAACAAAAACTGCTGAGAAAATTGGGAAATAACTGTGTAGAAATTAGGTGGAGACCAATGCCTCACCCCAAATATCAAAATAAACTCTGAAAGCATACTTTCCATAGACATAAAAAGTCATAGACAGGGCAGAGAAGGAGATGCACATGAAAACTACGATTAGAGAAAAATTCTTGACCAAATAAGAGATAGAGAAGATGACTACATATGTTTTGGGAGATATGACAGAAAAATAAGGCCCAGTGGCTAATTATTTACTCTTTCTACCATATAGCTTTTTGTGTATCCTGTTTCCCCTTTTTATCAAGTTTAGACCACTTAAATATGTTGCTTTCTCAAGACAAGATAGCATTATTTTGAAAAGCCTAGGACTTTGGGAGTGATTTATGTACTATCTACCAATCTTGTATTTGTTCTTGTGGTTTTTAGCTGTTACCCCATTCAAGTTCACAGCTGAGGCAGCACAGACTCCAGTCAGTAATAAGAAACCAGTATTTGATCTCAAAGCAAGTCTTTCCCGTCCACTTCGCTATGAGCCACACAAAGGTATGTCATGATAGTATATTTTGTATGGGGCATGCAAAGAATTACACCTCTTAAAAAGTTCCACCATCCTGAAGATTGAAAGACTTTGTCTAAAGATGAGAAGGCTGTCCACTGGTTCATCATACTAGTAGTTTCATTACTGGCTGCTAGCTACAAGTATCCTTAGAAATGTCACTACACAACCTTCTATCAAAATTAAAAACTAGGACCTATTTTATCCAGTTGTCAAAGAATTGCCTGGAAAGAAAAATTACAAAATTCTCCTGAAAGCAATAACGCTGATTTACATGTTTTTTTTTTTCTCTTCAGGCTAATGGTTGTTAAATTGGTAGATTGGAACAAGTACGTATAGTGTGTCTAGATTTGACCTAGTGTTTAGTAAAGCATCTTATGATGTTTTTGTGGAAAAGATGGAGAGCTGTGGACTATACGATAGAACACTAAGATGGCCTTGGAACTGGTTGAATGTCTGGGCTCAAAGAGTTGTCATTGATGACCCGATATCAGTGTGGAAGGTGTCCAGTGGGGAGCACTGGAGATCAAGGCATGGCCTTGGGCTATTTTAACATTTTCCTGATGATATAGATAGAGGTATAAACCACATCCTTACTGAATTTTAAATGCCACACAACTGGGAGGCATAACTACCACAGTGAATGACAGGATCAAAAAAGATTGTTATAGACTACAATATGGGGCTGAATGTAAAGTCTTACTTGCACATGGTTCAAAAGTCAGCTTCATAAGTGCAGGGGAAAGTGGAGAAGTATGGCTGGATAGGAGTTTCTGTGAAAAAGATCTGAGAGTTGTAGTGGCCCACCAGCTCCATACAAATCAACCCTCCATACTGTGATAAGACAACTAAAAAAGCTTGTGGGATTTGGAGCTGAATAAAGGGTAGCATAACCTCCAGGAGGAGGGGGAGTGATGGTCTGGCTAGCCCGTACCCTGGTCAAACCCATTCTGGAAAGTACTTTTCAGTTCCGCACTACACAAATTGGGAAGGACACTAAGAAGCCGGAGAATATCCAGAGGCAGGCAGCCAAAATTGTGATGGGCTTCCAGGTAACGCTGGATGGGGATCAGCCAGAGAGATGAGGCACCCTCAGGCTGAAGAAGAGACAGGACAGCTATTTTCAAGTATACGAAGGGCTATCATGTGAAAGGGGAATTAATTGTTTTTTCTATTGGCCCTGAAAGGTAGAACTAAGAACAGTTGGTAAAGTTGCATATTTAGCTTGACATAAAGAACATTAACACTAATAACCAGGACTTACTCATAACTGGAACTATCGATTCTATGGGATGAAGACAGAGTGGACAAGATTGATTGCATAAAACTAAAAAGTTTTTGTCCAAATGAAACTAATGCAGTTAAAATAGAAGGGAAACAGTTAACAAGGAAAAAGAAATCTTCGAAGAACATTTATCTGACAAAAGTCTCATTTCCAAGGAACTGACTGAAATTTTAAGAAACGAGACATTCCGCCATTGCTAAATGATCAAAGGATATGAACAGGCAGTTTTCAATGAAACAAATCTAAGCTATCAACAATCATATGAAAAAAAGTTTCCAAATTGGAGAAATGCAAACTTAAAGCAACTCTAAGATTCACCTCATTCCTATCTGATTGGCAAAGATGACAAAAAAGGAAACTGACAGAATTTGAAGGGGCTATGGGAAAACAGGTATGTATATTAATGCCCTGTTGGAACTTGTGAATTGGTTTGGCCCTTCTGGAGAGTATTTTGGAGTTAGGCCCATAAAGTCACTAAATTGTGTGTGCCCTTTGAGCCAGTGATACCACTTCCTAGACCTATGTGTCAAAGAGATCAAAGAATGGAAAAGGACCAATATATACAAAATTATTTATAGCAGCTCTTTTTTTGGTGGCAAAGAACTGGAAAGAATGGCAAAGCAAATGATGGTATATGAATGTAATGAAATATTTTTTTTTATTTTAAATAAATTTATTTAACTTTTTACATTCATTTTCACAAGATTTTGGGTTCCAAAATTTTCTCCCCATT
>CM053774.1:21822449-22007713 GCA_028658325.1 Potorous gilbertii
AGCCTCAGGGCTTTTGGCAGCAGGCCTGACTGCTCTTCAATGGGAGCTTATCTGCTGGTTCTCAGGTGGGGGCAGGGCCGCCTCTCAGTCTCAGTTCCCTCAGGGGGTTTATGCAGAGATCTCTTGCAATGGAGACCCGAGGAGCCCCTGCCCGGGAGCTGCCTCCCCCTCGCCTCTGCCGTGGCCGCTGGGGGTCCGAGTCCCAGAGATACCCCGCTCCCCTCTCAGCCTGTCTCTCTCACTGACCTGTGCGTCTGTGGGTGGAGGGACCTTCGCAGCTGCCAGAGATTCAGGTCCCTGACGCCTGCTTGGGTCTGCTCGCTCCTCTCTGTGCCGCGTGGCCGGGGCGGGGGAGGGGAGGACTCCGCTCTGTCCGGGGTACCTTTGCGTTGGGTTTTTCAGGGCTCTCTGCAACGGAAATCTCCTTCACTGTGTTTCTGCGCAGCTTTCACTGTTCCAGAATTTGTCAGGAGTTCTTTTTAGAGGGAATCCATTGGCTGTGGGTTCGGAGCTAGCAAATGTGAGTCTTTCTACTCTGCCATCTTGGCTCCCAATGTAATGAAATATTGTACCATGAGAAACCTGGGAAGACTTATGAGCTGATATGAAGTGTGCAGAACCTGGAGAATAATTAATACAATGACAACATTGTGAAGACTAATAACTTTGGAAGATTTTTAAGAACTGTGATCAATACAGTAACCACCAATAATTCCAGAGGACAGATGAGGAAGAATTTTTGGACATAGTCAATATGGGAATTTGTTTTCCTTAACTATGCTTACTCATTAAAAGGGTTTTTCTTTCTGTTCTCCAAGGAAGAGGGACATAACAGGGAGAAAGAGACTAAGGACAGGGGTCCCAAAAATTGAGAACATTAGGAATTACAAACAAGCAAGATAATTTTGAAAGTTACATGTTGGAGGGGTGGAGCCAAGATGGTGGAGTACAAACAGGGATTTCCCTGAGTTCTCCCCCAAAGCCCTCCAAATACCTGTAAAAAATGAATCTAAACAAATTCTAGAGCTATAGAACCCACATGATGACATAGTGAAACAAATCCCCACCCCAGGACGACTTGAAAAGTCGATAGGAAAAGTCTTTTGCACCAGGCAGGGAGCAGAGCACAGTCTGGCGTGGGCCATACTGGCATAGATGGGCCAGAACAAGCCTCAGGGGACTGAATCATTGACAGTTGTGGCAGTTTCCAGACTTCTCAACCCACAAACACCAAAAAGGTCAATGGGAAAACTCTGTGGGACCCAGGTGAAAGGAGAGTGTGCAGTCTGACTGGGTTAGGCCCCAGCCCCAGGGTGGTGGGGGTGGTGGCAGTGCTGGGCGGCAGCTGCAGCAAAACCTGTGCTTCCAGATCTCTGGGCCCACAGACAGTGGGGGATCGGTACACCCAAACCCACTCCCATTGGAAGCAAAGTTCTACCTTGACAAAGAGTTAGAAAGTGAAGTATTTGGCTGGGAAGATGAGTAAACATCATAAAAGAACTCAAGACTATAGAATCTTATTTTAGTGACAAGGAGACTTAGGGCATACAACCAGAGGAGTACAGCAGAGTCAAAGATCCTACATCAAAAGCGTCCAAGAGGAATAGGAATCCAAAGGTCATAGGCCATGGAGAAGCTCAAAACGATTTTTGAAAATCAAATAATAGAAGTAGAGGAAAAATTGGGAAGAGAAATGAGAGCAATGCAAGAAAATCATGAAAATTGAGTCAACAGCTTGCTAAAGGAGACCCCAAAAAGGAGACACCTTAAAAAATAGACTAACCCAATGGCAAAAGAAGTCTAAAAAGCCAGTGAGGAGAAGAATAACTTAAAAAGCAGAACTGAACAAATAGAAAAGAAGGTCCAAAAGCTGACTGAAGAAAATAATTTCTTCAAAATTAGAATAGAGGAAATGGCAGTTTCTTTATGAGAGATCAAGAAATTATAAAACAGATCAAAAGAATGAAAAAATAGGAGAAAATGTGTAATGTCTCATTGGAAAAACCACTGACCTGGAATAAAGATCCAGGAGAGATAATTTAACATTTTTTAAAATCTTATTTCCTTCTCTAGTTCACTTTATTTCTTTTTTCAATTTTACTTATTTAAGTTTTCAACATTCATTTCCAAAAAATTTTGAGTTCCAGATTTTCTCCCCATCTCTCCCCACCCCAAAACGCCTTGCATTCTGATTACCCCTTGCATTCTGATTACCCCTCCCACCATTCTGCCCTCCCTTCTAACACCCCTTCCTTCCCTTATCCCCATCTTCTCTCTTGTCCTGTAGGACAAGATAAATAATTTAAAAATTATAGGACTTCCTGAAAGCCATGATCAAAAAAAGAGCCTTGACATCATCTTCCAAGAAATTATCAAAGAAAACTGCCCTGATATTCTAGAACAAGAGGGCAAAATAGAAGTTGAAAGAATCCACCCATCACCTCTGAGAAGAAAAGGAAAACTTCTAGGAATATTGTAGCCCAATTCTAGAGTTCCCAGGTTAAGAAGAAAATATTGCAAGCAGCCAGAATGAAACAATTCCGTATTGTGGAAATACAGTTAGGATAACACAAGATCTAGCAGCTTCTACATTAAGGGATCAAAGGGTTTGGAATATGATATTCCAGAGGTCAGAGGAGCTAAAATTAAAACCAAGAATCACCTTCCCAGCAAAACTAAGTATGGACTTTCAATAAAATAGAGAATTTTCAAGCATTCTTGATGAAAAGACCAGAGCTGAATAGAAAATTTGACTTTTAAATACAAGAATCAAGAGAAGCATGAAAAGGTAAACAGCAAAGAGAAATCATAAGAGACTTACTAAAGTTGAAGTGTTTACATTTCTGTATGGAAAAATGATATTTATAACTCAAGATCTTTTACAGTATTAGGGTAGTTGGAGGAGATAGAGGAGGTAGATAGATGGCACAGGGTAAGTCAGATATGAAAGGATGATATGTAAAAAATAAAATTAAGGGGTGAAAGAGCCATATATTGGGAGGAGAAAGGAAGACATAGAATGGGGTAAATTATCTCACATAAAAGAGGCAAGAAAAAGCTTTTACAATGAAAGGAAAGAGCGGGGAGGTGAGAAGGAATGAGTGAATCTTACTCTCCTCGGATTTGGCTTAAGGAGGAAATAAAATACACACTCAATTGGGTATGTTACTCTACAGGAGAGTAGTGGGGAAGGAAATAAGAAAGGGGATGAAAGAAGGGAGGGCAGATTGGGGGAGGGGTAGTCAGAAACAAAGACTTCAGAAAAGTGGGACACGTTCAAAGGAGAAAATAGAATAATTAGGGCAGGATAGGATGGAGGAAAATATAGTCAGTCTTTTACAACATGACTATTATGGAGGTATTTTGCATAACTACACATCCCCACTCCCTCCCCGAGACGGTATACATATATAACCTATATTGAATTGTTTGCCTTCACAGTGCGGTGGGGAGGGAAGAAGGGAGAGAATATGGAACTCAAAGTTTTAAAAACATGTTGAAAAATTATTTTTAGATGCACCTGGGAAATAAGATATACAGGCAATGGGGTATAAAAATCTATCTTGCCCTTCAAGAAAGTAAAGGAGGGGGATGATAAAAGGGAGGATAGACTGAGAGAAGGGGAAATCAGAATGCATGCTATCTTGGGTGGGGGGAAGGAAAAGATGGGAAGAAAATTTGGAACTCAAATGTGGAAATGAATGTTGAAAACTAAAAACAAGTAAATTTAAATCTTAAAAAAAGGCATTACATTTTGAAATGATTAAACTTTAAAAGAAAAGCAAGTTCCACATAATAGTGATTTGCAGGTACATATACAAGCCATGGAAAGTTATTTTTATTTGATGTTTAAATATGAATTTTTTTTATTATTTTATTTGTTTTCAGTGTTCTGCAATCACTTCCATATATTTTAGATTTTTTCCCTCCCTTCCTCCTTCCCCTGCTATCTCCCCACTCCCTCCCCAAGACGGCATACAATTTTATATAGGTTTTGTACATACATTCCTATTAAATACATTTTCACCTTAGTCATGTTGTATAGAGGAATTAAAATGAATGGGAGAAAGCATAAAACAAAACATAATAGAAAAGAAAATTATCTGCTACATTCTGTGATTGAATTCCATAGTTCTTTCTCTGGATGTGGAAGGCATTTTGCCTTAAGAGACCATTGGAAATTTTTAAAGTCCTTCCATTGCAATGAATTTCTAAGTCTACCAGAAAAATTCCTCATATGCTGTGTTTGTTGCTGTGTACAGAGTTCTCCTGGTTCTGCTCCTTTCAAGATTAGTTCATATAAGTCTTTCCCGGCCTCTCAGAAGTTCTCCTGTTCATCATTTCTGACAGCACAATAGTATTCCATTACATTCATATACCACAACTTGTTTAGCCGTTCCCCAATTGATGGGCATCCCCTTCAATTTCCAGGTTTTGGCCACCACAAAAGGAGCTGCTATAAATATTTTTGTACACATGGGACCCTTTCCCATTTTTATGATTTCTTGGGGATACAGTCCTAGAAGTGATATTGCTGGGTCAAAGGGTATGCACATTTTTGTAGCCCTTTGGGCATAGTTCCAAATTGCTCTCTGGAATGGTTGGATCAGCTCACAGCTCCACCAACAATGAATTAGTGTTCCAACTTTCTCACATCTTCTCAAACATTTATCATCTTCCTGTTTTGTCATGTTAGCCAATCTGATAGGTGTGATGTGGTATCTCAGAATTGTTTTGATTTGCATCTCTGTAATCAATAGTGATTTGGAGCATTTTTTTATATGACTATAGATAGCTTTAATTTCTTCCTCTGAAAACTGCCTGTTCATATCCTTTGACCACTTATCAATTGGGGAATGACTTGCATTCTTGTGCATTTGACTCAGTTCTCTATATATTTTAGAAATGAGACCTTTATCACAGACACTAGTTGCAAAAATTCTTTCCCAATTTTCTGCTTCTCTCCTAATCTTGGTTGCATTGGGTTTGGTTGTGCAAAACCTTTTCAGTTTAATGTAATAAAAATTTTCCATTTTTCACTACATAATGCTATCTCTTATTTAGTCAAGAATTCTTCCCTTCTCCATAAATTAGATAAATATACTATTCCTTGCTCCACTAAATTGTTTATAGTATTCATCTTTATGCCTAAATCATGTACCCATTTGGACTTTATACTTGTGTATGGTATCAGGCATTGGTCTATGCCTCATTTCTGCCACACTGTTTTCCAGTTTTCCCAGTGATTTTTGTCAAACAGTGAGTTCTTATTCCAGAAGCTGGAGTCTTTAGGTTTATCAAACAGTAGATTGCTATATTCATTGACTACTGTGTCTTGAGTACCTAGCCTATTCCACTTGTTTACCCTTCTGTTTCTTAGCCAGTCCAAGTGGTTTTGATAATTGCTGCTTTATAATACAGTTTGAGATCTGGTAAAGCTAGGATGAATTCTTTTTTTAAACTTCAAACAAAACTTTGAAGTTAGTAGGATATTCCCAGAAATCTTCTAGCAAAAGCTAGCAGACCACTTGTGTCAGGTGTGCTATGATAGAGATTCTTCATTGTTTATGGATTGGATTAGATGGTGCCCAAGGACCTTTCAAGTCTTAATTTCTGTGACCAGCATAGTTACTTACCTAGTTTTCTTTGGAGTAACATTTGGACATTGTAAGTAAACAGAGACAGGAATCTGAGACCAACATATCTAAATAAAAGCACAATTAGGGGCTACATACAAAATTTGAAAATGGGTTGTAAGTTGAGAGAAGAGTAAAAATATTGTGCTGATATCCACTATATCCTCAGCACATTTCAGCAGCTAACTGTACTGCAGAAACTATTTTAATATGTTTTATTAAAAGCAATATTAAACATTAATCCAAACACATTTGTTTAATACTATTTACACAAATTTATTAATTTCAACGTATAAAAGCATCATGAAATATTTTCAATGTCACCTCTTAAGTCCTCAGAAGAATTCACCATCCATTCGTTCACTCCTTTTTCCTCATGTAACTGTTGTATACACTTTATTCTTCTGATTCTGTATTAAATCATAAAGGTCTTCCTAGGTTTCTTTCTATTCCCTGTACATACCCATATCAATTGATTTATGCTATTATCTTACGTTTCATGTACCATAACTTAGGATCAGGGCTTCATAGAACAACTAGTGATGGAAGGGACCCCAGAAGTCATCTAGACCAACTCCTTCCTGTTACTATTAGGAGAGTGAGATGCTCACCCCAGATCACACAGAGATAGTATGGCTCTGAGAGGGGCTGTGAACCTCTTAATTCCAGAGCCTGTGGTCTCTGCTGTTCTTTGCTGCCTTGTGCTTTATTTAACCATTCTCCTATTGCTAGATGTTTAGTTTGCTTATGAGGTTTGTTTCTTTCCAATTACATATTATGCTGCTAGGGAAATCTTTGAACATGCAGCTCTAAAAAAAATAACTGTCCAGTTATATTCATAACCAAAGGAATTTGGGTCAAAAGGGTATGACTGTTTTTTGTTATTACTGCCAGTTTGCTTCCTGGTAATTTAATGTTTTAAATTCTACCAGCCATGATTGAACATGCTTGTTTGCCACAACCATGCTAATACTGAGTTTCATTGCTTTTCATTATTTTTGCCAATTTGGTGGGTGTAAGGGTGGTACCTCAAAGTTGTTTTGAATTTAGAGGCAAACGTTTTTTCCAAGTGTTTATTAATCATTGTATTTCATTTTTTGAAAATTCTCTTCCTATTTCTTTATTATTTAGGTCAAATGGTATTACCACTGACACATATTTTAGGTGTCCAATTTATGTTAATATTTGTCGGACATATGTCATTTAAATGACCATAAATATTTTTCTTAATCTATTTTTTTAGTTACAAAGCTCTCAGGTGTGGTTTGGGTTTGGTTTTTTTTTAATTTCAATATACTCCAGCACATCTGTCTTGCCTACTGTAATTCTTTCTGTTTGTTAAGTCAAAAAAATAGTCTCCTTCCATAGTTTTGAAATAACTTTCATTCTGTTTTCTCCCATCTCTTCCAGAGCTGTGAATGTTTGTACCTCACCTATTTAGAATTCACAGGGCTATGCCATATGAATCTAAATTCCTTTCTTGTCAAACTGACAACTAATTTTACAAAGTACCATTGTTCACAACATTTAGTTAAAGGTACAGCTATCTGGTCTATATTTTTTGAAAATATCTGTTAAAATAGATTGGGTAGGTTGGATTTTGCCCTTGGTGGGAAAGACTGACCCTAAAATGTGAAAGTGTCTCGAGAGAGGTACTTATTATATACTTAGTGAACCCTTGAGAATTAATTATAAAACTAGTTGAAATAAATAACAACTTTAGCAAAGTTGCAGGACACAAGATAAACCCACATAAATTATCAGCATTTCTATGTATTACTAACAAAAGCAAGAGATAGAAAGAAATATTCCATTTAAAGTAACTGTAGAGAATATCAGTGGCAGTCTACCTGCTGAGAGGTAGTTATTGTTAGTTTTTTCATGTTGCTGTAATTGAGGTATTAAATGGCTTCTTTGGACTTTGTAGAAATGATAATTTGAAAATGAAATTCTTTTTGAAATTTGTAATTTTTTTCTACATGGAAAGCATTTGATCCAAGTTTTTTTCCCATCTGACTTCCAAAAACCTCCTAAGGAATATACTGAAAATTCAGTGGCACAGATAATAGTAGGAAGATGGCCCTATGCAGGAAGCTGACACAGGAATATAGACTTCAGTGTTATTGGGTGGGGAGGAAGAAAAGGGAGTGCCTTAATACTTGAAGTTCATTCCAGGGTTGTGGTATCAAAATAAGTAGAAGACAGTATGATATGTATTGATGGGTGGGTATGCATGTGTATATGCACGCACGTATACATGTATGTATGTATATGTGTGTGTTTTTTTTTAAAGCACAAACTTTGACATTCAACAAGGAGCCATAGCTGATAAAAACAAAAGTAGCAGCAATAGAAATGCAGCATCTACTAAAACTTGTATATTTCTTTTTGCTGTCATGTAGGAAGGCTAAAACCATGGGGGGAATCTAAAGGAAATACTCCTCTGATTGAGACAACAAATAGAATTGACTTCCACAAAAAAACTTACAAACAGCCACATCTCCAGACCAGGTCAGTATATAACTACTATGATTGTTTAGTTTTGAACTTTTCTGTAAAAACATTTAAAATGCTGTTCTTGGGTTAAATGTTTTACCGAAGCACTACTTTTTAACTGTTTAGCATAGGGATGATAAAGGGGTTCTTAATCATTTGTGTCCTGGGCCCCTTTGGCTTGAAGCCTTATAAATCCCTTTTCAGAAGTGTTTTTAAGTAATTGATAGAAATGCTAAATTTCAGTTAGGGGTTACTGAAATGAAGATGTAATTTTTCTCCCCCAGTGAAGACCCCCTGAAATCTACCCATGGAGTTCAGATTAATAAAATCTCCATAGTTTTATACTTTGATTACATGAAATGTTGTCATTTCGTTCTTATTTGGCATGTTTGTAATTTGGGTATTAACGCCACTCTAATGTTAAAGTGGTATTCTGATGGCTGCAAGATACCTTGGTGCTCTATAATGTGTCTCAAAAATGTGTCTTTGAACCCTCAGAGAAGAGCACCGGAGGAAACACGAGCAGAAAAGGAAAGAGAAGAAAGATGGTGTCCTTGGAAGCCGCAGAGGACTAGTCATGCTTGGGAAGTAATAGTCTGCCCGGAGTTCTGTAGATATTCTTAATCACGACTCTTTTATGTGTCTGTAAATATTTCTATATTTGTTTTGTCGTTGTAAATTTCATCCAGCCTGTCCTAACACTGTTCTTATCCCTACTCATCATATTAACCTGCTGTTAACCGCCGTCATTGAAATAGTGTTACCGTCAGCTTCCAAATGCTTCACTTGTAAACTCTGGCAAATTATCTAAAATGGCCTTTCCCTAACTCTTTTGTTTAATAAAGTACAACCTCTTAGTCTTTGAACTAGATTTTTAATGTCATGTATCTTCTTCTAGTCCTAGGGTTTAACCTTTTTCACATTTTAAATGATGGGAGAAAAGAAGGTAGAAGGGAAGGCTCCTGAACTTCTAGAGAATTTACTAACTAAAAATAATGAACTCTAAGTACGCATCAATACAAAAAATGTTAAGCTGAAATGTTTTCTTAGATTTTTCTTTATATAACTCTTCTTCTATAAATACATATTCATTGCTAATTTGTTATTAAATGCCATTTTTCACATTTATACCTTGAATGCTTTCAAGACTAAAGCAAAAGAATCATGCTCACAAGAGTCTTCATTCTTATATTTGTTAGTTTTCAAGATTATTGTCCTGTGTAATCTAGTAGCATATTCAAAGAATATACAAGATTTTAGATGCTTAGAATTATAGCCATCTCTATTGACTTTCAGAATTTTACATTTGGCACAGTCTCTGTCAGATTAAAATATTGTACCTAAGCTAACCTGCGAAAACAGTTCTACTGCTTTGTACAATTTTTATAAATAAAATTAAAGCTGAAAATGCAATTTCTCCTGAGCTATAATGTTTCATATTTTTAATAATAATAATACTTGTTACCCCAAAAGAAAAGGAGTAACAAATGAGGAGGGGGTCAGGATTGAGGGGCAGAGAGCCAGTGGGAACAAACAAATTAAAAGCTTAAGGTAAAGTAACTGAAGGAACATAGAGCAGAAGAGAGGGGGAAAAAAACCTAACTTGAAAAAAAATAATATTAGGGACAGATGGAGGAAAATATAAACCTAACTCATAATTTTACATGTGAAAGAATTTAAACATCAAAAAATGAGTGACAGACTGAATAAGAAAACAAAACCCTACACTTTGTTACTTACAAGAAATACTTAAAAAAAACAAAAGACATAAATGAAATAAAACTGAGAAAATAGAAAAATAGAAAAAAATGCACCAAAAGAACAACATCATTTGGAAAAAAACAAAAAATCTGAATTCTCAAGGGAAACTATTAAAAGTAGCATAGAAGAAGGGGGAGAACACCTCTAGACCTTCAGCTATATTATAAAGCAGCAGTCATCAATCATCTGGCATTAATTTAAAAATAGAGAAACAAGATCAAGTAAATAAGGGAGAATTCAGAAGCAACAGAATTCAATAATACAGTATTTGATACAGTGGAAAACATAAATTACCTAGGAAAAAACTCTTTGATTAAAAACTGCTAGGAAAGCAGCGTGGCAGAAATCAGGCTAAACCAGTACCTTCTTTGATGAAGATGTTTTTAAATGTATACAAAGTCCAACACTTAATTCAAAATCAAACACTGCACATGTTTATCTGAGAACTTCATTGCAGAACAGAAAGCATGCACTCTGCAGTGTACATACCCTCAGATCATACGGTGCCAATGAATGCCACCAAAACTCAAAACAGGCCAGTGGAAAAAGTTTAAGAAGCCCTATGGGCGCACTCATTTTAAATGGATATGTGACCTTAATACAAGATGATATGTAAAAAATTTAGAAAAGAAACAGATCATGTACCTCCCAAAGTTACGGGTAAATGATATATTCTTAACCAAATGGGACAGAGGCAATCACAAAAAATAAAAGATAACTTTGATTACCTGAAACTGAAAAGCTGCACAAATGACATTAATGCATCATTGGATTCTTATCCTTGGATAAGAAGGGAAGTAAGTGGTCAAATGTGAAAAAAAAATCTGTACCAAAATTTCCCTAACAAGGGTTTGGTATCAAAGACATATAAACAATAAATATATAGGACACACACACACACACACACACACACACACACACACACACACACATATATATATATATATATAGGCATTCCCCAATAGATATACTGTCAAAGGATATGAACAGTGCTCAAAGTATCCACAACCACATGAAAAAATGTTCCAAATCACTAATACTAAAGAGAAATGCACAATTTCACCTCATACTCTGCAAACTGGCAAAAATACCCCCCAAAATGGCAACAATGTTGGAGGGGTTATAGGCACACTAATATACTGTTGGTGGAGCTGTGAAATGGTACAACAATTTTGGAAAGCATTTTAGAATTATGTAAATAAAGTGACTAAAATGTCCATACTCTGAATCAGAGATTCCATTGGTAATACACCAAAAATTTAAAGCAGCTCTTTTTGTGATAACTAAAAACTGGAAACCAAGTAGGTATCCATCAGCTGAAGAGTCAAACAAATTGTGGTATATGAATATGATGGAATACTACTGTGCTATCAGAAATGATGTTTGTGATGAATACAGAGAAGCATGGAAAGATCTCTAAGAACTGATGCAAAGTGTACGCAGAGCTAAGGAAACAATATACACAGTAATTACAACAATGTAAATAGAAAAATTAGCTACATACCAAAAAATCAAAAGTTAATATAACAAAATTATAGAGTAAGACTCAAGAGATAAAAGAAGATGCCTCCGACTCACCCCTTAATGGAGGTGAGAGATCTAAAGATGTTATACATTGTATATGTTTTGGGACTTTTCCCAACATATTGATCATTGTGCTGATTTTTTTGTCCTCCCTAAAAAATTTTATTATGGGATGGCTCTCTGGAAGGAGAAGAGGCAAAGATATTTGAGATAACTATGACAGTAGAAAGAGAAGATACCATAAAAACATTTAAAAAACAAATAAAAACTTTAAATGGTACTAGATTTTCAAACACGTCTTATCTACTTTTCTGGCAGTCAAGTAACCTGTTTGAATTCTGCCACCGAAGAACTTATATTCAAATGCATACACTGTCAGATGTCAGACATGGTGGGCAGATTGGTTCTGCTGAATTACCTTTTTTTAAAAATCTTTGTTACAAGGGAAAGAGGCATAGATAGGCTGAGAGGAGACATATATTTGGAAATTGATATGATACGAATATAAGCATCCATATAAAAACATTTTCTTAAAATTTACATTTATAGGCAAGAAAGCATCTGAGTCCCTATGCAGACAGTTACATGGAAATACAGAGGGTGAGCAGGACAATAGAACTGTGAGCTATTGTGCTATCCTGGAAACATCATAGTACAGTAGAATGTCTGACTTGGGGGATCAGAATCCCTGGGTTTGGAATCCATAGTCATAACATGGCTAATGCAGAAATTTATTTTGCATATCTATATATATGTGTAACAGGTTTTGTTTTTCTTGCCTTCTCAAAGGGAAGGGGAGGAAAGTGTGGGAGGTGGTGAATTTAGAACTGAAAATAAAACTGAATTCAGAATCTATGGTCACATGGCTGAGTGAGGAAAGCCACGTACCTCTTGGTTCATTTCTTTACCCGTAAAAGGAGTTAATATGGTCACTATACAAAGTTACTGTAAAGAAAGCATGCTGTAGGCCTTACATGCTATTTAAACAAATGATTATCGTAAGTGTCCTACAATATCCTTTGCCTTCTCTTTAGATTTGGATCCAAAACTCTTCCTGTTCCTCTTAAGAAATAAAAGGAATTGATCGTTTCACAATACTACCCAACAAAGACAGCACTGCAGAAAGCACTAGCAATCAAAAATTTATTTCATCCCTGTCAAGTAACCGAATGGTATCAATGACTTAATTACGAACAAATGATGATCCACTGTGCGGGCTAAAGATTTCCACAAATCTTTTTACTATTTTCATAGGCAAATTCTTCAGTATGGGCCGGGTCATGAAACACTCCGATGAAATCTAATTCCAGGTAGAATGGACCATTAACTTTATCAGCCAGGGTGAATCCAATACTACTGATCTGTATTGAGAAAAAAGGGAAAATAATTAAAATCTTGTGCTCATTGATGACAAATTTTTAATTCCCTCGGGTGCTTATTATAGCTGAGTCTTCATGCTTCAGTCTAAGATGTTTCTATGTTCTAATAAGACATGTAAAATCTTGCTAACTCCTAGGAAGCATTTAAAAAGCTCTTGTCCTCTCTTGCAAAGCTAGAGGAGATTATCACTTGCCCGTCCAGGCCACTAGGAAGGTGCACGACAAAAGAATTACGTCTAGCCTGAGTCTGTCACTACTTGCCATGCCCCTGGCCCTTCCATGTTTCAGCTTCCTCATATGTAAAATAATATAATTCTTACTTCACAGAGTTGTCATAAGAGGGTTAAGAGACACCATAAAAATGCAAATGGTAGCAACCTTTCTCCATTCTCTTCACATTCCAGAGAAGGCCTTTTTATAGACTTGTGACCTTGTAACAACTCTGGATTCTGAGCTGCTCTACCCCATTTTAAAGATGAAACATGCTGTTGTGGCTCTACAAAGACGGGAGTAGCACAGTTCCTTCATTTCTTAGTCTACCTTATTAAAAAAGCGACGATAAACTTAGGCCTAAGATTGTCACTTTTCAGGCATAAACAATTATCCTTTGCTATACAAGTAAAATGCAGTGAACACCTCCACTGGCACAGCATTGCCCAAAAAAGACTTCATGGTCCTGCAAATTCACAAAAAACTCACCTGGTCTGTCAGAAGCTGATGCTGACTATCCTGGATCCTCCCCTTACTGGAGAAAAAAAACTTGGAGAAGGGAATCTGCAGTAAGAAAGTACTTATCTCATTACTCACGGCTGAAATGCAGAGAAATCTGGCATTTACTTAGAAGAAATCACACAAGGGGATGATAATTAATTTAAACTTAATTCTAAATTCATACAGTAAGGTAATACTACATTTATATATATAGATAGATCTATCTATCTGTGTGTGTGTATATATATATATATATATATATATATATATATATATATATATATGTGTGTGTGTGTGTGTGTGTGTGTGTATACATATATATACTCACATATACATATATATGTGTGTATGTATATGAATGATGAAGGTCTCCCCCAGTTAATGTGTTACTTCTCTTATACTCCAATTTAAAAAAAATACAAACAACTTCTCTGTAGGCCCTTTGCCAGCCTCACCACTTCTCATCCATCTGGCTATTTTTATCCCTAACAACTTACTTTTCTGAAAATTCTATCTGTAATTACCCAGCTCTAACCACTGAATAAGAAAAAGAAATGTTTATGCTCGCCCACTATTCCCTTAAAATATTTTTGTAGAGTTTATCTCCTTGGTATATAAATTCCATAAAAACAGTTGACTAATCCCAATTTCCTATTCTCCATGTGCACATAATCTCAAAAGCATAGATATACACAGATATGTGCCTCAAGACTTTGCAATGCATAATTCTCTTTTTCTGTTCTCTATATAGGAAAGTGCCCATTCTATTGGGTGTTAAGTTCTAAATAAAAATAAATTTTACAAGCTTATAAAGAGAGTGCAATATAGAGACAGAGTGGGATAAAGTTATACAAATAAGGAAATTTTGTTTACTTAACTAGTAAAAGAAAAAGCTAGTTAGAAACTTTAAACACATATGATTTATATACAGAAGATGATGAGATATTATTCCTTATTAAATAATTTCCCCGTCTTTAATCCTAAATATTTTCCCTCCTTAAAATGAAAGGAGAGGGGAACCATGTGAACATTTAGTACGTTTCCACCACAAACTTAAGCAATTTTAAGTAACACTTGAGAGTCTTGCTCTTTCTCAGCTCACTAAAGGTTAAACAACATCAAAAAATTAATTAAAAGACATCTCATTTCCTCATCAATCTAAAAAGTCTTACTGAGAATAAAATAATTTAAGTCAAGAATTGCCATTTTAAGATTTGTACAGAAAAGGCAAGAAAAACTATTTGCTAAAAAGTATTTACACATAAGATTTCTTTCATTTTGAATGTTTAAAATCACTTCTGGTTTAGGTGAAACACTAATATGTACTAGCTCAGGACTAGAGTATCTTCAGGTCTTCCTAACACACTGGTGATGCTGGCTCTCTGCTTTAACTACAAAGATGAATTATATGGAAATGAACACATTAGCCAATCTGGTTTTAAGTTTTAAGTCCTGCCTCCTTACCACCTGTACAACCTTGTCTAATTTATTCAACCTCTATAAATCTCGATTTCCTAATCTGTAAAATGGGAATAAATACTACCTGGCCCTACCCAGCTCCAATGTAATAATATATGTGAAAGGTTCAACCAATCAACAAGCATTTACTAAACACCTACTGTGTGCCAGGCACTGCACTAAGTAATTGTGTGGAAATATAAAGCAAGCACTTACAAGTGAAAGGAAATATTATTACTAGTTTAAAGAGATGGGGTGAGAAATGAAAAACAATGAAAAACAATCTCATAAAGTAACATCCCCTGCCCTTTTGTTCGTATTCCTATGAACTGATAGAATTTTGTTCCATAAAATTTCAAAAACTTTTATCTTTGAGAAACTTATTTCTCTTCCTTGAGAACTTAACAGTGCCATTCATTGCGCAGAGATGGTTCAGAGTTGCTATGATATAAATTATATGTTAAAAAAAAATCTATTTGTGCATTTGGCATTGATGTAAATGACTATGACTTGGCACATTCATGAATATCACCTTTACCTAATTATATCAATATACTCACTCCCATCATGACATCATACTGAGTGTTATAATATATGTGTCATAAGGGCAAAGGTCAGTTCTTTAATTCTCCAAATAAAGCAGTTCCACACTCTACCAGTAGAGATTAAGACAAAGAAAACTGAGATGCAGCCATGATTCCAAAGGATCTCAGTTCCAGAACCCAGAGAAAACTTGTTGTTACCTTGACCTCCTGCCAATACGGCCCCCCGCGCGTGAACATGAAGTAACTATGCAGATGCTGACTTTTATGGACCAGGTCCGTGTCTGTTCTGATATTCACCATCCAGGGCCGCCCGTCCCCACGCACACGGAGATAGAGGGTATTAAAGTTGGACCAATCATAATACTTCTTCCTCTCAAAAGCACCCTAAAGGCATAGAAAACAGTTAAGTCAATGTAATATATTAATCGATAATTTTAATTATATAGCCTAATATTTATATTGATAGTGACCGCACTATCCACTAGCTGTGAAATATGGATCACCATCTAAAATAATCAGAAGTAGGTATTTTATCTTTCTTGCAGGAGGAACCATTCTGGGCTTTCTTCAAATCTACTAATATTGGGCCACAATGAAAACAGAACACTGAACAGTTATTACTCTCTGAGCACAAGAATGGGTCTATATTTCTGAATTTATATAATTCTTTCCTGCCCCATTCTCTGGAGTAAGAGTCACTGAATCCACGGACTCTTTATAATATGCTTATCTGTGGTTCTCTGTCTCTACTAGATTGTAAGATTCTGCAGAGTAGAGAATGTCATTTTTCATCTTTCCATCCTTATGTATTGCCCATAGAAAGTACTTAATAAATCTTTGTTGTTAAAATTAATTGAATATTCAGCATGGGCAAACCACCTTCCACTGAACAATGCTTTGCCTTTTTTAAATTTTTTTTAACAATTTAACATTTATTTTTTAACAAATACTTTACAAACAACTTTGAAAGCCTTAAAAACTTTGATAAAAACTATGCTCTACCATGGTTCCTGAGGGCTGATGATGAGGCATGCTACCTACACCTCCTAACAGAGAAGTAGACGATAGGCAGCCACTGAATTTTCTTGAGTAAGAAAGTAAAATGGTCAAGCTGGTACTTAGAAGAATTATTTTGGTGGCTGTGTGGAGGTCAGCTAAGAGGAGGAAAAGACAGGAAGCTAGGAATTCAATTAAGAGATGGCAATAATGGTCAAGGGATGATGAGAATGCGGTCAAGTTAGCGAATGGAAGGAGAGGATCCAAGAGATGTTGCAGAAGTAAGCTGGACAAGACTTGGCAACGATCTGGAAACAGGAAAGTCAACGAGAAGGCAGAGTACAGGACGACCCCAAGCTCAAACTTCAGAGTAGCGATATGATACACCAAAACTGAAGCAAGTAAGTTCCTACCAGGGTGTCTCCCGATCTGCTAAGAATTATCCAGGTGCAACCCAAACCAAGTGTGTGAGTCTGGTGCAGGACAGCCCTAACCAATTCCTCAGAAGATTATGAAGATCTGGACTCCCTCTAAGAAGAGCCACAGGTGGGCGGAGGGATCCTTGGTTCAAAGCTGAGTCAGGGGCCCACAAAACAACACAAACTGAAATCTTCATCCACCTTTTCTAAAACCACCCTGGAAGTTTTAGAAACGGGGTTTTTCTGACACTGGAATGACCTATTCTGGCCCAAATGACCAAGCTAGAAAATAAGAGCTAGTCAGCTAATAACTTGGGACTTTCTACACTACTTTAAGAATGCTATTTTCCCTTTAATTTCAGTGGTATAAACGTATCCCTCAGTATAAATTAGAGTCTTCTGCTCAGGATATTCTGTGTATTTCCCTCACCATAAATGAAAGTGATGTTCTACAATGGAGACTGCAGAGAAGGGGACTTCAGAAAGTCAAAGAGCTTGACTCTCTCACCTACCCTTGGAATCCTGGATGTCAGTGCACAGTATCCACTTCGCTGAGTCTCCCCATCATGAGGAATTTCAGTATTGAGAATCCCATAGAAGAGTGCGCTTTGGTTATTGCTGGACATTTTCAGGAAGGCTTTGCTTCTGCCTCCTATTGTCCTGTCCGATGTCACCAGCCACTTATTCAAATCTTCATCACTGCGAAATTGCCACATTACCCTAGTATTTTCCAGTAAAACTTGATGCAAAGGGCGACCTTCAGGTCCTATCCAACGGTCCACCACCTCCTTTGCTAAAAGTTTAAAATGGTCTTTTATCTCAGCCCTAATTGCTCTGTCAAAAATAATTTCAACCTTTTCCTTAGGTGAAATTAGGTCTAAACCAACCTCACCCTTAGTTTGTTTTTCCAATACGCCTTCAGTCTTTTCCTCAGGGGAAGATCTGTCTGAAGCAGCCTCTGTTTTTTTAATACTACTACTGTACAGTCGGGAGGGAGAGTCAGAAAATCCAGGCCCCAGCAAAAAGCATCGTGCAGCATCTTGCATCCCGCTCAATTTGGGAAAATGAATGCCATTTAGCAGCTTCTGAAGTAAAGCCATGGTAGAAGCAATTCAAATCATAAAAATTCTCCAGAATTCATCAGGGAAAAGATTTTCAGCTACAAGTCCAGCTCTACCTGTAACAACAGAAAAAATACAGAGGTTACCAAATTAGCAATGAATTTATCCTTTCTTTCAAATGTAACCAGAATCTGTAAAATGCAACACAATAACCCACATCTTCCTGAGCCTAAGGTTAACTGGAAATCATACAATCGTCTTACTAAGTTCCATAAAACATAAAGAAAATTGAGATGGTAAAGTGGAAGGAAACAATGCAAGTGAGATCCTGTTAGTCTCTCCAAACACATCTATAAAACGTACTGAACCAAATCCTAATGGAGTAGTTCAGAAAATATCATAGCGAGTCCTTTGCCAGGCCCAGGTCCGCACAGGAAAACAGAGAGGTTGGTATGACACTAGGAGGAGGCCATATACCAGCACAAAAGGAAGTCCCAGACCCACAATGGGGCACAGAGATGCCAGCTGGCAGTCTAGTTGCACACTCTCCAATCCCAGGGCGAAGATCCAGAACAGAATATGAAGGGTATCTGTGCACAGTAGTGCTGTTTCCCAGGAGGGAGGCCAAGGGTGCTATCAAGATAGAAATTCAGTGGAAATTGAGAGGAATGCCCATCCATTGGGGAATGACTGAACCAGTTGTGGTATATGAATGTAATGGAATACTATTGTGCTCTAAGGAATGATGAGCAGGAGGACTTCAGGAAAACCTGGAAAAACCTGTAGGAACTGATGCTGAGTGAGGGAAGCAGAACCGGGAGAACATTGACACAGTTACAGCCACACTGTGTGATGACTAACTTCGACAGACTAGGCTCTTCTCAGCAATGCAAGATTCTAAGACAGCTCCAAAAACTCATGATGGAAAGTGCTTCCACATCCAGAGAGTCTGAATGCAAATCCAACATACTATTTGCTATCTTTCTTTGGTTTTGTTTCTTCTTTCTAATGGCTCATTCCATTGGTTATAATTCTTTGCAACACAAATTAATGTTTAATATGAATGTATAGGTAGAACTTACATCAGATTACATGCTTTCTTGGAGAGAGGGGAGAAATTTTGAAATTCAAAAAGCTCGAGGAACTGAATGTTGTAAATTAAAAATAAATTCATTTTCTAAGAAGCCAGCACCAGCAGCAGTGTGGCTGAGACTCCAAGGGCCCAGCGTCTAGCCCTGCCTGCAGAATAACCAGGGCAGAAACCAAAGGGAAGTCTACACTTCTGCCCCTGTGAACCACTACAACCGTCCAGCTGGCTGACAAGGGCTGAATCCGGCAGCGGGCTGCCCGTGCTCGGACCCAAGCCCAAGTCAGATCAGGGGAGCACTCCGGGGGCACTGTGCCTGAGATCCTGGGGTAATACAACCCTCCCTAACCCCAGTAAGCAAGAACACTACCGGCTCTGACCTCCCCTGCCACAGCAAGTCGGAAATAGGGGATTTAAAACTCCATTAATAAAAGAACGGGTAATGGAAGGCGCTTTAGATGGGGAGTCCTGAGTTCGAATCCTGCCTCCGTCATTCCCTAGTTACTACCTCTGTGACCTTGACCAGGTCATGCCACCCCAGGGGCCTCGTGGTGTGCTCACCTGTAAAAGGAGGACGTGGGCAGGAAGACTTCTGCGTCCTTCCCAGACACAAATCTAGGCTCCTCCGACAAATGAGAGCCACGTCCGGGCAGTGGAGATCCGCAGGCCGCAGCTTAGGGGTTCCTAGGGGACCGGGAGCCCGGCACCCCCTTCCCCGGCCCAGTCTGGGGTGCGGGGCTGACACCTAACTCTCCCGGATCGTCCTCCTTCCGAGGCCGGAAGTCCGTGGTCCGACACCTATCGCGTTCCCCCAAAGCCACCTCACGTCGTTCTCCTTCCCTTCTCCGGGCACAGCTCACCTTCCCTCTCGATCCTCTCCCGGCTTCAAAGAGTGACTTCCGCCCGCACCTGCGTCCTACGTAGATTCCGGTCCGCCGCCGCACGAACCCCCGAGCAAAAAGAGTTCCGCCCATGGAGATGGCTGATGGATGACGCCCAATCACGTCAGAGCTGGGGTTTTTTTTTTAGTGCCCTGCTAGAAAGATTATGTATAAAGACCGCTAGGTGGCGCAGGAGATAAAGCGTTGGACACGAAGCCAGACTGACCTGAGTTCAAGTTCAGAAGGAGAACCTCCCCCCCCCTCCACGCTGGCCGTGCCAGTCAGGGCAAACCTGTGGCTGCCTCAGTTTCCCCATCTGTAAAATGGGGATAATAGGAGCACCAACCGTCGGGAGTATTTTGTGACGATCCAATGAAGTAATCATTGTAAAGAGTCTGGAAAACGTTAAAGTGCTAATTATCATTAATTACAGTATTAATTACAGTATTACCGTTACTGTTAAATGCTAACTCTTCCCCTGGGGTCCTCCACGTGCTTCATGTTTTCTCTGTCTTTCCTCTCTCAATTTCAATCTTTTAACAAATTTTGTTTATTTTATTAAATTTTATCTTTTTGAGTCAAAAAATTCAATTTCTGCCTCTCCCCCACCAATTCCATCTCCATAAAAAAAAAATATTTTATTGTCTAATCAGGCAAAATCCTCCTCACCCTCCCATTTTTTCCCTTATAGCGTTATAGTAAGTCTTACTGTTTTGGGCAATAAGCCCAAATTCTTTGCCTCTTGGAATATTATATTTCAAGTTCTTTTCTCTCCTTTTAGTTGCGGCTGCTCAATGTGTGATTCTGATTGTAGCTCCGTGGTATTTGACTTATTTCTTTTTTGGCTGCTTACAAGTATCTCTTTTCCTTTGATCTGGAAACTCTGGATTCTGACTATGAGATCCCTGGAAGTTGTCACTGGGAGGTTTGTTCCAAGAGGTGACTGCTGGATTCTTCAGAGATCTGGACAGTTTTTTTTTCTTGACATAAGACATCTAGACTCTTTTTCTTGGTCATTATGTTCATATAGTCCAATGATTCTTAATTTTTTTCTCCTCAATCCCATTTCTAGGTCGGTTGTTTTTGCTATTTTTTTCAGTATTTTTATATTTTTTTTAATATATTTTTTGTTACCTCATGAAGTTATTGGCTCCTATTTGGTCCATTTTAATTTTCAAGGAGTTTCTTGATTAGGCAAAGTTTGGAAGCTGTTGTACCACGCTGTTCATTCTCTTTCCAATTCTTTCTTACATAGCTCTCATTTCTTTTCCAATTTTTTCCTCAAGCACTTTTTTTTAGCCTTTAAAAGAATATTTTTGCTGTGTTAAACTAAGATGCAAATTTACTCTTTTTTTAAAGCAGGATGCTATTTTTTCTTTTTGATTGATTTTTTAAAATCCAATTATAGTTTGTTTGTAGGTCCACATTGTCCCCTTTCCAACTAACCCCCACCCACATTGAGAAAGCAAGAAAAGTGAAATGTTACAAACAGCAGAATCAAAAAAATCAAATTCCTGCATTGACCATGTCCAGAAAATGTCTCATACAGAGTCCATCCCCTGGTCTGTCAGGAAATAGGTAGGAAGCTATTTTTTTTAAAGAGCTTATATACATATTATTTATTTATTTATTTTCCAGGTGTCACTAATTTTTTTAATTTGTTTACAGCTTTCTACAATCACTTCTATAAGTCTTAGATTTTCTCCGCCTCCTTCCCCACAATGGCGTGCAATCTTATATGGGTTCTACACATACATTCTTATTAAACATATTTTCACTTTAGTCATGTTGCATAAAAAAATTAAAATGAATGGGAGAAACCCAAATGAAACAAAACATAACACAAGAGAAAAGATTCTGCTTCATTCTGCAATCCAATTCCATAGTTCTTTCTCTGAATGTGGAAGGTAAGCACTTTGATTTCATCTATAAAAACATTTTTTAATTCTTTCTTCATCTCTTCCAGGAATTCTATTTGATTTTTTGTCCAGTCTATGTTTTTCTCTGAAATGTTACTTGTATATGTTTTTAATTTATTCTCTTTTTTTGCATTTGTGCCTTGACATGGTTGTTTGTTTGTCCAGTCTTCCATTCTACTTCCTGCCTTTGAAGCTGACGTTAAGTCTCTGTGGCACTCTGTTCCTATTTCTGCTTTCTTAGGTTATTGAGGGTTTTCGTATTCTAGGATCTCAGGGATAGGCTGGAGAGCTGAAAGCTTCCAGTGTTCCCAGAGTGATCCCATCCAGGGCAGAGTCTGATTGCTGCTTCCCTGATCTGAGCTCTGCAAGTTCCTAACTTAGGTTTGGGTCTGAGTAAGAGCAGCCTGCTGCCGGATTCAGCCCATATCAGCCAGCTGAACAATTGTGGTGGTTCACAGTGGCAGAATTGTAGGTTTCTCTTTTAGTCTGGGATTTCTGCCCTGGTTCTTCTTCTGCAGGCGGGGCTAGATGCTGGAATTGAGTCTCTACCCTGTTCCTGGAGGCTAAACCAGGGGAGGGGAACCTGTAGTCTTGAGGCCACATGTGGCCCTTTAGATCCTCAAGTACCCTTTGACTGACTCCAGACTTCACAGAACACAACACAAATACCTTTTGTTTTATGGGACAAATGTGGCCTCAAGGCTGCAGGTTTCCCACCCCTGGTCTAAGCTGTACCTTAGTTGCTGCAGCTTACTTCTGAACTGAATAAATTTTCTTCTTTCTTGGCCTACCACCTAAACACCACTTTCATATTCAGGCTAGATTTATGACTGTAAAATCAAGTTACCTAACATACACAGGATGGCGTGCTACCACAGGTTCTTAGATTTACACATATATAGCATTCATTTAGTTCAGGGGAAAGTCAGCACTTTGAACTTCAGAGAAATACAGATCAACAGACAGTGCTTCCAGTTGCCCTGGCATAAGCAATACATACTTCACAGATCAATACACAGATTGTATGTGTCTGACCATACAAAATAGTTACCAGAGAGAGAAGCACCAACATCTGGGTTTTCAAAGTGGGGGAGCTCCTTAGCAGCTGCCCAGAGTCTCCCCTGATCAAACAAAACATTTCCAAACAGTAAGCCCCAAAGTAAAACCTCATCTCAGAGTACTTATACCTTTTTCAGAGGCAGAGGGTATCACAACCCTTGAGAACCCAGGGCCTCATTACAAAAGGTATGGGCCTTCCTACAAATCTTGCCAGGCCCATTATTCAATCAGAGGTACTTGATTATACTAAAGGAAAAACAGCAAAAGATCCTACTTTGTTTGCCATTACAATGACTCAACTAGTAGTGGGCTACAAATCTGCTAGCTGGTAAGTTTCCCCATCACAGTGATGCAGTATGAGTCTGACATTCCCCCTTTCCCAGTACATGGCTTTCTCTTGGGTACTGGAGTGTTCTGTTCTAGTATGTTCCTGTCCTACTTAAGCTCAGCACAACATCAGTGTCTGTAAACATCTCTTTCTGTCTCTCTATGCAAAGCTGGGCTGGACAAATGACTCACTGAAACTTTTTCAGGATTTTCCCATTGGGATTTTGTCTGATCCATTTTTTATATATGTTTAGAGAATATTTGTAGAGAAGAACTCAGCTTCATCAGTTCCTACCATTCTGTCATCATGGCTTCATCCTTCAATTTAATGGCTTCCTCCATTTCGATTTAACAAATATGTACTAAATACCTATGTTTAGCAAAACAAACATTTTAGGTGACTATATCTCCTCCTGTCATAATTTTTGCCTTAACTACCACTTGCCCTCAGACCTGGGTGGGTATAATCCAGGACCCTTTTGCCCAAAATCCCTAGCAATAGCAACACTCTCCAAACCACTCTCTCTTCTTCCAATCCAGACATAGTCCATGAAGCAACCCCTGTGGAGATGACACTCATCAATAGTCCTTGAAAGTTCAATAACATCTCTACCCCAACTTCCTCAAAAACCTGAACTACTCCTAAGATTTTTATCATTATTAGGGCAGTTAAAAGGAGTTTACATAGACAAGAGGGTATGGGTGTGAGTTGGGAAGATCATGGGAATGAGCTTACAAAAACTGAAGGGGTGGGTGAAAAACAGGGATGCAGTAGGAGAAGAGTGAATAGAGAGGTAGAATGGAGAAAATTTTCTCACAAAAAGAGGAGCTCAAGGAAGAGCTTTTACAAGGGAGGGAAAATGAAGAGGTGGCAGGCAACGGTTGAACCTCTCATCAGAACTGGTTAAAAGAGGGAAGAACATATGCATATATATATATATATATTTATACACACATACACACACATACATATATATTTGTATACATATACATCTATACATATACATATATATATATATATATACATATATATGTATATATATATATATATATATATATATATATATATATATATATATCTCCACTCAGTAGTATATAGAAATGTAACTTACGCAATAGGGAATGGAAGGAGAAGGTAATAAGAGAGGAGTGGGGGAAGAGGAGAGATGATAAAAGGAAGGACGATTAAGGGAGACAGTGGTTAGAAGCAAAATACACTTTTGAGGAGGGAGAGAAAAAGAAGCAGAAGAAAATGGGATGAAAGGAAATACACAGTTTATAATCATAATTATGGATGTAAATGGGATGAGTTCACCCATAAAATGGAAGCAGATAGCAGAATGGATTAGAAAACAGAATCCAACAGAGTATTATTTACAAGAGACAAACATGAAACAGAAAGACACACAGAGTTAAGACAAAGAGTTGAAACAAAAATCTAATATGCTTCAGCTGAAGTAAAAAAAAAGCATGAAGTGAAAGCAAAAATAGACCTAATTAAAAGAAATAATCAGAAAAACTACATCATGCTAAAAAGAATAATGAAGCAAAATCAAAAATTTTTACAGGTGTTTCTTTGCTAAAGACCTCATTTCTAAAATATATACATGGTATAGAACTGAGTCAAATATATAAAAATAAGAACCATTCCCCTATTAATAAATGATCAAAGGATATGAACAGGCAGTTTTCAGATGAAAAAATCAAAAGCTATCTATAGTCATATAAAAAAATGCTCTAAGTCACTATTGATTAGAGGAATGTAAATTAAAACAACCACCTCACACCTGTTAGAAATGACAAATGTTGGAGTAGGTGAAGGAAAAACGGGTATGTTAATGAAATACTGATAGAGTAGTGAACTGGTCTAACCATTGTGGGGAATAATTTGGAACTATGCCCAGCAGTCTATAAAACTATGAATACCTTTTCACCTGGAATATCACCACTGGATCCAAGGAGATCAAAGAAAAAAAAGAAGCACTTATATGTACAAAAATATTTAGAACAGCTCTTTTTTGTGGTGGCAAAGAGTTGGAAATTGAGGGAATGCCCTTCAATTAGGGAATGACTGAACAAGTTGTGGCCTATGACTGTGAAGGAATACTATTTTGTTATAAGAAATGACAAGGGAGGTGGTTTCAGATCGATATGAACTGATGCAAAGTGAAGTGAGGAGAATCAATAAATCAATGTACACAGTAAGAGTAATGTTGTGATGATGACCAACTGTGAAAGACTTGGCTACTTTGATCCATACAATGACCCAAGACAATTCCAAAGGAAACATGATGAAAAAATGCTATCTACCCCCAGAGAGAGAACTGATCAACTTTGAGGACAAATTGAAATATAATTTTCTCACTTTTTAAAAAAATATGACTAATATGGAAATGTGTTTTGCGTGATTTCACATATATAATTGATAGATTGCTTGTCTTCTCAGTGGGTGAGGGAGGGGTGATGGGAAAGGAGAAAATTTGGAACTCAAAATTTTAAAGGAAAAAAATGTCAAAAAGATAATTAGTTGAAATGTTTTAAAAAAATGTAATTCAAAAATTTTTTTTTAAAAAGTTTGCATTACTGGAAGACCCAGAAAAGGAAGTTCTTGTTACCAAAGTCCTTATCTTAGGTACAAAACTCTTTGAAAAACAGAGTAGAATCACTCCTAGTTTAGTCTAAAATATATTTTTTCAGCTATATTTCCTGATCGACAAGACCTATGTTCTTGTTGTTCCCTCTCCAAAAAATATGAGATACTTTGTTAAAAGTTTTGCTAAAATCAAAGTAAATTGTGTCCACATTACTTTCCTCATATATCTATTGGGAAGTAAATAGCATGTTTATTAGAAATCCTTTGAAATTGTGGTGAGCCATTGTGTTCATCTGAATAATGAAGTCTTTCAAAGTCTTTTGAAAACCTTTACAATAAGGTTGTTATTATACAAATTGTTCCCATTGTTTCTGCTCACTTCACTTTGCATTAGTTCATATAAATTTTCATAGGTTTTTCTGAAACTATTTCTTTTATTATTTCTTAAAGCACGATAGTATTCTCTCATTCATATGCCATAACTTGTTGGATGCCTCAAATGGTGAACATCTCTTCATTCTATCTCTTTGCCACCACAAAAGAGCTATTAACAATATTTTTGTGCTTATGAATCTACTTTTTATCCAGTACCAAATTGTTTGGATGATTACAGCTTTGTGGTGTCATTTGAGATATTGAGTGTTGTGCTATTACATTTGATATTGTGGTACTTGCTAGACGCCTTTCCTTCCCATTTTAAAAATTGATTTCCGTAATATTTTTGACTTTTTGTTTCTCCAGATGAATTTTATTAGTATTTTTTCTATCTCTATAAAGTAATTCTTTGGTAGTTTAATTGGTATGGCACTGAGTACATAAATTAATTTAAGTAATATTTTCATTATTCTTATATTGACTTGGCCTACCTATGAGCAATTAATATTTTTCCAGTTATTGAGATCTGTTTTTATTTGTGTAAAGAGTGTTTTATAATTGTGTTTGTATAGCTCCTGTATGTGTCTTAGCAGGTAGACTCCCAAGTATTTTATACTGTCTATAGTTATTTTAAATGAAATTTCTCTTTCTGTCTCTTCCTGCTGGGTTTTGTTTGATGGTAGATAATAGCAGAAATGCCAATGATTTTTGTGGGGCTTTTTATATCTTGCAATTTTAACAAAGTTGCTAATTGTTTCAAGAGTTTTTAGAACTCTCTAGTGTTCTGTATGTAAACCATTACACATCATCTGCAAAAAGTGTTAGTTTTGTTTCTTCTTTGCCAGTAATTATTCTTTCAATTTATTTTTCTTGTCTTATTACTAACATTTCTAGTACAATATTACATTTTAATGGTGATAACGGACATCCTTGCTTAATCCCTAATCGTATTGAAAAAGGTTTCTTGTGTATCCACTTTACAGATAATACACAGAAATAAAAGTAAGGCGAGTGGCGAGGTCGCTGTCTTTGTTGACTAACTGAATTTCTAGCCTTTCATATATCTTGATAACCCAAAAAACTTTCCAGGCTTTAAAAAAAATGCTAAGTAAATTTATTAAACTCAATGATTAAAGTCATCAGAACATATTTTCCTGAAAACTTAAATTATTTTGTATTAAAAAAAGATAAGGAAAACACACAGTTTAACCACAGATGCTGTGGTATTCCAGTTTCTCTGCAAGTAGAGATAAAAGGATGGAGATTTTCATGCTATTGACACTAATAACTCATTATTCACCAATACCAAACACTAGTCACTTTCTAAATTAGCAGCATTATAATCAAAATTATCCTTTCCTTACTCCCAGCTTTCATTTATCCCTGCCTTGGAACAAAGATTCATCTGACTTCTATCCTGTTGCCAACTTCCAGAGATCTGATACGCCAAGATGATGATCTGTTTTCAGACAGCTGTTTTCCACTTAGCTTATTTTCTTTTCCTGCTTGTCCTTCCTTCCTCTTTTCCTTTTAAAAGGGTTCTGCATGAAACTTAGCCTTCCTAACAGGAAAGTCTGTTATGAAAAGCATGCGATTTTCCTTTTGGTCTTTTCTTGTCCCCTCCTGGTTTTGATCTGATGGACACTTTCATTTAGCTTTGTTTTTCCTTGAACAGCTGATCCTAGAGTGAAGATCATTATCATGTTAAGGTTGTTTTTTTTCTGTCAGTAATTTTAATAACTGTAATATATCTAAGACATTATTACTTTCTTGATTTTCTTGGAAGAATTTTTTTAGGGAGTAATTTCTTTTTTTTCCCCTCAGCACAATAGTATTCCATCACATTTGTTTACCATAACTTGCTCACATTCAGCCATTTTACAATTCATGGCTACCTCCTCAGATCCTCATTCTCTGCCACCTCATAGGTCTATAATTTTTTTTTACACATTATTAGTTTGTTTTGCTTAGGACTAATCTTTCTTTTAATCCACCTTCCCTCTCTTTTCCCTGTTTTGGGTTTTTTTTTTAACATTCATATTAAAAATATTTTCACATTAGTCATGTTGTAAAGAATTAGAACCAATGGGAGGAACCTTGAGAAAGAGGAAACAAAACAAAACAGAGCAAACAGTCTGTTTTGATCTGCTTTCAGACTCCAAAGTACTTTCCTTGGAGGTGGACAGCATTTTCCATCATGAGTCTTAGGTGTTGTCTTAGATCCTTGCATTGCTGAGAAGAAGTAAGTCTATCACAGTTAGTCATCGCACAGTGT
Organism: Potorous gilbertii; assembly: GCA_028658325.1. Taxonomy (NCBI): domain Eukaryota; kingdom Metazoa; phylum Chordata; class Mammalia; order Diprotodontia; family Potoroidae; genus Potorous; species Potorous gilbertii. The sequence continues at coordinate 21,850,952 of CM053774.1, forward strand.
GGTTGTTATTGTGTACAGTGTTCTCCTGGTTCTGCTCATTTCACTCTGCATCAGTTCATGAAGCTTTCCAGGTTTTTCTCAAGTCTGCCTGTTCACCATTTCTGATAGCACAGTTACATTCATATACCACAACTTGTTCAGCCATTCCCCAGTTGATGGGCATCCCCTCAATTTCCAATTAAGGAATAATTTTATCTGAGCACTTTTCTCCTTAAGTAAATTTAACAGGTTTCTGAGTAGTTTCCTCATTTCATCCTCTTTAAGGCAGTATGTTTTTTGCCCACATAGATCTGTCTAGATGCAGCTCACAGAGAGGCAAGAATAGCTGTCTCTTGAGTTCTTACCCTACTTCCTACTCCTAATCTACAAGGGAGACTGATTCCTGCCAGAAAAAGGAATAAGGAGGTTGGGGGCAGAGGCTGGAGAAAGGGGAACCTAGCTAGAAATATGTCTATCTGCTCCCCTAAAAGTTGTTCATCTAGGGGAGATTTTTACTCTCAAACAGAATACCTAACTCTTCATGATCCTGCGTACTATAGTATGCCAATCCTGTCCATGGAATTTTCTTGGCAAAGATACTGGAGTGGTTTACCATTTCCTTCTCCAGTAAATTAAGGCAAACAGAGGTTAAATGACTCGCCCAGGGTCACAGAGCTAGTAAGGGTCTGAAGCCAGATTTGAACTTAGGTTCTTCTGATTACTCATTGAGCCATCTAGCTGCCTCTAGTCAGAAAGACCTGAGTTCAAATCCAAACAAAGACACTTACTAGCTATGTGATCCTGGACAAGTCACTTAACCTTTGTTTGCCTCCGCTTCCTCATCTATAAAGAGGGGATAACAGTAACATCTAACTCCCAGGGCTGTTGTGAGAATCAAATGAGATAAGAATTATAAAGTGCTTAGCACACTTATATAGCAAAGACTATATAAATGTTAGCTGTCATCATCATCATCATCATCACTGTCCTCACCATTGTAAGCCGTGGATAATGCTGGCTACTCTACATGTTGCTTTCTTTCCAGAGTCTTTCTCTCCCATCAGGGACCTAAAGAGAGGCTGGAGTCATGCGTCTTCTCTCAAAGCTGGAAGCCACAGAACAAAGCTTTCTCCAAGCTTTCATCGACTTTACCCCTCATATAGGCAAAAATTACTGCCTAATTACCAGTAAGGAGAGTCTTATTCAGATAGGCTTTGTGCTGTAAGTTAAGCCTGCTTCCAATGTCCCCATAATGGTAGACTACATTGGATTTTATGATAATACTGTAAAAAAGTTCAGGTAGATGGATTCCATAGCCTACGGCGTTTTGTGTTGACTGTCATTTAATTTATTATTGTGCCTGGTGCTGCTGGCCCATGAAATGGAGACATAAAGAAGAGCTGGAACCTGAAAGTGGAACCCTAGAATTTTAGCCCATCCAAAACTGGGCCTGTGGTACACTTATTAGGCAATGTGAAGTCACTATAGATTTTTTTGAGTTGAGAAGGGATGTGATCAGATTTAAGATCAAAGGGAAGGAGAATCAGTATGGGGAGACCGTGTCTAGCAGAGTAGCCCAGGTCGGGGGTAACCAGGGTGATGGAAGTGAGAAAAGAGAAAGGGGTCAGATTAGGGAGAAGTTGAGTGGGTGGAATTGACTGATTGAACAGGAGGGAAAAGGAAAGATCAAAGGTAACCCAGTTATGAACATGAGGCACAAGATAAATGGTGGGGCCACTAATAGAAGCAGTAAAGTCAGAAAGCAGAGCAAGTTTAGGGAGAAAAGTAATGAACTTAGTATGAGACATGATGAGTTTGAGGTGCTTGATAAGACAGCAAAATGGAGATATCCTTCTGGACTTCAGAGGAGGAGTCAACCCTGAAAATGATGATTTGAAAAAGATCTTCCTACAATTAAAAGTTGAAGCTGGAAGTAAATGAGATTGCCAATGGGGAGAAGAATACAGAGAGAAGGGAGGAAGTTCAAAGACAGAGCCTGGGAGAACATCTACATTAAGAGATTAGGAAGATGAGGCATCAGTGGGAAAAGACACAAAGAATGGTTAGATAGGGTGGAGAACTAGAAGAGTGTGGTATCTCTGAAGCCAAGGAAGGGAAAGGAACGTGAAGGCAAATGTGGCCAGAACTGGGGAAGGAGACTGAGCGAAAGTGAATGTATCAGGAGACCAAAGGCATCCACTCAAGTCAAGCTTATATGTGCGCTAGGCACTACGCTAAGCAGTGAGGGGTCAAAGAAAGACCCAAAAAAATTGGGGGAAAAAGACATGCCATTTTAGAAAAATATTGAGTGGCTAGCATGGCAACTTTGTTTTTTCCTCTTAGAGGAGCTTTCTAGTCCATCATCCAAGCCCTAACTGTTGAAACTCCCCATAATTAGCTTTTCTTGTATGATAGAGCAACAGACCAGTTAAAGGCATCAGAATAATGCTGATTGACTGCTCACTCTAAGTCATCCTGAACAACTGTACCCTAGATGCCTGATTGCCACCAACAAGTAGTCCTCTTGAATACCTAGGAAACTTCTGTTTCTTTCAGTTTGATTACTGACTTCCAATCTACTGATAGCTAACGGGTGAGATTCTCCCTGGGGTCTTAGGAATCCAGGCGAGAAATTCCCCAACACAGCAACTGCCCTCAAAGGAAAGCTCACATTCTGATGGAGGAGACAATGGGCAAGCAACTATGTATATGCAAGATATGTACAAGGAAAACTGGAGGCAATCTCAGGAGAAAGGTTCTGGCATTCAGGGGGTAGGGCAGGGAGGAAAGGCTTCTTGCAGAAAATAAGATTTGAATTGAGACTTAAAGGAAGACAAGGAAGCCAAGGGACAGAGATGAGGAGGCTTTGTGGACTGCAGGCCATACAAGAACAGGGAGTGGGCAGGCTGCAGTTTGCTTGTTCCCTGATCTAGAACCAAAGGCTCTTAGCTCTAGATGGATAAGGCTTAGGGGTCAGTCAGTGAAATAGGGAGATAGATTGCAAATGGAGCATCCTATGGGTTCAACATCAAAAAGGCCAGTCTCAGCAGAGATCACAGTAAGGGGAAACCATGGGTCTGATATGAGTGGGAAAAATAGAAGGATTGGAGTAGAAGGATTGGATCAAAGAGTAGAATTTCAAGTTTTGAATCTTTTAGATGATACCATCCCAAGAGAGGGTGGGTTAGAAGAGGTCAAACTGGATTTGAGTTTCATGCTTCTTAGTCCAAAGACTTCATTCATCCAAACACTTCCTCACCTAATCTGTCCAGATTTCTCTCTCTCTCTTCCCTAATACCACATCCTCAGCCCTAGTTAGGGCAGAGCCAAGAGAAGCATGGAAAAATTTCCATGAACTGGTGCAGAATCAAGTAAGGAGAACCAAGAAAACAATATACACAATGATCCCACCAATGAAAATAGCAAAAAATGGTATATATGACTTATTTTCACTTCACTGGCCAAATCCTTCCAAAGAGATGGAAACAGAGGCAAAGCAGAGAAAAGTTTTAGCGTCAAGAAGGAATCTGAAGGAACTTTCATCAAGCTATGATAGAAGGACAAATGAAGTGCTGGACAAGGTGAAGAATTCTGGGAAGGAGCTTTTTAGATACCTGAAGGGGGAAGAAGTCAACCCTAGAAAGGATAGCAAAGCTGTCCTAACTGCTTATGGGTTAGGATGTATTCTTTTGTATTTTCTCTCTGGTGAAATAAAGCCTATCCTATTTTTCCTGTGTTGTTATCCCAAATGCTTTCTCAGAAGGGGAGTCTTCTTCTCTTTTTGTGGAGATCTAGAAATAATCTAAATTCTGATGTTCCCATGGGGAATCCTAGATAGGGGCATGAATCAAAGGGAATATTTTGTAATATGCCTCTAATATGGAACCTGATCTATCTAAGGCTAAGAGCCTTTGGTTCTAGGCCAGGGACAAGCAAACTGCAGCCTGCCCACCACCTGTTCTTGTATGGCCTGCAGCCCACAAAACTAAGAATGGTTTTTATATTTTAAAATGTAACAAAACTTTATTTACAAATGTAAAAATCATTCTTAGCTAATGGGCAGTAGTCCATAAAAATAGGTGGTAGACCAGATTTGGCTATTGGCCAGAAGTTTGCCCACCTCTGTTCTAGGTCAGTGGTTAGCTCTAAATACTTGCACTAATTACTTCATGGGCTTATGGGGAATGTACTTTCTAAACCCTAAACTGCTACATAAATGTGAGTGTAGCATTCCCTCTTCACTACTCCTCCCCCTAATTCTCAGTGTAGGATTGAGTCCTTCAAGGGATAATTATTTCCAGTTCAAGGCACTCAGTAGCTCTGAAATCTTAAAATAATATCAATATTCAAGCAGTTGACTTAATTCAAAGTAAAGGAATATACTGATAGGTCATTGCATGCACAGTAATAATAGCATTTTCATCTGGGTGTACTCTCCTACAAGTATATACACAGTCTGTGGGAAGAATGGGTACATACATAGAGTATACCAGTAGAGAAGCACACATGATGGAATATTGATGAATAAGGCAACTCATACCTCCAACACTGAAAAACCTAATGTCTTTTCCTTTTTTGCCTTCACACCTAGGGCATAGTATCTCTGCCCAGATGGGTTCCCTGGGCCTGCTCCTCTCCCAACTAAACTCTCTGAAGTCAGACTGTCTAGATTTGATCTCTGTTAGGCACAGTGTCAACTACTAGGTAAGTTATTTCACTGAAAGGAGACATTGCCAACGGTGGGAGTGGGAGGAGGAGGGAGAATCCCACCCCAGCTTCACTCTGGAAAACACTGAAGGAAAAGGTCAAAGAATGATTCCCTCTTAAGAGCTAGATTTTTTCTTCATAGCTAACTCTTTTCTAAACTCTAGATATAACTCCCATTTCAGAACTTCTAATACTTTTTAAAATAAATTTTTACCAATTTTTTATCTCACCCACAATTTTCCCCAGTCCCCCTCCTTCCATATCCCATATAGCAAATAGGATTTTTGAGACAAAAAAGAAAAAAGGAAAATACCAGCATATTTCATCAATACATTGAAAAAAGTCTGTACAACTGTACACTTGTAGACCTCTCATCATTGCAGAGTGGTAAGGTGGGGGTGTCTTCTCATATATCTAATAATTTTGCAACATTCACTTTTAATAATTTGGAGTGTTCTTTTCTATTCATGTTGTTGTAGTCATCGCTTATATTGTTTTCTTGGTTCTGTAGAAGTTATGTAAATCTTTCATGCACCTCTGTATCTGTTATGGTCATAGTAATATTCCATTACTTTTATGATTTTACATATATGTACATATTTGTGTTGAATGGTAAGCCATCTCTAGGGAAGAGCAATTTGTTTATCCTTTTCCCAACCGATGGACATCTGACATCTACTTTATTTTCAATTCTGTGCTATCACCAAAAATACTTCTATCAATATTTAAGTACACGTGGAACCTTCTTATAGCATAAATCTAAAGGAATCTGCTCTTGTCATAATTCTAGGGGTAACTCTGTGAGGTATGTGTCTAATAATATAACTTATGAGCCCCCACTAGTATGCTTCCCATTAATAAACAGGCGGTATAACTTTTTTAAAAAAGATATCTACTAAGATGGCATAATAAAAGTTGTCACAGAGTGTTCCCCCAAAATCCTGCAGAGTATTTTCCTACAAATACAACTGATATCCATGAGAAAAGTGGGCTCAGAGTACAATAGTAGTAAGGTGAACATGTAGGATACCCATGTAGCAAAGTGTAACTCATCTGTTACTATGTCATTCATCAGCGTACAACCTCTGGTACCAGAAGTCTTTTCTTTGTAATCTCATAATGTTCGATCTGTGTTGAATGTAGAATATTCCATTGATCTCAAGATATAGAACAAACCATGAACTCTCACTCCTGACTCAGCTTGACTTCTTCAGATGACTTTCTCCCAGAAATCTTCATAATGCCTTTTCCAGAAATAGTAGTTGCAAAAGATGACTAGCTGGTGGATCCTGGGATTGCATCTGGTTACATAGATAATATGGAAGGAGCTAGATGGGTAGAAATTGAAGATAAGGGGAAAAGAGAATTCTTGAAGGGGGAAAGTAATAAGATCTGGGTTTCGCTCCTACCTTGGACACTGACTATCTGTGTGACCTTGGGAAAGTCACTTAACCTCTTTAGTTTCCTCATCCATAGAATCAGGTGATTAGATTATTAAATGGTCTCAGACAGCTTTTCCACTTTTAGAGACAGGACCCTGTCATCCTAAAATAATTTACTGTATGTCATACATGAAAAGCAATCATATTGACTTTGCTTTGAAGACTTCCAGTGAAGTTGAAACCTACTAACCTCCAAGGCAGTCTTTGGATAGTTTTAATTGGCAGGAAGTCTTTCTTTATATATCAAACCTACATCTGCCTCTTTGCAGGTTCTATTCTATGACTTGCCTCCTCTCCATCCTATTAGGAACCACCAGAATGGTGCCATTTCTACAATCTATGAGTCCGGCAGAATTGGGTTTTTAAAATTTTTATTTCTTTCATTCTGAACTTAAGAAATAAAATAAGCATTTCTATAGTACAGTAGAATGGAGGAAAATGATTGTACATGAAACTGCAAATCTATTATATACAACTTGCTCTTCCTTTTAAATATATAATAAATATATAAATAATAAATTATTATATAACCTTTCTTTTTTCTTCCCTCCCCCCACCCTAGAGATGGTTACCATTTGACACAAATATGTATACATATATATGTGTATATATACACATATATGTAAAATCATTCTATACATTCTTCTATTTATCAATTCTTCCCCTGGCTGCAGATAACATCTTCCTTCATAGGTCTTTTGTAATCAGTTTTATGTATAGCAGTCAAAATGACCTGGCCACTCTAAGTTGTTCTTAAAACAGTATTACTGCTACTATACAACTTTCTCTTGGTTCTGCTCCTTTAGCCCTTCATTATTTCATGTAAGTCTACATTTTTCTAAGATCATCAAGTTCACCATTTCTCATAGCACAATAGTATTCCATCACAATCCTATACCACAACTTGTTCGGCCATTCCTCAGAGTTTAAACAGAGCTCTACTCATAACAATATTGAAACTATAAAATTAGAAACAAAGATGAAACAGTAACCACCATCAATAGGCAAGGACATCATAAGCAGACAGTAAAATAAGGGAACAAAAATGTAGCCGACCCAAAAGACCTCTGCGAAAACATACCCATTTAGTGAAAAAAGCCATTAATGCCATCAGTAGCACTCATAACAGTGAGAATATATGAAAAATAGTAGTAAATAATTGTGCGTCATGACAATAAGTTAAAACTTGTAGGCACTTAGACATAAGAAGACCTCACATAGGGATGAAAATTCCTTAGGTTTGAACATATCTAGGATAAGCAAATTAGAGAATCTAAATTAAGCTATACTGTTTTAAACAGTGTATGATGCTTAATTTCAAAAATTCATCAAGTAGGTCCTTATATAATGGGGATCACCTCTATTGTGGAAGACAGAAGTAGTTAATGCCTGATCTCATGATCTCTAAAAGAAGTTTTCATTTACAAAAACATTAATACTGTAAATATTAAGATATTCAGGTTTCTCTTGATACTAAAAATAATGACCCACATTCATTGAATGCTTTAAGGTTTAAGAAATGCTCTTACCCCTTAATCCCCATAGCAAACCTGTAATACAAGCGTTATTAGCCCAATTTTTTAGAAGAAGGAACTGAGGCTCAGAAAAGTTAAGGAGCTTGTCCATAAACACATAGATAATAAATGCTGTATCAACAAGTCAAATCTAGGTCTCCTAATGTCAAGGCTAGTGCTCTATTAGTCACATTGAAAAAACTCAATATGTAAAATGTAAAGATGAAGTTGGAAATTATTTTTGTAAACTTTTCTCTTTTGGGAGGCAGTAAGAATCACTTTTGTGATTTCATTGGTGTAGATAGTTCCTTTTATGCAATTAATGCTCTTTTTAAAAATTTTATTTTTATTTATTTTATTAATATTTCCAAATTATATGTAAAAAATTCTAACAATCATTTCTTAAAATTTCAAGTTCCAAATTCTCTCCCTTCCACTCATTCCTACCTAATCCTTGAAAAGGGAAACAATTTTCTATTGATTATACATGTGAAGTCACACAAAACATTTTGTATTAGTTATGTTGCAAAAGGAAACACAAAATAAAACAATAAACAAAGCTTTTAAAAAGAAAAAAGTTTTTTAAAAGTATGCTTCAATCTGCATTCAGTATTCATCATTTTTCTTTCTGGAGGTAGATAACATTTTTTATCATGGGTTCCTGTGGAATTTTCTTGGATCACTGTCTTGATCAGAGTAGCTAGGTCTTTCACAGTTAATCATCCTTACAATATTGCTGTAACTGCAATTTATACTTTTACAGAGTTGCCCAAAGTATTGAGATTAAATTACTTGCCCAGAGTCATACAATAAGTTTGTATCAAGGGTGAGATTTAAACCTGAGTTTTCCTGACTCTCGGGCCAGCTCTCTATTGAGACAGGTGGTGCTCAAAGACTTCTAGTTTAGATGTTTTCAAGACTCCTAGAATCCCCTTGGCCCTGCTGCCAGCCTGGTCCAACCCTGCTGGGAGAGTCTAAAAATAGTGACTGGAGAATGTAGTTTCCCTCATTTACACCCCCCTCCCCACAAAAGAACTGTTGTTTGTGCAAGAGGGGAGCATAAAGCAGAGGGGAAAGTGAGAAACATCTTGGCCCGAGAGTTGTTCCCAAAATACAACATCAACCTTTCATTTCTGTCTTTAAAGAAATTGTACATGTCACAGAATGGTCCTTAATAGTTGTTATATCAGGGGTTGTGTGGGACAATGGGATGAGGCAGGGAATAGGAAAATGCAAATAAAAAACTGAAATATGATAAGGGAATGGATACAACAAAGGTAGTTCATTGACAACTTGAATTTTTTCCTTTAAGAATTACCTGTTCATCAGCTGAAAGACTGAACAAAAATCCTTTGACTATTTATCTCTTGGGGTATGGCTTTTGTTTTTATATTTGAGTCAGTTCCTTACATATCTTGGATATAAGACCTTTACTAGAAAAATTTACTGCAAAATTTTTTTTCTTCTAGTTAGTGGTAACAGAGGTAGAGTGCTGAGAAAAATAGTAGAGAATGTAAAGAAAGGCATAAAAAGTAATGTTGGTAGAAGCAGTCTATTTAGAGTGCAATTATATAAATCTTATATATTATATTATACATTATATTATTTCAAATCATATATTACTACATAAATATTAAGCATTGATATCATTTGCATCTCTAGGGGTATGTTTCATCCAGGGATTTGTCATTTAGCTTACCAGAAGCTGAAATTCAGTTTAATGGGTTTTACCAGAGGTTAAGGTTAGTTCCCTAGTGAACTGATTCCTGATGTAGGCTGGTGAAACTAGGTCTCTTCTACCAGAGGGGAAGAAAGGGATGGGTAAGATACACATAGAAACAAATTAATGACTGATGAATCCAAATTCAACCAGTCTCCATGTTTGTTTGTTTTTTAATTCAATCTATTCATGTGTATTCAGGGCAATGTAATCTAATGCATAGATGGTTTCTCTCTGAGAGACACAGGAGAAAGAAATAATGCTAAGAAGCTTGCTTTTAAGCAGAGTAGAGATGATGTGGATTAGGAATGCCTTGGAGAGACTATAGAAGATTCATGGACATTTGTTGATCAGTACTGGTTGACTAACTACGTTTCGAAGAAGAGGCTTACTGATTGTCCAGAGGAATTTATAAGTTATATATAAGAGGCTTTAACTATATATCTTTTGCCTCACTGATGACTCACTCACAATGTCCAGTGAGAGACAATACTTTAAGAGGAGTATGGCCCCTGCCCTAGGAAAAAGTCTTGATCATTGGCCCCTCCTTGTTCTTTTCTCTTTTAGGTGAAGGTGATTAGAACCTCTGACCTTGTGATTTTGAAGGGTCAGGAAGGTGCTCCAATGTCCTAGACCACCAGAAACTGATCTCTAGAGGCAGTGTAACATTAATGTCAAGGAACAAGGAGTGATCTTTGGCATCCCACCCCATTAGTGACTGAGATAAGGACTCATCTGTTGGAGATTTTGCCTTTGAAGGTGATGAGACTAATGTTATATAGGAACTGAGCTAAGTATTGAGCCTGTTAACCAAACTGAGGGGGTGTAAGATGATGTATGCCCCTAAAATGTTAGAATAAAATGTCTTTCTTTGTTCTTACTATATATCTTTAAAGTAAATATACTCCTATAAAAGATAATGGACTTGAAGTGGTTAAATGAAGCTGGGATACTAGTCACCAACATCTAATAGTATGGAGGGACACAACTGGTGGGGGCTCAGATTGATGGCAGTAGGGAAGAGCCACCTCACAAAACACCTTAGAGTAACTTAGAATGTTGAGGAATTGATGTACTAGCCTAGCTCTGGGAAGGTGAGCCAGAGTGTGTGTATATATAATGTATGTATATATATTATATATATACATGTGCACATATATACATGTACATATATATATATGTATTTGGTGAATTTCAAGGTGGTTTACATCTTTTATTCTAGATTAGACCATTTGTTAAAAAAAAAAAATCTCTACCATGCTTTATTCTCCTATGTATAAACTCATCAAACCACTTAGCTAGTCTAACCATCTCAGGCCACTCATAATAAGTCTGTAATTCTGAACAAGACTGGTTTTTTAGGACTGTCACATATTCTGCATGACTTCTCAGAAGCAGAAACCAACATTGAGACCTGTTGGTAATGAAATCGTCTGAGTACATGTTTCCTTATGTCTTTTTGGGTGTTTATCACAGAGTGGTTTGGGCACTTTTGATAAACTTCATATTTAGATCAATTGATTGTTGGACTCTCTATTACTTGAAATCTCAGATTAGACTAGCAGAATTCTCAGTAACCAAACTCAGAAAGATTGAATTACAAACAAGGATGTCAGATTTATTTTTTATTATACTTTGAAATAAAACTGTCAAGTAGACCAGATTTACCAATTAGACAAACATTGATATCAGTCAATCAGTGTATTCACTTTTCTAGTACATTACCTGAAAAAAAATTAAATTCTTGATTATTTACAGAGAAGAGTGCTATGTTGTCTTTCAACTTTGAAGGTATGCTGCTAACATTGGACATTGTAGCAATCAATCAGTAAGTATTTTTAAATTATGTGCCAATCATGAAGTTAAGTACTAGAGGTACAAAGATGAAGTGAAATAGTCCTTGTCTCTAAGGAGTTTACTTACATTCTAGTGGGGGAGACCACATATGCATATATAAGTACAGAATATATATAACCAATCAAGCAAATTTTATTAAGTGTCTACAAAATGAATACAAAGTAGTCTTAGGAGAGAAAACATTAGCAGCTAGGGTAATTAGGAAAGATTTCATGAAGAAGATCGCCCTTGAGCTGAGTCTAGGAGGAAGCCAGGGATTCCAAGAGGAGGAGGTGAGGAGGGAGAATATTCCAAGCAGGAGGGACAACTAGGGCAAAAGAGAGAGAAAGGTCGTATGAGCCAGATAGGAAGCAGGCCAGCATGACTGAGCTGTAGTGTGGAGAGGAGGAGTGATGTGTGTCAGCCAGACAGAGCTGGCCTCCAACCTGGGGATGGCCAGAGCAGAAGGGAGCAAGCATGAGACAGGATAGTCAGGAATCAAGCAGAAGTTTAATTTCGAAGTGAGGGGAATGGCTTGAAAGCAGCGGGCTGGGGGTGATGTGCCGGGGCCCTGCCCTCATGGGGACACCTGAAGTCGTATAGGGAGATCTCAAGATGTGTGCCAGTGGCTTTGCAGTGCCATTGAGACAAGTTGGATTCAGAGCAGGTCTTCGTAACTGGAACATGGATACTAGTCCAGTGCTTGTCCTAATTCAGAAAACACCTGGTGCCGGCTAAAGCAATACAGTAATTATGTGAAACAATTCTGGGATTTTGCTGTGGCTGAGATCATCCAGAGGATGTGCTCAAAGGAATGCTGTTGTGCCAAGTACAGCCTTAGCTCTGGGACGCAGGGTGTCTCCTACTACCCTGATATGTGCAAAAGGACTGGAAAGGTAGGAGGAGGAGGTCAGGAAGTACCAATAAGAGTTTATATTGGATCCTAGAGGTAATAAGGAGTCCCTGGATTTAACTGGTAGTAGTGGTGCGATCAGACATTCACTTGAATCTAGTGGCTTATAAAAAATGGATGGATTAGAGTAGGGGGAGGAGATTTAAGATAAAGAGAAGAAATAGGGAGGTGAGGAGGCCTGAACTACAGTGAAGAAAAGTAGAAAAAAAAAAGGGAGCCATATGCAAGAGATGTTATGGAAATAGAAACAATGAAATATGGTCCTTGAATTGATATGTGAATGAGAGGGAGAAGCTGAAGATGATCGTGACGCTCTGAATTTGCAACTAGAAGGATAATCGTGCCCTTAATAATATAGGGAAATTACAAGAGGAGTGAATTTGGGAGGGAGAATGTTTTGTTTCACATATATTGAATTTGAGATATTTATAAGCCATCTAGTTAGAGATGCACAGTAAGCAATTCATGATGTGGGATTGAAGAAAGACCATGGTTCTGGAAATTGATGAGATCGAGTGAGAAAATAGAGGAAAAAGAAATCTCAAAACAGAGCCTTAATATTCCTAATATTTTTAACACTCATGATATTTTTTTCTGAACAATTTTGTTGCTTCTTTAGGTCGACTTTATTTATGTTGTCACAGCTACAGTGCTATGCATAAGTTCTTCTAGCTTTGCTTTCTTCACTTTGTGTCATTTTCCTATTTCTTTCCATGTTTCCCCCAATTCTTCACATTTAACATTCCTTTGCTGTTTTTGCTGTTCATTCATCTGACTTTTTGTGACCCCATTTGGGGTTTTCTTGGCAGAAATACTGGAGTGATTTGCCATTTCCTTCTCCATCTCATACAGATGAGGAAACTGAGGCAAACAGGGTTAAGTGACTTGCCCAGGGTCACACAGCTAATAAGTGTCTGAGGCCAGATTGTACTCATGAGGATGAATCTTCCTGACTCCATACCAAGCACTCTATCCATTGCACCAAACTGCCTATATGATTCCTTACAACCCAATAACATTCAACCATAATTTGTTAAATTATTCTCCAATCATTAGACAGATATTGTATCTTCAGGATTTATCACATATAATGTTCTTGTGAATATGTTTACATACAAAGTGTTTTTCTCTGCAGACCGTGACCATTTGGGGTTTTGGCAAGGTCTCTGGGTCAAGAGAAAGGGAAGAAGGAACAAGTATTTATTTAGTGTCTACCTTGTATCAGGTACTGTATTAATTACTTTGATCCTCATAACCCTGTGAGGTAGGAGCTACCTTCATTTTACACTTGAGGAAACTGAGGCAAACAGGTTAAATAATGACAGGGTCGTACAGTTAGGGAATGTCTGAAGTTGGATTTGAACTTGGGTCTTCCTGACTCCAGGCCTAGTGCTCTGTCTACAGCATCACCTAGCTATCTCTATAAGGATATAAATAATTTAATAACTTTTCTTGCATAATTCCAAATTCTTTCTCAGAATGCTTGAACCAATCCCAGATCCACCAGCAGTGAATTATTTGACCTCACTTCCAACAGACTCATCTAACAATGAGCTTTCCCATTTTTAACATCTCTATTGGATTGATTGGCATGAAGTGGTACATTTACCAGATCATTTAAATTTGTATTTTTCTGATTATTAGCAATTTTGAATATTTTAAAGTGATTATTAATAGTTTGTATTTCTTCTATTAGTTATTGTTTATTCAATGGCTCATCATTTTAAATATTTATGTCACTTCCTTATTATTTCAATGTCAGAATTTTATTAGAGATATTTGATGTCAATATTTCCCTCAAGCCATATCTTCTGATTTGAATCATGTTGATTTTGTTTGTATAAAGACTTTTAAATTTCATATGATTGGTATGGTCTACTCCAAATTTAAGATCTTTCATCTCAAAGAGTAATTTCCCAGGGCAGGGGAATGGGTGAGTCATCTTTCTTTGCTAAGGGGTCATATTTCCTAATAGTTTAATTCAATGTATTAAGTACCTGTTGTGTGCAAAGATGATATAAAATTGAAATAAGACTATGGTCCTCAAAGAGGATTACAATCTAATAAGGGTAAGAAATGTATACAGATGATTTTACTATAAGGCAGATCATGATAAGTGTAAAAGAAGAAAAATCAGGGAAGGTTTCCTGGAGCAGATTTGGGACCTGAGGATGGAGTCCAACAAAGAGTCAGGGCAAGTCATTTCAAATCATGGAGGATCTGAATAAGGCAAGATCAGATTAGGGGACAATGAATAGGCTCATATAATTGGAGCATAGAGTATTTAAAAAAGAAGGCTAGAAAGGCTGACTATAAATAACTTTGAAGTTGATTTAAATATTTATCTTTTTTTTTTTTGGTAGATTATGGGAATCCTCTAAACGCTTTTTACAGAGTTGGAAAAATCAGTTGGGAAACTACTACAATAATTCAGATGGCAGATAACAGGCTCCAAACTGTTCTGGTTACAATAGTGGGTACATAGAAGAGATCTCAGAGGAAGAATCAATAGTATTTGATAATTAATGGTACATGGGGATAAAGGAGAGAGAAGAGTTAAAGATGATTTGAAGTTCCAAGAAAGACAAGAATTAACAAAAAGTCATTGGATTTGGTGATAGGGAGATCATTCCTAGCTCAGTCTCACTCCATTTCTAGTCTCCAGCCTCCTCTGTGATTAGGGCCAAGAGGGTGAATTAAGGGAATGATAAGAAGTAGCAAGCACTGGAGAGGGTGGCAGGAGTCTACTGGGGAAGGCCAGGTACCCCTCTCTCCCTTCACCTGCCCCTTCCAGTTATTGCCTAGGGATGGAAAAAGTGTAATAGAAAGAGGTAAAATATGAAGGGGAAGTAGGATATTGGCAATGGAACAGAGCTCCAAAGGGCATTGCTCAGTGGGAGGAGTAGGCAGAAGAAGATAGGATATAGAGAAATGATAGTTGTCCTTTGTTTTCAAAGAGGACCAATGATATCATGGGGTAATATCTTGACTTGTGTCTGAATTGGACTTAAGGGAGACACAACTGAACAAAGTCGTCAGCCTCACACTTTCTCCCAGAATCATTGAAGTCCAGTGGCAAGACAAAAGTCAAGATGACCGAAGATGGCCTGGGAAGCGGTGACCTTGGTGTCTTGGATGTCTGACTGAGCTCTAAGCTTGGCACAGTGCCTGCTTCAGCCACCTTCATGGCCATTGGAACAAATTGTTCTCATCTGCCTATTCTGCTAAGTGAAGTCTACACCTCCCTAACTCCCCAATGGGTTTGAGGCCTGTTGGTTACCCTCAACCTGGTTTAGCCCATCTGCCAAAACAGTTACTAGAGTATGGCCACTTAGTATGCTATAGCTCCTTGGAGGCATGGGTGAGAGTTGGATTGTAGATAGACACCAAAAGTGAATAAGCAGCCCCAGAAAGGAGGAGGCAAGTCTTCATACCAGAGGTGCTATGCCTCCTTGAATACTGGAAATATAAAGCTAGAGTGGAAAGGAAAAAAACTTGTATTTTTTTAAGTGGCATGTTTGAGTTGTCTCTTTTGGAGGCACAGGACTCAAAATGGATATTTATCTACATGTGTATACACCCCACAATCATTTCTTGGTTCCATTAAGACAAAATTCCCTTCCCTGAACATAATCTTCTATCTTTGCAAGTCTCATATCCTCATTCCTCACAAACTTTCCTTTTGCCTTTACCTTTAGGTCCTTCAATCCATTCTTTGTTTTTCTCATCCTTCTTGATTATTCCTCTGGGGGCATTGCTTCCTCTGTAAAAATTAGGGTACTATGTGAATTCTAAAAGTCGCTTCCGGTTCCAACATTCAAGGATTTTAGTTTAGGAATTTCATACTAATATGAAATTAAAAGTCAAATTGACTTCTGCAACTTACATGCTCTTGCAAGACTCTACAGTAAAAGGAACTTGCTAACCCATGGAAATCAGCTTCACTCCCTCATAGCACAGGCATTCTTTCCTCACCACTGAGCCACTGAGTCCCTTGACTTTTCATTCTGTCATAACTTCAACTAAGCCCTCACTGTTGCCTAGCAACCCTTTCATTCATCTCTTACAGACTTGGTATATCTTGGTCCTTACTGTGGTTGCTTTTAGACCTTCTCTTCAATCCCTTTCTCTATCACTGACTTTTTCTCAACGGATGACTTCATCTCTTACTTTTACTCCTTTCCATACACTTTATTGTTCAGCCTACTGGCTCCTTTCAGTTTCTCATCCACAACCCTCCATTTCCCATGTCCGGAATATTTTTATTCCTTGCCTCTTGATTCTTGGAATTCCTGACTTTCCTTGACAATTAGCTCAATGGTCACCTTTGGCAAGTAATGTTTTGTTAATGTTAATGTTTTTGTTAGTAATGGCTGCCTCCTCCTCCCAAGTCACTTGGAATGTAAAGAATCCCTCCAGCAACTGTTTCATTTCCGTCTTTGCATCTCCGGTACCTAAGATAGTACCTGGAACCTAGCAGGAACTTAATAAATATTTGATTGGTTGATGTTTTGAAGAGATTGAGGCCATCCTCCATGAGTTTCCTTTATCCCCCTTCATCTGTTTCTCAAGACCTTTCTGTATCTTCTTCCAAGTTTTCCGCCTTAGTCCCTAATCTTAGGGAATAAGACAGCTCTCCCACTTACCCAAATAATACTTTTTTTTTCTGCTGATAGTACCATCCTGTCCTATCTCCTTCAGTACTTAAACTTCAGTAATCTACTTCCCTCACCTTAACTCTGACCCTCTACTGACTGCTTCCTTTCTGCCTATAAACATGCTCCGGTCTCTTCTATTTGAAGAAAAACCTTCTCTTGACCTTAGTATTCCCCAAAATTTTTATACATACATACTTACATACATATACACACATATATGCACGTATATACATACATGCATGTATACACATATGTATATATGTGCATATGTATGTATATATACACATATATATATCTTCTTTCTCTGCTAGCTTTTTGAAAAAACAGCACTTCAGGGCTCAGTCTTAAATATCTTACCCTATGACTTAAATCTCCACTGAAGATCCCCACTGTTAAAACTCTACCTAGAGTTCCTGGGCTTTTGAAAAAATCTTCGATTCACCACTCTCAGAACTGGAAAGTCCCTTTGCTATTTGGTCCAATGCCCTCATTTTATAGATGAAGGAACTGAGATCCAGAAAGGTGACATCCAAAGAATCATCTATAGCAAGTCTTGACTGGAAGTCAGATCTCCCAGTGACCTCATCTGCTTTGACCTGTCTGCAGCATTTGATAATGCTGATCATCTGAACCCCAGGACTGCATTTCAGCCTCCTGCTGGTCATTTCCACCTGGATGTCCAACAGACAATTCAACATGTCACAAACGGAACTCATCAACTTTATCCCAAACCTATTCCTCTACCTGCCTATTCTCATCATTCATCATTCTCCCAGTCACTGATGTTAAAAATTTGAGTAATGTCTCATTCTCTACCTCTACAGCAAGTTGGCAAGCATCTTCCTCTGCAATATATCTTTTATCTGTGCACCTTTTGGCCTACCACCTCACCGTAGGTGTAGACCTGGCATTGACTGTTACAGGTCTTTTACTTGTCTGCCCTGCCTTCAATCTCTAACCTTCTCCAATCCACCCTTCACACAACTACCAAAATATTCTTCCTTATGCATAGGTCTACTTGTATCCTTCACTTTCTTTCTTAAAAACTTTCAGTGGCTAATAGTTGCTTACTAAATAAAATGCAAACTCCTTTGAGTTCTCAAGTCAAATTAAGTCAACAAACAGTTATTAAGTGTCTGCTGTGTGCTAGGTACTGTGCTAAGTGCTGGGAATACAAAAGAAAGGCAAAAGCATCTGTGTTCTCAAGGAGATCACAACCTAATTGGGGGAGGGGGTCAGTGTGGACAGAGAACAGGTAAACAACTACGTAAAGACAAGATTGATACAGGATAAGTTGGGGATTATTCTTATTGTTCATTTGAAAAATCTCAGAGGAAAAGTGATAACATTTAAGGGGAACTAGAAAGAAAAGGCTTCTTGCAGAAAGTGGGGAATGTGTGTGTGTGTTTGTCCTTCATTGCCAAAGAAGACCATGTCATCAGAGAAATAATGACATGACTTGCACTTGACTTTGAGGGAAGGAGGGCTGTGCAGGTCACCAGCCTCACTTCTCCTCCAGAGCCATATGAATCCAGTGACCAGATATGCATCAGGATGACTGGAGATGACCCAGGCTTGCCGAGGTCACACAGCTAGTGAGTGTCAAGTGTCTGAGGTAAGATTTGAACTCAGGTCCTCCTGACTCCTGTAGTGGTGCTCTATCCACTGTACCACCTAACTGCTCTGAATGTAGGGATTAGCCGAAACTTGAAGGAAACCCAGGAAACTGGGAGGCAGAGATCCAAGGAGAGAGAGAGTTCCAGGCATGGGAATCCTAAAGTAACGGTAAATTAAGCTTTGAACATGAGAAACAATTATCAGGGGCTTGAAAAGCTACAGCTAGACTGGATTGATAGTAGATAGACTAGATAGATAGATTGTAGGTAGACTAATGGTTTCTGAAAGGATCCTCACTGAGATCCCTGCACAGTTTCCCATGAATTCAGTCTACCTATTTCTGGAGAAATATCGGCTTCAGATTGGTGACTCAGGGCCAGGTGTTGCTTCTTTGGACTTCTATAGCTTGCTATGGAGTTAACTTCTTTTACTTCTCCAGGAACACCTGGAGGCCTTGGCGACTCTTTCAAATGTTGTGCTCAGTCAATAGTTGAGATAATCTGTGACATGCTTGTGGAAGATTCTCACTTGGGCAACCATAGCCAATCAGTTGAGTTTGAACCACTGATTTGGGGCCCCAGGCCAAGGAAGGATAAAAATACCTCAGAAGTACTTTTACCTTGGAGCTCTCCTCTCCTGATTGGTGATTGTCTCCCTGGCATACTTCATTTCACTCCCTCCAGGCCACCTATCTCCTCCTTTGCTATTGTCGTTGCTTGTCTTTCCTTTCCAAAGAGGGCCTGGATATCAGGAAGCTGATGCCATGACTTTCAAGTGAATTAGATTTAAGTGAGGGAGGGCTGTGCAAAGTCACCAGCCTCACTTTCTCCTCTAGCACCATTTGGATCCGGTGGCAAGACATAGATCAGAATGACTCCCACTTCCTTTACAGCCTCCTGGACACTTGGGTCAGGGCTGCTCTGCCATTGTTCTTATAAGGGGTATATCAGCCCTTTGGCACTTAAGGCCCCATTCACCATCCTATTAATTTTAAGGACCAAAATACCTTTCCCAGCCTCCTCTCCCTTTTTTATATTTTCCCCCATTAGAAGGGTTGGAGCTGTTTTAGCTTTGAATTTGTACCCTCAATTTAATGCAGTACTTGTCACTTAATAGGTGCTTAAAAAACACTTTTCCATTAATTTCATCATCATACACTCACATATCCCCACTGGATAGTTTGAATATTTGAATGCTTAGATGCAGCAGAACATAAGTAGCAAGTATTGAGTGCCTCGAACAAGTTTATTTACCCAACACACTTAGACGAGAATTTAAGACTATACATAATTTGACTCTAAACTTACCTTCTCCAGTCTCATTTCACAGCTTTCCCCTTAGCTATTCTCTCTACTCTAGCCAACTCTCAAGGACTTCAGTCTCCTAGACTCTTCTGCATTTGCCCAAACTTTCCTCCCATGCATGGGAAGCCCTTCTCCCATCCTTCTTCATTTAAAAAATAATATAGTAATAATAGCTTACATTTTTATGTGCTTTAAGACTTTCAAAGTGGAAGGAGTCTTGATACTGGGGGCTGAGGACCTTGGCCCAAATTCTGCCTCTGACTTTTACTGTATTAGACCTTAGTCAAGTAACTTGATACCTTGAGACCTCAATTTCTTTATCCCTAACATGAAGGAGTTGGGATATGCGGGGTAGGGCCATTCAGTTCTATAATGGGCCTATAATCTTCATAACAACCCTATAAAGTAGGTGCTATTAGCCCCATTTCACAGATGGAAGAAAATGAGGCACAGGGAGGTAGGTTCAAAGATCTTGGATGCAGATCTTCCTGACTTAAAGTTAGCACTCTTTATTAGAGTGCTATTAGACCTTGCTCCTGTGGCCAGCTTTTTTTTTGGAGACAACCAGGATTAAGTGACTTGCCCAGGGTCACACAGCTAATAAATGTCTGAGGCTGGATTTATCTATCCACTGGACCACCCAACTGTTCCATGTCATGACCAGCTATTGAAACTTTCTTCCTTCAGCTCCCAGTTTAGATGCTACCTTTTAATTAATCTTTCCTATTTCCGCTAGCTAAGAGTGATTCTTCTCTCCTAGAATCTCATTATTCTGTTAAACTCTTCCCAAATATTTAATAATGGGGACAGGAGCTGAACTTGTGATTTAATTGTTAGAAGAGACCCCCTTCTTTCACCCCCTACTCTCCCAAGCCAAGTTTTCTCTACCAATATCTGTCAACTCCTGAGGGCTGCTGGCTAATTATTAACAAAGCGTTAAGTCCAGAGTTCAGAAGACGAGTTTAATTAGTCTTAGCCTTTTATTAGTTAAGTGACCCTAGGCAAATCACTTAATCTCTGCCTGCCTCAATTGTCTCATCTATAAAATGGAAATAATAACCCATAACTCATTTAGTAGTTCTGAGGATCAAGTGAGATAACAAGGTCTTTTCAAACCTTAAGGCATTTATATAAATGCTAACACCAGGATTATTTCTCAGGTTTACACAGCAAATATGGGTTTGAGATGGGTCTTGAACTTCATCCCCTGAAAGCTTTCTAGCCACCTACTAAACTGCCAGACTTGGAGTCAAGAAGACTTATCTTCAGAAATTCAAATATGGCCTCAGACACTTCTTGGCTTTATTACCCTGGGCAAGTCTCTTGACCCTCTTTGCCTCAGTCTCCTTATCTGTAAAATGAACTGAAGAAAGAAATGTAGCCTACTCTAATACTTTTACCAAGGGCAGCTAGGTAGAAGAGTGGATGGAGCACTGGACCTGGAGTCAAGAAAATCTGAGTTCAGATCCAGCTTTGGTCACTTACTAGCTAGCTGTGTTTCTCTGGGCAAGTCACTTAACCCTGTTTGCCTCAGTTTCCTCATCTGCAAAATGACACAGAAAAGGAAATGGCAAACAACTCCATTATCTTTGCCAAGAAAACCCCAAATGGAATCACAGACTTGAAAAGAATACAACAGCAGTGGATCTTAGTACTGCACTAAGTCCTTCCTCTCTCAAGCAGCTCACTTTCTTATTTGGTGGCTTTTCATAGGAGTTAATGATTTTTCTACCTTGTATTATAATTATTTATGTACTTCTCTCATCTCCATACCCCTAAGCACCTGAAGGATAAGATCCTTGAGGACTGAATCTCCCCTTAGACATAGGAAGGGTTTAATAATACCCCAAACTTCTAAGGAAATAAATACTGGATGAATTTGAGTGGCTGAGAAATACTGCACTGAATTACAGGATCCTTTGGATATATTTGCTTTCCCGTAGGATGTCACATTTCTGACTTTGTTCATGTCATCTTTTTTAATGTCCATATTTTTGCTCTCTTTTAATTTGGGGTTAGTGGTTGTAATTTTCTATATCCTAAAGAGGTGATAATGAGGAAAGAAAGGAAGTAAGAAAAGAGAGACAAGAGATGACAGAATATATTAGAGAAGAGGAGAGAAACAGACTGGGTAGAGATGCTTAGGGCAGCTGGTGATCCAATGGATAAAATTCTGAACTTGGAGTCAAAAATCTTAAATTCAAATCCTGCCTCTAACCCCTAGATACTTATTAGATGTGTGACCCTGGGCAAGTCACTTATCTCAACTTCAAGGTTGAGGGAATTGGATTAGATGGCCTCCAAAGTTCCTACTAGTTCTAAATCTATGATGCTATGGGCGAAAAAAAGAAAAATAGGAAGACATGAAAAAGTAGAAAAGTAATGTGATAGAAAGAAGGAAGAGGAAAGAAAGATTTTTCTTCAACCCCTCTGCCCCCAAGTTAGGAGGCTAAAAGTACTTTCTCACTACCTACCATGACACCCCACTCACACCTATACTCTCTGGGCTACACCCTAAACTCTAAAATGTATCTTTTCTCTGCCTGTCAAACTTCCATCATTGAATGACAAGCCTAGTTGTATAGTGGAGAGACCACTGGGCTAAATGCCTGAAGACACAGTTCCAGTCACAACTTGGCTGCTAGTTATTGGGTGACCTTTGAGCAAGAGTCACTTCATCTCATTGGACCTCAGTTTCCTCCTCTGTAAAACTAGAGGATTAGACCTAGGATCTCTTCTGGCTCTAACATTAAAAGATTTCTATTTGCTTAATTTATTTCACACTATTATGTGAAATATGTGACTCCTATATGTTGATGTCTTCTCTCTTACAGGGCTATTTACACTTATGTTGTCAACTTGTTGTCTCTATAGCGTAACAGCTAACAGGTAGGATTATTCCTTACTGTTAGAATTTTAGGCTACAAGACAGGGAAAATTGAAAACACAACAATTAGGACTTCCTACTTAGCCATTTTTGTATAAGACTTGTGATAGAGGGGAAAGGCTTAGAAAGAAAAGATAGAGAAGAGAGAAGATCCTTTAGAAGTATTAGAAGGTTACCACCTGGGCAAGGAAACTGTGCCTTTAAACCAGCAATACCATTACTAGGTCTGTATCCCAAAGAGATCATGAAAAAGGGGAAAAGACCCACATGTGAAGAAATATTTATAGCAGCTCTTTTTGTGGTGGCAAAGAATTAGAGATTGAGGGGATGTCCATCCACTGGGAAATGGCTGAACAAGTTGTGGTATACGAATGTAATGGAATACAATTTTGCTATAAGAAATGATGAGCAGGATGCTCTCAGAAAAACCTAGAAAAACTTACAGGAACTGATGCTGCTGAGTGAATTGGGCAGAACCAGGAGAATATTGTACTCAGTAACAGCAATATTGTGAGGGGATCCACCATGATTGATTTAGCTCCTTGGCAATACAACTATCCAAGCTAATTCCAAGACTGGTGATGGAAAATGCTAACCAACTCCAGAGAGAGAACCATAGAGTCTGAATGCAGATCAAAGCATATTCTTTTCACTTTTTTACTTTTTGTTTTTTCTTTCTCGTGATTTTGCCCTTTTGTTCTGATTCTTCTTTTACAACATGACTAATGTGGAAACATGTTTAATAATTGTATATGTTATAGCCTGTATCAGCCTCCTTGCTGTCTTGGGGAGGGGGGAGGAGAAGGAGGGAGGGAGAAAAATTTGGAACTCAAAATTTAGAAAAAAATGAATTTTGAAACCTATCTTTACATGTAACTGGAAAAAAAAGTAAAATATAAGAAGGAAGAGGAGGAGAAAACCATCACTTACCTTTCCAGAACCCTCAGGAAGACTTCCGTTGTTATGCTTCAAAACCCTGTACCACCTTCCCTATCCTAGGTACTATTTCCCTCTTTGCCTAGGATCCAACTCCTCCTAGCCACAGCACTAACCTTATCCAGGGTAAATAAGCTATGTGAATAATTACAATGTGACAATGGCTTTCATATATACATTTGGGAGGTACAAACGAAGTTACATGACAATTCAGAAAAAGAAAGGTTTACCTTCAGCTGGGGAAATCACGGAAGACTTCATGGAGAAGATGACATCTGAACCAAAACGCTACCAGATTTTTCTTTGTGTATGCATGCTCCCCCCCACATATGGATTCTTCTTTTATATCTTCAAGAATATTCAGTACAGATGTGAGACAAAGGTCTTCCAGTTGATGTGACTAGTCATCTAAGCTAGTTGGTTGCCAGTGTCCAGTAAATTTATTGTGCCTTACTGCTATATTATAATTCAAGGTTAACTGTAACTCAAGGCAAGTTTTCCAATATGTTTTCAGATACGTGGCACCCGCCTGCAGAGTCAATTACTTTCTCAGAAGACTATGACAATGACTGCAAAAGAAATATTTTATGGCTGGTCAGGGTGTCTGACTCTTCGTGACCTCACGGACTGGAGCACGTAGATTTTTCTGTGTCTTGAAGTTTTCCAGACTCATGTTCGTTGTTTCCATGACACCATCTCATCCTCTGCCATCCCTTCTCCTTTTGCCTTCAGTCTTTCCCAACATCAGAAGCTTTTCCACTGAATCTTGTCTTCTCATTTTGTGGTCAAAGTATTTAAGCTTCAACTTCAGTATTTATCTTTCCAAAGAATAGTTTGAACTCATTTCTTTAAGTGTGGATTGCTTTGATCTCTTTGTTGTCCAAGGGACTCTCAAAAGTCTTTTCCAGTGCCACAACTCAGAAAGTGTTGATTCACCTTTGTCAGTCAGGTGATGTCTCTGCTTTTTAGTAAGCTGAGATTTGCCATAGTTTTCCTTCTAAGGAACAAGCATCTTTTAATTTCATCACTGCAGTTGCCATCTGTAGTGATCTTTGATCCTAAAAATACATCATGAATTTAATGCACATTGATGCAGTGATGCAGTGGAAAGAGAACTGGATCTACAGTCAAAAGACCTGGATTTAAACCCAGCACTATTTATTATATGATTATTTATTATATGACCTCAGAATTTCATCTGTAAGATGACTCAGTTAGACTAGATGCCTGAGAAAAGTCTGTTTGGGGTTGGACTGGGCAGAATTAGTAGCAACAGCAGAGTATCTATGGGCTAGGGTGACTTTTTCTTGGTGGACCATACCCAGGCTGAACCTAATACAAAGAAGATTTCCTGGATCAGTGGGCAATCCTCGACTTTGGCTTCACTTGCTGTCTAGATATCTGCCCTGGGGAACTTGAGAAGTTGGCTTAAGTGACAAGGCAGCTATGAGCCAAGCAAGACAGTCCTGCTATGCAACCTTTTTTATTATCATGAATCCCAGTTGGGATGTCTTGGCTGTCATGTACCTGATTTCTGTCCATGGCTGCTGGATCCGACTGGCACATCTTAGCAGATAGGCCAGGCTAAATGGGTTGACTCTGTCTACCTCACTGCCCTGCTTGTGATGAGGACCAGGTAGCTAGGATTACAGATGTGCACCACTATACTTGGCTTTTTTTAATATAATTTTTTAACTAATAAAATTTCACGTTTCTCTTTTCTCCCCTCCCTCTCCATTGAGGAAAAAAAAGAAATACAAAATCCTTGTAATAATACATGTAGTCAAGCAAAACAGAATTCCAAGTTGGTCATATCCAAAAATATAGGTCTTATTCTGCAACTTAGGTTCAACACCTTTCTGTGGAACAGATTTTTCCATAAACCCTGAGTCTAGGGTTTGTCCCTGGGAGAACAATGGGGCAGAAACATACCCCTCGCTTAGAATACAATAAATATTATTGGCAGAGATATTTGTGTGTATGAAAAGCAATGTCCCTTCTCTTACGCAACTACGCTGTTGTCTGGTCAACCAAATATATTTATTGTATAAAAACAGTGCCTTACACAACACTGCTCAACATGCTTTTGGGAAAGGAATCTTCCATAAGTGTATCTGCTACATAATGACATGATAAACTATCACAGCACAGAAAACAGACTGAATTCATACCTGAACAGGAATTCCTTCTACAATATATAGGGCAAATGTTCAGTCAGTCTTTGAAGATCTCCAGTGAGAGGGAATCCACCACTTTGTGATGCTGCCTGTTCTACTTTTAAATGACTGAATTGTTAGGAAGTTTTCCTTTACCCATCAAACCTCAATCTTGCCTGTTTGTAGTTTCTACTCATTGCTCCAAGAATTGTATGAAGCCAAGAAAAACAAGTTTGATCCCTTGCAAACAGCTGTCAGGTCCCACACCTCTTTTCCTGGCTAAGCCTTCAACTTCTCCTTACATGGCATCATATTGAGGACCTTCTGGTTGTCCTTATGACTTTCTTCCATTTATTGACGTACTGTGATGATCTCTAAGGACTATTTCAACTCAAATCTGTGATCCTATCATCCTTCCCCCAAGGACCAACTCACAACTAAATACAATATTCTAGATGTGATCCGACCAGAACAGAATACAGAAAACCCTAGCCCTAGAATACTGTAGTTGATGTGCAACCATTAGTGGCTATTATTCTTTTAGGTCCATTTCCAAATCCATTTATTTGTACTTAGTCTAACTTAAACTTGTCCTTTTTGCCAATATCATCAAAAGGTTTTGCTTTTGTAAATATATGTGAATAATAACAGTTAGCATTTTTGGAGCACTTTTAAGTGTTGCACAAATACCTCATTTTATTCTTAGCAACAACCCTGTAATGTGAAGGCTACTATTAACCCTATTTTACATATGGGAAATGAAGTAGTTTGTGTAGCACCACAAAGTCAGTAAATGCCCGAGGAAGGATTTGTATCAAGTCTTTCTGAAGTGAAGTTCAGCATTCTATCTATTATGCCAATGTTTGCTGTTGCTCAGTCCTTCAGCCATGTGCAACTCTTTGTGACTATATAATGGGGTTTTCTTGGCAAAGGTACAGGAGTGATTCGCCATTTCTTTCTGTAGTAGATTAAGTCAAACAGAGGTTAAGTGACTTGCCCAGGATCACACAGCTGAGTATCTGAGGCCAGATTTGAACTCATCTTCCTGACTCCAGGCCCATCACTGAGCCACCTAATTGCCTCTATGCCAACTACTTGCCTATATTTAGGTTTTTTTCCTTATCTATGTATCTGGTAACTAGAAAAGAAAACAAATAAAAAAACAAAAGGAAAGAAAATATGATGCCCTCTTCTTGATGAAACCATTCTGCTTTCTTTTTTAGATGTTCATTTGAACTAAATAAAAGAATAGAAATATTGTGATGTACTGCCATTTTACTAGTGTATATGCAAAATACTTCTGAGAAATTTTAGAGTTAGTAGGTAGATGGCAACAGAATTGTATGGGATGTAAGGGAGAATATTTATTTATTAGGTTATACATATGTAGTCATGCAAAGTATATTTCCATGTTAGTCATGTTGCAAAAGAAAATACACCAAAAAAAAAAACCAAGAAAAATAAAGTAAAAAGAGTATGCTTTGATCTGTATTCAGACTCTTATCATTTCTTTCTCTGGGGACAGATAGCATTTTTCATCATGTCCTTCAGAGTTGTCTTGGATCATCATATTACTAAGAGTAGCTAAGCCATTTGCAGTTGATCATCATACAATATATCTGTGATTATTCTTCTGGTTCTGCTGACTTCACTTTGTATCAGTTCATGTAAGTCTTAGCAGATTTTTCTGAGAGCGTCCAGCTCATCACTTCTTAAAGCTCAATAGTATTCTATCATAATCATATACCACAACTTGTTCAGCTATTCCCCATCAAGGGCATCTGGAGGGGATGATATTTAGGGTGATACAGTGTATATAGTATATTGAACTTCTAAGCAAAAGGCATAGGTTGGAATCCTACCTCAGATACTTATTTGCATTAGAAAATTTGACTAAACTCTTTTTAGCCTTAGTTTCCCCTTCTGCGGATAAAATGAAACAATTTATGTTATAACAGCTGAACCCGATATGGTGCTTTAAGGTTTACAAAGCTCTTTACATACATTATCTCACTGGAAAAGCACTTTGCGAATCTTAAAAGGCTACAGAAACATGAGCTATCATTATCAGTTTGGAGTAGAGGGGAATGAATGGGTTAGCGTGGAAAAGACTCTAGTGCTGCTTCCTCTATCTTCCTTCCTTCAAGACCCAAAGAGTGGAAAGTACTCAGAAAGATTCTTATTTCAATATATTTATTGTAGCACTATATTTAATAGGAAAAAACTGGAAACAACCAACCAACTATTGGGGGATGGCAAAACATATTGTTATATATGCATACAATGGGATGTTATTATGCCAAAAGAAATAACTAATGGAAAATGATGTTTGGAATATTGTAAGAAGTGATAAGAATGAAAGCAAAATCAAAACACTTTATAAAAATAGCAGTTGCAGCAAAAAAAAAAGCCTTTAAAAAACACACAAAGCGTTGTGAGGGAACTTTTTTGAAATCATGCAACTCCCAGTTTCACGTAGAACCACAGTATTTAAGTATGTTAATTTTTTTCATTGTTACTAAATTTGGATTAACCAGACCCCAATGGTGATGATGATGATGACGAAGTAAATGCAAACATCACAACTAGGATATATGTAATGATGCATATAGCCATTATCTCTATTTTTAAGGTCAAGCAGCATTTATGAAGCACTTCCAGGCACTGTGGTGGGCACGGGGCGGGAGGCAAAGAAAAGCACCAAGTGCTTTCCAGGAGTACACGTTCTAAGGGGCAGGCAGCGCGCAGGTCACCGCGCACACACAGGAGACATGCGGCGTGAATGCGAAGTGATCCCGGTGCGGGAGGCCGGTGGAGGAGGGGCGCTCCCGGACTGCCCTCCGGGTCCCCGCCTGCCCCTCCCCCCGTGCCAACACGTGCACTCAGAGCCAGCTCGTGACACAGCTTCCTGGCCCTTTTCCGGGGTGTGAACTCAAAGGGGTCTCCCATGTATAAAAGGCGCCCTCCGCGCGCCCAGCCTGCCACTCTCCAGAAAGCGCCCCGTGAAGCCGCACGCGGACGCCCGGCTGAGCAGGCTCCCCACGCCGCCGGCCCCGCCCCTCGCTCTCCGCGCCTCCTCTCTCCCTCCCGGCAGCCCCCCCTCCGCCTGTCCTGACGCGTTCCGTCGGGTGAAGGGGGTGGATCTCACGGCGACAGCGGGGCGGGGCGAACGGCGTGCCTCGGAGGGGAGGGGGCGGGGCCTGGCGGCGGAGAGGAGCGCGCATGCGCGGTCGCCTTTGTGTGGGTCGAGCGGCGGCGGCGGCGGTGGCGGTCGCACTGGCTGGCGGGCAAGAGGGGAGTCCGGGCGGCGGCGTCCGGCGCGGGAGCCGGGGTGCCACCATGGTCAAGAAGCGGAAAGGCCGCGTTGTGATCGACTCGGACACGGAGGACAGCGGCAGCGACGAGAACCTGGATCAGGTAAAGGGGCAGGCCGCGGCGGGGGCGGGAAGGAAGGGCTGAGCGGGGGGCGGCCGGGCCGGGGCCAGGGCCGGGCCGCGGGGCCTCCACCTCCGAGCGCCCGGCCCTCGCCCCCTGCTGCCGGCTTCCCCTCCTCCTACCCGCCTCAGCCCTTCCTGGGGGCTCCCGGGCCGGGAGGAGCCCGGGCCGGGCCTGAAGCTGGAGTCCCCGAGTACTTGGCGCCGTGAACCTGGGTGGTGGGGCGGGGACGGGAGCGAAGCGCCCCGGGGCACGGGGAGCTGGGGGAGGGGTCCCTGCCCGGGGTACCGGAGGGCTGGGGGCGGCGAGCGGGAGGGGAGGTTGGCCCCGGAGCCCTCCCCGGGGGGCTCGCTCTGGCCAGCCCCGAGGAGAGAGTTAGGAAGTAGCGCTGCGCCTCCCTCCCCGAGGCTGGGAGGTTTCTAGGAGTGAGCGGTAGCGTGTGCGAGTAGAGGATCGAGTTCGGCAGGCCGGGGACCTGGGGCGCCCAGGGCACAGGAGATGGCGGGGTCCCTCTGCATGAGCCAGGCAGGCAGATGAGGTGGGCTTGGTTGTGGCTCCGGAGAGTTCGGGAGACCAGGGCCATTTGGGGTTGGGAAGGCCCCCGAATGAGATGTCAAAACAAAGTTAACAGTAACGAGAGAAGGAAGCAGGTCAGATGCTGTGTACAGCCCTGGACAGTTTTGTAAGGTGGCATGGAGGGCCTGTGACAGAGGCCTTATGGGAGGACCTTTTTACTCAGGCATCCCAGAATCCTTTCCTACTTGGGGTTTATGCAAGAGAAATGAAAAAAACAACTTTTAGCCTAATGGCTTTCGAGTTACCTGGGCTGGTTCTTTCGTCTTGAAAGTGCTGTGGGGAGAAAGCAGTCACTTAGGCACTTCCATTGCCAGCAGTAATGCCAGAAGCTAAGCTCTAGTGGAAAGAGCATTTTCTGGGTTTTATTAACAAATGCTAGAAAGAAAGAGAAGTTGAAAAGTGAGCTTGCCTAGTGCATTCCCTAGTGTATTCCCACAATGGATTCTATAGAAGCTTAACCTTAAAGTAGGGCTGGCCAGACTGTCTATTTTGTGGAGACCCAGACTCAGACTAACATACATTAGGAGAGGAAGCTCTGGGGTTACAGAGGCTATTGAAGAGAGAGAAGCAAGGGCTATTTTGGAATTGAAGGTGGAGAAATGCAGGGGAAAAAAATTTATTTGGTGATGTAAATGGAGGGGAATCTCATTCAAATAGAAAAGAAGTCCTATTTTGTTAGGATTGTCAGCAGAAGTTTGGAAAATGCTGGTAAATAGAACCTTAACTGGGAACCAGGAGAATTAAAGATTCTCCAATTGTAAAGTCGGGCTATTTGATGTAGTATCTGTAAAATATTTGAACCCTTTAGAGGAAACTAGCATAAAACTAAAGAAGATAGTTCTAAGATACCCAAGCTCTTTAATAAACACTTGCTAGATGCTGTCCTTTTGGTGAATGAACATGATACTTATTGTGGGAGGCAGAGGGAGCAGCAGAGGTGTGGAAGGCCAGTTTCTCTCTCTCACACTCTCTCTCTCTCTCTCTCTCTCTCTCTGTCTCTCTCTCTCTCTCACACACACACACACACACACACACTCAAACACATTTTATTTTATTCTTTTTGTAAAGTTTTGAAAAATTATATGAAAGATTCAAGAATGTGGTAGTGGTACTAGTAGAGACAAGAATTGTCCAGGACATCCAGAAGATGGGCCTCAACCACAGATAACTTCTGGGTAGGCATTGACATCTAAACTCATAGGATTTAGAAATTTAACCCTAACCCCTGTTTTCCAGATGAAACTGAGAAGTAAAATGATGTGTCCATTTAATTCATTCTTCTCTGCTTCCACCACTATTAACCTTTTTAAAAATCAGTGATCAGAAGTAAATCAAAATTCCTTTCCCTAGTACATGTAGCACTAATAGAGGTGCTAATATCAGTATGTATTTAGTGAGCTCTTTATTGGGTGCCCAGCAAGAAGCATTCATCAAAAAGGCCTTCAGGAAGGAAAAAGTCTGAATAATCTGCTTGGGGGAGTTCTATAGACTGCAATTTTGAACTGTACTTTTAGTACTTTCAACAATTTGGGTACTTTACCTTATTTTTATATCTTAGGCATTCTGGGCATTTCATTTGTTAGTGTGATACTTTTATGTCCTGGTGAACTGAACAGTTTGAGTGGCAGTTGTTTTGTGTCCTGGTTCATGTGGAAGAGGCAATGTAACATGAGGTATTACTAAGTATTTAGTGTCAAGATCAGAAGAAATCTGTGCTTCATGAGGGAGGGCTTGTTCTCTGGGGGAAGAATGACTCCTTTAGGTGAATATTTCTCCAGTCATACTACTTCTGCTTTTCCTATCCTGCTAGGGTCCTCCCTCTAAGATTATCTCCAGTTTTGTTTTGTTTCGTTTTTGTGGGTACCTTGTTTGTATGTAGTTGTTTGCATATTGTTTTCCCCATAAAACTGTGGACTTCTTGAAGGCAGGGACTGTTTTTTCCTTTCTTTTATCCCCTGGCTAGCACAGTGCCTGAAACTTAGTAGGTGCTTAATAAATGCTTGTTGACTTGACTTTTACCAAAGAACCCTAAGGCGAGTGCTTCCTAAATTCTTTGATCTTAGTGTCTTTTTGTTTGCTAACTCCAACTAGTAGTTGATTTTTGTAAGCAAATTGGATTTGAAGGAAACCCATTCAACTTTTTTTTTTTCCAACTTTCTTTCTCAGCTTGTTTGCTTCAAGTTTGTAGGGACATCAAAGTGTAAGTACAGAAGTAACCAGGCAAATTGATGTTTAACCTTCTGTGATTGTTGGTCCTTATGTGACTTCTTGAAGGCCAACTGAAGTTAGAGGAGGTTCTTGTTTGGGTAGAATCAAATCATAAATGTAGGAACTATTTTTTTACATCAGTTTCATCTCTCTCTTTTATCTGTCTCTCCTATCTATTTCAGAAAGGGCCAGGGGTGTGAAGCTTAAGTGTAGAGGATTACATAACCTAAAAACTTTCAGATGGGGGGAGTTAAAATGTTTTTCAGAAATTCCTGCTTTATAGCTTGAAAAAACTAAGCATAGGGAACCTTAGACTGCCTTAGTAAGCATTAATCAGAGTGCTTGTATGGCCATATTTAAAATTAGGCAAATCTATAAACTCTTTAGTTGGATTCTTTCGATGAACCTTTGTACTTTGAATAAAAACCCCTGGTCTTCTGGCGTCTAGTTATACCAAAATGGTGTGCCTCCCTTTCTGGCTTGGCATTTTGGCTTCTTGTCATTATGAAATAAATAGCATCAGAAGGGCTAGAAAAAAAGAAGCCCAAGTTATTTATTTTAGAGATCAGTGCAGTGTCTGGTGGTGTTTTTATACATATGCTAAAAGTCTTTCCCAATATTTTTGAGTATGAGACCTAAAATTTCACATTTCCAAATATACACATTCTTACACTACTTGAAATAATTCCATTGTCTCTCTCTCCCCTCTCTCCTCCACCTTCCAGAAGTCTGAAGTCCATAGGATGGGAACCCATCCTGTACTTTTATTTATACATTTCTTGTTCTTTATGGTTTTTCTGTACCCCTTGCTTCTGCTATGTGCTAGGCGCTGTTACAGGACTACAGATATAAAATATAAATAGGACCCTTCCCTCAAGGAGTTTATAACTTGCTGTAGCTTCAGTTACATTTACCTTTGAATAGGTCCATGAGTATTTTTAAGATGTTTTCTTGGATAAAAATACAAGAGTCTTCTTGCCCTCAAAGAATTTATAACTTCTAATAGTATTAATTACATTTCCTTTAAGAGACTAGGCCCCTAAATATTTTTAAGTAAAAATTGTTATCGTTATAAACTGACCAAGTAAATAACCAAAAAGTAATATTATTAAATATCTTTCACATTTGGGGGGATCGCATTTTGAAGTGCATTTTGAACATGCTGTGTGTGAGAAGTGTCATGGCAAAGTTTTACATTTTAGTCTTAATGTTGCATTAGTGAAGCTTATTTGCTGATTTCATTTGATTTTTTTTTTCCTGGACTAGCAGTGCAGAGCGAGGAGAAGGCTGGTTGGGTTTTGACATATAGGTATTTGGATGGGATTGTGGCTGAATACAGTTTTATTTTTAATTCATACATAGACCCTATTTTAGTAAATGAGTACTAAACAAACGATTCTTTAATTAGGCTATATATTGGAGAAAGAAGGATAACTAGAAAATAAACAATGGTGGTTGAGTCACTTATTTTTGCATTTTTCTCTTGAAACTCTGTTTCCAACTTGTAGCTTTGCTGAAGAATGTTTCTTTGTAAGTTCAATTCAGCATATATGTGTTAAGCATCCACTATGTTGAATATGCTGAACTAGATCCTAGGGATACAAAGACAAAAAGTGAAAAAGACCCCTGCACTTCTGTTGGAATGCAACTTATCCCCAGATAAACAAATGTAAATTAATTTCAAGAAAGAGAAAACACTAACAACTGGACATATGGCATGAAACTATCAGTTCTGTCAGGCAGATTCTTATTGGAGATTGTATTGTAGGGGGAGGAGGAAGATTAACCTCCAAACTTAAATGTATATAGTTTATAAATTCCAACAACAGCTAGCTAATTACACCCTAAAAGTCCTTCATAATCCGACACTAGCTGTACTGTCTACCATACTTTCAAATCAGGTCAGTTTCTGCTGTCCCCAGTAAAGGAAGTAATAGTTGTTCTGTGTTTGCCCTGGTCAGATCAAAGCACATCTGTAAGTATTACTTTCAGATCTGAGAAGCACATTTTAGGAAAGACATTGATAAGCTGGAATGCTGTCATAAGACAACAGCCAGGGTGGTGAGGGCTGAAAGAAATGTAGTTAAAGGAACTGGCAGTGTTTATTTTGGAGAATAGAAGATTTAAGGGCAACATAATGGTTGTCTTCAAGTATTTGAATGGTTTATCTCATGGAAGAGGGATTAGATTTGTTCTGCTTGGCCCCTGCTACCTCCCTTACTTGCACTTTCCATTTTACTGTAGGGTCAACACTATCCTTCCAGACCCCAAGTCTTACACTCTTCCTCTCATCCTTAGTTGTTACTCCCTCCCCACCCCAGTCAGTTACCACGGTCTGTCAATTTCACCTTTGCAACATCTCTTGAAATACTCTCCCTTCTCTGCTTTGACTCTGCTGTCCCTCTAGTGCAGACCCTTATCACCTCATGCCATAATTATTGAAATAGACTGATGGTGGGTCTGCTTACCTCAAGTCTCATTCC
Organism: Potorous gilbertii; assembly: GCA_028658325.1. Taxonomy (NCBI): domain Eukaryota; kingdom Metazoa; phylum Chordata; class Mammalia; order Diprotodontia; family Potoroidae; genus Potorous; species Potorous gilbertii. The sequence continues at coordinate 21,885,323 of CM053774.1, forward strand.
AGTCTGTCTTCCATTTATCCACTAAAGTGATTTTCTGTAAGTACAGGTTCAGTCATGTCACACACATCCCCACATTCCCCCCCACCCCTTTCCTTTCACTCCATAAACTCCAGTGGCTTCTTATTGCTTCTAGAATCAAATACAAAATACTGTGGTTGGAATTCAAAATCCTTTGTAATCTAGCCCCCACCTGTCTTCCTACACCTGGTATCTTGGCGTTCCCATTAAAAAACACATTACTACCCCTCCACTTCCCCCTCCCCCCCAGTACCTGGAACTCTCCCTCTTATACACTGACTTGTTTCACTGGCTTCCTTTAAGACCCAACTAAAATCTCATCTTTTATTGGAAGCCTTCCCCAACCCCTTTTAATTCTAATGCCTTCCCTCTGTTAATTTTTTCCTATTTATCCTGTGTGTAGCTTGCTTTGTACTTATTTTTTTGCTTGTTGTGTCTCATTAAATTGTCAGTTCCTTGAGGACAGAGACTATTTTTTGCCTCTTTTTGTATCCCCAGTGTTTAGCATAGCATCTGGCATGTAATAGTTGCTTAATAAATGTTGATTAATTGATTTTCTAATACAAGAAGAACAAAAAGAAAAGATTGGATATGAAACTATAAATGTGAATACACAAAAAAGACCAAAAGAGAATTGTGCCGGAAATGATAGTAAACTTCTCTTATTTGTCTACAGTTTGTTTTTACAAGTGCATATTAAGTGTGTTCGTCCTTTGTTGCCAAAGAAGACCATACCATCAGGGAAATATTGATATAATTTGCACTTGACTTTGTTTTGAGTGAGGGAGGGCTGTGCAGGTCACCAGCCTCATTTCTCCTCCATCTGAATCCAGTGACCAAATATTTATCAGGATGACTGGAGATGACCTAGGATGAGGCAGCTGGGGTTAAGTGACTTGCCCAGGGGCACACAGCTAGTGAGTGTCAAGTGTCTGAGGTGGGATTTGAACTCAGTCCTGTACTGATGCTCTATCCACTGCACCACCCAGCTGCCCCAACAAGTGCATATATTTTTACAAAGTAATAGCAACTTTCTTTTTGATTCTTACTTCACTGGTTGTTGTATTATGAAAGCTTTCCAGCTTATCAATGCCTTTCCTAAAATGTGCTTCTCATATCTGAAAGTAATACTTATAGATGTGCTTTGATCTGACCAGGGCAAACACAGAACAACTATTACTTCCTTTACTGGGGACAGCAGAAACTGTCCTGATTTGAAAGTATGGTAGACAGTATAGCTAGTGTCAGATTATGAAGGACTTTTAGAGTGTAATTAGCTAGCTGTTGTTGGAATTTATAAACTATATACGTTTAAGTTTGGAGGTTAATCTTCCTCCTTCCCCTACACTAGAACCTCCTATAAAATATTTGAACTTTATTTTCTCTGTATTTTTTGTCATTTTTTTTTTAACATCTGTCACTTCACACTGACTCAATCTCTACTTTCCCTTATTCAACCAAAGAGAACAACCCTCACTTAGAACAAATAAGTATGTTAGACAAAACAAATCAACACACTGATCAACACAAATCAACAAAATGTATGTCTCATGCTGCGGCCTCTGTGCGAAGAGGTGGGAGACGTGTTCACCATTAGTGCCTGGCATGTAGTAGGTATTTAATAAATACCTTGTGACTTGATTTCTTCAGGCTTTGCTACTACTATGATCAGAATTCTGAAGTCTTTCAAAGTTGTTAGAATTGTGCTACTGAATAAATGGTTTCACTTCTTTTGTTCTGTTTTTCTGTTTTTATACAGGTCTTCTCAAGTATTACTAAATTGTTCATACTCATTATTTCTTGCAGTCCACTAATATTCCATGACATTTGTATGTCACAGTTTGGCTATTTTCCAGTTGATGGATGGGCCTACTTCATTTCCACTTTGTTTGCTGCTGTTTTTTACTTCACCAGCTCTATTAGCTGGAATTCTTTTTCTCTGAATTCCCATTGGTGCTTATATTCTAAATCACACAATTTAACCCTTAATTATTTACCGTCTTGTATTGTTGCCTACTTATTTTATGTGTGTTCTTTTGACTCACCAACAAGATTGTAAATATTTGAAAGTTCTCAATTTGTTGAGTGTCAGGTCATGTCTAAATATTCTTGAGAGACCTTGTTTCCATAGAGACAGTCATTGTAAATGTATTTTAAAATCCTGTTTTCTTTGGTATTAAAAGTGGTTTGTGTTTAGAATAGCAGGATCCACATCCCACTTTTATATAGTCAAGGAAGATTTAATTGAGAAGATGAAATTTGAAATTCTTTTCGGAGAAAGAGAAATAAGTTCTATTAAAGTATGGGAGATTTTTTCTAATATTAAATGTTTATTTTTATAAGTTACTTGCAAAGGAAGAATAGAAGACCTTGAAAAGTAAAGATATTAAAATTTGTTGTCTTCACATGCTGAGACTTGAAGGAAGCTAAGGGTTCTAAAAGGCAATGGTGAGAACGGAGTGCATTGGCTTTTGTAAAGGTTGAGAAGTGGGAGAAGGCAGCCATATGGAAGCTGGTTTGACTGGTGATGGAATATGAGGACAGAGGTGGTATGAAATGTGTTGAGGTGGAATGTCATTTTATTGTGAGTAGAATTCTTCAAGGATTTCATTGGTGGTAGAATTCTTGTATTGCCATTTCATGATAAATATGATTCATTATTGAGTATGACTCCTTGACCACATCTTAGTCCTTGAGCTACCTAGCTCCAAGCTCATATGTTTTATGTAGATCTTCAGTTTTTCTGATTGTTATCTACATGCATTGCTTGTCTCTTTAAAGGCATGTATAGATCTTTGGATAACCTGGTTGTTGTTGGATAGACCAAAGTGAAGGAAGTGCAGGCACTGGACAGAAGAACCCCTAAAGCACATAAATGATTTTGTCAATGTTGAACCTCCTAATATGGCAACTTCCTCTGCTCATGAGATCCTGACCCATCTATGGCTCAGTAGATAAGTTCTAGAGAGTTACCTGGAGTGCATAGAGATTGTGATGTGCCTAGGTCACACCCCTTGGTTTTTAATATTTGAGTAGAACTGTTTTGTAGCATGGAGATGGGATTCATTTCTGTATTACTGACTAACCAGTAACAGAATTTTAGGATATGTTATATTTCAAGGAAAATGATTTGACTGGCATTATACAAATCACTCAAGATCCAACAAGTGTTTCTTAAGAGACTGTTTTGTGCCAAGTTCTGTGCTTGGAGCTGGGAAGAATAAAAGAAGTTTAGATAAGATGAAGAACGTCTAGATTCATCATAATCATCTGTATCATGCTAGAATTTTACTGTATTTGTATACCTCCTGGAAGGGATTATTTACTCGTTGCTTTTTTCTACTTGCCTCCAAGGTTACTAACGTGAGTTATTTATTTGTCCGTATTATTAAAAATTACAGCCATGGCTGAGAAGGAATGCTGGCCCTGAGTTAAGAAGATCTGAGTTTAAATTCAGTCTCAGATACTTTGTGATTCTCAGCAAGTCATAGTCTGCCTCAGTTTCCCCCTCTGTAAGATAAGGATAATAACAGCACCTGCCTCCCAAGGTTGTTGTGATTACCAGATGAGATAATCCTTGTGAAGCCCTTTGCAGATTTTAAAGTACTGTAAAGATGCTAGCTAGCCGTTATTATTTGAAGTCTTCCTGAAGAGACTGCATCCTTACATAGAATATTCCAAAGCTTTCAGGCATAGCAAAAGCTAATAAACATCCCCAGACACTGCTCTGATTTGGGCTTAGGGGTCTAGGGATGATTTTGTGGTAAGAGAGACTGGAATATTCTTTGGTCCTGTTTCTTTCCATTGAATTGGTATGCCAACTCTGATATTATAGAGGGTAACATTTCAAGGCTTGTAAAAAAGGAAAGAGAGAGCCTGTGGTATTGACCTGAGAAGGTCATTTTGTGACCTTTCTCACCAAGAGGAAATGACCTCATAGTTAGGAAGCTATGAAGGAGGGAAGAAATACATTGTCACAATTTATTATCTTTCATTTTGTGTCATAGAATTTGATACGCCACCTGTATGAATGGGTTCCAGAAAGATATGATAGTTGTGGTGAATGAATTGTAATACTCTTGGCATATCTGCCTCTTTTACAGATGGATAAATTGAGGCAAAAAAGTCAGTCACCTTTCTCCAACCATGAGTATAACAGAACCAAATTGAAACGTGCTTCAGTAGCTTCTTTTTTGGTGCTTACGGAAAGAAGAATGGAGAATATGTAGGTGGTGATATTGTTACTGAAAGTGTCATTCCCCCACTAAACTATATTTCTGTCACCTGAATGAATTAAATCAGAGGTATATGGTGAGAATGTTGTTGAGATTATCAGTTTGGGTCTGAGAAATAATGGTAGAATCATAGAATTTTAAAATTGAAAGAAATTTCAGAAGCCGTCTGATCCATTTTATTAAAGAATATTTTTTAATGATAACTCTTGTTTTTAACATCACCTTCACTTTAAAATATTAAATATTTAAATAGTCATATTAATAAATAAATGATAAATTTGTATAATAAATAAATTCTATAATTATAATAAAATATTAAAACTTGAAATGTTAAAATAAATTAAATAAAAAATTAAAATATTAAACTCTTCCTTTTCTTCCCATAGGGAGAGCCATCTCTATTTTAACAAAAAATTTAAAAAGAGAAAAAAACAAAACAAAACCACATTGACTGAGACCATTTATTACTTATAATAGAGATATAATAATGAGACCATTATAAGTAATATTTCACACCCATTGTGTCCCACCTCTGCAGAGAAAGGAGGGAGGTACATTTTCTTGGTACTTTGGGACAAGGTTTGTTCATAATTACATGGTCTTCAAGTATTTGTACCTTCCATTTTCATTGTGGTGACCATTGTGTATGTTATCGTCTTGGTTTTCCTTACCTCACTTTACTGCAGATCATGTATCTTTCGATACCTCTTCCAGCTCTTCATGGTTGTTTTTTACAACTAAATAACATTCCATTAAATGTATGTACTACGCTCCGTTTTACCATTATCCAGTTGATAGGCACATGCTTTGTTCCTACTTCTTTGCACAAAAGAGGGATGCTATGGATATTTTGATATATATGGCACCCTTCTGTCTGGGATACATGGGTCTGTTCTCTGTCTCTGCAAATTACTTTTAGGATCCAGTTCATACTTGAAAAGAATCCCCATCACACCATATTTGATAAATGTCGTCTAGCCTTGGCTCAGAGAGAAGAAGTGAGAAGAAATCTGCAACCTTTGAAAGCAGCTCGGTCCATTTTGGGATATTTCTTAATTGTTTGGAACTTTTTCCTTATCCCACAACCTAAATTTGTGGCTTTGTAACTTGTATTACTCTTCTTCATTCTCCCTTTGACCAGACAGAACCAGTATAATTCCTCTTCTAACAGAAGAACTTCCTTTCAAGTATTCTAAGACAGATATCACATGTTACCCCCATTCCACCAAGCCACCTGCCCCCCTCACCTCTTCTCCAGGTTAAACTTTCAATTGGATACTCAAGTGGCATGAACTGAAGGCCCAATGTCTTTGACTGTGTGGTGGCCAGAATTGAATACAAGATAACTTACATGGTCTGACCTGGGAAGAATACAATGGTACTATCACCTTCTTATTCCTAGAAGCTGTACATCTCCTGAAGTCACTTAAGATGGCTTTTGCTTTTTTTTTGGCTGCTGTATTATTCTTGATACATATTAACCTTACAGTCCACTAAACAACGAGATATTTCTTAGGTAAACTACTGTTTAACTTTCCCCCATCTTGTACTTTTGAATTCAATTTCTTGAATCCAAGTGTAAAATTCACATATAGGAGTAGAAGCTAGACTGTGATTTCAATAGTATGAGGGACTCCTAGGTGAGGAAATTATCTCTACCAATGCAGTTTGGCATATTCTCATAACTTTGAGAACAGTGAAAGTTTAAGTGACTTGCCCAGGCTCTTTACATATATTCTTTCTAAATTTGATCTTTCTAGAATTAGCCTAGGTTTCTAGCCTGTTTCTAGCCTTTTTGGAGCCTAACTGTTCCTCATTATGATAGCTCTCTTTTCCCCCCACCTTTGTACCCCCCAGTTTTATGCCACCTGCGCCTAATCCAAATCATTCATAAAAATATTAAATAAAAAAAAATAAAAAATATTAAATAACGGAGTCAGTCATAGATCCCTGGGGAACACCACTGGAAAGAAACCTTAGAAGTTGACATTGAATTATTTCATGAATAATTTTGAGTTCCACCATTCAACCTTTTCTAAATTCTAGTTGTATGAATATCTAACCTATATCTCTTTTACACAAATAATAGTATGAGATATTTTATCAAGCACTTTGCTAAAATCTGGGTAAACTGTATAGCTTTCCCTTGGTCTGGCACGTTAGTAACCTTGTCAGAAAAAAAAGGAAATGGGATTAATCTGTTCTTGATGAAGCCTTTTCACCATCTCTTATTATATTAGATTATATTAGACTTTTCCCGGAAATGAAAATCAAGCTTACTGGCTTATTGTTTGTAGTTTTCATTCTCTTCTCTTTTGTGCAAATTCATCAAGAGCAACCAAGTTCTCTTTTGCTATGTCCTTACTTATCTTAGGCATCCACTCCCTGTTGGATGTTTTGTTCTTTCCTTTATAGTCAAAAGTCATTCTCCTTGGTAGAAAAAAGCAGAAGCAAAGTAAGAATCAAGTAGTCTTATATCTTCTTTGATTCTTTTCTTCAATATACCTTAAAATAAAACCATGACCAAACACCCCCACTCCCCCTCTGATTCCTTTTCCTTATCTTCTTTTACCATCCTCAGCTTATAATGAGTTTGAGTATCCTGATACTTTTCTTGCAGGGTCATGCCGTGCTTTGTTTCTTCTTCTGTTACCTGCCCTTTTATCTTCAGAAATGAACAAATCATGAACACTAGTAAATTAGTACATTTTTCAGTTTACTAAACACTGGAAATAAGAGAATCTTAAAGTCCTAGGCCTCTGATTTTATTACTAGAAAAATTAAGTAGCCTCAAACTTCATTAGATTTGTCAGTAAAGACAGTCCATTTGGAATAGAACTGACAAGTTATGAACCCCAAACAGATGATTACTATATGCCATGGGACATTTCTGGCACAGGAAAACAAGAATTCCTCTAAAAGCTAAAGCTCATCTTTGTGGTTTGCTGACGTTCCAGGTTGTAATAAGATTAACAGTCATAGAGGTCATGGTAACTGTGCTGTTTAGAGCAATGAGACGAGTTTTATTGTAAAACTTGGTCCAGTAAGATGTTGATTCATGCCATTACCTAGGAGTTTCCCAGAAGAGAGTGACATATTTGGAATAACTTCCAGCTTGGTTTCCCAACTGCTTTTTCTTTTTTAGACATATAAGACATATATAGACATACAAGACATATATAGACATACAAGACCTATGCAAATAATTTAAGAGAAACTTGAGAGCATTTCTGTCCAATAATTTGAAAACCCAGAGTTAAGTGGTATTCCTAAGTGGTATTCTTGGATTAGAAGTATTTAAATATGAATAGTTTAAGTAATGCATATATTTTGCCATTGGCAGATAGTTTTCTCTGTTGAACAAAGCTATTTATTCTTTCTGTTCCATCTAGGAGCTCTTGTCCCTAGCCAAACGGAAACGTAGTGACTCTGAAGAGAAGGAGCAACCTGTTAGTCAGCCTGCAGCTTCTTCAGATTCTGAAACATCGGACAGTGATGATGAGGTAGGTTACAATGGTTATGATGCCAGTGAAGTCCATTAATTTAAATAGAATCCTTACTATCAGGTTCTCTTTTTTTGGTAGTCATGTAGTATGCTTCTAAAGTGGGAAGCATAGTCTTAGAAATAGGAGAGTAGTTTGGCAGAAAAGTTAAATGACTTGTTAAGCAACAAGAAGGGATTTGAACCTGTCTTCTTGCTCCAAATCCAGTAATCTTTCAAATGCAGATAACGATCATGTCTTTTCTTCAGGTTAAACGTTACTTATTTCTTCAGCTTGTCCTCATGTGGGATTGTCGTGGTCATTGAGCGTCCTGGAATTCTTCCTCTGGACTTTCCAATTTATCGGTGGCATCAGTACTAGAAATTTTCTATAGAATAGTGAGCCCAAGACTCTGCTAATCCTGTTATATGCAATATATCACTAAGAAAAAATGATAACCTTTTTTAAAAAATCATCTTTTTACTGAACCTCCTACATCACTTTGGAGGAAGGAGGGGATAGAGTTGCTTAAATGATCCTCTCTGTTTCCCCCCCTATAAAACCTAAAGCAGTAATTTCTTATTAATTCATTTAATGGAAGCTCTGTTTCATCTCTGGGTCCCACAGATTGGGACAGTATACTTTTTTATTTCAAAAATAATCCATTAAAACAAGGTATTTAGAGTTTTTTATAATGGGATTTTACAATAAGTCCTGTGCATATGCAAATAAAGATTGCACTCTGATTAGGTGGAGTGTTCCAGTAATTTTGAATTGTTTAACAAACAAAATTGCTTTTCATAGTGATAGATGTTTCCTAAACTTAAATAAGCGATAATTATAGCCCTTCAATTAGCAAAATAATCCCATCTGTTAGGAGGATAATAAGGTTTGAGAAATCAGATACCATTACATTTTAATCCTTTGATGATGTTTTTTATCTATACTTTTGTGCAACATGTTTGAAGTCTTTTTTCAAAAAGTTATTTTTAAAAATACAGCTTAGCATGCTGTTATATTACCAAAGAGAAAGTGTAAATCCCCAGACAGGGTCTGTATGGGAACTTGGAGGGGGCAAGGTGAAAAATTCAGCCAGGACTCCTTAACCTACCCCACACAAACGATACCTATGTTTTCCATTTCTGTATTGGCTATTCTTCAGTAGGGTGTGGTGTTTTATCATTCCTATGTGCTATAGGTGAGCCAGACAGGATACACAACCTGCTCTGACTTCCACGAAAGCAGAACTCCTGGGGAATGAGACTTCCCCTACTTATTGAGCTAGCCCTTTAGTCTTTTTAGGTCCCTGACTTTGCTGAGTTGTTTTTTCTAGTAAAGGTGTTGCCTGACCTAACAGACAAATCACACCCTACCCTTTGTCAAATAAGCCCTGATCTCTTCCTACCATTACCAATTCTGGCTCTGTTGACTTCCAAACACCCTCCTTTATCCTCTCATCTTTCCATTCTCTCTCTCCCAACCCATTGAGGCTTCACACGCTCATCTGGCTTAACTTTTTGCAAAGTAAAGTTACTAACTATTTATCAGGGATCCACTTTGTGCCAGACCGTGTGCTCAGGATTCAAAGAAAGGCAAAAACAGCTCCACTCCAGGAAACTTTCTAATAGGGAGACCACACGCAAATAACTATGCAAACGAGATATAGACTATAAATGGAAGAAAATCTCAGGGAAGTTACTAGAATTAAAGGGGATGGGAAAAGGTTTCTTGCAGAAGGTGAAATTTTATCAGAGACTTGAAGGAGGCCAGGAGATAAAGGTGAGGAGGGAGAGCATTGCAGGCCTTGAGGAACATTTAGTGAAAATGCATAACTGGGAATGGAGTGACTTGTTGGAGGAACCATAGGGAGACCCATGTCACTAGAACAAGCAAAGGGAAGAAAGATGTAAGACTTGAAAGTATGAGGTGAAGGGACTAGGTTCTAAAGGGCTTTAAAAGCCAAATTATATTTAATAGTGGAGGTAGTAAGAAGGGAAAGGGGGATAGTGTGTGACTGAGACCTGCATCGTGTACCAGATTCCTCTTGTATGTCGCTTACCCTTCTTCTATGCCAGTTACCTGGGATGCAGTAGCTACTAATTTAGCAAAGCATACTTCGGAAATATATCCCAGTCTTTTAAGCTATACAGTGAGAAAGACAGCGCAAGAAGGACTGTTTTTAAAGCCCTTTATGACCAGTGAGGTGCTAAATTATTTTGTTAATACAAATTTTCCACATCCTTGGAGAATCTGGGAGGGGAAGTTGCTGTCTGAAAGAACCTCAAAAGATTTGGTTATTGGAATCAGGACCCTTTTGTTCCCTTCTCCTTTTTTTGTTAGGCAGGAGCCATGCCTTTCCAAGTGGCCGTGGTTTAACCACTTAAACTCTCTGGGCTTCGGTCTCTTTATCTGTAAAATGAAGACTTTGTATTAGATGATCAGTTACTCAGGTCCTTTTCTAGGATAATCGTCTGTACGGCAGAAACCTGGTTTCCAAAAGTGAAAGTAGACAGTTGCATACTAAAGTTCTCCTTTGTACCTCTCATTTGTATGTTTTAACCCATCCTTAAGACAGCTTATTAAAGCAGTTAGGTGTTAAAGGGTTAATGAATACTTTATCATATGCTGGAACAAGAAACCACTAGCTAATGCTTAGAAAGGGCAAAGTAAGGGGGAAAGCAAAAATTGTTTAAGATACTTTTTCTTTGAGGATGAATGGATGCAGAGGATATTACATACCCAGGTTTATCTAGGAAGCAAATAAGGATATGTTTCAAAAGCATTAAGGTTTTATTGCATATATGTGTAGATGGGTATTTTCAAGAAGGAAAGTTTGAGGGTAATTATGTTTATTGTAGTTAGAGAATGATAAATTTTTATGGCTTGCTCTCTAGAGAGGCTCATTGGGTTGTTTTGTTGTTGTTTTTTTCTTAAACATACCTGAAAATGCAAAATAAGAAAGCCTTGAACCTCTTAAAACATATGAAAGATTGAAATGTTAGCATTTTGTTTTGCATATTTGATAGAAACATTGTTTATAACTAATAAGATGAGGTCCTGGTGGTCACAGTCACTCTATTAGGCAGTTTGCTTAACTTTTTTATGGGAAGGCTCAGTGGGAGAGCGCTTGGGAAATGATGGTGGCACAGCCAAATGTATCAGTAAGAAAGAAGTAGCATAAGTGAGAAAAGAACAAGTACAGGAGGATATATACACTCTTGTAGCTGGAGGGAAATCTGAGGTCTTCTGGTTCAGACCCCTCCTTTTATAGAGGCCAGTAGAGGTGGAGTGACTGACCCAAGGAACAGCCTGCTGATTGGTGGGCTCCAGTCCATGCAGTGTGTTGAAACCAAATTTACTTGGCATCAAAATGTTAAACTCCTATGACAACAGGATTGCAGACATCCAGCCTTTAAAAAGCTGTAGTTAATTTGCTTTATGAACTAAAAAAAGTGGATTAAGAGCCAAATCTAGACTCTCCCTTCTTGCCCCTGGGACTTTCTATTAGCTGCAACAATTTTAGCTAAATAATGTTTAAAATTGAAAATACAAGCAAGTTGGACTCTAGGGAAAATCGTTAAATATATGTCTGTGTTGATTCCCTGGGCTCCCAGCATCTTATTTTAAGGTAAAATTAATGTAAAGAGAAACTTTGATAACAGAATCCTGTGATGGAATAGGATGGTCTGTTCTTTCTAATTCCTCTTCTTTTATGTCTTTGCTTCCTTGTGTCTTGTCTTTCTTTTCTTTTCTCTTACTCCTTTGGTAATTTCACTTTCTGCTGGTTGCTCCACAGTTACTGTCCTGTCATCCATATCTATTTTAGGTGTCTGCTAGTAATTGTCTTTGCCCCGTTATTGGCCTCAACGTTTTTAGATTCAGTAAATCTTCAATAATTTGACCTAATAGGAGATGGGAGGGAGAGTGGAATGTGTGTAGGAGATTCCATCTAAATTAATTAATGGCAGTTATGAGTAATAGAATATTATTTTAGCTTTGTTACTTAATAATAACAGTGATGATAATGTTGATATAGGGAATAAGGCCATATGTAGGAAAAGAATCTTCTAAGTACTTTTAACACATTTAACCTTTACACACATTTATATTTAACACGTTGAAAGCAAATGCTGCTTCTAAAGACTTAACTCTTAATATTTTCCATTCTTCTATTTATTCAGCTTTTTTTTTAAAGAAGTATTTACTGTAAAGTAGTACCTTATTTATCCAGTTCCCATGAATGAGATGTCAAATAACATTTTTTTCAATAGCTGATACCCTTTTAAGTACCTAAACTTTTTGTTTCCATTGTTTCAGGAGTAAATATTGAGACTAAAAGCTTTTTGCCCCAACCTTGAAATAGTTATGAATTGTTGTACTTTTGGGTTCTTACATCTAGCTTTTGTGTTTTTATTTATGTCCTCTGTCTGTTGTCTGTTGGCATGGTTGGCTGTTCATTATCACTCTGCCTGCCCGTCCCCCAAATTTGTTGTTTCTCATCTGTTTATAGTCTGAAGGAATACATAAATGAAGCTTGTTAGAAACTATTTAAAGGTGAATAACCTCTGAGTGGGGTCTGAGAGGGTCTCTCCTGAGTACAGTATATTGGCCTTTAGTAGTGATCATCTAATTTGACTCTCCTTAAAACTTTTACTTGTTGGTTGGTCCTGGATAGTCCAGGTTGCAAGATAAAGGAGGTGCTACTGTATCCACTGACAAATCCTAGTACAAGTATTTTTCATGTTAAGGCTGCTATATCACCTTCCTACTTAATGCTGTTATTCTTGTTAAAACAAATTCTAAACTACTGTAGCATATTGATAGTCTAGACTCCATACCAGCCAGTTTAGCATTTAAATGGTGTACTATTCTTTATCACTTGAGTTTCATTTATATTAATCTTTTTTCCTCCGACTAGGTTGTAGATATCTTTTAAGGGCAAATATCATGACTTCTGTTTTTCAGCTACCTCTGCCTTTTCTGAGCTCTGACCTGTCCGTCCCAGTTATTATTAAAACAATTATTAAATTCTTAAAAGTGGAATAATCAATGGCACTTCTTTCCTTCCTCTTTTTAGTTAATACTTTTGTAGGTGGTAAGTAACATTTATCTATTAACTCCTTGGACCTTTCTCTAATTGACCACCCATTGTGGAGAAAGAAAAAATTTTAAAGCACTAGTAATGAACATACAAATATAGAATGTGAAAGAGTAAACCCTTAGGGGTGCTTGTGGAGAGAATTTCTTCAAGGACTTTTCTGTCTCATAAGACAGAGAATCACAATGATTGAAGTTGAAGTTGCCTCTTCTATAAAGTACTTTGCCAAAACTTAAAGCACTACATAAATTGAAGTTGTTAAAAGATATGAATGAGATGAATATAGTTTTGTTTAAGAAATTTTGCAGTATTCACAGCATGACTGATATGGAAATATGTTTTCCATGATTGCACATATATAACTGGTATCAAATTGCTTGCCATCTTAGGGAGGAGAGGAGAGCTGAGGGAGGGAAGGGAGAAAATTTGGAACTCAGAATTTTTTTTAAAGTGAAGGTTAAAATTTGTCTTTATGTGTAATTGGAAAAAAAAAAAGAAATTCTGCACTACTAGGGTGCATGCTTTGAAAATGGAAGTTTTAATCCAAGGTGAATTGTCATTTGTTATACACTGAAGTTAATAAACTTGATTTTTTATCATGAGGTAGACAGTTTGAAAATATAGGTGTGGAGGTTGAGAGAGGTAGATATATTCATGAAATAAATACATAACATCTTATTAAGAGATTTTAGGGGATGTTTGAGGAATGCCCTTTTTTGGTTATATTGTCATAGAAAGCAGCCATGACCTGTCATATACTTTAGTCAGTTAATATTTATGAAGTCCTTACTGTGTTCCAGGTATTATGGTAAGCATTGGGAATACAGAGACAACAGGTACTCGTGAGTACATACCAAACATGCAGAATGAATTCAGGGTAGTTGTGAGAGGGAGTATACTGGTAGCTAGGGAATGTAGCAAGAGAACAGGACTCTACAGTCTGCTGATACATTTGTCTGTGTGGAGGATGTGAAAAGGGATCAATTGAACCTAAAAAGAACCAAGGCTCAAAAACCCAGAGAAGAGAAGTAAGTATTCAGGAGAAAGTGGTTGATGGTGCCCAAGTCATATCAAGGAAGATAAGGATTTAGAAGAGGCTCTTGATTTTAGTGATTACTATCAGTGATATAGTGGACTTTATGCAGAATATTTGTAATATTGGTTTGTTTCAGTATATGTTTTATCTCTTCTTATGATTGGCATTTCCCTTTTCCTCCAGTTTTATCTGAGCTCTTCTTTTCACTTGCTAATAATGCACTATTGAGTAGGTAGGCCACTTTCTGTTTCTTTCCAGGTCCTTCAGACTGCGAATGCAATGTCTCTTGCCCAGTGATAATAGGTTCCTTTCTGGAGAAATTTCCTATCCTCTAACCTAAGACTGTCTTAGGCAACCAAAACCTTCAAAATAGTGTTATGCCACATGGCTTCCCTTTTCCATCAGGAGTGAGTAGACAGCTGTTTAGGACCGTCTCATGGTGAGTTCAGGGAGATACTTGTTCTACTGATCCTAATTATGCTTTGGGATTATACCAAACACCAATGGGGAGGGGGTGGGGAGAAGGAAGGACAGGAGAGGAGGAAGTTGTCCTTGATAGTGTGCACACGTTACCCCAAACCGCTGTATTTTTACTGTTCTTTCACTTCATCCTGCACTATATTTGAGCTGTCATAGTTTCTGTGTTTGCTGCTTTTTAAATCATAGGCAGATTCTTCGAAAAAAATAGCGTACAGTAGCTGGCCCCAGTTCCTTATTACCACTTACTTTTAAACCCCTTCCAATTTGCCTTCCAGAACCACTGCTCTAAAACTGCCTTCTGGTGATCTCTTAAGTGCCAGCCCAGGTGATCTTCTCTTTCCCCACTTCCTCTTCCTTATTTTGTGCACCTTGGACTACTCTTTTCTCCTCTTTTGGTTTTCTAGGATACTGTTCTCTGTTGGTTCTACTTCTGCCTGTTTGACCATTCCTTCTCAACCATCCTTGCTAAATAGTAATGACAGCACTAACAGTAATAAAAGTGCGCATTGATGTAGTGTTTCCTGCACCAGGCACTGTGCTGAGCACTTTACAGTTACTATTTTACTAACGTGACAAAACAGGAACATGATAAATGCTGGAGAAGATGTGGGAGAGTTGGAACACTAATTCATTGTTGGTGGAGCTGCGAGCTGATCCAGCCATTCTGGAGAGAAATTTGGAACTATGCCCAAAGGGCTACCAAAAGGTGCAGACCCTTCGACCTAGCAATATCGCTTCAAGGACTGTATCCCAAAGAGATCATAAACATGGGAAAGGGTTCCATATGTACAAAAATATTTATAGCAGCTCTCTTTGTGGTGGCCAACAAGTGGAAATCGAGGGGATGCCCATCAATTGGGGAATGGCTGACTAAGCTGTGGTACATGAATGTAATGGAACACTATTGTGCTATAAGCAATGATCAACAGGTGAACTTCAGAGAAGCCTGGAAAGACTTATATGATCTGATGCTGAGTGAAAGGAGCAGAACCAGGAGAATTTTGTACACAGCAGCAATCACAGTGTGTGAGGAATTTTTCTGGTAGACTTAGCCCTTCACAGCAATGCAAGGACTTAAAAAAGTTCCTATGGAATTGGATCACAGAATGAAGCAGACCATTTTCTCTTGTGCTTTGTTTTGTTTTGTTTTCATGGTTTCTCCCATTCATTTCAATTCTTCCATGCAACATGACTATGGTGAAAATGTATTTATTAAGAATGTATGTGTAGAACCTAAAAAAAAAAAAACCCAACCAATTATTATTTTATTTGGTCCTTACCACAGCCCTGGAATCTCGGTGTTACTGTGACTCCCATTTTATAGATGAGGAAACTGAGGCTAACAGAGTTTCAGTGACTTGCACAAGATCACACAGTATTTGTCTGAGGCAGGATTTTAACTCAGATCTTTTGACTTTAGGCCCAGCATTTTATCCAGCTAGGTGCCACCTATATCAACACCCATGTCTTACATTCTCAATGTAGGTGTTTCTCAAGACTTTGTACTGAGGTCCCTTTTCTCCTTTCCTTTTTCTCACTCAGTTATTACTCCCCTTTGCCAGGGAAATGACTCCTATATCTATATATCCAGTTCTAATCTCTTGAATTTAATCTTTAATACTACTTTCTAGCCGGATGTCCTGTTAGCAGTTGGAATACACAGCATGTCTAGAACGGTCATCTTTTTCCCCTAAACCCACCCTTTTCCCAAACTTCCATATTTCTCTTGGTGATACCATGATCCTCCCATTCGTATAATTCAGTCATCTTTGTACTTTATCTTCTCCACCTCACATTTCGTCAGTCAGTCATTGCCAAGTTATTCGATAATAGCTCCAGATTTTTCACTCCTATTGCCTTCTTTTAACTCACATGGTCACAGCCTTAGTTCAGTTTTCATCACCCATTCCCTGAACTATTCAAATGACTTCCTAGTTGGCCCTTAATCTCCCCTTTCTAACCCTTCCATGAAGTTGCCAAAATAATCTTCTTAAGGCACTGGAATGACTGGGTAATATCACTGCTCAGAAACCTTCAGTGAACTCCCTGTTAACTTTAGGATAATATACAGTTTCTTTCACTTTGCATTCAAGGTCTTCCATAGGTGTATCTGTGACTCTTCAATTTCAGCCTTGTTTCACAAACTCTGTTCTAGCTGAACTGGAGTACTAGTTGTGACCTGATCTCTACATATCATTTTCTATAGTCTGTGTTCTTCAATAATAACCCCCATGATCTGGTCCACATCTCTTTCTCAGAATGTTTATCCTTCTTCAAGGATTAACTCAAGTGCCACCTTGCTTCATGATCTTCCCATGTAGAATCATAAGATCTAGAGCTGGATGTGTATTTGTTGTTCAGTGGTGTCTGACTCTTTGTGACCCTGTGGACCATGGCACACCAGTACTGTTCATAGGGTTTTCTTGGCAGAGATACTGGAGCAGTTTGCCATTTCCTTCTCCAGTAGATTAAGGCAAACAGAAGTTTGATAACTTGCCCAGGGTCACAGAGTTAGTAAGTGTTAAGGTCAGATTTGAATTCAGGTCTTCCTGACTTCAGGTCCAGTGCTCTATCCACTGCACCATCTACTTGCCTCTTAGGAGGGGTCCCTAGGTATTGTCTAGTTTAGACATTTGCATTTAATGGTTCTTAGAAAAGTTCAAGACAATGGTCAAAATGAACAAAAAAATTTTTTTGTAGTACCTTAAGCAATAAATAAATGGCCCAGTTATGTTATAAATATATATATGGATATATATATATTCCTCTGTGACAACAAGCATGTGCATATTTTAAGCATTACAGGTTTGCTTCTGTCACAATTCAGAACTATTATGATCATATGCACAATGATTTTGATATTTATTCAGTGATTGCATCAAACTCTGATCACTTCTGACCAAGTACAACATGTTTTTGCAGTTTCTCACCATCTGTCATCAAATTGTTTCCAAACTTCCACAAGGATTCAATAGTCAAGCACAAACTGATTTCCAGTAGATTGTAGGATGCATGCACATACTCTCATTTGTGTGTACACTGCCCCAGAGTGTAAAATTCTACGATTATATACTATAAATTTTAATTTATCATTGTAGTTAGTGTAAGCACTTAGTGAATAAATATGAAAGAATATTAAGAATAGTACATCAAGTTATCTGGAGGTTTTCAACATTTTTTTTTTATTACAAAGGTTCCACTGATCTAGTCTGAACTCCACCCTCATTTTACAGATGGTGAAACAGACCCAGAGAGGTAAAAATCACTTTCCCAAGGTCCCACAGCTAGTAACCAGCAGAGTCCAGACATGAACCCAGTTTCTCTGACTTTCAAGTCTAAGCTTTTTCATATATTATATTTATCTTGAAGAGGTTTCATGATGCAGTAGATAGTGAATCAAAATTCCTTGAATTCAGGGACTATTTGGTTTTAGTTTTTGAGTTCCTGGTACCTGGTTCATAAATATTTGTAGAATTAAATTCTGAACCAGCTTTGAGGTATCAGAATAAGCACTGTACTAGGACTCAGAATCAGGTTTTAGTAATAGTTTTGTCAGTTACTGATGTTCAAACCTCCCTGATCCTCAGTTTTTTCATCTGCAAAATGGAAATTATCCTTACCTTTTCCTTTTAGGGTTCTTGTCAGAATTAAATGAAGTAATGCATATGAAAGTACTATTCAGATGTAAAGTTGTAGTTGTAGTGGTAGTGGCAGTGATAGAGGTAGTAGTAGGGGTGGTGGTGGTGGTATCCTTGGAGCCAGATACCCAGAATATTAATGTAGCAGACCTCTTCTGGTTTATCAGTTAAGAACCTTGCATCCAATTTGCTGCTTGAGTTGCAAGTTTCATGATTGTTCTTGGTATATACTTGTAAAACATGTCTTATCTCAATGTGTTTGGTACTGGCAAATACATAGACACAGTAGGGCTTCTTATAGGAATATTTCATGAAAATTGTTCCCTCTCACTTTCCCAGGCCAATCTTGAGCACTCCTTATTCAATAATACTCTTCTCTTTTATCCCCTCCCTTTTATTTAGGGTTCAGACATAAGCTGTACACATTGTAATTTTTAAAAAAATTTTACTCCCACTTTACTCATATCTTACAAGTCTTCATTTGGGTTTTATGTTCTCAGATTAACAATATAAGAAAATGTGTTAAAGGTGTAACCCACCTAGGTAGTTTATTTCAGGATTACTGTGACTTCTTCTAATATCCTCTCCACAATGAGAGATGAACTTCCTTCCATCCCTGTCCTAGATTCTCTGACTTCCCCACTTAGGCTGCTGTTGAATTTTGTTTCACTTCAAGTTAGCAAACCTTTATCATATTACTTCCATTTGAGCAGTCTGTGGTACAGCCAATCTAGCCTCGTTAATCCTCACACATGACACTCCATTTGCTTTTGTAGATGCTGTCCCCCATGCCTGGAATGCATTTGCTTCTCAGCCCTTTCTCTTAGAATTCCTAGTTTCCTTCCAAACTTGGCTCAGGTACCATCTTCGTCACAAGGCCTTTCCTGATAGCGTTCTCCTCTCTTTTTTTCTCCCTCTCTCCTCTCTTTTCCCTAGCTTTCCTCTCAAAATTACCTCATATTTATTTTATATTGTAGATATTTGTGTACATCATGTCTCTCCCAAAACAGTGTCAGCTTCTTGAGGGAAGGGATTGTTTCATTTTTTTTTCTTTGGTTGCATCCCCAGGGTTCTAGCACAGTGTTTGGCACACAGCAGGTACTTAATTCATGTTTCAGTCTCTTGGTGTAAACTACATTATTTTTCTTCCTCCTTTGAATCCCTCTGTCATTTTTTCCTCTCCTTGCAGTGGACAGTTGGAGGCTCAAAAAATAAGAAAAAAGGAAAAACTGGGAAGATAGAGAAGAAGGGAACCATGAAAAAACAGACAAACAAAGCTGCTTCCTCAGGTAGCTCTGACAAAGACAGCTCAGCAGAGAGTTCAGCCCCCGAAGAAGGTAAGACAGGAGTCTCCAATTAGGATTGGGATTAATATTCTTGTCTATAGATGCTCCAATTAGGATTGGGATTAATATTCTTGTCTATAGATGCTAAGAAAATATATTGAGCTCCATTACTGAAGACATGAGAGAGAAAAAATCCTTAAGTGACCCACAAACATACCACAGTAACTTTTAGAAATTCCTTCTTGCAGAGCCAATTCCAAGGATCAGTTGCCATGACTAGATCTTGATATGAAATTACTAAGCTAGAATAATAAACTTAAAGTTTTCTTCAAAATAACTTTGCGACTTATAACTCACCTGGGCACAGACTTCATCTTGATAAATTGCTAATTTAATTTGTGCCTTTTTAATATCTATACATTGGTTAATTAGGTTTTGTCTTCCTTTTCCATGCCATTCTTCTCATCCTGTTCTGTTTTATTGTCTTTTAACTATGGCTTGTTGAGAGCTCAGATTTGTTCTTTGTAAACTTTCTTTGCTATTTTTTCAATGATCCAGAACTGGTGTTAGAGCTGTGAACCATTTTTATTTTGTATAGGAGTGGACTAAAGGACACATGTGGACATTCATATGCTATGTGTGGTTTCATCAAGTTCGTTCAAGTATATTCTACTTTTGACATGTAGGATTTCATTCCAGGTGAAGTGTCTGACTCGGACAGTAACAGTTCCTCCTCCAGCTCAGATTCGGATTCTTCATCTGAGGACGAGGAATTCCATGATGGATATGGAGAAGACCTCATGGGAGATGAAGAAGATAGGGCTCGTTTAGAACAAATGACAGAGAAGGAGAGGGAACAGGAACTGTTTAACAGGATAGAAAAGAGAGAGGTTCTGAAGAGAAGGTAAAAGCTATGGTTATATGTCCTTTGTTCTCTTTTTTTTCCTCCCTCTCTTCCCACTCCCATCAAACCGTACCTTCAAATAAAACTAGTCTTAGGAAATACGACTGTGGCTATAAAGCATTTAGACTATGTACTAGTTATACTTTGAATGTTAGCTATATCTTATAGATGAGATGTATTCTGGAACCTTGTCCAACTTTGCTAACCATGTCTCTGGGAAGAAAGGCAAAGTTGCGTCCTTTATGCATGTCAGAGAGTGTGTCATAGCATCTTGTTTTTGTTCCTTATCTTCCTTACTGCTTTTCTCTATTACAAGTAATGTTCATAAAGATTCTTATGCAGAATACCAGCCTTCTGTTTAGAACAGAAATTGGTGGATATATTTGACTTGCTAAAGAAATTTATGAGAAAATAATAAGACATATCTTAGTTTTCAGGTATCAAAAAAATCTTTAAAACTCAGAACTTATGAGGTGAATATGCAGGCAAACACATCATTATATTCTGGGAATCTGCTTGCCTTTGTGGTATTTCATTTTATCAGTGGCTTTGAGTGAAGATATAGATGGCATGCATATAAGATTTACAGATAACACAAATAACCAACCAGGAGTTGGTCTACCAACCCACACAAGTGATCCATGGATAGATTTCAAGAGGTTTGTTAACTTATATGGGAGAAAATAATACATCTTTAATTTTCAATAATCTTCAACTGGAATTTAGCATTTCCTTCGATTGTGAATGTATGCAATAAGTATCCTTCTGAGAAGGGGTCTATAAGCTTCACTAGACTGTTAAAAGGGATCCATGACACAAAAAAGGTGAAGAGCCCTTGCTTTAGAGGGACAGATGATAGATGACAGATTCTGACAAGGTTTAATATTAATAAATGCAAAATTGTTCTCTTGAGTTCAAAAAATCAACTTCAGGTACAAACTAGAAGAGACTTGACTGGAAGGTTGCAGTTCAGTCAAGGATGAACTGGGGCAGGCCTTTAGTGAGCCACAAGTTCAGCATGGTAGCCCAAAAAAGCTAATATATTCATAGGCTACATTAAGAGGCATGGTATCCAAGACCATGCCATATAAGAATCTCTTGATGTGATTAGGGATATTTAATCCAGAAAAGAGAAGAGAGGACTATTATAGCTGTTTAGGAGCAATCGGCAAAAGTTATAAAAATGCAGATTTCAGTTTGATGTGAGGAGAAACTTCCTATCAGAGCTATCAAAAAATGGAATGACTCTCAGGAAATGGTAGTAGTTTGTTTGCAAGCACAGGTTAGACGAGGGTGTCAGGATTATTGTAGAAGGGATTTGTGTTCAGGAACTTTATGGACTGGTGAGTTATTTTTCACTTTAGAGATTTTGTGAAATTGTCTTAAAATAAGCAAAACTTCTTTCACAATATTTGGCTTTACAGATTGGCATTTGAAGTGCTTGCCTTCTAAGTTATTCTAAGTTGCATTCTTTCCCAAAATTTAGGGATTTAGCCCTGATGCTTGAATTTAAGATTTGGTAGTTCCCCTTGTTGCTTATCTTTGGAATAGCTGACTGCCCTCCTGGCCCACTTTTCAGTGTATTTAAGAGGGAGGATGAAATGTTTTTCATATTAATTGAAAATTGATTTTTAGCAAATGCTTAGCTGATTCCTCGGTCCCCTTTTAAATTTGAAAGTATTATCTCCTAGAACGATTCTAAGGCAAGACCAGATTTGGGTCTGGTTTCAGTAATAACGGTATCAGTGTTAGAATAAATGTGAGGGACTTTGGAGATCAGCTAGTTCATTTCACAAATGAGGAGGAGCTAAGAAGAGACTTGCCTAGGATTTTCTGTGTCGCTTCTTACCTAGTAATATCTTCATCTGTGACATTGAGTTGAAACTGGAAAGAACTGGCTGTTATAAAAATGTAAAGACAAGTGCCTCCAGTTTCAGATTGTTTTGTTTGGTTTACTGGGATTTTTCTCTTCATTCCTTAAGGGACTTTTTAAAGGGACTCCTTTCTTCGTTGGTAAAGCACAGGTATTTGAAGACCTTGTTCTAAAGGCCAAACCACTTATTAGTATCTCCCTACCATATCAAAATTTGCATTTCAGTTCATGATCATGTTTTATTAGCTTTTATTTATATTTTATAGATTCTTAAAAATTCTTGAATATCTTTTTATTAGGTTTGAAATTAAGAAGAAATTAAAAACAGCCAAGAAAAAAGAAAAGAAAGAGAAAAAGAAAAAACAAGAAGAAGAACAAGAGAAGAAAAAACTCACACAGATTCAAGAGTCCCAGGTAGGAAATTCTTGTGCCCTCCGGGTCCTCCAAAAGAGTGTCTATATTGTTTTGTAAAGACAGTTGCTGAGAAATTTCCATTAAGAAAGATTAATGTTGTGCCTGTGGTATGTTCCATTTGGACCCATTAAAGCATTTTACACCATTTTTGTCTTGAGTTTCATTCAGCCCTGGCGTTGTCTGGATTTTTTCTTATTCCCATACAGTGTTAGTTCTGGCTTTGGAACTGTCCTTTAGGATTTCCTAGGATAAATCTAGGGCTTGGGAGAGTATCGTCTTTTCATTATGGCCTTTCCTCAGAGTAAGATGGTATAAATTTTTCCTCACTTAACTTGGAAAGATTTTTGTTGTCTTGGCTTTGACAAAAAAATCAGGCGTCAACAAACTACAACTTGTGAGACAGATCTACCCTACTGCCTGTTTTTATATGGCCTGAGAACTAAGAATGGTTTTTATACTTTTAAGTAAGGTTTTATTGAAACACAGCCACACTCACTCTTGGTTTATTATCTGTGGCTGCTGTTGCGCTCCAATAGCAAAGTTGAGTAGTTGTTACAGATTGTATGTGGGACTTTAATTATATCACATTGCTGCTCAGTGCTCTACAAATCCAAGTGACACAATTATAACTCAACTGTGTTTCAATGCCATGAGGATTGTCATTGCATGACATTTTATTTTAATTATTCCTCCATACTTATCAAGTCAAAACAAGAAAAGAAGTGGCGGGGGGTGGGGTTTATAAATTTTTCTAAGCATTGGAGCAAGATTGACATTTATATGAATGAATAAGAAGAACCACCCTCAGTCACTATTATTGAATCAATTGGCTTTGGAAATTAGCTTTTGCTTCAGTCTTGATGATGTCTCTTAATGAATTTAACCTAAAGTTTAACAGCAAAGCAGTATAGTTACCCCTTCTACATCAGGACGTTCCCCATTGTGGTTTCAGTGTATTGTGGGTTGAAATAAGATTTATTTATTGACATAAATGGGAATTAGGGGAGTTTTATGGAAGCTGCAGACAACACAGAAAAAGTTTAGAAACTCAGAAATGCATAAACCTTATGTATGGTATTTTATAATATCAACATGTAATCTTTTAATACCATAATAATTCAGACTTCTTCTTTGGTACAAAGGGACAAAGCCAAAAATTTTTACGTGAATTTTCCAGATTGTGGGGGCATAGCACCCCACCCCCCACAATGTGAAAGGGATAACTGTAACACATGCAAAATTTTTATTGAGGTAAAGTCAGTTCTATCAGAACTTACGTTTAAATCAAAAGCAGTGTCGAACGGCTTTGTACATTTCCCCTGCTGTCAAAAGTTAAGGCAAGAACAAGCTCTCCTTTCCCACAGACACTATATATTTTCTGAGCTCAAACTACAGTTCTAGCAGCAATTTTTAAACCTAAATGCAAGTACAAAAAAAAATTTCCACATTCCAAAATACTTTTAACTGTATAACTGAGGGTCTTTCACCCAACTTTCAATGGGAAGTTATTAATCTGAAAATATCAAGAAAAGAATCTAAGAACATTCTATAAATGCTTTTCAAACAGTGAATATGCTCAGTTAAAATCATATGCTTACGGGTTGATACCAGTATTTGGTAATACCTTTCTTTGTGGAGAGATATTTTCAGAGTTGAAGTTATGTAAAATCTCATTACAAAACAGCATTGGCAGATGAACCTTTGCAATCAATTTTGATGATAGGGAATGCTAACTTTGAACCACAATTAAGGGAAAGATTATCCCCAAATAAAGGATTCTGTCCTGATTCGTATACCAGTATTAACAAAAATTGTGCATTATAATTTCATTTCGTTAGTAAAAACTCTGGAAATTTGTTTTATCTCATTATACACGTACCTGTATAATATCCTCAGTTTTGCCTCTTGGCCTACAAAACCTAAAATATTTTCTATTTGGCCCTTTACACATTGACCTCTGACATAGATCTATTTTTCTACTCACTACAAAAGGCTATATTTAGCATTATCAGCACTCACCAAGTCACAACTAAGCTAGTTTTCTGATTCAAGTTTCTGTTTCAATCTGGAAGCTGTTTAGAAATTAGGAACACAAAAATGCCTAGTGAAACACAACAGAAATCTTTATTATTCTACCTCGTTTGTCTATTTGGAGATGTATTTTCCATTCAAATCTTAAATTAAAAAAAATAATAATAAATCAATATGATTTAAAGTAAAGGAATGTGACTCAAGCTATGTATGTGGAAATTATCCAATGAGCTGCTAATGTAAAAGCAGGAGACATTAAGCATATTCATCCCATTAATCTCCTAGGTCATGTCCCATAACAAGGAGCGACGTTCCAAGCGGGATGAAAAACTAGACAAAAAATCTCAGGCCATGGAAGAACTGAAAGCAGAGAGAGAAAAACGGAAGAATAGAACAGGTGAGACAGAGTCAGTGATGACTTGGAGCCTGATTTGACTTTGTGTAGGGATGGCATCTTTGGCTCTTCCATCAGGGCATCATTTCCGGGTCTAGTTAATTTCCCTACTTCAGATCTCCTAGATCCCAAATGAAATTATGATCTTTAGACTTGACATTTTTTACCTTAACTGATCGGTTGGTCAATTTCAAGTGTCTTGAGTCCATCAAAAACAAAAGGAGAACACCAGTATAAGGTGATCATCTTATACTGTGGTCCACAGAGACTTATTTTCTAGACATTCATTAATGTAGATAGTCCTCAGTGCTTAGCAAAATACCAGAGAGTCCTTGCATCATATCTGGAGATAACAGAATCTGAACGGTTTTGAGAATCTGCCTCTTACTTTAATTGTGACATGCTGACCAAAACAGATGTCTCTACTCCCTTCCCCACTATGATTTTCTGTAAGAATGAATGATATTTCAGCCTCCAGTGTCACTGAGAACCAAGCCAAAGAGTCTCCTTTTCTTTTTAGCTGAGCTGCTAGCCAAAAAACAGCCATTGAAAACAAGTGAAGTCTACTCGGATGATGAAGAGGAGGAAGAGGATGATAAATCCAGTGAGAAGACAGATCGCTCATCTAGAACAACATCATCTGATGAAGAAGAGGAGTGAGTGGACAGTATCTTACCTTGATGGGCTCTAGTCAAGTGTGTCTGATCATGAGGGAGACCCAGGAGCTTCCCAGTAATGTGAAAAAAAGGCTCTTTAACCTGTGAACTTCCTGTCTTAGCTTACTTATGTTATTAACCTGAGCTGAAGTCTGCCTCTGTTCCTTGCTGATACACCAAGCCACTTTGCCATCTGGCTACTAGTAGATAAATTAACAGATTCTAAAACATTTCAACAAGTTTCTGTACTTTTATGTACTCTATCAGATCATCAGCTCTCTTAGAACAATCTGCTTTTTCTCTTGTTTTACTAGGGAGCCCCCACTGGTACTATTTGTGATAATTTGTCCTTTCTTTACATCTCCTAATCAGTGATCATTTTCCTAAAGCCTGCATTTTTGCAAAGAATTACAGATTTTTTGATGAGGTTAATTTTAAGTATACATTCTATTAAATTGAATTTATCTATTATCACCTTTTTTAACCTCTTCTATGTACTTAATACATTATAGTTTTCACCTCCCTTATTCAGTGATAAATTCCTTGAGGGCAGGTACTTGGCCTGGTTCAATCTTGGTCTCTACTATCTAGCAGGGTAACTCTGGATAAAGCACTGGAGTTGGAGGCAGAAGACCACAGTTCAGATCCACTTTCAGACACTACCTGTATGACCCTGAGCGAGTCATCTAATCTCTGCCTGCCTCATTTTTTCATGTGTCAATAATAAAACTTTCTTCATAGTAGTGTTGTAAGGATCAAATAAGATAATATCTGTAAAGTACTTTGCAAAACTTAAAAGCATTATGTTGATGCTAGTTAGCTATTATTATTAACATGTTTTTTAAACATAATAGGAATTTTTTTGTTTGATTAAATTGAGGGTGTTTGTGTAATGCATGATCATAGTGAACATTTCTGTCTGTTCCTCCTTTATCCATCCCAGAAAGGAAGAGGTCCCTCCAAAGTCACAGCCAGTTTCTCTGCCTGAAGAGTTGAACCGAGTGAGACTGTCACGGCACAAGCTAGAACGGTGGTGTCACATGCCGTTCTTTGCTAAGACAGTTACAGGATGCTTTGTACGAATTGGCATTGGGAACCACAACAGCAAACCTGTCTATCGGGTGAGCATTTGTTTTATTGGCTTCATGGGGTCAAGAAGCAACCCCACAACATTGGAAATGGCTAGGATTTTTTTTGCTTGAAGAAAGCTGGGGCATGTGCAGTGTATTAAGATACTAGTTTTAGTTGGTTGGTGACAAGTGGTATCCACATCACACAAAGGCTTTTATTTCCTTCTAAACCAAAGATAGGAAATGAGTTGTTGGTATTTGAATAAAGAACTGTGCAGCATTATCCCAGAGACTTCTCTTTTTGTTTAGTGCTTAAAAATTACTGGATCAGAAGCTGTTGCTACATTTGTGCCTTAGTTGGGATGGGTCATTTTATCACTTCATTGTAATTGTAAACTGGATTTCACAGTTATTCTAAGCTGCAATGCCTTATGTTCCCTTCTGCTGCCCAACCTTACCTGTGAGCACAGTAGAAGAAATTAGCTTTAGATTTGTCCATAAACAAACTAAAGTAATAAAAAAAAATATTGAGTACTCGGTAGAGATGCCAGAAGACCTCTTTCTCTCTTGCTTGCTTAACCCATGCAATCCTTGAGGAAATTCCTTTCTGCTAGCTTAAGTGCCACAAAGGATTCTTAGGATCCAGGGATAATGTCTTTAACTTTTTTATCTCCAGAGCAAGGAGGAGTTATGTCAGAAATGAGCAAAGAGGACTTTGTCCATTTGGAAGGAAATAATGAAATGTTTTTTTCCTCACACAAAACCGCTTGGAGGAGCATTGTGTCATAATGTCTAAAGGTCTGACTTTGGAGGCAAGACCTGAATTCAAGTTAGGCCTTTAACATTTACTAACCTGTCACTATCCAGTCATCTTTCTTAAAACTGAATTTCAGATGAATTTCCAGTCTGCATTAGTGGAGGGAGTTTCTGTACAGGGAGCTCCTATAAAAATGAAATCATAGGTCTAGACTTCTTAAAAAATGAAATAATGAAGAATTTCCTTATGATATAGATCAGGCATCTGAGACCTCCAATGAATTCCATCAGTAAAATAAAAATCACATTAGATCTGTAATAGTCAAGTCCCTGGAGTTTGATGTATTGGCTTAGATACATTTCCCTTAAGTTTATTTTCTGTTCATAACGATTGAGGGATCCAAGTCCATCGTGGTCCTGTCTAGCGTCTGTTTTCTTACCTGTGTACTATGAACATTGGCTATAGGGGCTTTGTATGTGTTTTTGACTCGTTTCTTTTCCTTAGGTTGCTGAAATCACTGGCGTTGTGGAGACAGCCAAGGTTTACCAGCTGGGTGGCACCAGGACAAACAAAGGATTACAGCTGAGGTAAGAGAAAGAGGGTTTGTGAGGATTGTCCTTCTCTTGTCATGTGTAAGTGCCTTTTGTCATTTGTTTCATTCTTTGTTTAGTGCTGGGGGTTAAAATTCAAGATAAAGTAGTAGAGAGTATTCATATGGGCACACTTACATGTGGGTGTGGCAGTAGACAACTTCCACTTTTCCTTGTCTACCTTTCCATAGAAATTTGTGAGAAATTGCTTATTCACAGCCAGGGAAACTGAGGCATAGAGAAAAACTTGACCCATGATGGCACAGTAAGCCATTAGTTAAGATTAGAAGTATCCTTTCCATTGCTTAGCTCAAACTCACAATGTTTGCTTGTCTAATTTCCCCATCTGCCTTAAAAGAACTAATGTAGAGTAGGGTAAAGAAAATACAGTACATTTTAAGGAAAATGGTGGCCTAATCCATCTTAAGAGAATCAGGCTCTTCATGCATGATCCCCCTATTAAAATAGCAGCAGAAGTGCTGAAAAGAAACAGTTGCTAGAAATTTTTATAAGAAAATTGAAACTGACCAAAAATATAGTTAGCAAACCAAAAGAAAGCTTTGATGTATTTTAAATTATTGTTTAAGAGAGTAGAAAAGATGTCAGAAGACGTAAGGCTGAGTATTAGTATCAGATCTTCAGCAGAAAGAAATTCCTGAGATGCAGAGATGCTCAAATGGATAATGCAGTGAAAGAATTAAGAGAAGAATCCAACTTGTCCAAAGTAAATGATAAAAAGAATTTTAAAAAGTGAATTTAGTTAAGAATCTTGGCAAGAGAGAATTTGGCATTTCCATTGAGTGGAACCAAAAAGTGTGGAAAATTATGAAGTGGAAGAGGAAAACAAGCTCAGACAATAGCTCTTCTAGCAAAAGATTTAGAAGCAGTGCAGAAAAAAGTTAAATATTTGAGAGACATGTCCATGAAAGGAAACCTCAGAATTCTTGGTTCCATAATCCTTTTTTTTAAAGAAAATGTTGTTACTATTAGGAAAAATTTTCTCAGAACCATTAAAAACAAATTATACTTTCCAAAACTTATAAAGAGAAATTAAAATTGAACTTCTCCAAAATGTATTATCCTGACACTTGAATATAGGGACAAGGAAAAAAATTCTTCAAACTGCCAGGATTAAAAAGGTGCTGCACATCAGTGAGCATCTCACCAGAATTGTGTCTTCAAAAAGCAGAAAATATTGAAGCATTCTTAAAATCAGAAAATGTGGGATTTAATCTTGAGATCACCTTCCCAGAAAACTTAATCATCATCCTCTTTGAATGTTAAAGATGTGCAAGTAACCCAAAAGGACTCCAAAGAATTCATGAACAAAAATTCATGGAACTTTTCATCTTTAATATTGATTAATCATATTTAAAAGTCTTAATGCAAGAACCTTCATGGTAAAAAATTTGTAAAAAATATTATTTTGTTTTCTAAATTACAGTTGGACTTTGGAAGGAGAAAAATTTTACAGAAAGGCTAAAGAGAATGAAATTTTTGAGAATATATATGTTTCAGATAAAGGGAAAGAGCAGAAAAAAGGAAATTGTATGTTGGTAGTCCCAGATAGTCAAGTTTAGTTTTGAACATAGCATCAAATAAAAGAATGTGTTTATTTTGGCTATAGAAATAGAAAAATATGAAAGTTTATCATAGAAAAAGAGCCAAGTCTAACCATCATAATGTAAATGGGTGAACAGTAATATCAAAGGGTATACCCTTACAGGCTTACTTGGCAATTTAAAATAATACCTTTAACCCAGGCATTTTGTAATTCAGTATTCTAGGCTGGCCATCCTCAGGCCAGTTCCCTGGTATTTTTAGATTCTACACTGGAACACAATGAGACACTTGTAGGACATCCAAGTTGTTAGTAAGAGGAGATTACTTAGTTGTAGCAACAGAAAGATAGCCAACAAGGATGGATAGGTAATATTGAGGACACCTCACCTGGTTCAGCAGAGCATAGCTCTCTAGCCTGAGTTATCAGAGAATTCCCAGAGCTTCTTTGTCCTCTGTTATCACCAGCCTGAACCCTTGAGCTAGCTAAGACTCCATGGTGGTCTCAGTACTGTTTAAAGCCTAATTTGGATGAGGGATGGGGAGGGGTACAGTGTTAGGATGTTAGTCCTATTACATTAGGCTGTTTATAAATGAGAAAGATAAATACTGCATGTCAGCTTCTACAGCATGCACCCAAAGAAGTACTTCAACACTTAAATTAATCTGGGTTTTTGTTAATGTGGGACCACCCCTCTGCCTTCCCCCCAAATACACACACTGAGTACAGAGCTCAGTTCTTCCATGACTTCTCATCTTTTGTGATTTCGGGCTGCGTCTTGATGCCAGTCTTCAGTTTCGGGGTGTTCGCAGCTTCCTCTACATCACATGATGAATGGATATATGAAGGAAAAAGCATTTGCTGTTTGTGCCGGGCTCTGTACTAAGTAAGGGCTAGGAATACAGATAAAAAGAGACCCTGCTCTTCTTAAAGAGTTTACAGTCTGATGGGGTGAGATAACACTTAATGGGATAGTGGTGACTGGGGCAGAGTCTGGGAACGTTGCAGAGCTACCAGTGCAGAAAGCAGACTCTCAGTTATTTCTGTCAACAGCCGTGTCTTAAATACGTCTGATGTTATCTTTTATACTAGCTCTGTGCACTGACAGTATGGGCCGTTTTATTCATGTTCACCATATAAACAGTTGTACGTGTGCCCATAGACTTTGGTTATTTACCAGTTGACATCTAATCCCCCAAAAAGATCTGTATGTCGATATTAACATGTTAACATAGTAAATGAAACCATTCAGCTTGTTTCTGTGACTGCTTTTGAACTTCTTTCTTTTCTGTTGAATTAATATTGTGGCATTTTTTTTTTTTATATTTTGGTTCGTGTGGTTCTGCTTTCTTCATGAACTTTATAATAAGTCATTTATTATAAGGTTCTTATTATTACTGTATTATTGATTCTATTATTTATAATGTCATTCTTTGAGTCCTTCCTATTAGTTGGTTTTTATGGTTAAGTTATACTCCATTACGGTCACAAACCATAATTTATTTAATCCCACTTGTTGGGCACTTCATTGTTTTCAGTTTTTTTGCTATTCTATATAATGCTGCTAGCAGTATTTTTGCACAGAACTAGAATACAGATAAACCAGTCTGAGCAGCAGAGATCAGGAACCCAAGCCGTCAGGATTACCTGGATTGGTACCTTCAAAGAAGGAGCCCTTTATTACATAGACTTTCATAATAGAGATAGATGCATCTATTTCTAGGAGACAAGTCTTTGTTATTATTGATTTAAAATATTGCTTAATTTTTTATTTTGTGTAGTTCTTGTCCGTGTCTTTCCATAATTCTCCAAGAGATATCTACTCAGATGCCTAAAGGCCTTTACAAAGATCAGCTTTCCCTCTTTCCCAGTTCCCTCCCCTCAGTCCCCATTGAGAACACAAGAAAAACAAACACACATTGCACACATATATAGCCATCAAAACAAATTTCCACATTGGACATTTCCTTAAAAATATTTGTATCACTCTCCACTCTGAGTCCTTCACCTTTCTAAGAGAGGTGGGGAGGATGTGTTTCACCATAAGTGCTAAAAGTTCTGTGTAATAGCATTGCATCAAATTTATCTACAAGAACTTTTTCATCCATTCTCCAGTTTATGGGTATCCCCTTAGCTCAAAGAAAAATAAAATCTTTTTTACATCCTTAGGATTTGTTTTGCTTAAATCTAATCTTTCCCTTCATCTAGTCCCGAATATCATGCCCTCTACCTCCCCACCTGCTTCCCTCCCCCCGCCTCTTATTTCCCTGTTGAGTAAAATGTATTTCTGTGCTGAAAAAGCTCGCGCGCGCGCTCTCTCTCTCTCTCTCTCTCTCTCTCTCTCTATCTCTCTCTGTCTCTCTCTGTCTCTCTCTCTCTCTCTCTCTCTCTCTCTCTCTCTGTCTCCTCCTTCCTTCTCCTTGCTTTCTTTTCACCAGTTAAGATGAAAACGAAGTTCACATGTCATCAACTGCTACCCCCTCTTCATTTGTATAGATATCTACTTACACATTCTGATTATATGAGGTTATTTTCTCTAACCTTCCTTCCTTTCCCTTCTCCTAAAGTATATTCCTGTTCCCCTCTCTTTGTGTTTTTAAGATCATCAGAACATAACACAGTCACTGCTAGGCCTTCTTCCCTTACTAAAGATATGGTTTAGAGGGGAGATATCATCTTCCCACATTTGAATATAAAGTTTATCCTTCTTTAGATTCTTACTATTCATTCATGTTTACCTTTTTATGTTTTTCTTGCTTGCTCTTGTTTTTGGAATTCAGAGTTTCCCTTGACTCTGGTCTTTTCATTAAGAATGTTAGAAGTCTTCTATTTCATTAAAGATCCATTTTTATCCCCATAATATTAAGCTCAGTTTTGCTGTGTAAGTTATTTTTGACTAAGGCCATTTGCCTTCTGGACTATCACAGTCATTTCCTCTGTTCCTTTGCAGTGCTGACCGCTGAATCATGTGCAATCTTAACTGTAGTTTCATGGTACTTGAATTCTTTCTTTCTTTCTGGCTGCTTGCAGTAATTTTCTTTTGACCTGGAAGCTTTGGATTTTGGCTCTGATGTTTTCATTTGAAGGTTTCTTTCAGCAGGCGGAGTGGATTCTTCCCATTTTAAGACTTCTTGAACTAGGACGTTTAAACTTTTTTTGGTTATGATGTTTTATTAGCTCAGTGATTATGAATTTTTTTCCTCCTTGATCTGTTTTATAGGTCAGTTGTTTTTGTTATGAGAGATATTACATTTTCTTTTGGATTTCTTGTTGCCTCCAGGACTCGTTGGCTTCCATTTGATCCATTCTAATTTTCAGGGATTTTGCTGTTTGGACAAGGTTTTTATGCCAAGCTACTAATTCCCTTTCCTATTGTTTCATTCATAGCTCTCATTTCTTTTTCAATTTTTTTTCCTCAAGCACTTCATTCCATTTATAAAACATTTTCTAATTCTTTAAAAAAAACAAACAGATGTCTCCCAGGAATCCTGCTTGAATATGTGCTCAATCTGTGTTTTTCTCTCATGCTTTGCATGTAGATGTTTTGGAGTCATTCT
Organism: Potorous gilbertii; assembly: GCA_028658325.1. Classification (NCBI taxonomy): domain Eukaryota; kingdom Metazoa; phylum Chordata; class Mammalia; order Diprotodontia; family Potoroidae; genus Potorous; species Potorous gilbertii. The sequence goes on from CM053774.1 coordinate 21,918,403, forward strand.
CTTCTTCTGCATTTGTGTCTAGCTTCCCCACCATCATAATAACTCATTGTAAAGTGGTCCTTTTTTTGTTTGTCCATTCTTGACCTCCTGACTTTGGATTTGGTATTAGGGTTAGGATCTGGACAACTTATGGAGGGAAGGTCTGAGCTGGTCCTGGTGCTGCTTTCTTGAATTATTGAGGGTTGTGTTATTCCAGGATCTCAGGGACAGGCTGGAGAGCTGAAACCTTTCAGTGTACCTAGAGGATTCCATCCAGGGCAGAGTCTGATTGCTGATCCCCTGATCTGAGCTCTGCAAGTTCCTGACTTGGATTTGGGTCTGAGCAAGGGTATCCCGCTGCTCTCTTCAGCCCTTATCAGCCAGCTGGAAATTTGTGTTGATTCATGATGGTAGAAGTGTAGGCTTCCCTTTGGCCTCAGGATTCTCCACTGGTTATTCTTCTGCAGGCAGGGCCAGTTGCTGGAAGTGATAGCCTGCTTCTCAACTTGGTTCTGTGCCACACTAACATTGTTGCTGCTGCTGATTGGTGTAGTGAAAAGAGGCCTGGAATTGGAGTCACAGAACCTGGCTTCCCACTCCAGAATTGACATTTGTCATCCTTTGGCAAGTCATAGTCTCTGAATCTTGGTCTCTTTATCCATAAAAGGAGGGGCTGGGCTGGACTTGAATGCTGGTGACCCTTCCAGCTCCAAATTACCTTGTTATGCACCAAATATAAAAGTGACCTTTGATAACATGCCTAAACCTACCTATACCCACCGTATGTCTGTCTCTCCATTTTCCTTTTGCATTGCCCATAGTTTTGATTCTTCAAAGATTGTGGTATTCCATAATTCATGGCTCTACGGTATCGCCAGAAAAATATTAGATGTTAAAAAGAGGGATTTTTGTGTTCAGGTGTATCTTGCCATCTAATGATAACCCCTTGCCTTGCACTTAATTAAATAGCTTGGTCTTCAGACAAAAGCACATATTTCTTCACTTGTCTTACACTTTCCTTTTCAAATTGCCAGAACTTTCCCTTACAGCATAGCCTCTAACCTTCAGGAAACCAGGATCTCCTCTTTAACATAAGGCTCTGTGTTAAGACTTTAGTGAAGATAAAAGAAAACTGTCAATAACAGCTTCATCTCTCTGTTCTCTAGCTCTCTTTGGCTTTCTCTATATATCTGTCTTTCTTTCTGTTCAGAAATATATACATTGTAATCATACTGGTTATTGAATGAGTGAATAAATTACAATTTATTAATGTAGTGGGGTATTGCTACATTATTAAAAATATTGGAATACTTTGGATACTTTGATAAAATCTGTGATTTTATCAAAATTATTCAGTAATACAAATCATAATCCATCCATTTTTTTTAATGTTCTATAGAACTCTATTCCATGTCCTTTTATAAATCTTCCATTGGAGGGATCCACCCAACATGCTGAGGTATTCCCTCTATATACCTTGACATTTCACGAATGTCAGTGGAATCGTTCATTATAGCTACATTACCAGCTCACCTCTTTTTTTTGGCCCTTCCTCTCTCAGACTTACAAATAGGAAAACTATATAAAACGTTGAAATAATGCAAACCAAAGAAATCAGAACTACAGTAGTTACATTGACTAAACCACAACAAAACTTTGTGTAAAGATAAGAAATTGGGAAAAAAATACAAAGTAAATAAGTTCTTGTTCAAGATATTTCTTTAGTATAAGTAGTTCTTCTTTGAGCTTAATATTAAGCATCTTTCCTCTATTTGTTGAGGTAATCATTTATGATAAGCATTAAAAAAAACTGTTTTGGATCTTGCCCTCAACTGTGAGTCATTTCTCATATGGTTTCCTGGGAGTCGACAAGAGATAGAACTTCTATCCTCTCCATTGTTCATGCCATTCAGAGGGCAGGAAGGTACCAGGAATGCTTATTCCGGATTGACTGGTGGAATTTATTGAAATTTGCATTAGGGCATCACTGATGAGAATGGTATGTAACTGTATGGTACCTTCTACGGTCACCATTTATAGTTTGAATCGTGCTCAATTTTTTTGTCTTAGGCATGGCAGTGACCAGCGAGTGTTCCGCCTGGAGTTTGTCTCAAACCAAGAGTTCACAGAAAGTGAATTCATGAAATGGAAAGAAGCGGTAAGTTGATAGACTTTAGGTAACTAAAGATGTAGCACAGTCCCATTTAGAGCCCTTCTTGACATTTTGTCTTTCTTTTTTTTCTGGGTGGGCTATTCAGATGTTTTCTGCTGGCATGCAGCTGCCTACCTTGGATGAAATCAACAAGAAGGAATTGTCCATTAAAGAAGCTTTGAATTATAAATTCAATGATCAAGATATTGAAGAGGTGAGACGCTGGTAACCCAGGGACTAGTAGTTCATCAGGTACCGATGTCTAGTGAGGGTCAGGATTCTGGGCTCTGCTAGATTTTGAGGTCTGACAGTTTTTTAGCCATTTTGTTTTCTTAATGAGAGGGGAAGAAGAATCCAAGAAGAAAGTCATAGACAAAGGGTTCGGGGGTTTGAGTACTTATTTTGCCATGACTTGGCACTTTAGCAGTTTTCCTTCTCCAAAGCATTTTGCAGTTCAGCCTCCATCTTCTGCTCCCTAGAGTTCTGTGGATGTTCTCTTTGTGTTCTTTAGTGTCTGTAGTTTTCTCCTAGGCAGCAGCTAGCATTACAGTCCAGGACCCACAGGCTGCTGCAGAGCTTATTGGTATATACTCCTTTTTCAGACTGTCCCTGAAACTTCTCCATAGCTCAGTCAGCACCAACCTATCCCTTGGAACGAACTCTTTCTGTGGGGCCTGGCTCAGCCCTAGGAAGAGAAGCTGCTTCCAGAAAGGACTTTGTTTATCTCATCTGCAAAGATATTTTTAAAATAACAAGACTCTTACCTCATTCCTGATGTCTCCTCCTCTCCGGTACAGATTGTAAAAGAGAAAGAGAGATTCAGAAAAGCTCCACCCAACTATGCCATGAAAAAAACGCAGCTTCTGAAGGAAAAGGTAAGTATAGTTCTTAGGCTGGACCTCGGAACTCCCAGTGATGCTTTGTTAAGGTGATATGGAGACTGAAACGGCTGGTGTTTTGTGGTGTGAGGGACTTGGGAAAGGCTCCGAACTCACTTGCTCAGCACTTAGTATACCCTGATTGCAAATGCAGGTTCTTGGTCCTTTTCACTTTCACAAACTAATCATGATTTTTTTTTTCAAACGTGTGTATTTCTTCTGTTTTGCTCTCCATTGAAATTCTGTACTCTCAAGTTTCATGCCTATAAAACCAACCCCTGAATCAGCAGGAAGTAATGCTGATCATTAGATTTGGCAACATAAGTGGTATTGCTAAGCTGGGATAGATTGGATTTTCTTTATATTTCCCAGTGGTAACATTAAAATCCTATATATCTCTTGCTGGCATTTCATCCTTCTTAAGAATTGGCTATAGGGATGTTGTTAACCATCTTGATCACTAGGTGGCCCTGAGGAGCCAAGGCAAATAGGTAGGGAGTTTCATCATATTATAATAAAAATAATACTTTGTATTTTAACAAACTTTTTCAGAGTGCTTCCACTTCTGATTTTTATCTTGAGAACACCCATCCTCCAGTAGGGGTCGTTATCCTGATCATTGTGCCTAGAGTGAAAGAATGTAATTCATAACCTTCCATAAACAAGGACTGTCAGACAGATGACTTTGTGTTTGCAGGCCATGGCAGAAGACTTGGGAGACCAAGACAAGGCAAAACAAATCCAAGACCAATTGAACGAGCTGGAGGAAAGGGCAGAGGCCCTAGATCGGCAACGAACAAAGAACATTTCTGCCATCAGGTGAGTTCATGAATTAGTTGCTTCCCTTCCCGTGGTCCCTTGGACCTTTGAAGCCAGAACAGAATCATTGAGATAATGATGTCCTCCTTTTCTTGCACATCACCTGAGCTACTGCTTTCTGGTTCCTTTTTTGAATCTGACACTTGCCTCTTACTCATCATAATTCTGTTTTCTCCACAGTTACATCAACCAACGAAATCGGGAATGGAACATTGTCGAGTCTGAGAAAGCCCTTGTGGTGAGTGTGACTGAGATAATGGATTTTATTTTTGAATTTTATTTTTTTTATGCAGGTTCTTTTTGTCTCCTCTGTATCACTAAATACATTGAATTTTGTAGTTCAGGAAAATGGGGACCTTGGACATTGGGGAATGTAACTGATATTTTTGACTCATCTCAAACCAACATGAACTTCCTGTGGATAACAAGGGCAGGTAACCAGTAATTCCTTGTTCTCTGTTTCAGGCTGAAAGTCACAACATGAAAAATCAGCAGATGGACCCCTTCACCAGGCGGCAATGCAAGCCAACCATCGTCTCCAATGTAAGTATAGGAGTCTGAGCCAGAGAAAGCCTTTCTCAGGGTCTGAGCACACCTTGGAGATTAAGGGAGAGATGGCTAGCATTGGCTTTCCTCGGACTCAGGATCCAAGCACTTTCTGATATCTCTCAAACCACGGCCTCTGAAAGTCTGTCATAGAAGCAACAGTTGGGGATACTTCTTCTGGTAGTTAGCATGGATTTCTCCCCTGTCCCAGAACTAGAATGACAGCATAAGTTCGGAAATTCTGTGGATTCAATTACTTAGAACCTGACAGAATGGGTTTTTGACAAAACCAGTGATTCCTGCTGTGTTCTTCCATTGAGGGAGATGCCAAGATGTTGGTGGTGGATCGTTTAGGAAATGGGCTCAAAAAAGGGCAATCTTTCTGGCAGTTGGAGTTAGTGCCAAAGAGCCTTAAATATAGTTTATTTTTGTTCTCAGTCCAGAGACCCTGCGGTTCAAGCTGCCATCCTGGCTCAGCTGAATGCAAAGTATGGCTCTGGTGCGTTACCAGATGCTCCAAAGGAGATGAACAAGGCAAGTACTACCCAAGTAGCCTTCTGAGCCAAGCAGCTAGTGGTTCATCATTTCAATCACACATGAGGAAAAGTCACTCTTATTGAAGCTAAAAAATTGCCCTACTACCCATTGTGTATGAAGTTAATAAATAACCTCTCTATCTACTTAGTTAGGAAGAAACTATCTAATTAAAAGCAGCTTTTCTGCTTGAGTACCAGTAAGAATAAAGTCTTGCAAAGTGTGTTTTTCACTTGCACTCTCAGTGTGGTCGTCCAGATTGAAGGGGGACCCTCATGAGACAATTGAAACGCCAGATGTTGAGAGGAAGATATTTATAGTACTCATGTGTCTCCTTTTGGGGCTTTGGAGAAGTGACTTTCAGGTCAGGTCCCTGTCTCTAAATGCTCTCCTTTGAGAATGGGCAGCTTCTCCTCAGTGCTGGAGTTAGAGGGAAGAATCATTCCCAGAAACTGCTGCTTTCCTTCTTTACTGTTTGTCTTGCCAGGGGTTCTCAGTTTTTCTTGAAGCCTGTTCAATCTTCAGACATTTGTCTACATTACAGGGTCAAGGGAAGGACAAAGACATCAACTCTAAGTCAGCCAGTGACCTCTCAGAGGACCTGTTCAAAGTGCATGACTTTGATGTGAAGATTGACTTGCAAGTTCCCAGTTCAGGTAGGGGACCTGTTCAAAGTGCATGACTTTGATGTGAAAATTGACTTGCAAGTTCCCAGTTCAGGTAGGCTAGGGTGATGGGCCTGGAGATGGTGTCTAGAAATCTCAGCAGGATTGTTTTTAGGGGGCTCTGTGGCCTACGGAAGACCCAAATGGATACGAAGTTTTGAATGGGTGCACGTGGTATTCAGAAGGCAGTGTAGTATGCTTTTCGAGACAGTGATCCAAGACAATTCCAAAGGACCCTTGATAAAAAGAATGCTATCTTCCCCAGAGAGGAAACTGACCAACCCTGAATGAAGATTGAAGCATACTTTTTTTTACTTTCTTTATTTTTATGATTTTATTTTGTTTGTGTTTTCTTTTGCAACTTAGATTTATTTTTTGCATGACCTCACATGTGTACATACTCCCAATCAAAGTGCTTGATTTCTCACAGGAGGAGGGATGGAAGGGGGAGGATTTAGAACTCAAGCTTAAAAAATGGTTTAAAATTTTTTTCACCATGTAATTAGGAAATGTTTAATAAAGAAAAACTAAAGAAAAAAGAAAGCTTCCCCATCACTGAAAATTCCCATGATGTTCTCCACACAGAATCAAAGACGCTGGCTATCACCTCAAAGGCTCCCCCAGCCAAGGATGGTGCTCCACGAAGGTCTCTGAACTTAGAAGATTATAAGAAACGGCGAGGACTTATTTGAGCAAGCCCAGCCTGCTGCTCCTGACCCTGCATGCACCACAATGATGTTCCTCTTCTCTTCTCCCTTGGTTTGCCCTCTTTGGGCTGGAGCAGCAGGGGTGCTGGGAAGAGACTCTTTAAACTGCCAGTCATCTGTAACATAAAACCATTTACTGTATAGATCTCCCTCATCCGCCCACTCTCCTTCCCCTCTTGCTGCCCCACACCTGTGTGGATTCGAGTCTCTTGGGTTTTATCCATGTCTTTCAGTTTGCATTTTACTTTTTATTTTGCCATCACCACAGTTCATTGGGCCACTCTGCCTATGTTCAGTATTATAGCAGAGTCAGGATTCCTGCCAGAGCCTGTGGGTGGCAGCAGCAGCAACCCTGGGCAAGCTTCTCCCTGTACCACGTTGGGCATGGCCATCAAGCTTTGGCACCTGTCCCGTGTTCACAGGGATGGGGACGGGTCACCTACAGTCTTCCTTCTCTCCATTTTTCTCCTCTTTCTCCACCTCTGCAGAAGGGAGTTTTTGAAAACTGGTTTAGTTTCCCAAAGTGTACATTTTAAGAGGGAGGTGTGTATGTGTGTGTGTGTGTGTGTATGTATGTATGTATGTGCATATGTGTGTATACATGAGTGTGTGTATGTGTGTGTGTGGATTTTTTCCAGGTGTTTTTTTATCATTTTTAAGATGCAGTACTCTTTGTATCAGTCTGTTATGGTTCTCTACGGCTGTTTCAAATTTCTATCAGCTGTATTTGAGCATCTGAAACTAAAAGAAAGAAACTTATTAAATGTGATTCTTCTTATTAAACAGGCCTGGCTACTATAGCTGTGTGACTCCCTCCCTGATTCCCTGACACCTCTATGAACTCTGAAAAATTCCCTAGTAAAGTCTCTACCCAGTGGATGGGGAGGGGTTGAGGGTGGGGGCAACAGTCCAGAGCCAGGGTTCAAGGGAGGGCAGTGAGACTTAAGTCCTCACTGATCCACAGAGGCAGAAAGTGGCCTCTCGACTGCAGTGTGGGGTCTCTGCCCTCGGCCCCATGCACATGTCTGCTATTTCTACGCCCCATAACCTTACGCTCCTAGAAATTGTTTCGCTTTTTGAGCAATTCTAAAGTTAGCTTTTTTTAAAAAAGAAAAAAAAAAGAGAAATTGTTTAATGTGAGTGGAAAGGACATAAAAGGCAAATTGAAAGTTACAAGCATGTGCAGTTGTGTGTGTGCATATATATATATATATATATACATAAATGATATATATCAAACGTACACATCTATATGTGTATATACATGCACATATGTGTGCATACGATATATATCACATATATGTGTGTGTGTATATATCTTTATATATATAGTTGGTGCAGCTAACGTAATGCCAGCACAAAGGTGTGCTTGTGTGTATGTGTGTGTGTCTTTATGGAATGTTTGAAAGGAAATAAGCTGACTGCTTGATAATCATTCTCAGGTGTAAAGCTCCAAATGTAAATAAAAGTGACATTTAACAAATCTTTTCAGAACAAAGTACAGCTAAATATACTAAACCAAGAACTAAGCTAAAGGAACAACTGAGGGCTTGATGATTTCTTTGGAGGGAAGGGGAACTGGATGTTCTGCGCTGCACCTCTCTAGTCCCTGATGGGACAGCAGGGAGTTGGGGGAAGGGAGAGATGAAGCCAAGATCAGGGATAAGTTGTATTTAATCTTAGAAATTAAATGGATAGCTTTCCTGAGTTTATCAGATCCTCAGTGTTGTTTTAACTTAGTTACATTTTTCCTTTAAAAAAAAAGCAGAGGCTATTTTAAAGAAAGAGTCCATTGTGACGGTGTGAAATCAGCGAATGGACTGTAAAAACAGGGCTGCAGCTGCTACAGCTCTGCTCTGTTGTGTGAAGGAAAATGGATAGGCTTGTTAAAAAAAATTTTTTTAAACTTACTTACTTGAATAGTCCATTGACCGAAAACCCACCCTTTGTGGACTATTGTATAATACGGAATCACAGACTGTTAAACATTTTCCGGACTCTGTGCCTGAGTCACTGAGGCCACCAGGGCCTCTCACTTAACTATATACTTGGACTTTTTTATTTCTGTTTTTAAAAGAAGTGAATTTACAGAATCAGCCAGAATTGCTGGAGTCACTTTGATCCACCATGTAGATCTGTATTTAGCAACATTTGGATTTGGAGAAGCGCGCCAATGATGTTACAGCTGTGTAATAAAATTTGTATTAAAAAATAATTCCTATTTGCATCACAGTGTAGCTGGTTTGCCACCACCTTCCCACATACTACAGATGAAACCTTCAGCCTGAGACAGTGAAGCACAGAGGGGCTCCCATTTGGACTGACTGCAGTAGAGTTAGGGGAAAACAATCAACCAAAGAAGACTCAAGGCTGAACTTGACTCCTCACCTGAATAGCCCACTTGTGGTTTGGCCTCCCTCCCCAAGACGGCTAACTTCTCCAGGCTCGTGCAAAGCAGGTGTCACTTGGTTCCAAAAAACTGTCATTGTCACAAAGCTGTAGTCTCTGGGGCTGCGCACAGTTGTTTCCATGCCCAGAGTGAGAAGCAAGAGTCCGGCCCAGCTTGTACTGTGGTGCTTCCATGATGACAGGAACATTGGCTTGAGGGGCTATTACACAAATTTTCTGTTTCTTCCAGGAAAGGTAACCCCTTCCCTTCTGTTCATATGCTGAGCTCATGATGTACAGCTCTGAATGTCTGTCGGTCTTGCTTTTCCTCTTCTGACAGGTGTGGGGTGAAGCCTCGTTTCCCTTCAGAAGGGATGATTTTTATTTGCTTTTGTTTGTGTGGAGTCCTGACTTGTCACTCAAACTGTACAGATATCTGTAAATAAACTTTATGCCCTGTTTTAACAAGGGGATCAGATTTAATCCGATGATTACATCCCAAATGGCAAAATCTGTCACAGAACTGTGTCCTAAAAGCCTAAGAATTTATCTCCCTTTTCTCTTATTGCCTTACTTCCTTCTGTTCTTGGGCCAAAAATGAGGGACCCAGAAGCTTTCTCATTTCTCAAACCTTAAGCAACCTGACTTCCTAAGATCCACTGCTGTCATCCTTTCATTTCTCTCAAAACCATAAGGCAGCTAGCTGACTTGGAAAATAGTAATATCCTGCCTTAGATTGAGCAAAGGCTCTTTTCAGTAAAGTGGGAGAGAACATAACATTGCTGCTTTCTCCACCATTTGTATTTAATGGAAGTGATGCCCCCTGATCCCTTCACATTCTGCAGAAAGTCTAAGCTCTCTATTAAACTAAAATATGCTGTCTTCCACCTATTATAAGATGGATCCAGTCCCTCCTGTACACCGGTTTGCAGAGCCTACATTTGAAAGAGGACAGTCTTTCCAGCCTTCAATTGAACTAAGCACCAAGAAAGTCCAGATGGGTACCAGAGTCATCACCTGTAGGCTATAGGATCATGAGTGACATGTAGATTCAAAGAGGGTGTTAACTTGTTCCAAAGCCCTTAGAGGGCAGTAGCTCTAGGATGAAACCCTATTGTAAGGTGATAGTCCTGACACAATTTTACAGAATCCACTTAGTATGAATTTAGCCAGGGAGGGAAATTTGGACATCAGTCCTAGTGAGAGGCAACAATTAAAGTCACCATCTGTGAGTAGCAAGTGGGACCCTGCCTAGGATTGTCTCTGTCTCTGTCTCAAGATAATCTTGAATTTAATTGATTGCATTTCTTGGGGTCAGGTTTTGTGACAAAAAGTTTCCAGAGAGCATCCTGCCTTGAGGAAGGGAATCCTTAATCCAGCCCGATACATACGAGCTTGGGAAGCTGTGAGAACTGTGTTATTCTTTACCACTTTGCTATAAGAAGTGCTTGAGACAATTTCCTAAGTTCCTAAAACCTTACTTTCAAATTCTTTGGAGGACTCCCTCCCTCCCCACTTGGACACACCCTCAACTGAATATACCAGACTTTGCACTAGTTCATTCTTACCCTCTTCCCATATCATTTTTACTCTCTCAGCCCAAATGGGATAAAGAGGTCCAGACCCATCCCCCTTCCTCTCCTGGAGGGACTTGGCTCAGAAATGGGCAGTGCCCCTATTGATGGGGGAGGAATCTGGCAGAGCTGGGAGCTGCAGGGTGCTTTTCCCAAGCATTGTTTGCAGCAGGGGAGCTGGAAATTGCCAAGGTCAGGTTGGACCGGATTTAACTGATTTGAGGATGGGGGAGTGGGATGAAGATGGGGAGGGAGAAAGTTCCTCGGGACCGTGTAGGAGCGAGGCAAGGTCCCAAGGTTAGTAGGTCAGCTATAAACAACGTGCATCCCTGCAGCTTAGACAAGAAGGGGAATCTGGTTCTAGACCAGATCCTCTGGATGGACAAGAGACAGCCTATGTTGCAATCAAATCCAAGGGACCAAAGGTTAAGGTTCCGGGAGAATATGTAAGTGGGAAAGGAAGAAAGAAGAAATAGCAAAACAAGTCAAAATTAAAAATCCCTTGGCAAGAATTCCTGTTTCTACTATCAAGATAAGAATTCCAAGATAAGATAAGGAAAGTCCTCTGGATGAATAACCTAACGGAGCCCTGAGGACCTGAAGGGAGCCACAAATGGTTGGGGCGGGGAAGGGGGGGTTGAAGGAAGAAATGTTGGGTTGAACACCTCAGAAAAGGTTAATAAATGGAAGGGACCTAGGAGGTTGTCTTTTCGGCTCTTCTTTTCCCCCTACTTTGCTCAAAGTCACAGGATAGTCATAGCTATGCCTAGAACTCAGATGTGGACCTTCATTTGGTTTACTCCCACATCCCACCCCCTCCCATTGACCTGGCAAAGGCACAGGCAGGGAGGGAGTGCTTGGAAGTGAGTGGGGTCCAGGCTGAAAGGGCAAGTGCAGTGTACTGGAAAGTGCTGGAGTTGGATTCAAATGACCCATCTGGGTTGTATTCCATTTCTACCACTTACTGTGTGACTTCTCTGTCACAACTTCTCTGAGCTACCGTTTCCTCATCTATAAAAGAAAAGTGTTAGGCTACAAGATCATAGATTTGGACCTAGAGTGGACCTTATAGGTTATCTGTTCCAAACCCACCCACCTCATTTTTACAGAGAGGGAAATGGAGGCCTAGACAAATTAAGCAACTTGTCAAAGGTCACAGAGGAGGGAGCTGAAAGCAGATCTCCCTACTCCTCTACCTCAGGCTACCCCTTTTCGACACTTCTATAAAAGAAATAGGCTAGATAATCTCTAAGGAGCAGCTGGAGCAGTTATATCTGGGGGGCAGAGGAGGGGGAGCTCTGAGAGACAAGAAACAAATCCAAGAAGTTTCCCTTCACAGCCGGATAACTTGGACTGATAAGGTTAAGGATTTGCACACTCCCCCTTCCCTTGTTTCTGAGAGGGCAGAGAGCTGTCACCCTGATTGGTCCCCGAAGAAGAGCCCCTTGAAGGGGAGGGGAAGTAGAGGGGTTGGGCCTCTGGCTGGGAAAGGCGGTACTCAGCCAGCTCCCAAGGCAGGGCTAGAAGGGTGTGTCTGTCTAAAGAAAGGAGGGCTGGGATGTTGTGTCCTGTTGGGATCACTTCATTCTGGATCTCAGGATCCCTCCCAGACCTTTCTCCACACTCCCAGGGCAGGCTTTTCATTTTTTTGATCCCCGATCCCTTCTGCTCACTTAGCCTGATCCAAGAGTTACCTCAGCTTCTCCCTTGAGAGCTATCTGCAGCTACTCTGACATCTTTCCAGGTGAGACTTGGGAATGCTCCAGAAACTCATTCCTGGGGATACCCGAACCTAGAGCTATGACTTGACTTTTTTTTTTCATCTGGGGCAAAAGCATTTTGGGGAGAGAGGGATGGGAAAGGAGTCAGAGTACAAAGTTAAACTGCCCATGCAGCTAAGGTGGGAGAGGGGGCATTCTGTTCCCCAACCTTCATCTTCCTCTGGTCCAAAACCTCACTCCTTTACCTTCTCCTGAGTCATCTTCACCCTCAAACTTGCCATCCTCTCCTTCCTCACTCACCTTGGGGGCTGAAGACCTTGAGGACGGAAGCCAAAACCTCTGGATGACGCACAAAATGCCCCCCTCACCACTTCCACATAGGTTGTTGTGTTTGTCTTTCGTTTTTGAAGACCATGACATCAGAGAAATTATGACATGACTTGCACTTGACCTTGTTCTGAGTGAAGGGGAGCTTCAAGGGGAGCTGGTGCAAGGTCACCAGCCTCACTTTCTCCTCCTGAGCCATCTGGATCCAGTGACCATATATTCATCAGGATGATAGGAGATGGCCCAGGATGCCATGGGAGACCTAGGCCTTGGTGTAGAAGCCCTGGGTCACAGCCCTCCCCTCCCCCCCCCATTATGATTCTGCCTAGGCCCAAGGCTATTTTGACCTCCTTCCTACACTGCCTAGACAAAGCCACCATTAGGAGAGCACTTATGGGAAGGGAAATTAATTAAGCCCTTATGTTGAAACCCAGAAGGATTAGGCTTAGCCTAGTCACAACTTCGGGGCTTTCTGTCCCTGGTCTAAAGCCTGAAGACAAGCCCAGCAACCTGAAGGACCTGGCTGTCAAGTGGCCAAGAGGAAGGTGACATCCAGAGCTAGAAGCAGAGTTGAACCAGGAACCTAATTCTCCCAGGCAGAAAAAGCTCAGCCACAGCGGTGCTTTTTGTCTTCTATGGCTCAGTGTTTACTTCTCTCAACGAGGTGTGCACGTGCTGGGGAGGAAAGTGTACATGTGGCAGAGCTTCCCAGAAAAATGTCAGCTCTTTAGGGACAGGGATTCTTCTTCCTTTGGCCCTTATATCTCCAGCAGTTAGTATATAGTAGGTGGTTTGGTTTTTGCTTTTTATTTGCATTCTCTGGGAATCAAGAGAGGCCTTGCTGCATTCATAAATGTTGGTTGATTTCATTAATCAAGGCTGGTTGGCTTGGATTGGATGGTGCATCTCCAGCTGCTGGTACCACACTTAGACTCTAGGAGGCTCTGTTCTCTCTACTCTTCCAGGGTTGTGTGTGGTCTAAAAGCTCCTTCTGTCTTCAGATCAATGGGGATAAGATTGATATTTTTCAAAGAGTTTTATGAGAAAGAGACAGAGAGTAAAGACAAAGATACAGAAGAACAAAGAGGCAGAGAGAAGAGTGGAGGGGAGAGGAGAGAAAGAGAGGAAGGAGAGAAAGAAGAGGGAGAGGAGAGAAGGAAATAAAAGAGGGGAGAAAGGAGAGAAGAAGGGAGGGGAGAAGAGAGGAGGGGGAGGCAGAGAAAGCGTAAGGAGAGGAGAGAGGAAGAGGACAAAGAGAACAGGGAGAGGAGAGAAAAGGGAAAGAGGAGAGAGAAGAAATAGAAGAGGGAGAGGAGAAGAGAAGGAGGAGAAGGACAGAGAGGGGGAGAGAGAGAGAGAGAGAGAGAGAGAGAGAGAGAGAGAGAGAGAGAGAGAGAGAGAATGAACAGTATAATTTTGTAGAGAACCAGAATCTTGTGTTGTGTATTCACAGGTTGTCTTTTGGCAGTCACAATTTCAGAAGGTTGTCCCTTTTAGAATTCATCCCCTCCCCCCAACAAAAATAAAATATGCTGTCCAAGGACTCTACCTTCAGTTCCCTCCCCCCAAATTAAGAAGTGAGCCCTCAGGATAATAAACCTGTTCATAAGTGATCCTGGTCAAGTCTGCCTCAGATTCTTTGTCTGTAAAATGCACTTATTTCTTACCTCCCAGACTTCTAAGGATAAAATGAAATGGTAGGGAAGCATTTTACAAACCTTTAAAGAACTATATAAATACTAACTATTAGCTATAATAAGTCGATTCTTACCCAGTCCATTATATCACATGCACAGCAAATACTGAGCCAATTTATTTGCTTCCCTCATAGCAAAAGGTTGATTAGAGTGCAACTCTCTTCTGTTCCTATAGATAAGCCTTTAAATGGAAGAGTTTAATTTAGCTGTAGTTGGTGGTGGGAGGTGTGGGAAGGAGGGGTAAAAGGAGGGAGAAAGAAAAATGACGAAATGCATCTATTCTGAGGCAGTGGACAGCTCCAGCCTTCAGAAAAAAAAAAAAAAGTGAAGCGTCTGGGGCCTGGACGAGTAGAGAGGCGCCTACCGAAGGCATCTGTACCAAGGCGGATTTGGAATCACAAGGGTTTGGGTTCAAATGTCAGATTCACCAGTTAGTCCGTGTGCCACCTCCGGTAAGTCTACAACCTCTCTGAGTCTCAATTTCCTTATCTCTAAAATGAGGGAAATTGGACTAGAGGCCTCTTTCCAGTTCCAAGTCTTATGAATTGCTCCCACCACCACCAAGAGAAACAAGTCCCTAGACGTCAGTCTAAGTTGACTGGCAGAAACTCTGGGGAGACAGTGGAGAGGAAAGGAAAAGGCCTGGAGAGAAGCTTTGGAATCCCTGTGACTCTGTGGGGGGGAGGGAGATTGGGGGGAAGGAGGGAGAGAAGGAGAAGGCATGGGGCTGACTCCTCATCTCTAGACCTCCTGATTCCATCCTGTAGGCTCCCCAGAGTTTCTGAAAGTCAGAATCGGCCAAGTGCCCTACAAACTGCACTATCTTTTTGGCTTGTGTCTGCTGTTGCTCTGGATCTATTACCGCCAGTTGGAGCTCCCTGAAACTGGTAAGCAACTCAGGAAACATTCGATAGAGGTAAACAAGGGCCAGATCAGGTGTTCAGCCACATTTCTTTCTTTGCCTTTTTTTTTTTTTTTTTTTTTGAGGGAGGTAGTCGTCGTGTTGGAAATGTTCGGTAATAGAGCTTGTAAGGACATCCCTTCTTCTCGACGTAGTAGATCAACTTAGCAATCAACTAGGGTCACCGACAAGTTAGTTAAGTGACTTGTCCATCATCACCCAGATGATATGGGTCAAAAAAGAAATTTGAACTCACACCTTCCTGACTCCGATGCTTCTCCAGCAAGATTGCTCAGTTGTAAACTCCTTTAAAAGCAGGAGCCGTATCTGATTCCTGAGTTTCTTTTTCTGTAAAAGGAGACGATTGTGGAGTGACCAAACCTCCTCCTAATGTTGACAGTAATAACTAGTGTTGTTACAGAGCTTTAATTTGCACAACGCTTTACTCGCTTGATCGTCACAACCGCCCTGAGCGTAGGGGTTACTATTATCAACATTTTACAGATGGGGAAACTAAGGCACGGAGAGGTTTGGGTTTTTTTTTTAAATCCCTTGCTAAGGACAGCATTCGAACCCAGGACTGCCGGATCTCGGCTCCTGGGCTCCCTCTGCGGCGCCCCCTGACACCACCCCATCTTCCTTCTCCGCACAGATGCCCACAGCCCCTGGCAGCGCACGCAGCAGCTCCGGCAGGCGCAGCTGAGCGCCGCCTGCAAGAGGCATGGACTCTGGAGGTCCGGCAGCCTCCCCGTGCCCAGGCAAGTAGCCCGGCAGCTGCTGGTGGAGCCCAGCCGCCGCCTGCTGTTCTGCGAGGTGCCCAAGGCGGGCAGCTCCAACTGGAGGCGCGTGCTGCTCCTGCTCACCCTCAACCTGAGCCGCTGGGACCCGGCCGAGGTGCAGTCCGGCAGCCTGCACCGCACGCCCCTCCTGCAGCGGCTCAGCTCCTTCCAGGCCCCCGAGCGCGACCGCGTGCTGAAGCGCTACACACCGGTGCTGGTCACCCGCCACCCGCTGGAGCGCCTGGTCTCCGCCTACCGGGACAAGCTGCTGCACTCGGAGCCCTACTACGTGCGCCTGGCAGCCAGGATGCGCACGGCCGTCCGCGGGGCCCGGGAGCCGGCGCCCCAGCGCAACCTCACCTTCCCCGAGTTCGTGACCTTCGTGCTGCGGCAGCCGCCCGCCGAGCTGGACGTCCACTGGAAGCCCACCGCGCTGCTCTGCTCGCCGTGCCGGGTGCGCTACGAGGTGCTGATCCGGCACGAGAGCCTGAGCTCGGAGGCGGGCCACGCGCTGAGCTTCCTGGGAATCTCCGTCCAGGGGCTCTTCCCCTCCATCAAGGAGCACCCGCGCGAGAAGCGCACGGACGGCCGGCTCACTCGGCACTACCTTGGTCAGCTCAGCCCCGCACAGCTGAGCGGCCTCCACAGCCTCTACTTCCTCGACTTTACGCTCTTTGGGTACCATCCACTGCACCCCTGACGACCATCGTGCCCTGGATGGGAGCTGGAGGCTGCCCGACAGCAAGCCTTTATTAAGTTCCTAGGAGTTGGGGGGAGCGCAGAGGTAGAATAAAACCGAACAGCGCCCTGCCCTCAAGAAGCTTACAGGTACCTGGGTGTAAAGCAATAGGTACACAGAAATGTGAATGTAAGATAAAAATGAAATAAAGAAAAAGCAAATGTCGTTGGGCCAAAACACTAAAAACTGGGGGGAGCAGGGAGGGCGGAGGGTGTGATCTGGAAAGACCTTTGTGGGAGCAGAATTCGAACCTTAAGGACCCTTGAAGGAAGTCAGGGATTCAAAGAAATAAAAAGCAGGAAAGCGGGGCGAGGGGAAGGTCATTCCTCCTGAAGAAAGGCAACGTGTCGGGAAATGGAGTGTGGTGAAAGAGGGTACCGAGAGGAGACCAGGACGGCTGGAATATAAAACCTGAGAGTAAAGAAGTAGGCCCCCGATTGGACTTCGGAACCTTTCCCCTCTCTTAGGGATATTGCTTCTCTGTGACTCAGTCAGTGAGTAACTCAGTCACATTAACAGTGACTTGTAAATCTACTACGGGTGGGGATGGTGGGGAGTTTTACAGCCACAACACCCAGGCACACGCACCTTTCCTCAGCCCATGTTATAATTCTGTTATACATACGTAAGGGAAATTTATTTACCTTTTATTACAGGAATGCCCTCTGAGAGAAGCAGAAGGTTTCCGTCAGCTTTCTTTCTGTGTTAGCTCCTTCTTCCCTCCCTCCCTCCTACCTTGTTTCCTTCCTTCCTTCCTCCTGTCCTTCCCAAACCCTTGCTTTGGGTGACCAATTATGTCTGAGCGTCCTGTTCCTTTGGTACCTTCTCACCTGAACTTCTGCTAGGACAGCTGATGTTGCCAAAAGTTCTTTCCAGTTCCCAACTCCTTTTGGCTTCTGGGAAACTTGCACCTGAGAAAGTAGGGGTTTTTTGTTTTTTAAACTGTGTCATAAGAATAAATGTTCTTGCTCTGCATCCACAGGAGTGGTGACACATTTTGTATATCATAGGTAAGAGTGACTCAGGAACATTACTTTCAGAGACATGGATCTCCCTGGATCAAGGCATCCTGCCCTCTTGTCCTCCCTCTATCCAATTCTATATGACAGTCCCTGGAAAACCCATGATTCTGTTTGGGATTGGAAAGGTTAAAGTAGAGAAGAGAAAAATGGGTTTCAGTGTCAGAGCCTGAGAGACATCCTTACCTCTGAAGCCAGGGAAAGGACATACTTTAGGGCTAAAGTGGAGGTTATTCATCTTTTGTGTGTGTTATGGATCCTTTTGGAAGTCAGGAAAAGCCTATGGACCTCTTCCTCAGAAGGTTTTTAAATGCATAAAATGAAACATGTAGAAGTACAAGGGAAACCAATGATATCAAAATACAGTTATGGATTCATACATACATACATGCATGAGTATGTGTATAGATATGTGTGTATATATGTAAAATTCAGAGATCCCAGGTTAAAAACGTCAGGCAGGATGCCAGATTTCTTGTCCGTGTCCAAGCTCTTTGATAAGTCAGTATCAGCATCTTTCCTCACACCCCTTTCCAAGTCTCATGTCTCTTTGTAGAGATATACTAAATGACCTAACCTCCCAAAGGAGGGCTAGTTTGATCAAGTACATGTGCATGAACTTGAACATGGCCTTGAACTTGGACTAAAGAGTGGGAGTAGAGGAGGGAACTACCAGCCAGGCTATAGAAATATCACTTAGGGCCTACAAAGTTAATAGCACCATAGCAGGCACATTTGCAGATCCTGCTGTTTTTAGAGTTTAGAAGGGTCTTGAGTGGTCTGATCCTGGAAACTCCTTGAACTTTTCCCAGAGAACACAGTTGCCTTGGATCAATAGATTATCCTCGATCCCTGATACAAGGGAAGTGCTGCATCAGTGAAGGAAATAGGTCTGTTAAAGGTCCACACAAGCAGGGAAAGTTTACTTCCATTTTAAAAACTCTGTTTTTTACAGTAGGGAGCAGAAGGTTTCCTTCAGCCTGCTGGGTTAGTTTGCACCTTTCCTTCTCTCCTTCACAAAGCCTTGCTTCAGGGTAATCAGTTATATCTTTTTCCAACCCGGAACTAGAATCACATTCCTGGAATGATCCAAGGCTGGGAAGTAGCTGAAAGTATGCAGCCTGCCAAGGGTATGGAGTCCAGCTGTACTTGGGCTATGTCTGCTCTCTGGTGGCTTTGGAGAAGATATTTATCTCTTCATTTGCCCCCTCTCCATCACCCACACAACTTAGGTGGGCTAAGTGGCAAAATCAGTAGCGCCTTGGGTCTAGAATCAGGACCTGAATTCAAATCCAGTCCCAGGCACTTACTAACTAAAATCTTGGGCAAGTCACTTAACTACTGTCTGCCTCAGTTTCCTCATCTGTAACATGGGGATAATGATAGCAACTATTTCACAGGGTTGTTGTGAAGGTCAAATGAGAGAATGCTTGTAAAGTGCTTAGCATAGTACCTGAAACATAGTAGGCACTTAGTAAATGCTTCTTTCTTTCCTCCCTTTACATCCTCCCTACCCCCACCCCATCTACAAGAGAAATACACTTCAGAAAGGGCTTAGAGACTGATACCCCATTCCCACTTGCAGACTCTCATCCCTTACCGTAAAAGTCATAGAATTCAGTCATTCAACAAACCTTTATAAGGACTTTGAATGCCAAATTAAGGAGTTTGGACCTTATTCTGTCCAACTGAGGGGGAACCAAAACTTTCTGAGCAGTGATTCAAATGCGTTCACACCAGAGCATTAAAAAATTTTTAACCTAGTAATGGATAATAACATGGAATGGAGGGGAAAGACTGAGGATGGGGACATCAGTTAGGAGGCTACTGCAATAATTGAATGTGATAAGTGTTAAGGTCCTGAAGTATGAGAGATATCATGGGATGAATGAAAATGAGAATACTGAGATGACCCTAAGGCTGCAACAAAGATAGACATAGGGCAGTCAGGTTTCAGGTGGGAGTGTTAATTCAATTTTAGATTTTTTTTTAGCTTCATCCTGTTTACCTTAGTTTCCTCATCTGTAAAATGAACTGGAGAAGGAAATGGCAAGTCACTTAACTCTATTTGCCTCAGTTTCCTAATCTGTGAAATGAGCTGCAGAAGGAAATGGCAAACCACTCTAGTAACTCTGCCAAGAAAATCCAGATGAGGTCACGGAGAATCAGACACGACTTAAAAATGATTTAACAAGCATACAGGTAGATATTTGTATAGCAAGTTGGAGTGTGAATCTTGAACCAGAGTTCTTAGTCCCCAAGGTCGTCAATGGTTAGATTTCAGGGGATCCATAAACTTGGAAGGGATAAAATTACATCTTTATCTTCACTAACCTCTTATTGAAATTTAGCATTTCCCTTGGCACTTATGACTTCACTAGATTGCCGAAGGGGTCCATCACATGTGGAAAAAGAAGAACACCAGATATAGACCTTGGAAAAAGGGTCTCAAATACAGACATAGATGTGATCATTTGCGTAGAGGGAATAGTTGAAGTCATGAGAGTGGATAGATGAAGTTGAAGAAGAGGATGTGAAAGGAGAGAAGAAATCCAATTTTAAAATCTTAAAGAAAGCCTACAGGATTAGCCAGAGAAAGAAGTGCCAGGAGGGATTAGAGAGGAAGGAGAAGAGCCAGAGGCATTATGTCCTGGGAACCAAGGGAGTTTAAAGTGGCAAGTGATATTGCAGGAATACTGAGGAGGATGAGAACTGAACATAAAAACAACATTGGAGTTGGCCATTGAGAAGTATGAGCTTGGAGAGAGGAATTTCAATAGGGTTATATAGATGGAAACCAAACTGCATAGGATTAAATAGCAAGTGAAGGAAGCAAATGCCAAACTTCTCTATCAAGTTTGGTTGTGAAAGAACTTGAAGAGGAGATATACAAGGGCATCTCAATGAAATAACAAGGCGAAGGGAATGATTTCTGAATAGATGCATAGATAGAGCCAGTATAGAAGTAAACGTGGAAGGTAGGAGAGAAAAGGGATGACTGATGAAGTGAGGTCCTGGAGGAAGTGGATTGGACCAAAGGCACAAGTAGAGTAGTTAGCCTTAGCCAGAAGGAACCCCATTCCTCCCTTAGATATGGAAAGGAAGGAGGAAATAACAGATAAAAAGAGAGCTTTGAGGTAAGGAGAGGAATTGGGGCCACTTCCATCAGATATGCTGGATCTTCTCATTCCCACACTTTTCCAGAACGCTCTTCCTTCTTTAGGTCTTTAGGTGTAGTTTGCCAACCCTCTCCTGCTATCCTGGGTTGGGGTGATGTTGGAGAGTTTAGCCCAAGTTAACCCTTATTAACACCTTGATAAGTATTAGAGAATTCAGGTATCCATCTCCTTGAAGGGTGGAGCGACCCACTATGCCAACCCACCATGAGAAAAAAAATAATAACTCCTTCCCAATATTTACTATCCCCCAAATATTTACTTATCAAAGATCACAGTCCAGGGACTGAACTAGTAATCCCTTGGTTTGACTGGAAAGAGCAATGAGCCAGTTAGTTCTCTAGGGGTAGCAGGAACTCTCTGACAAACATTTTGAGCTATCAGATTCCACCCATGTTATGTTCTGTATTCTACCCTCCTGCTTCCATCCCTCTTCCTGGAACATAAAGTAAGGGAAAACACAAGAGACCGACCTTTTCCATCCTCTCTTCTCAGGGAATAGGAATGGGGACTTAGTACTTAGCTCTAACTGTTGGCTAGAAGAATGGTTTTCTTAGTTCTTGACTCTCTTTTTTTCATGTCTCTTCTATTCCCAGTCCCCAAAGTTTATGAAAGCATTCAAAGGTTGTCTGGTCATTTAGTAGCAGAACTGAGGCAGAACCTGAGAACCCAAACTCAGAAGGTCATTGATAATTCATGTCATTCCTTTAATCAAGAACTAAACTACCACAAATTGGTCTCAAAAACATTACACTAGGAATCAAGAAGACTATCTATTCAGTTCCCCTGCTATTAGCCTCAGAAAATTCCATTTTTATTTGAGAAAGGCATTGCTGAAGTAGGTAGGGGGCACAGTTGGGTGGAATGGCCCACCTGGTGTCAGAATGCTCCCAAATTTAAATCTTGCCTGTATTTCTTACTAGTTATGCAACCCCAGACAAGTCACTTAATCTCTTCAGCCTCTCCTCCCCACAAAAAGGCATTACTTAAATGACTTTAAGAAAGATATCAAATCTATCTGAACCTCAGTTTATTTATCTGTAAAATTGAAAAATTGGGTTGATGATTTCTAGGGTCCTTTCCACTTCCAGCATGCTATGCCTAAACAAGGTGAAAAGCTTTTCCTTGGTCCTCATAGAAACAATAAGAGACTCCCATCTTTTCACTTTCTCTTGGCAGGCAAGTTTTCTTCTGTCCTCTTATCTCCCAAAGCAGGCTATTCCAGGCTTTTTTTTTTCCAGGTCTTGTCAATTCCAGTCCTTGTGGAGCAACTGATGATCTCCTGATCCATCCGCTTGCCTGGATTAAGGGGTAGCATGAACTCTTTGGGTCAGGGGTGAACCCCAGATTTCCTTTAACCAAACTAAGAAGAGATCTTAAAATAGGAAACTCCATGTCTCTAGGCTTCCAGCAGGGGACAGTCCCCATTATGCCACAAAATCTTTCTAATAATTAAAATATATCATTACAATACTTTATAATATGTAATTCTTTGTTTAAAATTCAACCATTGCTTCCCATAATTACGCTGTTTTTCAAAGATGGAGTCAAGCATCAGAATTTTTATTTCTTTTCTCTTGTTATCTATTCTATCCTGTTCTTGGCTTCTCTAGTGCACTAGCTTTCTTTCTCTTCATTTCCTCTATTTCATCCTTCTTCTCCCTCAATATTTCCTTTGTTTTCCCTTCCTATCAATTTTCATTTCTTTCTTTCCTTTCTGTTCTCTTTTTCTTACTCTGAGATTTCATTGTTCACTATGGTTTTATCCTCTCCCTATATAGTTGATAAAATGAGAGAACTTTCCTCTTTTAATCTTTATCAGTGTCTATCAGGCCTCCTTCCTTAATATAGAGACTGTGTCCCATTTATTTCCTTTAGTTCTGTCCACTTACACAACCAGTTAATCTTTACATGTTGATTGTTGGGGAAGGAGTGTGAAGGGGAAGGGGGAATAAGTTAAAAGATGTGGCCTTTGCCCTTAGGGAACCTATAACTTAATTGTATTATGGGGAATGAAGTAGTTACTGGATCTGTGATTTCACTGGTACTGGGAACTTCCCTGTGAGGAAAGTCCCTCTATATCAGAGAAGATTGGCACCTTCTCTGCAATTTCCATTCTTGAGGAGTTTTCTAGAACTCTAAGAGGTTAAGGAACTTGACCACGGTCTTTATATAGATCCCTATTGAATTTCATCTTACTACAATCAGCCCGGTTTGGTTGTAATATACACAAGAAAAGACATAGAACACTTCTAAAATCACAAACCCTTTCATTCCAACTGTGTGACCCTAGGAAAATAACTTGTTTCAGATTTTTCGTCTATAAAATAGATGATACTTGTACATCTCACACAGAAAGTGATTTATCAATAATAAAGCTCCCTATAAA
Organism: Potorous gilbertii; assembly: GCA_028658325.1. Taxonomy (NCBI): domain Eukaryota; kingdom Metazoa; phylum Chordata; class Mammalia; order Diprotodontia; family Potoroidae; genus Potorous; species Potorous gilbertii. Next base: position 21,941,393 of record CM053774.1, read on the forward strand.
TTTAAGTTGTTGTTGTTGTTACTTTAGAGATGAGAACCCTGAGACCCAGAGAGGTCACAACCTCAGTTTTTGCATTAGATTCTTTAAGGTCCATTCCAGCACTCATATTTCATGACTTACTATATTCTACATAATAACAGCTCACATCTATAGTCTTATAGTTTGCAAATTGGTTTACATTTATTATCTCCACTGATCCTCATAACAATTCTGTGGGATGGGTGAGTGATCCTCATTTTATAGATTAGGAAAAGCTCACAGAGCCTTGCCCAGTGTCACACACGAAGTATCGGTGGCATGATGTGAACCCTGGTTGAACTTTCTTTTTGAGGCCTGATGTAACTCCTTCTATCTACTATGCCAAGCATCCCTTAACATTTGCAAGATTCTTTTGAAAAGAGCTTTCATATGCTATCTTGTTTTATCTCACAACAGCTCTGTAAAGTAAATGATGTATATTTTTATTACAATTTACTTGATAGATGAGGAAACTCCGTTAAGTGACTTGCCTCGGTTGACACAATTAGTTAATGCGAGATCTGGGACAAGAATCTGGTCTTTTAACTCCCAGTCCTGAGTTCCTGGGGCAAGTACTGTACCTATATTGACGGGCTTTGGATTTAAGGAGCAGTCAGCGGGACTGCGTACCCCTCCCTCTACAAGCCTGCCAGGATCTCCACAAGCATGGGCCTGTGCTCCCAGGCCACGGTGACGCTCTGGGTACCTGAGGAGGGAAGGTTGACCTTGTTCTATGCCAAAGGGAGGAGAAACTTAACTGGAAAATAGACTTTGGCTTAGGTGGCTCAGCTCCTTCTCCAGAGCAAAGCGCCTAGCTTTCCTTCCCACACCCAGGGGTGGGCGGGAGCCCTTTAAGCGAGCCGGGTGGCAGAGAAGCTTGGGCAGAACCTGGAGAAGCATCGGAGGCAGCAGGGATTGGAGAAAAATCTGAACGAGGAATAGCCAGGGAGTGCAAGAGGGAAGGTGGATGAGGAAGGTCTGGGCTCCTCCTCCTCCTCCGCCCCGCCTCTCCTCGGGTACAGAGGTAAAGGCACGTGGTCTGGAGCCGAGGGTCAGGGCAGGAATAAGCCCCCAGATCCCGCCCCCTCCCCGCAATCGCTTCCAGCCCCGAAGCCTTGGAACGCAGGGCTGGGGACTGGGCAGACCTCCAGGTATCCTCAGCCAAACACCCGGAGGCGGAGACTGAGTCGAGGGAAGTGGGCCTCCTCCCCACGGACGCCGCGGGGGGCTGGGCCCCAGGTTTCGCGTCTCCTCCCGGGCCCCGCCCCCACCGTCCCCCGCGGGGTTTCCCAGAGCGCGGGGCGGAGCTGGGAACCTCTTTTCTGCCCGCCCAGCCCGAGGGCTTCTCTGAAAATGAAAGGAGCGGGCAGGGGGTGGGGAGGGTGCGGGCCAGCTCCGCCCCCACGCAGCCCCGCCCCCCGGGGCCACCGGAGCTGTGGGCGCCTCGAGTCCCCAGTCCCCGCGGCGCCGCGGGCTGGTGGGCTCGGCTTGCGCGGCTCCGCCCGGGACATGACCCTCCCCGGCGGCCCGACGGGCATGGCGCAGCCGGGGGACCCCGGGCAGGGCAGCCCGGGGCTGGCTCGGGCCCCGCGGCGGAGCGTCGGGGAGCTGCGCCAGCTCTTCGAGGCTCGGTGTGCCGCGGCGGCGGCGGCGGCGGCGGCCGGGGCCCCTCGGGCTCCCCGGGGGAAGCGGCGCGGGGGACGCGTCCCTAACGGGCTGTCGCACCCAGCGCCGGCCCCGGCCCCGGCCCGGGTGATGATCCCGCAGCTGACGGTGACCGCTGAGGAGCCGGACGGGGCTCCGTCGAGCCCCGGGCCACCGGAGCCCGAGGGAGGCTGGCTCCAGACCGCGGGCTCCGCGCACCTGCAGCAGCCCCGCCGCCTCTCCACCTCGTCTGTCTCCTCCACCGGCTCCTCGTCGCTGCCCGAGGACTCCGAGGACGACCTGCTGAGCGACAGCGAGAGCCGGAGCCGCGGGAACGTGCAGCTGGAGCAGACCGAAGAAGTGGTCCAGGTACGGGGCAGGCGGGGGAGGGAGGCGGGGAGGAGGAAGCGGAGACAGGAGCCGGGGCGGGGCAGGGGCGATCTTGGGGGCGGCGGAGGGCAAGAAGAGGGGACAGCTCGGGGGGTGCCCCCAAAGAATTCATCACCTCCTTGGTAAGTGACCGGCAGGCGCACCCCTCGGGAGTAGCGGAGGGGAGACGAGGAAGCCAAACGCCAGGGGGACGCTAAACCTGGGGTATGGGCTGCATTAGAAGACATTTCCAGCGCCCTTACCCCTTGGTCTCCATCCCGCTCTCAGGGCAGTTTGCTGCCCATCAGCCCTAGGACGCCTGTTGGTAGAACCAGGAGAAAATTAGAGATGAGCTCCCCCAACCCGGGAGTGGGCGGGCCAGCCTGGGCGGACTGATCCCTCTAGGTTTTGAGGGAGGACCCCCAGAGCCCCTGGAAATGGATAAAGTGACATTATGTCTCAGAAACTAATTCAAGGAATGGGCCACCCTGATAGCACCTCAACTCCAGGACCGATATCTGGAGAATGAGTAGGTGGTCAGCAGCCCTTGCCCCAAGCCTGATTCCTCCTAATGTGGCTGGAAGCTCTAGCAAAGAAAAGCTTGAATTCGGAGCTACATTCCCTGGTGCCTAACCCAAGGCCTTGCACACAGTAGGCGTTTAATAAATGTTTTAATGGTGAAGCGTGACATAACACTCCACCAGTTCTGGCTCTCAGAGGGAGGAGTCCCAGGTACTGGAGAGGCTCACTTGTTCTATTCTGGCGAAGGGTTCAGTAGCTTAGCTCTTGGAATGGAGGGTACTACCGCCCCCACCCCAGGACGTCGTATTTCCCATCCTCCGCAGTTGCTACGGTTTCTTTCTCCCCGAGTGGGTGTGGAGTGGCTCTCCTGGCTCCTGCTCTCCAAGCCGCCACCGTCTGCTCTGGGCTCCCGGCAGGCAGCTTATTCCCAGACGTGGGAACAGAGGAACATTGGGTTGGGGGAGGGCTTAGAATCTGCCTAGCCGGGAAGTGACCCCCTCCTTCCCCTCAGTCCAGGCCTTGGGGCTCGACTTGCGAGTCTACCTGTAGTTCAAAACCCTGTCCCGCTGGAGGGGAGGCGGGTGGTCCTTCTGTAAGGAGGTAAACTGAGGCGGAGCAACTCTCCCTTGCTTCTGTTTTAGCTGGAGTCTACAGGAAATGAGAAAACCTAGGAATCAGATCCCTTTCCCTGCCACTGCTTGGGATACATTGGACCCTTCCCCACACCCAGATCCGCTTTCCTTTGGGTCAGCGGGCCTAGGGATTTGTTCAGTCCTACTCTGCTCTCAAGAACTGGTTGGGCGGAGCCCGCCTCCTCCTTGAGTCTGTGCGCTTGTATGTGCGTGCCCGACGCGGCACACACGCGCGTGGACCCCAAATGGGGAATTAGTTTTTTCTGTCCCTTTCTCTTTCTGACCGAAGGACCATAAAAATACTTTAAAATATGCGCCTACGTTTCATGAGTGAGGCCAGAATGAGAGAGCTGTTTCATCCTCAAGCTTACATAAGAGCCCCAGGGAGTGGCGTGAGGGGCTGAGGTGGGGGGTGGGGGAAAGAAGAGGAGGAGGGAAGCCAGGAGCACTCACTTCAACTAGGGAGGAGGGAAAGTTAGGATCCTTCAGTTCAAAGCAGTCTTCTTTTTTAGGACCTGGTCTTTCTGGCTTTTCTGGCCCAGGTAGTTCCTGGCTTACCTTCTCTGGCCGCTTGAAAGCAGAAGTAAATGAACAGGGCTGAGGGATAGGACAAGGGTAGGAATAGTGGGGTGCCGAGGCAGAGAACTGCCAGACCTTTCCATGGGGAGATCTATGCTTAAGACGCTCCCGGTGCTGGTTCCTGACTTTGCGGCAAACTTGGTGTGTGTTGTTGGGCAAGTCACGTAATCTCTCCGTGACTCAATTCCCTAACATCTAGAGCTAAAAATACCTGTCTCCTGGGAATTTTGAGGGGGTTAATGACAAAAGACGGAATAAAAGTCTTTTTAGAGGGACGCGCGCGCGCGCGCGCTCGTGAACACACACGTTCCCTTTCTCAAGGTGTGACTGAGTACAAGACAGGTTGCCCTAAGGACTCAGGCAGGGCCCAAAACCTGGAGAGGCCTTATGTCGCCTAGTCTAGGAGGCTGCCGAAGCGACGTGCGTGGGTGGACGACCCCGGAATTGGGGCGATGGGACTCCTTAGGTCTCCTTCCCTCTTAGGCCTTAGTCTCGACTCATCTCCCCTTTCTATTCCCATCCCCCCTACTCGAAAAGCAGTAGCAGCAGTTCGGGGGCGGCCGCTGTGCCACTCAAACCCGACAGCTGAGAGGCAGGCGGGGGCGCAGCCGGTGGGTGCTCGAGGTGTGAGGAGGGTCTCGCGGGGGCAGCCACTCGCTGTTCTCCCTCTCTTGGCTCCTACCTCCCTTCCTACCTGGACTTGATAAGATACCGGGGAGGCGTGGGTCGTGAGAGAGCCGGAGACCTGAACTAGTGGTGGTGAGGGGGTTGCCCTTGGCTCGGATCTCTCTCAGTCTTTGGTTAAGTACGGACTGGGTGAGGCAGAGAAAAGCCTATTATGATCCCAGGCCTTGGGAACCTTGGGCTGCTCTCCCCAATCTCTTACCATCCCCCAGTCTTGCAGTGGGCCTCCCCGAAGGCAAACAGCGGCTGCGGGAGATAAGCGAGCTGGGGACTGTTGACCGAAGCTGCCTGGGGGACGGGGGAGGGACACAAGCGGACTTTGCCTCCCCGCCCAGGAGTTTCGAGGCCTTGCTCCTGCTCCTGGCCTGACTCGAGCCTGTGGGGATCCCTTCTGTCTTTTATTACACCACGCTTTACCCTGGGACCCGACGACACTGAGTTCGGCTCAACATCACCCTGGCCACAGGCAGGAAGCGGCACCCGGGGAGGATGCACCTGCCAGGGGAAGGGGCCGGATGCGCTTGGAGGCGGGGCTCCCAGGTTCGGCCAGGCTTCCCCAACACCAGAAGGGCACGGGTTCTCCTGTTGACTCTAGCCCAGTCTTGGTCAGACTCCCAGCACAGCTGTACCTGCTCAGCCTGGTCCAGGCTGGAGCTGGCTTCTGGCCAATCCACTAGGCTGTGATTCAGGCAGGGGTTACCAACGACAGTCATCTCGGGTCCCCCGCCCCTTCCTTGTCCCAACTTGGGTTGTGCCAGGAAACTACTTTCAGGAGGGCGGGGAGCAGACGGGCAAAGGCGAAGTCTTGCACAGGAACAGGGGTGTAGGTTTGCTTCTTTGCGTATCTGTGCCAGCCAAGGAGTATACCCCTGCCTATACCTAAGGCCCCTGATCCTGGAAGCCAAGTGGTCTGGAACCTGGGCATCTCCGACCTTTTCAATGTAATCTGATCTGAGCGTAAAAGCTAGGCCCATGAGAGCAAAGTCAGCTTCCAGCTCAGAAGAGGGGAGGGTCTGTTTGGAGAGAGGAGATGGGACTTGGCCATTTTGGGGTATATTCCCAAACTTTGTGACTTTGTCTGGAGGCTTTGATGAGGAGCTAGGAACTGGGACTTGGATGGAGACAGAGTAATAGCTCAGGGATCAAGAGCTGGAAGAAAGATTGGAGATCACCTCCTCTAATCCACTCCTTTTAGAGATGGGGAATTTAGAGGAAGTGATTTGCGGGAGGTCACATCATCGATAAGTGGCAGAGCAACGACTTGAATCCGGGTCATCTCCTCCTAATCTTATGAACATTCCTTTTCACCATGCAGTCTTCTGCTTGAACCTCTCTTTCTATCCCTACTTGCTTATGGGATAGCAATCAACCTCATGAGGATACTTCAAACTCTTGAGTAGAGCCCCTGAAAAGAACAAGGACTTCTATTTTCACCACACTTTGGTGGCCAGATCCCTCCCCTAAGAGTTACCCAGTCAATTAAAAATATTAAGTGCCTTCTATGTGCCAGGCACAGTGCTAAACAGTGAAGATACAGATGATAGTCTCTGCCATTGAGGAGCCCAGAAACCACTATGTACTAAGTACTGGACCCATTCCGTATTTAACAAAGGACTGAGAGAGACTGGAGCCAAGGGCAACCCCCTCACCACCATTAGTTCAGGTCTCTGGCTCCCTCATGACCCTGCCTCCCCAGCATGGTATCAAATCCAAGTAGGAAGGGAGGTAGGAGACCAGAGAGGGAAAACAGCAAGTGACTACCCCGAGAGACCCTCCTCACACCTCAAGCACCCACCAGCTGCGCCCCCCACCTGCCTCTCATCATACTCCTGTATGCTTCTGTTCTGTCCTAGGTTGGGGGAGCACAGGGCTTGTGAGAGGTAGAGAGGGTGGGGAGGGGGCTTTCAGGGATCAAAAATATCTCCCATATTCTCCCTCCACCTTTTGGGGAGAGGCAGTTGGGGTTAAGTGACTTGCCCAGGGTCACATAGGTAGTGTCTGAGACTAGATTTGAACTGAGGTCCTCTTGACTTCAGGGCTGGTGCTCTCTATACTTTGAACCACATAGCTGCCCCCCTCTTTTCTTTTTTTTTTTTTGAGGAAGGAAGCTCCTTCCAACAAATGCAGAAAGTGACCTGGGGTACTAAAAGGTTAAGTGACTTGCCCAAGGTCACATCACCTTTTTGTGATGTGGCAGGACTCTAAAATTCAAGTCTTCCTGACTGCACTACAGGCTTTTGTAGCCTGTAGGCCATACTCAGTCTCCACACTTTCTCCACTTCCCAAGCATTAGAGAGTCCACAAGCTCCTTTTTTTTTTCAAATGCAAATACCCTCAAGGGAGAGTTAGGTCTGTGAAAAGTGAATTACTTGATCTGATTAGGCAAATTGCTTTCTCCTTACCTGTGGGAATGGAGATTTTGATTTGATGGTACAGTGGAAGCGCAGGTAATTTTAGAGTGGGGGGTGGGGAGGAGAGGGGGAAGGGCTGGCCCTGGTGGAGGCCTGGATGGCCAATAAAGTCACTGGGGATGCTGCAAAGGGGGAGATATCCAGAGAGGTGGGGTAGGACCCTGAGCCAAACTTCATCCATTTTGCTGAGGGTGAGGAGGAAATCAAGATGCAGTCATCTCCTTCTGTGTCTGAAAATTCTCTCCAGGCAAAAGTGAAATACCTGACCCACATAATTGAGGGAGCATTTAGAAGGGGGTTCATTTTTATCTGATGACAATGGAGTTAACCTCACTGGGCTTTTCCTTGCTTTATTTCTTTTGATCACCCTAAGCATGTATGATAGGTAAGCCAGGTGTGTTGTTAACACTATTTTGCAGGTGAGGAAATCAAAGTAGCCTCTGAGAGATTGTCCTTGTGTCCAAGGTCACAGATTAGTAATTAAAAGGATGAGGAGTCAGAGGTAATTCTTAGGATCATAAATTTAGCGATAAGAAAGATTTTAAGAGGTAATGCAGCCCAGTCTCCTCATTTTACAGATGAGGAATCTCTGAGGCCCAGAAAAGATAAGAGACATGCCCAGGGTCACACAGAGAGCAAGTGAGTTGATTAAGGATTGGAACTCTGCTCCTCTGAACCTACAGTTACCCACCATGATTCCCACTGACTTCTATATGTTTTTATGTTATGCCATGCTACGTAATACTGCAAATTGAAGTGCCATCTCTGTATTTCCCAGCCCTGGAAGGCATCACTGATCATCACAGGTAGGTTGGATAGAGCCCCTGAAAAGGACAAGGACTTCTATTTTCACCACACTTTAGTGGCCAGATCCCTCCCCCAAGAGTTACCCAGTCAATCAAAAATATTAAGTGCCTTCTATGTGCCAGGCACAGTGCTAAGCACAGAAGATACAGAGAATGATGACAGTCCCTGCCTTTAAGGAGCCCACAAACAACTATGTACGAACAAACTACATACAAAACAAATAGGAAATAATCAACAAAGAATTAATCATTTGAATTGCGTGATTGAGAAAAGATTCCTGTTGAAGCTGGGATTTTAGCTGGGACTTGAAGGAAGACAGGACATCCTGAAGGCAGAGATAAAGAATCAGACAGTTATCCAAGGGAGGGGCTCTGCCAGTGAAATTGTCCAGAGTCTTGTGGAAGGAGGCCAGTGTCACTGGATCAAAAAATACATGGGGTGAGGTGGTAGGGATTTGGATAAGATGTAAGAAGACTGGGAAGGTAAGGGAGTGGGTTAGATTATGAAGAACTTTGAATGCCAATGGATTTTTTTTTTAATATTTGATCCTGGGGATGATAGGGAGCCATGGGGCTTGTGACTTGGGGAGAGTTGCACTTTAGGAAAATCTCTGGTGGCTAAGTGGAGAGAGGATGGATGGACTGGAATGGGGAGAGCTTTGTAGCACAGACCAACCAGCAGGCTATTTCAGTAGCCCAGGCTTGAGAAAATGAGGGTCTGAGGCAGGATGGTGTCAGCCTAAGAGGAGAGAAAGGCTGTGTTGGGGAAGGATTGCAAAGGTGAAATCCTCAATGTCTGAGTTTCGAGACTGTGAGGAGTGGCTAGGTTGCTAACTCCCTGGGCAGGTAATAGAGATTTCCCTGCTCAAAAGCCTACTGAGACTGTTCCTACCCCACCCCAGATCCTGGAGTAGTCATTCAATGCTCTCCTCTTTAGAAACACATTCCTATATGTTTTGCATGATTTCATATGTATAATTGCTATCATTTTGCTTCTTCACGGGTGGTGGTGGGTGGGAAGAGACTGGAGGAAGGGAGAGAATTTGAAAAGCAAATTTTTGTTTAAATGAATGCTAAAAACAATACATTTACTTTTTTAAAGGAAATACATTTCTTTAGACAAAGCAGTTATCTCTAGCCAGTACACTGATAATTCATCTCCCTTGGATCTCAAAGCATTATTTGATAGATCTCTGTCTGGACTGATGACTGAGGCCATGGGACTATTTGCCAAGATTCCTACGAGGAGGAGATGGAACCTTCTCCCCTAAACACCTCAGTCAGGTTCTATTTCCCAGCTCTCAACACTGCATATAATCATAGGATTTAGAGCTGTATGAGATCTTACTCACATCTCTAGTCCAACTCCATTATTTTACAGATAAGGAAACAGAGGCTCAGAAGCTTTTAAGTGACTTACTCATGGTTACATAGGTAGCAAATGGTAGAATGGAGATGAGAAGCCAGGTCTTCTGACTCCAGGTCATAAATGACACTTTAAGGTTTATAAAACACTTGACATAATCATTTCATTTGATCTTTCCAACAGTATGTAAGATAGTTTCTTGTTGTTCAGTGGTGTCTAACTCGTGTTGACCTCCTTTTCAGTTTTCTTGTCAATGATACTGGAGTGGGCTGCCATTTCTTTCTTCTGTCGACTAAGTCAAAGGTTAAGTAACTTGCCCAGGGTCACACAGGTAGCGAGTGTCTGAGGCTGCATTTGAACTCAGATCTTCCTGCCTCCAAACCAGAGCTCTATCCACTAAGCCAACTAGATGCCTGTCAAATTGCTACTAGAGGTATATGGTAATTGTATAAGGTTCATAAAGCACGTGATTATGTCAAGATTGGGTAACTTGCGGGGAGGGATCCGACTGTTAAGATAGTCATGTAAGATAGTGGTATATTACCTCCTCATTTCCCAGATGAGGAGACCAAATTCATACAGCTAATGCCCGAAGTCTGGTTCGAATTCTGGTCTCTTTGGGCTGCTGATCCAGCACTCCTTTCCGTATCTGAAAAGGCTGCTGATAAAGCATAGCACTCACACCTCATTTTCTTGCCCTAGGCACACTGCTCTGAGGAAGTAAAGGAGGTCTCCCTCCCCAAAAGCTCGAGGATCCCTGGGTTAAAGAACTGCCCCATCCTCAAAGATCTTCTTTTAAAAGATATATATCCGTGGAAGAGAACATGGGAACACGCCATTTACCTTCATGACTTTTACTTTTCAAGTTAGGCTGGCCTACTTACTATTGCTCGTAAATGACATGCCATCTCCCCTTTCCCTGTTTTTGTACTGTCTGTACACCAGGCCAGGAATGCACTCCTTCCTCCCTTCCGATCCTCAGAATCCCAGCTTCCTTCAAAGGTTAGCCCAAGAGCTAAAGATATATTATATATGCATATATCTTTGCAAATCTTATGCTCTGTATAATGCTAGTAGCCATTATCAGTGGCCAGGCAGCTCTCTAGGACTAAAATGGAGAGATGAGGCCAGTCTGTATCCATGTAGGAAATTCTTCCTACACAGATGAAATCACAGGTCTGCTTCATATGTGTGTGTGTTTGCCTATCTTTCTATATATGTATAGTATTTACCTGTCTGTCTTTACTTGTCGTTCCCCTCCCTTCTCCCTTCTCTCCCTGTGTAAGCTCCTGGAAGGAAAAGACTGTTTTTGTCTTTCTATCCTTAGTGCCTAGCACTGTGCCTGACACTGAAGGAGCTTCATAAATGTTTGTTGATTGATTAATTAGTTGATTGAATTAAATGGTTAACACTGGTGCCGGGCATGGGTTTAAGTTAGCAGGCTGATAACTTTAAATATGTAGTTTTCGAACCGGGACACCATGTTTTTATAGAGGGAGAAGATGCAGAGGTGTGGTGGGTGGGGTAGGTGTGCAGAAGAAGACGGCTAACTAGGGAGCTAAGATCTGGGGCGGGGTGAATGGAGAGGGCAGGGGGCGGGGGAAGGACAAGTGAAACTTGTCAGAATACTGGCACTGGGAGAGTTTGTCCACAAACGTCCCCTCGCCTTAACTTTACTCAGTCTCTGGGGTTGCTCTCGCTCTGATAGTAATCCCATCCAGGTTGGGTATGGGAGGCCGGTACTTTGATCTTGGTTACTTCCCTAAGATCCCTAGCCACGTGGCAGAGCTCCAGTGCCCACGACTGCTGTCAGATAAGAAAGAGGCAAGGCTTTTAGCCGGATACTAAAATAGAAGAAAAGACACCATGAGAGTAGGACCCAGTACTCACGGTGCAGTTGTGCCGGGGTACTGCCTCCCTCCTAATCGCCCCTACCCCCAAGACGGGTACCCTAGACCTTGTGTCCCTGTCTCCCGCTCCTAGCTTGAGAGTTCTCTGATTTGTGGACTGAAGGGGGCGGGAAGTAGACCTCAAGGAGAGGGGCCGTGGGACGTAGCATTTAAGTTTGTGAGGCTGAGAGCCCCACCCAGCACAGGAGAGCTCACCAGAACCCACTCCTGTCCCCTTGTCTTCCTTCCTCAGAGAAACCCCTGGCAGAAGATCCGAACCATGGTGAACCTGCCGGTTATCAGCCCTTTCAAAAAGCGCTACGCCTGGGTGCAGCTGGCGGGTCACACGGGTGAGGAGCCGAACCGGGTCAGATGTGCAGGCTGAGTAGAGGAGGGCACCAGCCTCCCCCGGGCGCTGAAGGAGGGAACGAGGAAGGGGACAATCCTGGCTGGGGCAGGGGGGCTGATCGAGAGCCCTCTCACTCCTCAGGAAGTTTCAAGGCGGCAGGAACCAACGGGATGATCTTGAAGCGCTGTTCCGAGCCCGAGCGCAGCTGCCTAACGCGGCTGATGGGCGACGCGCTTCGGGGCTGTGTGCCCACCTTCCACGGCGTGGTGGAGCGCGACGGCGAAAGCTACCTGCAGCTTCAGGACCTGCTGGCCGGCTTCGATGGGCCCTGCGTGCTTGACTGCAAGATGGGGGTCAGGTGAGCGCCCCGCGGAGCGGCCGGGTACCCAGTGGGCAAGGGAAGGGACTGAGGGAGGAGGGCCATGGCTGGCTCCCGGCCATAGTCTCAGACCTAGAGCTGCCCGTCTTCCCTCACCCCACCGTCTTCCGCCTCATGGCACCTTTACGGCAGGACTTACCTGGAAGAAGAGCTGACCAAGGCGCGGGAGCGGCCCAAGCTTCGCAAGGATATGTATAAGAAGATGGTGGCTGTGGACCCCTCCGCCCCGACGGACGAAGAACACGCGCAGCGCGCCGTGACCAAGCCGCGCTACATGCAGTGGCGGGAGGGGATCAGCTCCAGCACCACGCTGGGCTTCCGCATCGAGGGCATCAAGGTGAGCGCCTTGCCCCCGGCCGCGTCTCCATCTCCGCGTCTCAATAGCCATCAAAGACCCCCAGCCTCTGCCAGCCTGTGCCCATTCACCCCTTTCCCTTCTGTCAGTCCGCTCATTCCCTCCTCCCTTTCTTTAGAAAGCAGATGGGTCCTGCAGCACCGACTTCAAGACCACCCGAAGTCGCGAGCAGGTGCTTCGGGTGTTCGCCGAGTTTGTAGAAGAGGATGTCGAGGTGTTGGTGAGAGCCGGGGATGGCAGTGGGGCTGGGAATGGGGTTGTACAGAATCTGGGATCCCAAGTCATCACCTGGAGCAGACCCTCTGTTCTCCCTTTTCTTCCCTCTTTCTGACCCTGTCCCTTCCTTTCCCCTGTCCAGAAGAAATATCTGAACCGACTGCAACAGATCAGAGACACCCTAAGCGTGTCAGAGTTCTTCCGGAGACACGAGGTGAGAAGAACCCCGGGTAGGGTGGGCTAGGGAGGGTGGGGGCCCAGACCTCGTGGAGCACGGTCTGCACCCCTGGTGGAGCACGGTCTGCTCCCCTGGTGGCCGCTGAGCTTGCTCCGTTTCAGGTAATCGGCAGCTCCCTTCTCTTCGTGCACGACCAAAGCCGTCGCACTGGCGTGTGGCTCATTGACTTCGGCAAGACCACTCAGCTGCCTGATGGGCAGACCCTGGACCACAGGCGGCCCTGGGAAGAAGGCAACCGAGAGGACGGCTACCTCCTGGGGCTGGACAATCTCATCAGCATCCTGGCGAGCCTGGCTGAGAGATGAGGCTAATCCCGTCCCCACCCCAGAGTTCCTCGGGCCGCCATAGGATAGACCTTGGGCTGCGGCTGCCCGCTGGTCTTGCATGCACAAGACTTAAGGAACCCAGGCTTGCAAATCCCGAGGATTCCGAGACAGAACCTGCAGTACTCCCGGCCTCCCCTGGGAAGGGGGGGCCTGCAGATTGACTGACGGCTAGGAGTGTACATATGCCAGAGCTGGGGCCCTCCCAAAGAGGAATGACACTAATCCAGAGGAAGGAGCAACAGTTTCTTTCTTCCTCCTTCCCCTTGTCCAGCCCTGGGAGAGAGGGACTGCTGCCGAGCCCTTTGGGTATGGGGAGAGGGGAGGAAAGGAGCTGATTTGGGAGTTTTATTTCCTAACTGACCTGTATGGTCTGGCCTTTCAACACTAGCGGGGAGCGGCGGTTGCCTCTCTCCCTCCCTTCCCTCTCCAATAAAACTAACTGATGCAGGATCCTGTGTCTCCTTGTCCCATTCCCCTCCCGTAGAATCCAACAATTTGGGATTTGAAAGGAACCTTGGCTGTTATTAAGGCCTGGACTGACCAGCTGCGTGGTGTAATACAAAGACTAACTGTGGTGGAGATATGGGTTCAGCCCTGTCTCAGACACATTAGCTGTGTGACCCTGAACAAGTTTCTTAACATCTCTGGGTCTCAGTTTCCTCATCTGTAAATTGAGGGAGGGAGCTCTGTGACCTCTGTGACTTCTGAGACCATCCAGCATAATCTGTAATCCTATCACCCCTTTCTCTCCCAGCCAGCAGTACTGTCCAAGCCCAGGAGCGAGGGTGAAGCTTTGGAAGGAAGAGAAGGATGGTGAGGTCTAAAATCAGCCTGAAGCAGCCAGATGGGAACACAAACTGTAGTGCCAGCTGTGCACTTAAACTTGTCTTTCCTGGTCCGACCTGTAGTCATTCACCTAAGCAGCAACCTGGGCAATGGAGCCTAGCTGATAAGGTGGCTCTACCTTTGCAACACAATAACCTAGCTTTTTATTCCGGTGCACTATAGATACAAGTTCAGAGGGCAGAATCAACAAAGGTAAAGGAAGCCCCATTTTAGAATCCCAGGCCTGATACAACTTCAGGAAACAACTGCAGGGGTTCGAGCTGAGATGACTATGCTGGCTTATGATGATCTAGGTGCCTCCAGGTCAGCCTGAGACACTCCCCTTTTGTTTCCCAGCTCTCACCTTGACAAGCAACATAACCCATCACTGCACGTTGAGGAAGGAGGAAGGGGAAGTCAGGGGCAGGAGGGTAGTGGAGTTTGGAGACCAGTGTAGCTAGGAAAGGTAGGGGAGGGGCTGGGGGAGGAAGTACTGCTCTCTTCAATGCCTGAGTCTTCACCTTCAGCACCTGGGGAGGCCCAGGACCCGTATGTGGGATTCCATAGACTCTGCCTCTTGTCCAGCAGCTGGAGCCCCCTAGGCTTAGGAGGCTTGGAGTCAGGGGAACTCACTCCCCAAGTCTCAAGATTGCCAACCCGTAGCTCCTGAGGCTGAGGGATGTTCATGCAGCCAGTAGCTAGCAGGGGGTGTGAGACACCATTTCCCAGCACAGAGACCCCCTCTTCCTCCAGGGCTGGCCCTAGGTCCACGGGCAGAGGTGTGGTCAGCACCTCCGGGTCCTGGAATGGGAGAGGATGGTTATGCCTAACTTCATTGTTATTGAGAAATTCAGTTCTGAGAAAGGGGATGAGTGTTAGAGATCTAAGGAGGTCTCTTAGACTCCTCTTTTTTCAGTTTCCATTATGTGTGACCTGAGCCTCCTCAGGAGAAGCATCATGGTGTCATTCATTGACTTGGGAATCAGGGACTGGGTTCGAATCCTACTTGTGTGATGAGCAAGTCCTATGACCTTCTTGAGTCTTGGTTTCCTTATCTGTAATATGTGGGGATTGGACTGCATGGTTTCTTTCTGAGGTCTCTTCAAGCTCTAGGTCTATGATCCTAGGACCCCAGATATAAACAGTATGAAGCTTCCTTGTGCCAACCCACCTGGATACAATACTGGAGCTGTTCCAGGATACTAGCAAAGTTGGGTCGGTGGTCAGGCTGATGTTGCCAGCACTTGGTCATGATCCGGTACCTGCAGTGAATCTAGGTATTACTGTCCTGAGGCAGTGGCTGGCTAAGTGCTCCCACCCCCAAACTCCCACCTCTCTGGGCATCATCCACCAGATGGTAGCACTCATTACTCACACAGGAGCAGGGCAACTTCGAGGTGGGTCCATCCTGCCTCCTCCAATGACAAAGTCCAGCACCTCCTGGTTGGTGCGACCAGGATAAGGCATGTAGCCCAGTGAAAAGATCTCCCATAACAGGATCCCAAAAGACCTATGCCACAGCCAGGAATCAGCCTGATACCACCTTCAGGCTTTCCTCCTCAAGCTATTGGATCACGTGCCTCCCCCAGACCCCCTCACTCCAGGTCATGTTCAGGTCCTAGAGGAACACCAGCTAGGGCTGCATTGCTATGAGCCCATGTTTGAAGCAAAGGAAAAGCCCATCCCAGACTGCCTCTCCTCAGGGTTGGGCTGATAGGATACAGTTACCAGCAGTCAGTCTTAGAGGTGAATATGCCCTCCAGGAAAGCCTCAGGGGGCATCCACTTGACAGGTAGCATAGCACGGCCTCCCTTTCGATAATAACTTGCTCTATAAAAAGGAAGCATGAAATTGGTGCCAACATATCCTCTGCAGGACATGTGATCCCCTCTGTTCTTGCTATTCCAAACATTTATAGGTACATTCTCCTTCCCTCCTTTAGGTATCATCCAGCTCCCCTCACCGGTAGATATCCCGAGCCATCCCGAAGTCACCAATCTTAGCTACTCGGCCAGGCCCACTGCAGGTCAGGAGGCAGTTCCGGGCTGCAATATCCCTGTAAAGTCATTGCTTCAGTTCCCAGGACAGAAGGTACCTGATAGATATCCCCAACCTCCCTGCCCATTATTAGCCCCTGGACACAAGGACTTCTTGTTCCTCCTTCCTAAGATATTTCTTTCCTCTTTATCTATCTTCCCCAACCTGTGATGCATACAGTTAGACTTAAAGATTCCATGGGGCCTGGGGTTAAGGTGCTGTGTCCCCCTGAGCCAATATTCCCTCCCCCTAGTCTCCCCAACCTGTGGATGAAGTGATTTTCTTCCAGGTAGTGACAGCCCTGGGCCACATCATGGGCAAGGTGAAGTAGATCTTGTGTGGTCAGAGGGGAAGGCTGGCCCTGGGAACCAAAGGAGGATGGAGGGTCATTCCATCTAAGGGCCCAAAGGCCAGAGAGATGGGGACTTGGGAGGGAGCCAAAGATGAGTCAGAGGTTTTTTAGGCTGGATGGGGAGCTTGGCCTCTCCAGGTGGGAGCAAGGGAGCACTCAGAAGGTGACTCAGAAGATTCCATGGATACAGGTATTTTGGGGACAGGTGCTCACCAGGTGAGGTCGGCTGTGCCTCAGGAAGCTCTTCATGTCCCCACCGGCCATCAGCTCCAGCAGGATGAGTCGGGGTGTAGCCCGGAGGCTAAGTCCAACACACTGCACAATGTTCTGGTGGCTGAACTTACTGAGGGCACACACAAACCCACACACCAGTGTGCAAAAAAAACCAACACCACATAACCAGACACAAAAATACAGTCACAGAGAAAGAGATGTGCGCAGTAGCGCACACGCATGTGCCACTATCTAGGTGCTAGAGAAGAGGGAGTGAGAGATGTCCCCTCTATTCACTCCCCCCACCCCAGATACTGGGAATCAGCCATGAAGCCAGGGGAATTTGGAGGTACCACTGCCTCCCCTTAGGTCTTCCTCTCTCAGTCAGGCATCCAATCCTCCAAGTCCTGAAGGATACCTGATGATGAGAGCTTCCATTAGGAAATCCATTTCATCTTGTTGGGAGCAGAGTTCAGGAAGAGTCTAAGGGGAAGGTGAAAGAGGAAAAAGATTGGATGAGGGAGAGACGCCATCACTTCTGGGGAAGAGACAGGGTCAACATCACTGAGAGGAGCTAGTCCCCCTAATCCCCCTTTCTAGATCCTAGTATCCATATATGGCACCCCCCTTCCTCCAGCATCATTATCACCAAATGCTGTAATATTTGTAAAGCTTGGCACAGTGCCTAACACATAATAGGTGCTTAATTAATGCTTGTTTCAGTTCTCCCTTATATAATAAAGTGTGTAGAAGACGGAGTGCTATTCAAACACTAGCTGTGTGACCCCCGGTCAGCTTGGGTTTCAGTTTCCTAAACACAAAATGATGGGGGTGGCTTCGAAAGCTTCTAACATTCCTTCCAACTCTAAGTCTATTGTCTTATGATCATCCTGGGCATCCTTCTCACCTTGATAGCCACCTGAAGTGGAGTGGGGCCACCAGCAATGCCTACCACCAACCCCTCATACACCTCACCAAAGGCACCATGTCCCAGTGCTCTGTAGGAAAACAAGGCAAAATCAGGGGAAAGGCCAGGGATCTGAGAAGAATCACAAAGGAGTGGAAATTGCAGAGCGTGAACAAGAACCTGTATTTAACTCATTCGCACATTTATTGAGCACCCGCTGCATACCCAGCTGGATGGACCTGGAGTGGCTGAGTTCTTAGTGGCCCCCTGAAACTTTCCCACTTTTTAAAACCCAAGTCCTGGAAAATAATAATTGTATCTGTTGAGCAATAAGAGCAGTGGAGGGTGTGAAGGAAGGAAAGGGGGATGGGGAGGAGGATGGTGTGGGGTGAGGTAGTACCAGCCTTAGGGCAACAGCTTTGAGGAGTCTCACCTGAGTAGAGTGATATTGCCTCTGGGAACCTCAAGAAGCCCTGGTGGGAGGGGCAAGGGTAGGGGTGGACAAAGCCCAGTCTGGCAGTAGTTGGGGTTGGGGGCAGTTCTGATGGCTGAGGTTCGAAGTTTGCTGAGAGAGAACTCGTTGCGTGGCAGCCTTGATCCCCACAAGCCCCACCACTTCTGCTGGTGTGCTGTAAACAGCAAGTATGGGACTTTACATGGCACAAATACCACCAAACCCATCTTCCAGGCTCTTCTCTCCTCCCCCAAGAATGCCCTGCCCCCCGGGCTTAGCTCCCCTAGCACAGTGCAGTCTCTGATGGAATCTTAGGTGCTCCTTACCTACTATCAGACCTCCACAGATCAAAAGTAGGCTCAGGGCTGAAGTCACCACCATCACCACCATCGTCAGAATCATAGGACTTAGAGGAGTGGGCAGTTCTGTGAAAAGAAGGCCAATTATGGCTAGACCCCTAACCATATCTATATGAGAAACATCCCAGAAAGGAAAAGTTTCCTTCCCAGGAAACTGAACTTAAATCCTTCCAATGTGGAAGGTTATTCAAGGTAAGGTACCCTTATAGCCATAACCAGAAATTTCTAGCACTTGGGGACAATTGGCACAAAATGTTTCCTAGGATTGTGTGGGGGTAGGGTGGAGAACGTGGCAAAGATCCTTGAACACTGTAAGGCCACTTCAAATCAAGGCAGGGCCAGGTTGGAGAAGAGCTCACCTGGCATGCCTGAGGGGTGGGGCAAAGCTGCCATCTGGTATCTTTCTATTTTAACTAATTATTCTTGGCAGCTAGGTTCTAAGCATGCTTGTTTCCATGTTGCTGAAGGACTAAAAATGTTATCAGCACCATTTTTTCAAAATTTTGGTAGCTTGTGACAAAGTCCCAGTCACCCTGCCATAGTTAAGGTTCTGGAGTGTCTAATCATTAATGGACTGTGTCTCACCCCAAGTAGAAGGAGATGACGAAATGTAGCTTCTTTGTTCATCTTTGCTGTATCTTAGCCCTACCTTACCTTGGACTTTGTGTGATCTTGTCTGAAAATGCTAGAGGAGGGATTGGGGTGAAAGTATATACTCTGAGGAAAGGTAATGAGGGGAGAGTGGTACCTGTGCAGGTAACGTTATCTCCAATCAACATGGTGCCCTCTGGGCACATGCAAACAGCCTCTCTGAGCTCAGCCTTCCAAAGACATTCTTTCAAAGGACAGTGGCTGCAGTTAGGGTGCAGTTTGATATGGACCTCACCATGATTCTCCGTGACTGTTGAGCACCAGAATAAGAAATGTCAAGGTCATATGAAATCAAGGGGGAGAGCCTGGGGGAGCCTCGCCACAAAGCAGGGGGAAAGCAGAGAGAGCCCTTCTTGCCATTCCATTGGAGATACTCATGAGCCTAGAGCTGTACCAGGTTTCTGTCAGTTGCAGACAGAAGAAGGGATTATCAAGCAGCCTTGAAGGTTCCATCAGTGAAGCACTGCTCAGATCAAAACAGACATATGCTCCCTTTGGACCCCAGACCCAATATATCTGATGGAAGTACAGTATGGCATAAGGGACAGAGCACCTGAAGTCAATCAAATCTGTCTTAGGTGCATATCCAATGAAAGACCCAAGACAAGTCACTTAACTTTTTTCTGTAAAAATGGGGACAGTAATAGAATCGGTCTTAAAGGTAGGGTTATTCTGATGATCAAATTAGACAATGTATGTAAAACTTTTTAAATGCACTATAAATGCAGCTGGGGCATCTAAGTAATGCAGAGGATAAAGCACTAGGTCTGGAATCAGGAAGACCTGAGTTCAAATCTAACCTCAGACACTAGATTTGTGACCTTGGGCAAGTCACTTAACCCTGTTTGCCTCAATTTCCTCATCTGTAAAAATGATCTGGAGAAGGAAATGTTAAAACATTGCTGTATTTTTTCAAGAAAACCCCAAAAGGAACCACAAAGAGTCAGACAGGACTGAACAACAAGTGCAGGTGTTGTTACTACACTGCGAATGCAAAGGGCTTCTGAGGTTAAGGGTAAAGGTTAGGAATATGAGGAGAGTGAAGCCTTTCACCTGTCAAAGGGTGCAGGTAGAGCTCACTGCTGGGATGTACAAAGGAAACACCGTCTTCCCCATCTGTCCAGAGATCATCTGTTTCTGAAGTATCACCCCCTGTAGAGGGAGGAAGGAAGGGATGGAGGGATGGAGGTACAGACTGATATATGACACATTACAGTCATAGGACCTTAGATGTTACAGAGTCCAACCTCCTCATTTTATAAATAAGGATACTCAGACTCAGGGAGTTTTAGTGACAATCCTAGCGTTACACAGCTGGAATTCCAACCCAGGTCATTTAACTATAAATCCATTGAAATAACACCGTGGTCACAAAACTCCAGGATCCCAAAGGCTAGGGCCCTTTCCATCTAGCGCACATTTTTTTTTTTGCAAATCTGAGGAAAGGGAGCACAGATACTGGGCAATGGAGAACTGAGGGGTTTCTAGAGGAAAGTAGGACGTGAATGTTGTAACAATCCCATGGTCTGTGTGTGAAGGAAGAAAGCCAATCACATGGGTCTCAACTCCAACATTTTCAGAGATGTTTGTTTATGAAACAAAGGATTTCTTGGCAGCTCTGAAATCACATTAAGCATACTAACAAGTTTTTCCTTCGGATGCCTCTCTCCTACTTCTAAAAAATGGATTCCTTCTTACTGGGCTTATAATGTAATAAGATGTGTGGTTTTAGGGGTGCCAGGAAAAACCCTATCATACTCAAACGAACATCGACGGTAGAGATAAAGAATGAACCGAAGGGTGGTACATCAGAATTCTTTGGGCTGCTGGAGGGGAGTCCATTTGCCTGGTAGATCCCAGAGCAGGGTCCTCAAAGGGAAAGTGGGGGAAAGGATAGTTTAAAAACTAAAGACAATATTTGCTCTTTGGTTGCTGTCTTCTCCTCTCATCCTGCAGCCCTAAATCTTTAGCTCTCGATTCCATAATCCCACAAATCATGGCCACGCCTGTGGTGCCCAAGGATAGGGCGAGCTACCGATTTTCCTCACTCCCTTAACTCAGGGAGACCTCTTTTCGTATTAGTCCTGTTGGGAAGTCACCTACCCCGGTAGCCGCCGCCGCCGCCTCCCGCGGTGCAGGGTCCGCCCCCGCCCCCAAAGCCGCCGGTAGGAGCCCAGCGGAGCGCAGCCCAGGCTCCGGGACAGCCTTGGCCACCCTCCGCTCCTTCCAGCAGTGAGCGGCCGCCCTGTGCAGAGGGAGCCCCCGATTTCCATCCGCCTCCTCCACCTGCAGAACGGACCAGAGCCTGAGCCGGGGCGGGCAGCCCCAAAGAAGTGTTGGGGAGTGACGCCACGCTCCAGCTGGTGGTTTAGGGTCCCGGCCTCCTTCTCACCTGCGGCCCCGCCCCTCCCGCCTCTCCCAGGAGCAGAGGTCTGGTTCTCCAGCTTCTCTTGGGTCGCCCTCACCGAGCCTCTCTGTAGTCTTCTAAGGTAGGCTCGGCCCCCGCCGCCCGCAGCCACCAGCAGAGGCTCCAGTTCTCCAGACTGCAGCTGCTGAGAAAGTCATGGGTGCTGTCAGGGGTGCTCCCAAGGGCCCTCCTTCACGTGCGCTGGGAGGATGAAAGAGGGTCCTCGGGTCCTGGGGATGGAGACAGCCAGGAAGAAGGATCCAGGGAGCCCTGGGGGCGGCAGGGGAGTAGAGGGGACCTACCCGGAAGACGTAGGAGGCGCCCCCCCCGCCCCCGCCCCCTCCAGCCCAGCGTCTGGGACCCAGGAACCCTGGGGCTCCAGCCGCCTTCTCTTCTTCCTCTGCTGCTGAGGACGTCCCGAGACAGACGTCTTGGCTCTCCGGGCTCCCCTGCCAGCACAGAGTGGGACAGAACAGACAGTGGGTTCCGACAGCTCCCCCGTTTCCTAGCCCGCTTCCTAAACATTCCAGGCGATCTCCATCCCCGCGCCCGCCCCTTCCCATACCCCCCATTGCTCACTCCGGGACAGGCATCCCCTCCCTGCTGCCCCACCAGGATGTAGAGCAGCTCCCCTTGGTGCAGGGTGAAGACAGACGAAACGAAGACCCCATGGGCTCGGGAGTTGTGGTTCTTGGCGCCTTTGCCTCCAGCGGCCCCGTAGGCAGAGATCCTGGGGAAGCCAGCCCTGGCTCCTTAGTCATCCCCACCCGGGGCTCAGATCCCTCCCAGGGTGACCGCTCCCCAGACCTATCTCCAGCTCCATAAAGGTTTGGTATTTTGGTTTTCTTGGAGCAGGGAGGAGAACGGGGTGAGGTCAGGCCAGGGCGGGCTGGGGTCCTAGGCTTGATGGGCGGAATCCGTGATCCGTTCACTTCACCTCTTCATCCCAAACGTTTCCTAACCGCAGTGGGGGCAGTTCCTGGACGAGCACTTACAGATAACGGTCGAGGGCCGGCACCTTCCAGAGCTGCACCCCTCGGAGGGAGCCCTCTGCTGCCACGGTCACCGCCACGTTGCCGCCCTCGTACGCCCCGTCGCACTGAGCCTGAGTGGGGCCGCGCCTCCCGCTAGCTCCGCAGGTGGAGAATTGCCACTGGCCTTCTAGTCCGGGGGACAGAGGGGAGGGGGACGGTCACTGAGGTCCGGACCCACCCACGTCCTGTTCAGGTGCTCATAACTGAGGTCTCGAAAGGCTTGCAAAAGCGAGTCCAACGTGGCTTCTTTTGGGGGGGCCCAGGAGTTAGAGCAGTGAGACGGCGGTGGGGCTAGAAAAGTCTGTGCGTGGGTTAGGATTGTGACACTAGGAGAACCGGAGGAAGGGAGTTGTGGGGTTTGGGAGGGAGCAGCCAGGGACACCCGAAGTCTCACCGGAAAGGCCACGGGAAGCTGCTGGCTCCTGAGTGCCACTCTGGGAGGCGACACCAGTCCTCTGGAGTCTGGGGACAGGAGGCGTCAGAGGAGGAGGCAGGGAAGGGACCGGAGACTCGGAACTCGAAGAGCAGACAATGACACCTGCAGAAGAACTCCAGACATGGGAGGCGGGGATTAGAAAGGTGTGGCAGGAGTCTGGCTGGAGTTTCAGCCCTGCCACAAACGTCTGTGTGGCCCTGGGCAAGGAAATGGGACTCACTTTCCTGGTCTGTAAAATTAGGCCTAGGTCAGATACGCTTAGCCATTTTTGTCATAAACCTTCTGGCAGTCTCATGAGGTCTATGGATGCCTTCTCAGAACAAAGATAAAATACAGAGGATCACAAAGAAAATCAATGATAATTAAATAAAGATGTCATTTTCCCTCCTTCCAAGTTAACTGGATCTCGTGAAATCTATCCACAGGCTTGTAGATCTCAGGTCAAGAATCCTGGTCTAGATGATCTCAGGTTCTTTCTCGCTCTAAAATTCTATAATCTCTGTGATTTGACGGTGTTAGTGGTGGGCGCAGAAAGCCTTAGACTTAACCCGTCAAAATCTGCTTCCTAACCTTGGGGTAAGAGCTTTCTACCTTCATGGTAAGATGAGGAGGAGGGAGTGATAGAGGTGATTCACGGAGCATGGAAAGAAGAATAAGGAAGACCTCGGAAGAACCCCCTTGACGCATTGCCTTGGCAAAACCATCCAGACCCTCACCACAAGTGCGCAAGGAGATACCCATCAGTATGGCCCCGCCCTCTCCCGAGCGCTTGCCCCCTCTCTGTAGTTCCTGGTGGGCAGAATCCAGAGCTCAGAGACGTACTGATCCTGCCTCCCCATCAGCTCAGTGACCTTCCCCACCTCACATCAGTCTCCCCTGGCTCCCCCCAAACCGAGTCTCCCCCAGCTTCCCCAGGGTCTCATTATATTCCGAAAGGGCCAGAGCCAGGAGTGCCCCTGATCTCCTGGGACTTGGATCCAGTGCACTATTCAGGAAGCGGGCCCCTGGAGAAGAGACATCACAAGCGGAGGGGTCATCTGGGCCATACTACCCGCCCCGGCCACTGTGAGACGTCCTATTGTGGACCTAAGAGGTGTAGGCGTTCCCGGGTCCCTCCCAACGACCCTGCCTACCCCCTTCCACCCTGACAGGCTGCAGGAGAGTAGGAGTTTCTGGGATTGCCGTCCAGAAGACTCAGCTTGTCTTCAGTCCCGTCCCAACCTCCCGAAGATTGGACGAGACCGGGTAAGGCCCTTCGGGTGCCGAATACGAGCGGTCGGTGGCGATGGCGCTTACCTCCAGAGGTGAGCCACAGCAGCAAGTGGACCAGGCCTTCCATCACCCCGCCCGCAGGGGCCAGCCAGGTGCGGGCACGGACTCCGCAGCCGCTGTGCTGGACTGTCAGACGGCCTGAGGCTTATAGGAGTGTCCGGCAGCCCCAGGGTACCTCAGGGTCCTAGAGCCCGCCCCAGCCACACCCGTTTCAGACCCGTGGTCGGAGCAGCTCAGGAACCAGGGAAGCGGAAGGGGCACAGTGAGTCGGCACCAAGGTCGAGCATATGATTAGCCAAATCCCCAAAGAACCAATTCCAATTTTGACCAAAAATCACCTTGGCCTCTGACCAATGACGGGTTAAGCAGCCCCTCATAAAAGCCCTGGGTTTTTGGGCCCCAGCTATATGGATGCCCTAGGGAGCTAAGGAGGAAATTCGGAGGCAGGGAAGTGGGACAACGAAGTCGGTCCTTCCCTGGGCTTCACTGATAGCAGTGAAGTTGTCAGGTGTGATGTCAGCTAGTCTGTCCTGGGAGAGATGGAGCGTGGGGTTTTGTATGACCCTTAAGACGTAATTTTTAAACGTGGTGATTATTCTATCCAGTCTCTGGATTAGAGGTCTGTTCGCCCAGAAACGAACACTGCATATCACACCCTCTTACATATCCACATCCCCCTACAGACCCATGCCATAAATCCCTTATCTCACATTCATTTCATGTACAAGGAGGCGCTCTGAGGGGGAGGGGGGAGCACTAGACTAACGAGGCAGTCAGGCGACCTGAGTTCTACCTTCTCCTGCTGTGAACTTGGGCAAATTCTTACTCTGAGTCTTGTTTCCTCAAGTGTAAGGTAGGGTTACTACCTGCCCTGCTTATCTCTCAAGCTTGTGTGTTTAAAAGTTTTTTAAGACACAAATCTAGGGCATGAAGTGGGGTAATGCATGGAATGCTGGACTTGGAGTCAAGAAGAATTCCAATCCTGCCTCAGACACTTCCTAGTTACAACCCGGAGAAGTCACATAACCTCTCTCAGCTTCAGTTTCCTTATCTGTAATGGCATAATAGATAATAACAGTACCGAGACGTCCTGAGAATCCAATGAGGCAATATATGCACAGTGCTATGCAAACCTTAGAGCACTGGAAAAATGCTATCAGCAATTAGCTAACTGTTATTATGGTAATGTGTCTCAAAGTGTTATGGTAAACTTTTACAGAGCAAGGATTGTTGGGTGCACTTAACTTTAGAAAGTCAAAATATTCAGATAATATAGGCCTTGTCACTTTACAAAATGTGGGGAGGAGTAATCTGATTAAATAGGAAGGGCAGCCAGCCACTGGCTGGGTAGAGATGGGCCACATCCCCGGAAGACTTAAAGAGTTAATCCTGAACCATATAAAAAAACTTGCTCCAAATCTATTAGAGAAATTTACATTTTAAAGCAGCTCTGAGATTCCATCTCATACCCATCAGATTGGCAAAACTGACCCCAAAATGACAACTGTTGAATGGGCTTTGGGAAAACAGAGACATTAGTGTGTTGTTGGTGTCAAAATGGTATGGGCCATTCTGGAAGGAAATTTGGAACTAGGTCCAGAAGGTTACTAAGCTCTGAATGCTCTTTCACCTAGTGATACCCTGTCAGGCTTCTGCTCAAAGAAATCAAGGAAGGAAGCAAAGCATTCATATGTGCACAGGGACAGCTCTAGTTAAAGGGGCAAAAAATTGCAAGTTTAAGGTGTGCTCATCATTTGGGAAATTATTTGAATATAATTTGATATTTAATTTGAATATAATTATGATATTTGAATATAATGGAAGACCATTATGTCATAATAAAAGATAAAAGGGATGGTTTCGGAGAATCTGTGAACTGATTCAGAGTGAACAAAACCAGGAAAAACAACTTATATAACAAACGCAAAGACAAATATCTTTCAAGACTTAAAAATTCTGATGGAGTCAAGTTGCAAAATGACATATTTTTGGACAGAGCCAATGTGGAATTAGTTTTGCTTTTTCTATGGGTGTTAAAAGGATTTTGCTTTTTTTTTTTAAATGAAGGAGAGAAAAAATGCTTAATAGAAAAAATAAAATAATTTTTAAAAAAGACTAATTCTCCCAAGCCCTGAAGACAATTTGATTTAGTGTGAAGTCCTGGAGGCTGGGAGCAGCTGCGTGTAATATGGCTCTCAGCTCCTATTAGAGGTCAGTCAGGGATTTTGATTTCCTCCCCAGACCCATTATCATTCATGTCTTCTAGCCTTGGAGCTACTCAATCAACAGGACCCACTAAAGGAAGAAGCAGTTCAGAACTCAATGTGTTCAAGGCAGAAAACAAAAATACATACACTCCAGAAGAGACAAGAATTAGCTTTAAAATGCATGATCTCTGAGAGCAGAGAGCTGACTTTTTGATTGGTAGTTGAGAGCAGAGCTTTGGAAGGCAGCAGACCTAGGGATCCCAACTGAATATCTTAACCCAGAAGAGATACTGTGCCTGGGATGGAGGAGGACTCCATGAAAGGATATCAGGACTCTGCAATTCCAGAGGGCATAAGACGCCCTGGTCACATGGGTCCTGATGGTGGTACCTCAGGACCAGCGTAATAAATTTGTTCCCCCTCTTTCCAGAGATGTGTCTCTATGTGGGAAATTGTCCTGAGGCTTATGGGAGGGAGAATACTCTGTAGCTATAGTTCTTACTATGATATTTTGCTTTGAATTGTGCCTAAAGGCTATTAAACTCACCAGATGGGTCTTTTGAACTGTAGTTTTGGGAGACCTAGACCTTTCCACTACCCTAAGAATCTGGGAATAGTTATTACAAGCTGGAGACCCAGTCTACAAGCTTGAGAGGGCTGAGTTTGAAAGGCAGCCCAGAGACCCTTGAGGAATGTGTCATTGGTGATTCCCTTATAGTTCCAGGCACTCTTACCAAGATATCCCTCTTATATATACCGTCTTCCCCAATTAGAAATAGAATGGAAACTCCTTTAAGGCAGGGAAGCCTTTTTGTGTTCTTATCTCCAGAACTTACCTTGCCATAGAATAAATGCTTAATATTTTCTCATGTATTTACTCATTCATTCTAATTTTTTTACACCTCAAAGCAATCATTTGAAGCAAATGCTAGCGCCACAGGTATTATCCCACTTCACATAGAAGAGAAATGAGGTACAGAAGGATGAGCAGACCTGGTAGTGTCTTGAAGGAAGAGGACAAGCCTTTGTTGTCTGTTCCGTGTCAGTCACAGTGCTAAAAATCTTATTTCACTTGATCTTTACAACAACCCGGGGAGGTTAGGTGCTGTTATTACCCTATTTTTACAGTTTGAGGAAACTGAGGCAGATAGAGGCTAAGTGACTTGCCCAGGGTTCCAGGGCTAGGAAGTATCTGAGGCTAGATTTGAGCTCCGGTCTCCTAAGTCCAGATGCAGTGCAGAGAGCATCAGACCAACCCAAGTCTGCTGTCTTCCTAACTCTAAACCCAACACTCCATCTACTTGTGCTCACAATCATAATCCAATTCACCGCGGTGTGGCTGGAGTCAAGTCCTCCCTCAGATTACTAGCTAGGTGGCCGTGGCGAAGTTACTCCGATACCTCTCTAAGGTTAGAAGTTATAGTGAAAGGAATTGCCTACCAGGGGTGGGGAACCTTTGGCCTTGAGGTCACATGTAGCCTTCTAGGTCCTTGGGTGCAGCCTTTTGGCTGAGACCAAATTCTATAGAACAAATCCTTCTATTTAAGGGGATGTGCTCGTGAAGTTTGGATTCAGTCAAAGGGCCACACTTGAGGATCTAGAGGGCCACATCTGGCCTTAAGGCCAGAGGTTCCCTACCCCTGGCCCTACACTGATGAAATTAAACATCTATTTAACCACCAAAGCCCCCTAAAAGAACTTAAAAATTTCTTAAACAGGGTGATTTGGGGCATCTTGTCAAAAGGCACAGGACGGATGGGAAAGGCATGTTGTTTTTGTAAATGTGCCCAGGAAAAGGAATGTATGTTTTTCAGCACTCTGATATTATCACAGCTGTACAAGGAGAGGGCTTTGCTTTACACTGTATTTATTGTTTTTGTTAACAAACCATTGGGTGTCTTGAGCCTTAGTTTTACCGGGCAGAAAGTTCAAAGTTAAAATGGAAACCAAAGGATATGAAAAACCTGAGAATACTGTATCCCTATTTGTATATGCAGATGGTGATACCTCCCATTACTTACTGCCTTTGAACCAATTTCCTTCCCTCCACTCCTAATCTCTAGATTACAGGTTGATGGACACTGGTGTTGATCAATTGTTACTAAGGAGACTGTTAATGACTCCATTTGGGCTGCTGAGATAGCTAATTTCACCTAGGACTGGAAAACAGATCCAGAAGAAGTGATTTACACTTAGGATATCAGCACTCATCAGGACTGGCTTCCAATCCCGAGTGGGTTTATAGGGGAAATCAATCTGCCACATGTTCTCTCTGTCCTCATTCCAGACCTGGTCCAAGTAACCCCACATCCCACTGAGCAGTCCATAACCTTCCCTTATGTAGTTCCTAATGTAGCCCAAATGCTTCTCAGCACAACCCATCCCTTATTGCTCATTACAACCTCCCACCACTTGCTTTTACTCATCCTATGACCTTCTTCCTAGGAAGAAACAGGTCCTGATAAGATATCTACATGGAAAGGATGTGGGTGGAGATGAGCAACAGGAAATCTATAACAGGGGTGCGAATAGATGGATTGTCTCCAAACCCAGACTCCATGGCACTTAATTATCAATAAGAAAGTGGTCTGATCTGAGAAGGCAGGGGCAGAGATGGGCCTATCCAAGCATGGGCTCCAGCTGTGCTTGACGGACACTGTAGCCTTCTCTAACACCGAAATGCCACACACCATGGGCACCACTGATCGACAGAAGAGGAATTCATGTGGCCAGAGTATAAAGGAACAAACTATTTATTTCAGTGCATAAACACAGTCACTGAATTATCAGACTGATTTTAGAGGAGGCACAGACAGGCTGGCCTAGCCCTCACTGCTGCCCCAGGGCAGGGAACATGACTCAGTCATCCTCAGAGAAAAGGATGTCTGAGACCCAAGCCCAGGCAAAGGAGTTCACCTGGCTCTCCACAGGGCCTGAGGGAGACCTCCTGCTCAGGACAAGTTTTTTTTTGAATTGACTCTTCGAGGTGATCCCATCTCTCTAGGACATCAAGGACATCTGTACATACTTAGAAGAGTGATTCCCAGGAGAACATGGTCATCTGTCCATTTGCTGGCTGTGGCACTAAGACCTTGGCACCCCATCCTTGAGTAATCCATTGGTTACATCCTGAAGGCGGTTTTGTCGCAAGGGAGGCAGCTGAGGGTACAACTCAAAGCCCTCAGATAGGGCCACATTGGGAAGTTTATAGTAGAGAAGGTGCTGCTTGAGACACTGAGGAAAATGACAGAGGCAGCAACATGAGCAGAAGGAAACAGTTATCTTCCTGCCCCTACCTCCTAAAACCTTGCTTTCCCTCTGCAATACTTCCTGGTTCTCTTGCCCCCACCTTTGCCTCACCCACCTCATTGGCCAGCAACCAAGTCTTCTGGAGCATCCACTTGCTGGCAGCTACCACCATGTCCTAGAAGCATAAATATGAGGACAGAGCTGTGGAAGACCCCACTAGGATCCAGGAAGGGAAATCTCCCACTACCAAAGACCAAATCCTTCTTAACCCCCTAGAACTGCTCATCCCCTTTGGACCCAATGCCTTCCTCAAAGGATCTGGAGACTGAGTCACGATGGCCAAGTCATCAGTTCCTTCCCCATCATACTGAAACGGGGGTATAACCTACTGAGCTCTTTGGGTCCTGGGAGAAAATGAAGCTATTGATGTGGGCCACAGCCACAGCATAGAGCACAGGACACCAGTGTGGGCACAGAGTACCCATCACCAGGGCTTGGAAATAGAGCTTCAGGAGCTCCAGGTTGTCTTCAGGGGGTGCTGTGTAGTTTTCCAGGGACACAGGCAACTGTAAGAGACAAGAAAGACGCTTAGCAATGAAGCTCCCTCTTATGTGGCTGACCTCGATTCCTTCTCTCCTTCTGAAGGGAGACCCTTCAGGGTCAGGTGCAAGTATTCAAGATCAGGAAAGGGAACTATACTTCTAACAAGAAAGTTAAAATGGCCATAAGAAATCCCATCCACCACAGGGACTATGGCTCTGAGACACATTAAGACTGTGTCCAGAACAGGTACTGCCATACAGGTGGTTCCAAGAGAAGCAGCTATAAATTCCTTCTGTACGCCACTAGAAGCTTCTTCCTAAAAGAAATACTTCCATGCTTGGGGACATACAGTTGGCTCTCTTGCTGTGTAGAGGAGGGAGTAACTCCATTCAAAGCCCTGGGCCTCATTCCTCACTGCTCACCAACCTTGGAACTTTGTTCTGGTCAGGCTAGGCTCTTTACTGTGCTCCCCTGTACAACTATCCCTTTCACCTTTCTCAGGCCTACTCATCCATCAAGACTCAGATCAAGGTGTCCCAAAAGTTGTGGTGTGGTTTTTGTATTAAAGCTTTAGCAGCTGAAGTCTGCACCAAGACTTTTGGGACACTACAAAGCCTTCCTTGCCTTCTCCAATCTCCATCCATATCTCTTACTCTACAATCCTAAAAGCACTGAATTAGAACCACGTAATTCAGTGGCCGTGGATTATATGATGTACTCCATTGGCCTTTGATTGTGCACTGTGTCCAGGTCAATTGTAAGGTCCGCATAGGCAGGACTGTGGGTTTTGTGCTTCTTGGGATCTCCTACAACGTTCAAAAGGGTTCAAGCATGAGAGGAGCTCAAACTGTTGTCGGTGATTGGTCAGCTGACTACCTGGGCAAGGGGCAATCCAAGGGCTCGAAGGGCTCCCACATGTTCCCCAAAAAGCGAAAGGCGTAAGGTGACACTGTATCGGCGCTGTAAGGGAAGCAGAACCAGTGTGCCAAAGAGAGAGTCCCCGAAGGAGACAGCTTCAAAATGCTCAAGGAAGCTGGTGTAGAGGTCTGGGAATGAGGCCAGGCCAGGCAAGGGACAGTCCAGCTTTAGGAGAGACAGTGCCTGGGGCTGGCAAAGTTGGGCGAGCAGGGCTGTGATGTAGTGCTGGATGGGGGCCTCACGGAAGAGGTCACTGTCCATCAGGAATACACACATGAGTCTTGCCAGGCGGGCAGCAGGAGGCACCGCCCGGAGGCTGCAAGGGCGCCAGCTCTCCAGGACCAGCACCCACTGTAGGGTGCGGGTGGCTGTGCCCAAGGAGCTGGAGGGGAGGGCCTTAGAGACAGGGCCAGAGGCTTGGTGGTAAAGGTGGATAAGAGGGAGGAAGGGCCAGTCCGCAGGCAGCAGAGGCTCCTTTGGCAGAGGGAGTAGCAATGAAGGAATGTGAAGGGGTTCTCCCCGGTACAGGGCCTGGGAATGTAGTAGGGCAGGGCAGGGCAGTGTGCAATGTGCCTGGTAGCAGCCCCGAATGCTGGGGAGGTCCTGGCATGCTTCTGCCAGCAGGGCCCCTCGTCCTGATCCAGGCCTCCCACTGCTGCCCAGGTTTAGCTTGTCAGAAAAGTCAGCAGCCTCTGGCCCCCCTGAAGCTCCTTCCCTGCAGTACAACAGAACAAGGAGAGAAGATCAGGGTGGCTACTGCCGCTCTATCAGCAGACCATCCTTGAGATAGGACTCTGAGGCACAACTTCCTCAAGGCTCCCCAGTGCCATCCCCAGCCATGCTCCTCCTCCACAAGCCCCAGACTTACGGGAGAAATTCTGGCCGGAAGACACAGCCCAGCAACAGCTCATGGACCAGGTACTCACTGCCTGGCAGTAGGTGACTCACTAGGGTCAGTGCCATGGTGTGATAGACAATGGCATCTGGGATTGGATCTGTCCTGAGCCCAGCCTGCAGAGCAGAGGACACAAGGAAGAAGATGGCTGGGTAGTAACGGTAAAAGCAAAGAGAGGGCCAAGGCAGAATTGCATGAGAAGGAAAGGCGGATAAAACTTGGATAGAAGATAGAGAAAGGTTTGACTGGACTGGAGCAGGGTAAGCAGAAGGATTCTGATAGGGCTGGGAAGGGGAAAGAGGGACCCGATGGAAAAACCATAGGTGAGATGAAGCTAAGAAAGGGCAAAGAATGAGGGGGAGAAAACCTAGACCTACCATTCTCTGTGCCAGGCTAAGCACCAGGTATTGTAGGTGGTATTCATGTCTCAGAGCCCAAGCCAAGAATGGGGTGAGTCGGAGGGCATGAGAGGGTGCTCCACAATGAACCAAGTAATCTTGGAGCCCTGGGGTAGCCAACACTGAAGCAAGCTGTGGAGGAAGTGTGCTCAGCCTCTGGGACCCAGCTTCCATGCCTCCCCAAGGCCCCCACTCCCTCTAATCCCATGGGAAAGCAAGACATCTGCCCACTTGTCCTCTTTTCTTCCCCTTACTTTCATCTACTGAGCTTGAGATCCAAACTATCATCCAGAAACTCACTGTCCAAGGACTTACCTGGCTACAGAGCCCCTTGTGAATTCGGGTCAGGGTATTGAGAAAAGAGAGAAGGGAGGTGAGGAAAGGGAAGGCCGAAGATGATCCAGCCAGACTGAGTGGGGGACAGCCTCCCCCACAACCCAGGGAGACGAGGTTAGGGATGGACTCTGGAGCTGGGGCACAGGACAGCGGATTGCAGAGGGGAGAGCAGTGCCTATAGCAAGTAGAACAAAGGCCAGAATTAGACGCCATCAAAGCATTCCAAACGACTGTCCCTGAAGTTCTATCCTGGACTTACTCCTCTCTCTCCAGTATCATCCCCCTCCCCACCTCATGACCTGTCAGCTTCCATACGTACATCATTCAATTCTACACCCTAGCCTAACCGCTCTCCTGAACCCTAGTCTGGTATAACCAGCGCCTGTTCAGCATCCCCTGTAATGGTGGTGCAGGCATCTCAAAGCTTCCCATGTCCAAAAGGAAACTGATTTATCTTCCTCCTCCCAATCCCAGGATGGGACTCCTTCTTAACTGTCCTCTCTCTCACACCCTACACTGATCCTATTACCAAGCTGTGCTCATGGCTCCTTTCCATTCACCCTGTCTCCATGCACATGTCCCCTCACCGCCTGTCACCCAGACCATTATTGCATCAATTTTCCAACTCTTCTCCCTGATTCCAGTTTTTCCTCTCTCTAATCCATCCTTCACACAACTCTGCAAAAAGCCTTCCTCAGGCCTGCTATGTCACCCCCCGAACTCAGAAATCCTCAGTGGTCCTCAATGTTCTCCCAAAAGGCCTTTTAAGGCCTTTCCCAGGCTAGCTGCTAAGTATCTGACCAACCAACTTCACATTATTCCCCATATTAAAAGTAACCTGAACTACAGGCTGTCCCCCAAACTAGACATTCTCTCTCCTCCCCATCTTTCTGACCAGGCTGTGTCCTTCATGCCTAGAAAGTACTTTCTCCTCCTCTCATCTATCTTCAGGATCCTTCTCTTCCAGGCTCAGCTCAATGCCACCTTTATACCATCCTCGCGGCCCCCCACCACATTAGTATTCTCTTTTCCCTCTTCTAATGGCCTTTTCTCTACCCATCCAAACACCTATTCTATTCCTGTCTTTGAGAGAGCGGAGATTCACATGTTCTCGATGCTGTATTCCCAGCACCTAGCATGGCACCTTGGTGCTTAATAAATGTGTGTGTATAAACTGGGAATGCAGAGATGAGAAAAGAAAGGGTTTTGTTTTGTGTTTCTTGGCATCTTCCCTTGAAAAGGGATGGACCTGGGACCAAGGCTGAACCAGAAGCTTCTGGGAAGGAGGGCCATTCCTTCTTGGACTTGTGGCTAAGATCTGTTTGGAGCCATGTGGGCTCTGCTGAGACACACAAGGACCTAAAGTCTAGGCCTGACTCCCCAAAGCACACCTAGCTCCCTAGAGCAGGAGCTCTTCAGGGAGCATCTGTGGGCATAGTGAATATGCAGCCATGTTTCATCTGCCTTCACTCAGACCCAGAAGGTCTCAGGACTCAAAGGCAGCACAGATGAGACAGATAAGATGCCACAAGGGGCCTTTCTCCAGACGATTATACCTGAGTGAGTCCCACAGGTCCTGAAAGGGGGGCTGACTCAGCAGAGGCAATACCAACTCCTTTGAAAGTCGCTCCACATCCTGAAGACACTCTCCAGGGCACAGCTTTGGCTGGAAGGAACCAAAAGATACTAGAATTAGTTGAATAGAGAGCAAGCCATCAACCCTGCCAGAAACATTAATGTCCAAAGTTCCTTCTTCATCCTCAGTTCTACACCCTGGATTGGTTGGTTGAGAGAACAGGAATCAACCCCATTCTACCAACAGAACAAAATAAAGTAGGGAGGAGTTCCAGGCTTTTCACTGTGAGAATGAAACAACTAGGGGCCTCCCTTGGCCCCAGGCCCCAAACATTCATGGGACCTATGAGAGGGGTAAACAGCTGGAAAGTTGAGAAGATGACTGGTCTGCCATGAATACCCAACAGGCTCCTTTGGAGGTCATGTGGCATAGGGGAGACAGAAAAAGGCAAGAGGGAACCAGTGACAGGTGCGACATGGAGCTCAGGACAGATGGGACTCACCTGCTGACTCCAGGCCTTATAGTGGGCTGCTAGGTAGAGCAGGCAGGCAGTGGGCAGTGGGGCCAGAGCCCTCCAGGAGTCAGGCTGAGGCAGCTCCTTCAGGACTTGCCGAAGAATTGGTTCTATGAGAGGACGAAGCCCAGATACTTGCACCCAAGTGATTGAGGGAGGGACGGGTGACACGGCGGACTCGTTAGGATTACTGTAAGGACAAAAAAGCCAGGGCTTACATGCCTTTCCTTCTTCATCTCTGCTTAAGTGCTCCAGGCATCTGGAAACACTGGAGAGAGGCAGGCTCAGGGTGGAGCTGTAATTTCCCTGAGGTAATGCACTGTGGGCCATGGGACCCACAGTTGGAGCAGACTCACTTGCTGGCTGGGGCATGGAGCTCTGTATGGCTGCTGCTTGATGCCTGAGTCAATTGGGTGAGCAAGGTGATTAAGGCTGAGATGCGAAGCATGGCCAGCTGGCTGTGGGGCCGGATGCTCAACTCCTGGGGCAGGGCCTGAAGGGTCCGAATCAGCACTGGGTAGAGTTCTCTGTTAAAGAAAGATAGGGAGAAGAAGCTACTCAATATTTATTAAATGTCTATTGTAAAGGGCCCTGTGCTTGGCTCTGGAAATACAAACTGGCAAAAAAAAGCCAACATTTGCCTTCAAAAGGCTCCCTATCCAGCTGCAGGGACGTGAGATGTAATCACTCCAGCACAGATTAAGCACCAAGAGATTGGGATAGAGTAAACTCTGCAGGGATTCGAGAAAGGGACAGGGAGGAAGACTTCAGGAAGGAAGTAGGTCTAAGCCGGCCCCAAAGGGCAGGAATTAACTGGAGAGAAGATAAGGCACTACAGAGGGACCACACACCTCAGGCTTATGTATCCTTTTCAGTGATTTCCTTCCCAAGGTTTCCCCTCAATTTGACCTGACAAACATGTACTCAGTACTTACTACACGCAAATAAAAAAGGCATGTTGGAATACTGCACCCACAGACTGTGTATAGGGGTGGAGCCAGGGCAGGATCCCCACAGTGCAGGGTGCACTGGCCCAAATCCTGGCTCTCCTGGGGGACCTAGAAGAAGTAATTTCACTTCTCTGGGACTCCTTTTCCTCACCTGTAAAAGGGGATGAACTAACAATATAGCTAGCATTTGTAGAGGGCTTCAAAGTGAGCTAAGCATGTTATCACAAAGATTATCTCTCGGTCTTCACCAGAGTCCTGCGAGGTGGGTGCTATTGTTATCCCTATTTTACAGGTGGGGAAACTAAGTCAAAAGGCGGTGAAGCCTAGGGTCACACAGCTAGTAGGCGTCTAAGGTTGGATGTGAACTCAGGTCTTCCCATCCACTGCACTACCCACCCAATCTCTACCTTTTCCGGCTCTGATTTCCATGACCCCCACCAGATGTACGCAGATAGCTTCCCCAAATCTTACTCACCCCCTCGAAGCAATACCTGAGCACGGTACAGACAGACAAACTGGCTGGGGCCCCACTACTGAGGCCAGATGTATATGGAAGCAACCAAAGAAGATGGTCTCTGCCTGACCTTTCTCACCTGTAGAGGTCTCCACCTTGGCCATAGGTAGCAGCTACTGCCCAGAGCCTAAAGGACTCAGTGTTCAGTTGCTCAGCCTCCTGGATGGGCAGGGCCAATTCCTGGGGGGCCTCAGATACAAAGCGACATAGGCGACTTCGAAGATCGAAACCACTCATCTAGGAAACAGCACCAGAGACCAGAAGGCAGATCAGAACTCCCATTCCCCCATATGTCTGGATTATACATCCCCTGTACTAAGGGGAATACAACGTTTATGACTCAAAGGGAGCAAAAAGCTTAATTTCATGGATTTTCTGTCCAGGTCCATAGGAAAGTCTTGACCTTTCCTTTCTCCACTCTGGTGTGACATTTTAGGTGTAAAGGGGCAAGGAATGAATTGAATTAATTCATTCACTCATTCACATTTTTAGGGTTTCAATTATATGTAAAGCCCTTTATATGAGGAGCATAAGGATCTATGGAAAGGAGTCCAGTAGCAGGGGAAGGATATTGGCAGGACTTGACAAAGACAAAAATTTTTAGCTCCAGGTGAGGGATGAGTATATATTTCTATGTGCCTGGCTGAACAGCAAAGAACTGGAAACAAAATAGATGACCATCAGCTGGTAGATGGCTAAACAAATTGTGGTACATGAATGTTACTGTGCTGTAAGAAATGATAAGTGTGATAAAGACAGAGATGCCTGGAAAGATCTATATAAGCTAATGAAGAATGAAGCAAACAGAGCCAAGAAAACAATATACACAGTGACTACAGCAACATAAATGAGAGAACACACCAAAAAAATCAAAAGTATTAAATTACAGAGATTAAGCAGGATTTGAAGAGATAAGACAGGACACTTCCAAACAGGTAAACAGGTGTTAGACATGGCACTTTTTGGGCCTTTTTCAATGTATTAATCAATTGTGCTGATTAAAAAAAATCTGTCATATGGGATGGTCCTCTGGGAGGAGAAGGAAGGATACTGGAGATAACAATGATGACTGAAAAAACAGAAGACATCAATAAAAACTTATTTAAAAAAATAAGAAGTGCCTGCTCCCTTCTGGCCTTGGACTCTATAAGCCCACAAGGTACCCAATGGTCTTGTTATGAACAGCCTCTTAGATCTAATGTAGTTTGATTGAAACACACTTGAATTCTGACAATTAGAAGATGGAATGGGCCTGAGAAAACCTTTAGAATCTACTCAATATGGTTCCTATTCCTATTCAGTGGATCAGTAGTAAGAAAAGAGCAGGAAAGGAACAGGGGAGAGAGGGAAAGGGAAAAGGAAAGGGAGAGGGAGAAGGGCAGAGAGAGGCAGAGAGTGGGGAGAGAGAGGAATCAGAGAGAGAGAGACAGAGAGATAGAGAGAGAAGAGGTTCTGAGCTCAGGTTTCAATGGCAGGAATGACTCTTACATCTTAACTATTACACTCAGATGGGCTTTCCCAGTCTTGTTTTTTCAGTGACTCTGCCGGCTGTTCTGAGTTTTGACCTTCATGAATTGCTTACCAGACGGGCAGAAATATTTCTGCCAGCTGATGCCAAGACACGGAGCAGCTTCATGGCAGCGGCACAGGGCACGCCATGTAGGTGGGAAATTGGTCCTTCTTCCACTGGTGACCAACTTGAGGGCAAGAATTCTCGAACCAGGGTGTCTATTAGCCGAGGGCAATCTAAGACCTAGAGAAGGGATAATCAGGACACTGAGAATCTGGGTACAGATTCTGATTACATCCCTCCTTCTACCCCTTCACCCCTCACCTTTTCATTACCTTTGTGGCTGACTCTAGAGAGTGCCGGGCCACTCGGATCAGCACAGCAAGAATGTCCTGGACCACAGATGGTGAAGGGTAGGTCACCTCAAGTAGGTATCGAAGTCTAGGCAGCAGCTGAGTAGCCAGGAGACCCTTGGTGGGGTCAAAGGAGACAGAAATACTGACAAGAACAGTAATTCAAAGCAGCCAAAGCTTCCTACCCCATCCACTTCCTCAGCGCTTTACTGACGTATGTACCCCCAGATCCTCAGGCCCATTGTTTGCACAGATGCCAGTCTGGCCCCCAGGCCCCCATACCTTGATAACATCGTGTCGGGCCAGGTCTGGTGGGGGCCGGATCTCTTGAGGGTTCTTCTTTCTTGCTTTTTCTGCTGGAGTTTCTTCATCCTCCTCCTCTTCTTCTTCTTGGCATGGCATCAAGGGAAATATAGCTGTTCCCTGATACCAGGAGAAGGTGCTGTCCAGGAGTTCCTGCCACAAGAGGAAGTATCTGGAGATGAGAGCAGTCCTTCTAATCTGGGCTCCAGAGCAAGGCTACTGTCCTGGGCTTCCCAAAGATATCTGCATTCAATGACTATTATGTATAGGACTACCTACAAAGAAAGGGAAGGAATGACTATTATGTATAGGTATACCTACAAAGAAAGGGAAGAACAAGGCAAGGGACCTGGAATGAGGCAAATACATTATGGAAAGAGTTCTGGTCATTCCCCAATTGATAAATGGTCAAAGGATATGAACGGGCAGTTTTCAGAGGAACAAATCAAAGCTATCTATAGTCATACGAAAAAATGCTCTAAACCACTACTGATTAGAGAGACGCAAATCAAAACAACCCTGAGATACCACATCACACCTATCAGATTGGCTAACATGACAAAACAGGATGACAATAAATGTTGGAGAAGATGTGGGAGAGTTGGAACACTAATTCATTGTTGGTGGAGCTGTGAGCTGATCCAACCATTCCGGAG
Organism: Potorous gilbertii; assembly: GCA_028658325.1. Classification (NCBI taxonomy): domain Eukaryota; kingdom Metazoa; phylum Chordata; class Mammalia; order Diprotodontia; family Potoroidae; genus Potorous; species Potorous gilbertii. The sequence goes on from CM053774.1 coordinate 21,980,045, forward strand.
AGCAATTTGGAACTATGCCCAAAGGGCTACCAAAAGGTGCAGACCCTTTGACTCAGCAATAACACTTCTAGGACTGTATCCCCAAGAGATCATAAAAATGGGAAAGGGTCCCACATGTACAAAAATATTTATAGCAGCTCTCTTTGTAGTGGCCAAAAACTGGAAATCAAGGGGATGCTCATCAATTGGGGAATGGCTGAATAAATTGTGGTATATGAATGTAATGGAATACTATTGTGCTGTCAGAAATGATGAACAGGTGGACTTCAGAGAAACCTGGAAAGATTTATATGAACTGATGCTGAATGAAATGAGCAGAACCAGGAGAACTTTATACACAGCAACAACCACAGTGTGTGAGGATATTTTTTTCTGGTAGACTTAGGATTTCATTGCAATGCAAGGACTTAAAAAATTCCCAGTGGTCTCTTAAAGCAAAATGCCTTCCACATCCAGAGAAAGAACTATGGAATTCAATTGCATAATGTAGTTGATCATTTTCTTTTGTATTATGTTTTTGTTTGTTTTATGATTTCTCCCATTCATTTTAATTCTATGCAACATGACTAAGGTGAAAATGTATTTAATAGGTATGTATGTGTAGAACCTATTTAAAATTGTATGCCATCTCAGAGAGGGAAGGGGAAAAAGTGTAAGTTATATGGAAGTGACTGTAGAACACTGAAAACAAATATTTAAAAAAAAAAAAAAAAGAGTTCTGTCCCACTGACATGATGAGGGACTCAACCCAGCTCTTCAGCCCAAGGACCACAGGAGGAGAAGAGAACATGTACATCTCCTTGCTACCTGCCACCTATATCTGACTCTTTCCTCCATCAAGTGAGGAGGAAGTGTTCCCATAACTCAAGGTTACCTCATCTCCAGGAGCCACCAAAAGGGCCCGGAGGGCCCACACAGCAGCCGCAACAACACTGTCCACACTGTCATCCAGTGAAAAACGCAACAGGAAGAGGAAACCAGCATCCAACAGGAGTCGCAAGACACTGTCTGTCAACTGACTCCCAAATTCGCCTCCCTGGGCCTGGAAAGAGTTGGGAATGGGAGAATTCTCAGAGGGGAAAATGAGCTCAGCAGGTCTTCAGTTTTTCCATCCAGCACGCTGAGCCCTGCTTTCTTCATTTCTTGTGATAACACATATGAAGGAATTTTTCTGAATTAGTGATTTAGAATAAAAAGAGGCAGGATACTAGAGAGAGGAAAGAACTGCGACAGAAAGGAAACAGTAGCAGGGGGAGGGAGAGAACGCTCACTCACTTTAGAGATGATTCGGGCCAACACCTGCAGGGCCAATGCTCTCTGCTGAGAGATCTGGCTTCGGGCCAGATGGAATATCTCTTGAAGTGAGTATCCTGCTCTCTGGGAGGAAATGAATTGATGAGATTGATGCTCAGGCCCAGCCTGGGGCTTTTTGGCATCCCTTGCTCCATGATGGCAAAGAACCAGAGGGTGCTTTCCCCTACACTATCAATGTTAAAAACCTTTGGCAAGGCTCCCCTAGGCACACCACCAACATAGTTCCCATGACTCCACATCTCTGGGTGCAGGCTTTACCTCTGCTTCTTCGCCGTGATGATGCAGGCCTAGATGAGTGGGCAGGTCAGCATCAGGGGCCAGCAGCTCTCCCTGAAGACTGAAGCGTGCTTGCTGCATCCCCTGATAGAAAGGAAGGAAGGAAGGAAGAAGGAAAGAAAGAAAAGTTTGTGGCCCTAGCACCCTCCTCCTCCTCCTCACACCAAATACATTCTAATCTTCCACCCGCAACCTTTCAGTAAGTTAGGGTTCAAACTTCTCTTTTGACTAGAGGTCCAAGCCAGGGTGGTGATAGAAGAGACAAGAAACCAACCTCTGACCAAAAAGAAGCAGAAACTGTCACTACAGTCTCACCTTCTTGAGAGACTTCTTGGGCCCACCCTCCTTACCTCCTGGGTTTTCTGCTGCCGGAGAGGGGGCAGATCCTGGGTCCACTGAAGCTTTTCCAACTCCACGGAATCCATGTGAAGCCACTCCTTGTGAGGGGTGACAGGCAATTCTGGAGCTGGAGAGGAGCACAGGTTTAGAGCATCTTTTAGGGTGTTGGGGGCCAGACTCCAACGCTTTTCCTTACTCAAGGGGATTGAATCAAAAGTACGACACTGTTTCCCAACTTAGATGCAGACAGCTAGTGTTGGCCACTGGTCTCCCTGGAGCCCTCAGCACTTTGAGATGGCCTGTTGACCTCACTCTAAAGAAAGACCTAGCAATCTTTTGAGAAGAAGAGGACTAAAATGGTGCTTGGAGAAGCAGGCTCTCATTCTCCCTGTGCCAAATGATCCAAGTCCCTCCCCAGGAGTCAGAATACAATATAGATACCACGTGTGTATTAGGGTTGGGGGTGGTAAAGAAGGAAGACATTGTACCTTATAGGAGCAAGATAGCCACTTCCCTCCTCCACTCCCAAACCCATAGAGCCAGAATCTCTGGCTTCTCTCCATCCCTCAAGCTCCTGCCAGTCCTGCCCAGCTGCCCTTGGGCAGTGCTTGGGGCAGGAGGTTCCCAGCGCCAGTAATTAGGTTTGTTCCTTTGTTAATCACTAATGAAATCATCCTGTTCCTGGAAAATGATTGCTTCCATTAGCCCCTCTGCTTCTGGTCCAGCATACATGCACAGACCCAAGTCAGGCTCATGACAGCAACATCCTTTCCCCACCCCCACCAAAAGTAAGGGCAGAAGGGACCCCAGGGATGGAACCAGCTCAGGCATCCAGTTTTAATGAGGATTAAAGACATCCCAAAACACTGAATCCCTGGTCAGTGTCTGGGCTCTTATGGTGAATCATCCCAAGAAACCAGAGAAGGTAAAGCAGGAGAGATCCAGTAAGAGGCAAAGCGAAAAGAAGAGCATGTACACCTACTAAGGACATTCTGTGGTGGGGCTGGACACCCATGATGGGCATGTTTTCTTTTTACCCTCTAACAGACATGGGATATGGGTTGCTCCTTCCCTTACTCCTCCAAACCTGAGGTGGGCAGCTCTGGCTGCTTCCACTTGTACCCACAGGGAGGTGGTGGTTCCATTGGTTCCTCTTCAGGGGTCTCTTGAACAACAGTCCCCGACTTCTGTTCTTCCATACTTTCCACTCCCGCCTGACCATTGGTGCTACGTCGAGACTTCAGGAAAGCAATCAGCCTGGGATCTGGGAGGCACAGGGAAGGGCAGGCAGGGAGAATGAAGACAGCACACACCTCAAGCTGACTTCTCCTAGATGAAATGGGCTCTTGTGTTTCTACCCTTGAGTGCTGAGAGTAAAATCATTCCCCAAACAGCAGCAGCCCCAGCTTTCTTGTATTGTATGTGCTCCCAGTTCTTTCCCCATTCAGCCACCAACCCTATACAGCTCATTAGCTGCAGTGACAAAGAGAAGGGCTTTATGGAAGAAGTCATCATTAGGAGGTTGAACGTCCTGTCCCTCTCACTTCCTCCCAACTAAACAATGTGACCAGTCTTTCAACATTATGAAAGGTGAGTTTCCAGGAAAGCTCTAGTCAAAAGGGCCTTGATTCCCCCACCTAGCTGGGCCAACAGCTTCTGTTGCTCTTGAAGGATCTCTTCTGGGTCCAAGGCATGAAGCTTTGCCAAGTTCTCCTCATGGATGGTCTGGACCTCATGTCTGGCATCTTGACTCCGGAGACCCTCTCCAGTGATGAGCTGGGGCCCCTGGGAACTCTTAGCAGTCTCTGAAACACACAAACCCTGTTCTCTAAGTCCTAGTGCCTCAAATGTCAGGGATCCTAAAAGACATTGACAGTTTGATTCAATTCAATAAGCATTTAATCAGCACCTACTGTGTGCCAGACATTGTACTAGGCAATGGGGCTATAAGGACAAAAATAGGAACAATTCCTACCTTCTAAAAAGCTTGCATTCTACTAGGAGGAAACAACATGTAAACTAGTAAGTAAATATAAAATAAATATAAATTAATCTGGGTGGAGGGACAGCTAAGAAATGATAACCAAAATATCCTGTGCAAGAGGTGGCCTTTGATCTGAGTCTAGAAAGGGGATCAGGGATTCTAAGAGGCTTCAGTGAGGAGGGATGGCATGATCCCACTGCTTTTAGGGCCCACCCACTTCTGTGAAACTGCTGGGTACTCGCACTTATTCAGCAACTCCTTCTCTCCCTCTCACCCCTGACGTGTCTCGGTAGGCATAAGGCTAGGACCACATAATAGCTGTCTTTTATAAAGGGCACAAAAAGGTGCTTAGAAAGCATCTCTTAGACACTCTCTCTCAATGGATCCTCACACAATACCCAGTGAGGTAAGTACTGCACAAAGTATTAGGTCCAACTCACAAATAAGGGACCGAGAACTTCAGTGATGCCGAGGGTCACAGAGCTATCGGTGCCACTGCCACCTCCAAGTCCCGTATACATTTCTTTCTTTAAAAAAATTTAATTGATGCCTTTTGACTTAACATCTTGTTCATTTTTTAATCTTTATCCTTCTTTCAAGGGGTACAAAGTGCAGCAAGCCTTGCCTTGTGGCAAAGATTTAAAAAGAAAAGAAAAACAGTTCAGGAAATCCAACAACCATGCGCACTGTGTCTGACAGTCTCATTTGCAGTGTTCCATGGCCATCTTCTGGGTCGCTCTGTGTCAGGATCAATCATGGTACTCGGTTTCACATTACTGTGCTTACATTGGCATAACAGGCTTACTTCACTTTCCTTTAGCTCTCTTCACTCAAACCGCTGCCTCTTGGCTCCACCTGTTTTTGGAGGCTTCTCCCCCACCTTCTGGGCTACAATCTGACCCCGATCGCTGCCAGCAGTTTAGGGGACGAAGGAAGGGGTCTTTTTCTCAGATCACCGTCATTACAATTGTTGAAAGGGGTTCACTTACTCCCTTAGCCTTCTCCAACAGCTAGATAATCTCTTGCCTCTTCTCTTTTAGGACCCAACACTGAATCCAAACCCAAAGTTATGATCTCCCTTGTGCATGGGAATTTAAGCAGGGGCACAGAGACATTTCCTACCAAGATCCAACCCCTGTCCAAGGGCCTAGGCAGAGTCACTCCTCCTTAAGTGACCTGGTGGCCCTCTGCTCCCAGCATACACCATATCTGTGTCAACATAGTGCAGAAACCTGATCTGCTGTAACCCTACTAGAGCTCAGCACTTCCAAAGTCAAGTGATCCACCTGCTTCAGTCACCCCAATAGTAAGGACTAAAGGCATATGCCACAATATTGCAGCATACACCTCAAAGCACTTTTCAAATGCAGAGGGAAAAGAGTACGGCCACAAATATACCCCTGAAAATTCTCATTCTCAAGAGCCTCACAGATAGAAATTCACCTTCCTGCTGGCCCTGCATAGGTGTGGACACCCCCACCAGTGTGCTCTGTGCCTCAGTCTTCCTCCTTGCTGCAATTTCCTGGGCAAAAATACTTCTCTTTCCAGATGCTGCTGTCTTCCCCTGAGAAACAGAGGGGAAAAAAGCTGGGTTAACAGTGATTGCTATGCTTCCACTAAGTATAAGAAGTCACATCAGCATAAGAGGACCAAACTACAGCCCTTGGGGAAGGGAGGGAAGCCTGAAGAAAGGTCTTCCTAGCTTCCCAGAGAGGTTCAACCATCTCACGTATCTATTCACACCATCTGCCTGGGATCCCACCTTTGTTTACCTGGGTGCCTTTCTGTGAGCGATGGAAAACTTGGGGGAAAGCAACTCCACTGGGAAGAGGCATGGTCACAGCCATTGCACTGGTATCACGTTCCTGGGGAAGCAAAACAAAAAAAGAGGTAAAGTCTGGTGATCTCTGATTTCAATGAAAAGCAGGCCCACAGATGAGAAGCAAATTCTCACCCTTCACCCTTACAAACAGAGTGGTGCCTACCCTGTATCCTGCCTGACTCTTCCCTCCCTTCCTCCAACAAGTCCTTCTAGCCTTGCCTCCAGCCTACATTCTCTTTTCCCAACCAAGATAGGGGCAAGACGCACAATAATTTTGGTGAAGACAGCTGTGATGTGCCGGTCATGCTGATCGAGCCGTTCCTCAGGGTCCTGGTCCTCAGGCAGTCTGCAGTGTGGACTGGGCCTGGCCCTCTTTGGAGGAGCAGGCACTAGAGTGGGGGGTAAATCTGGAAGCTCTGACAAGACAAAAACCAAACACACATGAGGACCCCTAACCCTTCCCAAGAAGTCAGGGCTGAGAGGAGACTATAATGTAAATTAACAAACTAAGAGTTTGGAGCCAGAAAAGGGAGAGCTGTCTATAGAAGTTAGAGGCACTGTGGGACCCACAGGATGTGGTGAGTCTGGTGGAAGAGGGTGAGAGAAGAGGAAAGGAAAAAGAGAGAGAGGAGATCATGGGAGAAGAGAAGAGAAGAGAAAGGATGCAGGAAACAGAGTCTCAAGGGATGAACGCTATCCCCATCCCTGTCTTCCTTATCCCAACTTACTGTCTAATGTCACCACATCCCGCTGATCCTGCAGAATGGGCAGCTCCTCATCAGCACGTCTGTCCTTCTTGTTCACTTTCTTCACTATTCGCACAGCTGGGGGAGCCCCCGAAGAGAGGAACTGATTCTGGAATTGCAACAGGTCCACCTCGGATTCTCCTGGCTTTGGTCTGGACAGCATTTTGTCAGTGCACACTCCTCCCACTGAGATCTGCTCCAAGCTGTGGGGTTCTCTTCTTATTCACATGCAGGAGCCACAAAAGAGTCCCTGTGAGGATTTGGCACAATGATATTATTTAGTTGGCCTCCTCGAGATTCATATCCCTGGACCCTTGCTTTTTTGCATGCTACTTTGGGCATGCGGTCCCAACATGGATTTGTGTCAACTAAATCCTTCCTGTGTTACTTTCTTTTCACTCCTTCCAAACTTCCCTAACTAGGTTTGCACATTTACATAGGATTTATTAGTGTGAAAAGTGTTTACTCCCTAAAAACTGTGAGACAGCTAACAGATGTCTTATTCCCATTTCCCAGAGCTTGAAGGCCTTGCCCATGGCTGTAGGGCTACTTCTCACTTGAGCTGGGATTGGACTCTTCCGTTCATTTATGTTTGTTATGTTAAGTTGTTACTTTGCCTTTACCATCCCTCAACAAATATTTACTGAACCCCTTATGTCCTCAGAACTGTGCTAAATACTATGAGGATTTTAAGAAAAACATAAGCCACAGTCTTCATGGTTAAGAAGTTGAAAATCTGAAAAGATAAAACTAGCATACATGAAATAACTGGAGAACAATTGTATGGTGGTGAATAGGAATGTAATAGGTAACCAACTTTCCAATACCCAAAAATTGGGACGCAGAACCTAACAAAGGATCTTCCTCTTGCAAAGCATCACTAAAAGTACACTTTCTTTTCAGAATTAGGTCAGTCCTGGAAAATCCAGGGCGTGTGGCTGCTAAAGATAGAAATTCAAAGAAGGAAGAGATCAGAGCAAGTTCAAAGCAGAAGGTGTGTGTTCGTCCTTTGTTGCTGAAGAAGACCACGCCATCAGAGAAACGATGACATGACTTGCACTTGACTTTGTTTTGAGTGAGGGAGGGTTGTGCAGGTCAGCAGCCTCACTTCTCCTTCAGAGCCATCTGGATCCAGTGACCAGATATTCCTCAGGATGACTGGAGATAACCCAGGATGACAGAGTTGGGATCAAGTGACTTGCCCAAGGTCACACAGCTAGTGAGTGTGAAGTGTCTGAGGGGAGATTCGAACTCAGGTCCATCCTGACTCCTGCACTGGTGCTCTATCCATTGCTCCACCTAGCTGACCCCGGAGCAGACGGTGCTTCTGGGAGGATGGAGGAGACAAGTGAGACAATGAAGGCCATCAAAGGAAATACTAGAGAAAGTACTTTGTAATTTCTTTGCAGATGCTACTAATAGTTAACCTTCACATAGCACTTCCTGTGTGAAACGCACCGCGCAGTACCGTACAGTTATTATCTCTGATCCCCCCAAAAACCTTTTGATAGGTAACTTTCAAATCTACAGACAGTCGTAATCTCTCCCCTGGACACCAATCTCCCATCACTTACTGCCTGTCAGACACCTCGCACTGGACGTCCCATAGGCATCTCAAATCAACATGTTCAAAACAGAACTTCTAATTTTATTATTTCAGCTGAGGGCATCCTTTTCGTTACATGGATTTGCAAACCTCCATGTCCTCCTCTCTAGGTCTGATTCATGATACTGCTGTTTCCTGACTCTCCTATCTGCCCTACCTTACCACACACCTTCTTAGTCTCTTTTGAGAGCTCTCTATACACAGCATGTTCATTAACAGTGAGCATCCCCAACTTGGAACTATTCCCAAAGGACTATAAAGCTATGCATACCCTTTGATTCAGCAACACCACTACTAGGTCTATACCCCAAAGAGATCATAACAAAAGGAAAAGGACCTACCTATACAAAAATACTTATAGCAGCTCTTTTTGTGGTGGTAAAGAATTAGAAATTGAGGGCATGCCCATCAATTGGGGAATGGCTGAACAAGCTGTGGTATATGAAGGTAATGGTATGAAGGTAATATTGTGTGCTACAAGAAATGACAAGAAGGTGGACTTCAGAAAAATCTGGAAAGACTTACACGAACTGATGCGGAGTGAAGTGAGCAGAACCAGGGTACATTGTACCCAGTAACAGCAACATTATTCAATGATAAGTTATGGCTGACCCAGCTCTTCTCAGCAATTCCAAAAGACTCATGATGGAAAATGGTATCCATACCCAGGGAAAGGGATATGGAGTCCAAATGCTGATCTAAGTATCCTATTTTCACCTTTTTTTTTTGTGGCTTTCCTTTTTGTTTCGTTTCTTCTTTCACACGACTAATGTGGACACATGTTTACATGTTTGCACATGCAGAATCTATATCAGATTGCTTGCCATCTTGGGAAGGGAGAAGAAAATGTAAAACTCAAAAATCTTATAAAAGGGAATATGAAAACTCTTTACATGTAATTGGGGAAAAAATAAAATACTATTTATAAAAAAAAATGGTGAGCATCCTCAAAGCTCTTTTTGCCCTATATTTTCTCACTTATCTCATCAGTTCCAGTGGGTCCAATCTTTATACAGATGACCTCCAGATCTATATATCCAACCCTAATCATTCTTTTGAATTATAATCTTATATCACTACCTCCACTTAAGACATCTTGAAATGGATGAAATGGCTGTCCCCTAAACAGCTCAAAGTTAACATCTAATTCAAAACCAAATTTGTCTATTCCTCAAACTCTCCCCTCTTCTGAACTTTCCTATAACTGTCAAAAGTATCACTATCTGATTCATTCATGAGGTAAGCAAAACTGAGCATGAATTCCAGATCAGACAAGATGGCTGGGCTGTCCCAAAGGATTATTAGGGAAACCCAGCATTTGCTGGCAGAATGAGTTCCTGGGATAAAGGCAGAACTAGACAAAAGCGGCCCACATTATTTTCATGTGGTTTTACAGGCCCACAAGACTCCTCCTTCAAGGAAGGGATTTTTAAATATGAACTACTTCTTCCAAAAGAATACCCAGTGGCAGCTCCTAAAGTATAGGAGCTTCCTATACTTTATCTTCCTAATGTAAACAAGCTGAGAAGAGTATGTTTCAATATTTTGGAAGATAACTGGTCTCCATCCACTGCAGATCCATACAGCACAGCTCTCCATCCAAGCTGTGTTAGGTGCTCACAATCCAGAAGATCCATTAGCAAATGATGCAGCAGAGGAATGGAAAAGCAAAGAAGTCCAAGCCATACAACTAGCTACTAGGCCACAAGCCATAAAAAATATTCTCAGCATCAAGTGTGCATGGCATCACCTCTCCCATTCTGTCCAGACTTCTTCCTTTTTTGTTTGCATTTAATGGACAGTCTAGGAGACATTTTGTAGAACAAAAATGCAGACCACCTTCAGTCCTTCAGTGATTAAATGCACATGAGCATGTCTTGTCTAGATTCACTGTTGCAACCCACAAGAGGCTAGAAGTATCATCCGGATTGTTGTGAAATTATTTAAAAACAGTGACACAGCCCACTTTTACTCATTTCTCCTAACATGACTTAAGTATAAGTACTGTGAATGAACAAAGTTGCCAGTTAGCTTCTGTGTCTTTTTCTTCCAGTTTTGTGGACTCCTTTTCCTTTTTCATGGTGATGCTAATTGCACTGGTAACAGCTGTACTTCAGAATCTGCCCTCTAGCCAAGCCTAATTCCTTAAATGCTACAGATGGACAAGCTTGGTTGTTTGAACAACAACAACAAAAAAAGAACATTAAACATAATAGCCCTTACTAATATCATGATTCTATGTTAAGTGTAGAAACCTCCCTTCATGGAAAGTTTGTGACCATTTTGGAAATTTTGGTAAATATTGTATTTTGTAAAATATTTTTTGTTATTTAAAAAAAAAATCAAACTACTCCCAGTTACTCAGGCTTTCCAACTGGATATCATCCTTAACTCCTTAGTCCTCAATTATCCCACACATCTATTGCCTGATCTTGTCATTTCTACTTTTACAACATAACACAGCCTCCACTCACACAGAGACTATTCTAGCTCAGGCCATAAATGTCTTACATTTGAACTACTGCCTCAAACCAAAACTCCATCTTCCACTCAGCTGCCAAAGTGAATTTCTTAAAATGCAGGTGTGACCACATCGCCCCCATAATCAATAAATTCCATTGGCTCCCTATTATCTCTAGAAGTCCTCTGTTTGGCATTTCACGTTCTTTGTAACTGTTCCTTCCCTACTTTTCTGGCCTTTTTATACTTTACTCCCCTCCATACATTCTACAATCCATGTACGCTGAACTGCTTTGTTGTTCCTTGCCCATCCTGGTTTGGTTCCAAAACACCTTAATATAAAACAAAAAAAATCTTCTATCTGCTCCCACAGCTACTAACCTAATTTAGGGCCTCATAGCCTCTTGCCTAGATTATTACAAAAGCCTCTCAGCCTCTACTCTTTCCCATTACCAATGCATCCTTCACACAGCCATCAAAATATCTCCCTAAACAAAGCATAAGTTTGACCCTGTCAGTAACTTTTTCAGTATTTTCAGTAGTTCCTGTTCCTTTTAGAATAAAATACAAACTCTCTGACTGGAATTTAAAATCTTTCACAATCATCTTTAACTTGCTTTTCTAGGCTTATGTCACATTACTTCACTTTTATACTCTTTGTTTCAATCGAATTGGACTTACTTTTACCTGAACTTAGCATCTGGTTCTCCCAATTCAATGCTTTTGCATAATGTGTTATAAGACTGGGTCTAATGGTCTTGAGACCACCACGACAGTCTCCCCTTAAAGAAGGCTTGCAAGCTTATAGAACATACCCATGGAAAAATACTGACAGTAACATTTTTCAAAGGCTGATACATAGCTATGTCCCTCAAAAATACTTCATTGACCACCAGCATGTTTTTCTCCGATAGCTTCCCAAAATAATTTTGTCCACTACCTGCTTGTTTTTTCTCTCTAATAACAAACCTATTGAAATGATACTTTGCCTTGACCCCAGGAGGGCCACCCAAAATGAGAGTATAAGAACCTCCCTCCTGCTGAAGCACCCTGTCCCCTCCAGCAGGAGCATACCTTCCTGCTCAACAGACCCTAATCTCTATGCTCCCTAATGTCGGTTCTCCTCTTCCCCTCTCCCCCACTGCTGCAATAAAGCTTTCCATCCGACTGACTCGCACTGTTTTTACATGCTATTCTCAGCACCTGAATTCATTAAAGGATAGTTGCCCCCAGTGTCTCTGCCTGGCCCACGTGCTTCTCCTTAGACACAAACTGGGTATCCAGAGAAGGACTTAACCTACTGGAAGCAGCACCTCTACTGGGGGAAGAGGGGCATTGAGAAACCAATTACAGAAAGCAAGGGTCAACTGGGGAGTCCTACACCTTCCCAGGAGGGACTCCCTTAGGCCAGAGGACAAGGCATCTTCTATAGCTCTACCTCTCTAGCTTCATTCAAGGCTTACATCACGTGCTATGCCTACCCCTAGACATTACTGCCTTTTCTCTCCTCAAATTATTATCTATGTATCTATACAAGTTGTTTTCCTCTGTAGACTGTTTCTCTTCTTGACTTTACATCCTCAGCAAATGACCCAGGGCTTTGCACATGGCTGGCACTTAAAACACCCTGGATTAGACAGAATACAGAATAAAGGTATACAGACAGGACTGAGCATGACTGATTTACGAGTAAGGAGACTTGCCTTACTATAATTGGGAAGGATTTAGGAAACACTGCTGGATAAGTAGGCTGGAGGGTATAGGAGAATGAGAAACCAGGCAGAGGATATTAACGTTTTTTCACAATGCCTAATCCTTATTAATTCTGTTCTCCATAAAACCAAAGCCAGAACAGGAAACAATCTAAAAAAATTTTAAAAGGGGGGAAAATACCCAACAAATTCAGGGGGTGACAGGAAAAAAGGCTTTACAATCAAGGAGGATGGAAAATGATGAGCTGGATTGCCTCAAAAAGCAAGGAAAACAGTGAAGATTAAAATTTTAAGGAAAGCTTTGCAAGAGACAAAACTAAGCAGTTATTCAGGGGAATTTAAAGACAAAAAATGCAGGACAACAAAAGAAATAAAAATGGAAAAGAATGGCAAAGATTTTTATAACAAACTTTTGTGTTTGTTATAAAGGATATTACAGACGAGTACTGCGACCACAGTCAGCCTCTAACATCACAGTCTCAGATGAGCTTAGAGAGAAGGTAGAAATAACACTGTAAGAGAACAAAGCTGAGAAAACTAGCCAAGTCTGATCAAGTGCTCGTAAAGGAGAGCTGTGCTGAATGTGATGCACTGTGAAGGTACTGACAGAACCACAAGGCATCCGAAGGAGGAGATTACAATGGTGTGGAAAAAAAAAGACAAGAGTTCCCTGCCAGCCATGAACCTGTCTGTCCTACTTTCCTTTCTGTCTAAAATTGTTACGAGAACCATCTTCACATACACTGAAGGCATGTTCAATAAGGGCATTAATGCAAAAAGTCAGACTGTCACAAGTGGCAGAGCACATCTTTTACCACTACATAATTGCCCAAAAGATCCAGGACATACAAGATCCCCCTGCTGGTACAGAAATCTATTTTGCCCTACAGGAAAACAGAGGAAAGAGGGATGGAAAAAGGAGGGGGCAATAGAAGGGAGGAAGGGGTGGATGGGTGCATGTGTCCTGGGGTGGAGGGTGAGGAGGGCTGGGGAGAAAATCTGGAATATAAATCCTTGTGGAAATGAATGTGAAAAACTGAAAAACAAATAAATTGTGTTTTACACACACACATATAAAAACAAGATCTCACTGCTCTGAATGTTCGTTATTTTAAAAGCATTTGATTCAGTAGAGCAAGATGCCACCCTTTACTTTCATCCCTCAAACTTGTTTTTGGCATTTTTACCCCTTTAAAAAATTTTTTTTAGGTTGTTTCCATTTCTGGGTCTGGTTTTATGGAGAAGAGAGTTAAGAAGGATAAGGCATTCTAGAAAACAGTTCTGTTCTCCTTTGCCTGGACTTCAAAATGGATGGGTTCTCTTCTTACCCATACAATAAAATCACTTAAGATTTCTTGAAAGACATAAATACAGAGACAACTCTGTTCAATAACTCTCTAATCATTAGTATATTAATAACAAGGAGATTATGAAAGTCAAAGGTATGATGAAGAAGATCTAGCACAGAGCCCATAGTAAAGAACAGTGAGGCTTTTTCAGAGCAGAGGTTATAAACTTAGGGGACTGTGAGAAATACACACACAAGTAAATATATACATACATATATCTATACACAGACACACACTGCTTTTCCGTACAATTGGTTTCCTTTGTCACTCTATGTATTTGATTTTATGTACTTAACATTTTTCTGAGGAGGGGTCCATAGGCTTCACTGACTGCCAAAGGTGTCTATGAAATAAAAAAAGATAAAAGACTTCAAAACCAGGCAGTTGGGGAGGAAGGTTGGAAGAACAGGTAATTAGTAACAGATTTCACAAGGCCTTAAAGGCCAGAGAAAAAAAAGTCAGACCACTCTGATCTATCCATTTGGTCCAAATATGCAGAGTTTGGGATTCTAAATTCTTATTTGGTAGGGACCATGTCTTTTTAGGGCTTGTATTTTGTATAGCAGCTTGCACACTGTAAGCATTAAGTGAATATTTATAGATTAACTGAACAAAACACCCACAGGTAGGTAGGCTGCTTACTTCAGAAAAGGCAGGCACTCCAAGCTGGTCCTACATAAAGTGGGGAAAAAAGGCACTGTTTCCTATTATGTAACTGCATGGTACCATGAAAAGAACACCTACTTTCTAGCCATCTTCCTACCATGCCTCCTTGCCTCTGATCTGGCTCTCCAATTTGCACCCTGGGGCCTTTCCATCTTGATTGGTTAAAGTTCTCCATAGCTACACAGACCCATAATGCTGCTGCTCACTTGGATATCTTCCTAGAATCCAGCTTGGTGGTTCTCCCCATCCCCATCCCCTTTACAATTAACATTCCATGTCAATCAATTGCTCCAAGGTTCCACTCCACAGCCCTCTGACTTCCCTAACCAAAACAACCATACAGGCCACAACTCCCAGATTAGAATACAAGCAACTTGAGGGCAGGATCTTTCTTTTTGTATTTGTATCCCCAGCAGCCAGGGGGCCCAGTGGATAGTGTGATGGGCCTGGAGTCAAGAACACTACCCCAGTTAAAATTCTACCTCACACTCTAGCTGTGTGTCCCTGCACAAGTCACTTAACCCTGTTTGCCTCCGTTTCTTCATAAGCTGGAGAAGGAAATGACAATCCACTCCAATATCTTTGCCAAGAAAATGCCAAATAACTCTCACCAGGAGCTGGCCAGGAATGAAACAACACGGCTACAACAAAAACCAGTATTTAGCATGATGCTCGCCACACAGTAAACACAACCAATTCTTATTGTTGAGAAAAAAGTACAAATGTAAATACAAAATATATACTACTACAACAAAAACCCAAGTGCTGGCATGTCTTGGGTGTATCCTCCCCCATAAAAGTACAAATCTAACTGGGGAAATTTAAATCAGAAGAAATGATCACATTCCCCTCCACTCTGCTGAGAAACTGTAGTTCAGACAAGTAAGGAACTAGACTAGCCTAAGATCCTAGAGGCCAGAGCCAAGGCTTGACTCTTACCCCAGTAATCCAATACACATTACACCATATTGCAATAACAAACTATTTTCCTTAATATTCAAAGGAGCTAAGAGATCTGAAATTGAGTTCCAACTGTTTTTAATAGACACTGTCCAGACAGCATTTTGCAAATTACAAGCTGCCCACAAATTCTAACGCTAAGATTTGGCTCAAGAAAACCTGTAGAATAAAAAGAATTACAATCTACTCCTTGAGGTTGGAGACTTTCACTATATATATATATATATATATATATATATATATGGAGAGAGAGAGAGAGAGAAAGATGTATCCATATACCTATATATAGAGATAGACATACATATACAGAGATACATGGACATATTCATGTATCCATATATAGAGATAGATATATCCATATATAAGGATACATGGATATATCCATACATAATATCTCTCTATATCTTGTCACTTAGCCCAACACTGGCCCATGAGAGGCTCAGAACAGGCAGGTGAAACAGTAAAACGTTAGGTCTTTAGTCAGAAGACTTTCCTGGCCTTCAGACGGGATTAACTACATCTGCCTCAGACTCCTCAGCTGTAAAACTGGAGATAATGGAAGGGCCAAATACGGTTAACGTCTGTAAAGCACTTAGCACAAAGTGACACGTTAATAAAGGCTTCCTTCTTAATCAATGTTTGTCGACTGGGTGTTAAAAATCGTTTTTCTGAGTTTCCTTTTTCAGGATGTTTTTCAGTGAAATAAAGGCTCTTCGGGACCAGCACCTGACTGTTCTGTTTTTATAACAACAAATATTCACGAGCCGTTTCCTATAGGGCAGGCACCATGCCAAGCGCTGGGGAAGAAACAATAAAGACATAAAATACGGCGCTGCGGACACGCGTGTATGCAGTAGGCGCTCACTAATGGCTTACTGAATTGAACTGGGGCAAAAGATGCACTCTCGGCGGTGTAGACCAGAAACGCGAAACGAAATAATGGATTAATGCAAATCCCAGAACGCCACGAGTCGGGGGGGGGGGGGGGCTCCTGGGCCGCCCGGAGCGCCCCGGGGGTCTCCGCGGGCTCTCCGCGCACGCCGGCCGGGGAAGGCGGTCTCACGCCCCCCTCTCCCACGCGGACCCGCGGGCCTCGCAAAGAGAAGGCACAAGAATCGGGCCAATGGGTAGGTAAGTGGACCCCCAGGTCTGCCCCCGGGCCGGGGCACCCGCGAAACACACCGCTCGAGGCGCCCCCCCTAACCTGCTTCAGGCCCCGCTGGGTGCCGCCATCTTTCCCGGCAGTAGCGATCACTTCCGCTGCCAAGACAGTACTTCCGCTCCGCAGCCCCGGGCTCCGCCCTTCTTTGAAACAGGATCCGCCCAGGGGCCGGGCGAGGCTAGCGATATTGACATGTGGGCGGGGCCGGGCGAGGCTAGCGATATTGACATGTGGGCGGGGCCGGGAGTTGTGCTCTCTGAGCCACGCGGGAGTAGGCGGTGTTCGTGCTCTAGTTCCAGCTCTTAGTCCGGGAAACACCGCCCCCCACCCCCCCCATCACACACACGTGTGTGCAACTATCACACACGAGTTTACATCTATAATATATTCATGTAATAACACCTTGATGTACATGTGCATTCTCGTTAGCACCTATAAATTCCGATGGGTAATACCATCGGTTATACCGAATTTCAGACAGATTCAGACATCCACTCCCTTTTCCAAATCTATATTTCTACTCTCATCCCCCCCCCCGATATAAATAACCTTGACCATCAAAAAGTCACCTTATTCACACAGACCCACCTGAGTTTTTGTGAAGATTTTTGTAATTTGAAAAGCATTATATAAAGGTGATCTATGTAATGCCTTCCATTATATTATTGAGAGTATGAAAGGGGACAGGTGAGAGGTAAGTTGGGGAAATAGGGCAGTTCATATCAGTTAATCTGCCTCTCTAAAGTCTAGGTGTGTGCATCCAAGGAGAGATGACTGTGGGCATTGAAAGTATTTCAGAGGTACCTTAGATAAGTTCAAGGCTTTCCTTAGGGTCTGGGTATAGTCTGATCCTATCTTCAAGGGGACCCCAAGTTCTATTTTTCCCAGAAATGAAGCAGAACCAGTTCTTCAAAACCCTACAAGACAAATCCTCAGGCCCACAGAGATGAGGAGCCCAGACAAATGTATACATAATATACAAAATAACTATATTTTCAGATGTGAGTGAATTATTCAGCATCTCCAGTACTCTCTTTCTTCCTCTTTGTAAAGCTCCATCTACCCAGACGCCAGGAAAAAATAAAATCAACCGGTAGCTACAAAATGTCCCAAAAGTCTTGAATACTTTTAGGCCTTTATAGGCTTTGAAACTGTATTAAGACTTTTAGAACACTATCGATATATACTCAGGTTGTCATATGCTCACACGGGACCTGAGACTACTGAATTTAAATCCAGCATCAGACGCAAACTAGCTGTGTGACCCTAGGCAAGTCACTTTCCTTCTGTCTGTATCAGTTTCCTTATCTGTAAAACAGGGATAGCAATAGCACTTACCTCCCAGGGTTGTTGTGAGCATCAAATAAGAGAACAGTAAAGCATCTTGGAAAGCTTAGAGTACTATATAAATGTTATTATTTAGCTTTTTGTCTTTGTATTTCCAGATACTAGCACAGTACCTGGTACCAGATACTAGCACAGTATCATAAATGATTATTTGATTGGAACACACCCGGTCTCAGTCACAAGTCCCCAGCAGTATTTGCATTTTAAGTCTTAACCTTAATTGTGAAATGAAGTCAAGTCAAGTCAATATTCATCTTTTTGATGTTATTGTTCGGTCATTTTTCAATCATATCCAACTCTTCATGGTCACTCACTCACTCTTGTTCCACTTATCCAGTTAGTTGCCAAGACCTGTTGATTCTACCTTCACAACATCTCTCATTAGACTCCTCCTTCTCCTCTCTGGCACTGCCACCACTCTGGCTCAGGCCCTCATCACCTGGGAATGGTTTGCCATTCCTTCTACAATTTATTTTACAGGGGAGGAACTGAGACAAACAGAGTGAAGTGACTTGCCTAGGGTCACACAGCTAGTAAAGTGCCTACTACGTTCCAGACACTGTACTAAGCACTGGTGATACAAAGAAAGACAAAAGATGCTCCTTGTTCTCTAGGAGCTTGGGGGAGACAACATGCAAATATCTATGTACAAACAGGTTACATACAGAATAAATTAGAGTTAATCAACAGAGGAAAAGCACATAGTAGGTGGAATTTTAGCCCGGACTTGATGGAAACCAGAGATTTCTGGCCATGAGAGACATTGGTGAAAATGCACAGTCAGAAGGTAGAGTGTTGTGTGAGAAAAATAGCCAAAAGGTTAATGCTGCTGGGTCATAAAACACATGGAAGGGAATAAAGTAGAAGAAGACTAGAAAGTTATAAATGGCTTTGAAAGTCTAAAAGCAGATTTCATTATTGATCCTGGAGGTCACAGGGAGTCATTGGAGTTTAATGAATTAGAGTCAGACTTTAGCTTCATTTGTTCTTGTTCGGCCTTCATTTTTTAAGAGGACCAAGGACATCACGACGTTAGGGTCAGAGTACAGAAAGTGGTGGATGATGGGTAATGTCTTGATTGTTAATGAATTGGATTTAAGCGAGGCAGAGTTGCACAAAGTCATCAGCCACACTCCTCTTCCAGAGACACCAAAGTTCAGTGGCAAGACAAAAGTCAGGACAACTGGTGATGACCCAGGATGCAGTGGATGACCTTGGCTTCTTCAATGTCGAACCAAGCTCTAAGTTCACTGCAGTGGCTACTTTAGCCTCCTTCATGGCCACCATTGGAGCACCCACTCTTCTAGGGGATGTCTTCCTATGCTTGGGGTAGACATCTCCCTAACTCACTGACAGGTTTGGGGTCTGTCAGCTACTCTCAATCTGGTTTAACCCTTCTGCTGAGATGGGTTTACCAGGGTGGCATGCTACAGCTTCTTGGAGTCACAGGTGAGAGGTGAGTGACAGGTATACACCAAAGGTGAATGAGCAATCCTGAAAAAGGTGCTCAGGAAGGGCTATAAGCTCTGGTATGAGCTTTAGTAGGATCAATTTGATATCTGAGGGGAAGATGCATTGGAGTGGAGAGAGACATGAGGTAGGGAGAACAACAAGCAGGTTATTGTGATAGTCCAGGTGTAAGGTGATGAGTGCTTGAGCCAGAGTGGTAGCAGTGCCAGACAGGAGAAGAAGGAGTCTAGAGAGATGTTATGAAGGTAGAATTGACTGGTCTTGGCAACTGACGGGATAATTGGAAAAAGAGTGAGTGAGGCATCAAGAATAATGCCTAGGTTGTACACCTGGGGGACTGGGAGGATGACTTGACAGTAACAAGAAAGTTGGGAAATCGAGAAGATTTGGGGATTCAGTTCTTGGATAAGTTAAAAACATCCAGTTCAAGATGTCCAATAGGCACTTTGGAGATTTGAAACTAAAGGTCAGAAGAAAGGTTAGGGTTGGATAAGAACTGAGAATCATCTTGTAGAGAGATGATCATTGGATTCACAGGAACAGATTAAGTTCACCAAGCAAAATAGTATAGGTGGAGAAGAAAATGAAAAGTTTGGTCTCTTGTTTTGCTGTTTCATCAATGAACCCGTGAAAGTTTCAGACTCTAAAATCACAGAATGGGGGCTGCTGACTGTGACTAGTTTTGCCGTGAGCGTAGGCTTCATTGTTGTTTGGTTGTTTTTTAATTGTGTTTGACTCTTCCTGACCCCATTTGGGGCTTTCTTAGCAAAGATACTGGAATGGTTTGCCATGACCTTCTCCACTTCATTCTATAGATGAAGAAACTGACGCAAACAGGATTAAGTGACTTGTCCAGGGTCATACAGTTAGTAGATGTTGGAAATCAGGTTTGCATTCAGGGAAGATTAGTCTTCCTGACTCCAGCCTGGCATTGTATCCACTGCACCACCTAGCTGCTTTTTGAGCAAAGGTGTCCTGCATTATGAGAACCTATCCTCTCAAATAAGGAAGTTCTTAATTCTCACTCTTTAGTCCTGGGTAGATAGGGCAAGATAAATGTGGATTGAGGCTAACCCAAATTCCAATGGAGAAGACATTCTCTTGACCTTTTAGGACCTTAGGATAGGGTATGGTTCCCCCACTGACATGGCAGCTGAAGGGTAGACATTAACACTAAGAGCATTAAATAGATGCCCTGGTACCTGCTGAAAGCTCGTCGTTAGAAAACCAGCAAACCCTGCTATCTTGAAATGTTGGTTCCTGTGCCCAACCTTTTCCCTGTTCCCTACAGAGCCCTATATTAGCTGAAGCACAAACTGTTCCATTCTAGGACAAAAATTCAGCAGAGCAGTAGATGGAGAGAAGAGCAAGTAACTAGGGTGGGACACCAGGTCCTTTATCCCAGAGCCCCTGTTTAAAGGGAGACAAGATTAGAGGGGACTGGCGGCACTTACAGTCCTTCAGCACATAGGAATGATGGAGCTTAGCAGTTAATTAGAAAAATTAGCTAAAATAGGAAGTCTTACTCCTTCATAAGATAAGCAGAGGATCATATGTGAACAGACACAAAGTGAAGGAGAAAGAAGAAATAATTCACACAATGACTGCATCAGAGTAAATGGAAAGAAACACCCATGACAATAAACATCAAAACCAAATTCTGTAACTATAATGGCCAATCTTGGACCCAAAGAAGAGATAAGAAAATGTAACTCCCTTCTTTCTAGAGGTGGGGACCATGGGTGTGGAACTGTGTGTACACAGTTAGGCTCATAATTTTTACTGATTTTTCTTTCCTTTTTTTTCTTTTGATATAAGAAGGAGCGCTGGCTCTCTGAGAAGGGAGAAGAAAGGATTATATTAGGAAATATAGATGATGTATAAAGCAAAGATATCAAGAACACTTTTAGAAATAAAATATGAAGCAACCCACCTTGCTCTGTCCTCTTCTATATGATCTCTCCAGTGACCCAGGGCTTCTATTCTCCCCTTCCCATATGGAACAGTATTCTCCCTGACCCCCAACTAAAGTTCCTTATGAGTTGACTCAGTAGCTGTTTGTGACCGCTGTCCCAGATACAGAATTTCCTAATAAGACCTGTGGCAGTCAGGCTCCCTTAGATGAGAAAGGAGAGACATAGAGGAGCCCAGCACAGTGCAGGGTGGTCTCTGAATTTGGTTCTAAGATTCCTTAGGGATTGTTCCTGCCCCTGCCCACTCATACAGCCCTCCATGGTTTCTCCATGTTCCCATGGGATTATCCAGGTCTGGCTCTGGACTATGTTCTAAGGACAGGAACTCCTAGGACAGCTGCTACTGCTGCTACATTTGGCCAAATACATTTCCTGTTGATTTGATTAGACTCCTTCCAAGCAATGAATTTCTGAAGTTAAGGGAGCATTTATAGGCATATATTATACAAGCAACCTCCCCCAGTCACGTACATATAAATTTTCTCCTATCCATCCAAAAAAACCTAACAGAATTATTTCATACATAATACCCACAAAAATAGGCATTTTCTCTCACGCTCATACCCACTTCACAAGGGTAATATATATATATAATATATATATATATATATATATATATATATATATATATATATATACACGCACACACATCCCCTCACACATAGGATCATCATTTTTATGATACTATGACCTACTAGGGACCTTAGAGACTAAAAATAATAACTCACATTAGATTGTATGACAGACCTCAAATTTATCTATGATCTCATTAATTTGAATTCCAGTGGAAACCCATTTATGAAAAAAATTGAAAATAATACAATTAAAACAACAATAAAAAAAAAGAAACCCAGCTATGCCTGCCCATCCTGCTAGACTCTTGTCTACATCCTCTCATACAATATCCATAGCCAGTAAATGTTTTCCTTTTCTGTAGAATTTCTCCTGACATCCTTGAGAATACCAGTGGAGCATTCTGGGAGTCTCTGTCATCCTTCACTCTCAACATGTGACTAGACCCCTTAAGAAAAAATAATTCTTTCTCTACTAGGCTTATACCTTAAGGAGGCCATTGATAAGAAGAAATATCATATACATCAAAAATATTTATAGTGGCATTTGTTTGTGATAACAAAGAAATGAAAACAAAGTTGATGCCCATCAATTGGGGATTGGATAAAGAAACTGTGGTACATGAATGTCATGGTATGCTATTGTGCTGTAAGAAATGGTGTGTGAGATGAATATAGAAAAACAGGAAAAGATCTACATGAATGGATGTAGACTGAAGTAAGAAGAACAAAGAAAACAACATAGACATTGACTATAACTATGTGAGTCCAAAAAACAATAAAAAAAAAAAGCAAAAGTGATTGTTATACAAATAAAATCAGATCTAAATAATTGGAAAAATGTCAGCTGCTCATGGGTAGGCTGGTAATAAAATGAAAGTTCTACCCCAATTAATTTACATATTCAGTACCATACCAATCAAACTACCAAAAATATTTTATAAAGCTAGAAAAAAAATAATAAAATTCATCTGGAAGAACAAAAGGTCTAGATTATCAAGGGAATTAATGAAAAGAAATGCAAGAAAAGATGGCCTAGCTGTACCAGATCTAAAACTGTATTATAAAGCTAAGAAATAGAGTGGTGGATCAGTGGAATAGGTTAGGTACGCAAGACACAGTAGTCAATAACTATAATAATCTACTGTTTGATAAACCCAAAGACTCTAGTGTCTGAAATAAGAACTCATTATTTAACAAAAATGGCTGGGAAAGCTGGAAAATAGCATGGCAGAAACTAAGTACAGGCTAAGATAAACTAAATATATTACACTATATACCAACAGGTATACCATAAGGTCAAAATGAGTAAATGACATAAATGGTGATACCACAAGCAAATTAGGAAAGTAAGGAATAGTTTATCTGTTAGATATATGGGGAATGGGAGCATTTCTGACCAAATGAGATAGAGAACCTTATGAAATGCAAAGTGGATATTTTTTGTTACATTAAACTAAGAAGTTTTTGCATTAACAAAATGAATGCAACCGAGAGAGTAGAAGGGAAGCAGAAAGCTGGGAAGCAATTTTTACAGCCAATGTCTCTAATAAAGGCCTCATTTCTAAAATATATAGAGAAATGAGACAATTTATAAAAATATAAGTCATTCCCCAATTGCTAAATGGTGAAGGGATATAAACAGACAGTTTTCAGATAAAGAAATTGAAGCTTTTTGTAGTCATATGAAAAAATGCCCTAAATCACTATTGATTAGAGAAATGCAATTCAAAAATAACCCCAAAGTACCACATCTTATCTATTAAATTGGCTAACATGACAAAACAGGAAAATGATAAATGTTGGAAAAGATGTAGGAAAATTGGAACACTAATGCATTGTTGATGAGTTGTTAATTGATCCAGCCATTCTGGAGAACAATCTGGAACAATGCTCAAAGGTCTATAAAACTGTGCATACCCTTTGATCCAGCACTACTAGGTCTATATCCCAAAGAGGTCTTCAAAAATGGAAAAGGACCCATATGTACAAGAATTTTGTAGCAGCTCTTTTTGTAGTAGTGGAGAATTGGAAACTGAGGGAATGGCTGAACAAGTTGTGGTATATGAATGTAATGGAATATTACATTGTGCTATAAGAGATAAGAAACAGGCAGATTTCAGAAAAAACCTGAAAGACTTACATGAACAGAAGCTAAGTGAAGTGAGCAGAACCAGGAGAACATTGTACACAGTAACAGCAACATTGTTTGATGATCAGCTTTGACAGACTTAGCTGTTGTCAGCAATGCAGTACCATAAAAGGAGCTAAGACAATTCCAAAAGACTCATGATGGAAAATGCTATGCACATCCAGAGAAAGAACCATGGCGTCTGAATGCATGGTATTTTCTCTTTTTTTTCTTTCTATGATTTTTCCCTTTTGTTCTTATTCTTCTTTCACAATATGATTAATGTAGAAATATGTTTAATATGATTAATAATCGTTAATATGTTTGTATATGTATATGTATATTCAATATCAGATTGCATGCCATCTTTCAGAGAGGGGAGAGAAGGGGGCAGAATTTAGAACTCACAAGCTTATAAAAGTGAATGTTGAAAACTAAAACCAAACAAATAAATAAAAATGAATGTTATATAATTAAAAGGAACAAGCATGGCTGGAAAGCAGAAGACACTTCTTCCATATTCCTTTGCTCAGTGGGACTAATCTACAAGTGCAGTGCATTGCATATTTTTTCAGACTTTTTTTTTTGATACATTGGTCGTTTCTTCTGATTTTTTTAAACTCATTCTTTTGTTGTCTTTAAAATGTATTATTTATGGGGTGGTTCGGTGATGCAGTGGATAGAGTACCTGCCCTGGAGTCAGGAGGACCTGAGTGCAAATCCAGCCTCAGACACTTGACACTTACTAGCTGTGTGATTCTGGGCAAGTCACTTAATTAACTCTGATTACTTTTTTTTTTTTTTAAAACAATTGTATGTGATGATTCTCGGGGAGAGTTAGGAGGAAAGAATGGAAGAAATTATGGTGCTACCATCAAAAAGACAATAAAATTTATTTAAAATAATTTTTTTTCCTCTTTCCCTCACCTTGCCATTATGTCTTCTTCACATGGGACTTTCAGAATCAAGAGGTTCTTTGAATAGAAACCGAAATAAAATCATTCCATTCCTCAGCAGCTTTGTATGAAAACTGGAAAGAAGATCAGGTTTAACTCAAAGAGGAGTTATTTAAGAAAGATTAAGAAAGACCAAGAGGGAAATACAAAGAATGTTCAAGAGGTATGTTTTCATTCTGTATCAAGTCCAAGCACCTTATCTCATCATCACCTTCAATAATAAGGAAATATCATTACTCGCCCATTTTGGAAGCTGTCTGCTAAAGTGCACACATTAAATACAACAAAAATGTTATTGAAGAGAAGAATCCCATCTTTCTTTTGAAAAAAAGAGTTGATTCTTTCAGTAATAAATATGTATGTATATTTTCAAAAATAATTATTTTTCCTTTGGTTCTTATTTATCTTCTTTCTTTTCTTTTTCCTCCTCCTTCTCTTCCTCCTTCTCTCTCTCTAGTGCAGACTCTGGCTTTGTTGTTACAGCCCCCTTCTCCAGCTCCTCAGCACTGGTCTGAGAGCTCATGGTTCTAGGAATATCCCTGAGGTGTTAGGGTTGCTTAATACTTTTACTCACATGTCCCAATCTAGTGTGCTCCCCTCAAAATAAATCATCTATTTGTATCTCCACAATATCATTTAATCGACTAACATCAGTTAGTTTTTTTAATAACATGACATTTATTGACCGAGAAGGTACTAGGAATATGTTTTCCTCTATTGTTTTGGTCCCTGGAGAAAGTAGATTCAAACAAAGCATTCCCCCACTGCCAACCTCACTTCTGTATGTGGCATAGACAATGGACTATTTGCAGGACATATTGACTTGGCTACTGGGTCAAGTAAGTTACTCCTTGGGACTGGTTCTTCATTAGAGAGGCTACTACAGCTACCAAGCTACCAGCTCTGTCTGTGAAGGAACTTCGATGGCTCTTCTGATTTTTCAAAGGTTACAAGGTAATAACCTGGTCCATTCTGTCCCTGATATTTTTTTCACACAAGATCAAGATAGAACAAACACAACAGAAACAGAAGCACCATGTGCTTGTGGTCACATGGCAGCCAGATGGGAAGAAAAAGAAGCTAGTGGCAGTGGGTAGGTTAACACTTTTTCTAT
The DNA here is from genome assembly GCA_028658325.1 of Potorous gilbertii. NCBI lineage: Eukaryota > Metazoa > Chordata > Mammalia > Diprotodontia > Potoroidae > Potorous > Potorous gilbertii. The sequence continues at coordinate 22,006,004 of CM053774.1, forward strand.
GGCTGTTGTCTCCCTTCATTTGAGGAGACTTAATAGCAGTTTTTGCCTGCCTCACCACAAGGGAAGAGCAAGAGAGTTTCTTATTGTAACCTTTAGTATACACCCTCAGTTCTTGCTCAACAACCACTTAAAAGGCTTGTCATAAGCATTCAGTAAAAACTTACAGGAAACAGAGAATACTTATGCTGGCTCTGAACAAAGGAGGAAGAGGGACCATTCATAATGCATTTCTGGGAGCAGGCTCTCCAGACCTCCATGAGGAGGGAGATAATTCCAGACATGGATTAACCAGTGAAAAGGTTTAGAGTGTCTTATGAGAAGAACAGCAATGAGTTCAGTGTCACTGGATGGCAAACTAAGATTGTATATGCTATGCTCTAAGGCAGGCAGGGTGAGGAGAGGTGAGGCACAGGTCTCTGAGACCCTTTCAGAAAGTCTTTAAAATTGAAAATATTTTCATAATATTAAGATGTTGTGCGTGTTCATCCTTCATTTCCCAAGAAGACACGCCATCATTGAAATAATGACATGACTTGCACTTGACTTTGTTTTGAGTGAGGGAGGGCTGTACAGGTCACCAGCCTCAGTTCTCCTCCAGAGCCATTTGAACCCAGTGACCAGATATTCATCAGGATGACTGGAGATGACCCAGGATGAGGCAACTGGGGTTAAGTGACTTGCCCAAGGTCACCCAGCTAGTGAGTGTCAAGTGAGGTGAGATTTGAACTCAGATCCTCCTCATTCCTGCAATAGTGCTCTATGCACTGAACCACCTAGCTGCCCCAACTAAGATGTTATTTGCCTATTACAATACTCCTCCCTTTCCCAACTATCCATCTATGTGAGGTTGATTTTTCTTCATATCCAAAACATATTTCAAGAGACTGAATGCAAAAGCAGATAAGAGAATCCAGCTGTCTTCTAAGGAGCCAGGCATTAAAGAAATTTACAAAAATATGTAAAACAATTCTTCTCTTTAATAAATTTGATTTACAAAATACTTACTTTTCATAAAATATGTTCTTTATGTCAACATGTAACGGGTTTATTATTGTTATTTTGAAAATGAATTAATAGAGTTCCACATGCATGTTCATTTCTCTTCAAACAAGTCCAGTTGTAATGCATGTCTAATAGACTTGTGATCTTTTGTGGTTAACAATATATATTTTAAAAATTTATCAATTTTAATTTCTAACATGGTAAATATAGACAGATATAACCAATGTAAACAAAAAGCTCTTTGACAACCTCAATAATTTTTAAGAGTGTAAAGCAATCTTTTTTTAAAATTTTTTTTATTAAATAAATTTATTTATTTAACTTTTTACATTCATTTTCACAAAATTTTGGGTTCCAAATTTTCTCCCCATTGTCCACTCCTCCCACCCCAATACACTGAGCATTCTAATTACCCCTATCACCAATCTGCCCTCTCTTCTATCATCTCTCCCTTCCCTTACCCCATCTTCTCTTTTGTTCTGTAGGTCCAGATAACTTTCTATTCCCCATTACTTGTATTTCTTATTTCCTAGTAGCAAGAACAATACTCAACAGTTGTTCCTAAAACTTTGAGTTCCAACTTCTCCCCATTCCTCCCTCCCCACCCATTCCCTTGGGAAGGCAGGCAGTTCAATATAGGCCATATCTGTGTAGTTTTGCAAATGACTTCGATAATAGTTGTGTTGTGTAAGACTAACTATATTTCCC
>CM053774.1:22008213-22104978 GCA_028658325.1 Potorous gilbertii
GGTGGAGGGACCTTCATGGCCACCAGAGATTCCGTCCCTGAAGCCTGCTCAGATCTGCTTCTCTCAGGGATGCGCAGCCAAGGTAGGGCTGGGTTCCTCTCTGGTCCTGTGCTCACGGACCTTTGGTGAGGGTTTTTCAGGTCTTTCTGGAACAGAAATCTCCTCCACTCCATTGTTCTGTGGCTTCCACCACTCTAGAATTTGTTAGGAGTTCTTCTTTACAGATATTTTATAGGCTGTCAGTGTAAAGCAATCTTGAGACCAAAAAGTCTGAGAATCACTGCTCTAAGGACTGGCTCTCATTGACCAGTCCCTCCATTATTTTTTCTTCCTTCCTTCCTTCCTTCTTTCTTTCCTTCCTTCTCTCTCTTTTTTTCCCAAGAATAATAGCGCCCCTTAGGTCACTGGCACTTCAATCAGCCTTGCCCCTGCTTTCATTAATAGGGTATTAACTCCTGTAGAGATTCAACCCAACAATTTCTTCTGAAGGTACTTTTACCCTAATACTAGTATGTAATCATATTATATTAATTGTCTATTTCTGTTTTAAGGTGATATCCTTGAAAGCAGGGGTTCTTTTGATTTTCTAGCTTTAGCCCTACAGGGCTTGGCACATAGTAAATACTTAATATTTACTTATTAGTTCATTCTTTTGAACCACACTACAATTCTGTGAGTCACATGCTAGTGTACTTATTTTAAAAATGAAGAGTCTAGGACTCAGAGAGCTTAAGTGACTTCCCTAAGGAGAAGAAAATTAGTCATGCCAAAGGGAATATATGAACCCTAGTTTTCATGATTCCAAATCCAGCCCACTATCTACTCCCCACATTGCCACCACGACTTCTCAAAGAGGAATGAGTATCCCACTATATTCTGGCTCAGGTGGACTGTATTTAGAGTAACTGATTTAGCAAGAATGTTGACAAGTTGGAAAATTTTCAGAGAAGAGTGACCAGGATGGTAAGAGATTACAAAGTATATATCATGCGAGTATTATATTTTGTGCTGAAACAAGAAAGGGATCCTTTCACACAGATCTGGTTATACCATTCCTTTATTCAAAACCACTTGATGTTTTCCTATTGCCTACTGTGTAAGGTAAGTACACCTTGGTGTTTGCCAAGGAATACAACCCGTGTGTAGACCGAGCTGCCTGAGTGGGGACGCAGCTAGCTGGGTAACCCAGCTTATCCTCTCCCTTCTGTCTCCCTCTCCTTTTCCTTTGGGGTTTACTGGCTAAATATTCGTCCTTCCTTCCTTCCTTTCTTCTTCCCAAAACCTTAAACCCAGTGCACCTTGAAGCCCATAGGTTCCACAACAAACTCCACTTAAAGGGCTGGTTTAAAGTGATTATCAATAGTAACAGTTTCTATTTCCCTCTCAGTTTGATTTAGTTATTTTTTTCTCTTTTGCTCATTAAAAAGGCCATTCCCTGACCATTTCTTAAAGAGTCCTATCCACTCAATGGGCATTACCTTCCCCTAAGTGAGTATGTGAAAAGGCCTAGCCTAAAAAGGCCAGGGTCTCCCACTGCATCCCAGGCCTTCTCTAGTCATCTTGATGAATATTTGGTCACTGGATCCAAATGGCTCAGGAGGAGAAAGTGAGGCTGGTGATCTTACACAGCCCTCCCTCACTTAAAACAAAGTCAAGTGCAAGTCATGTCATCATTCTCTGATGGCATGGTCTTCGAAAACGAAGGATGAACCCAACAACAACTCTCCAATATAAACTAATAACTAGGAACTATAGTAATGAGAGGTCTTTTCCTTTAGGACCAGGCTCTGGAAGAAATCCATAGTGCACAATAGAGTTGGCAAGATGGGTTCAGTCAGCTGGAGACTGCAGACCCTCCTTGCCAATTATTTCTTGGTAGGTTCCTTGATCTCCCCAGGGGCCACCACCTGGGGGCGCTCACAGCAGGCATCTGGGACTGCTGCTCTCCCTGCTGTTGTTATTAGCGTAATTAATAAACAAGCACTGATGGGGCCAAGTAGGGGAAGTGACAGCAGGCCTCCCTTGCTCACAAAGAGATTCCCTAAAAGAGATGGGAGCAGGGAGGGCTGACTGGGATGCTGAGAGGGATAGGGACTTGATTGATTTCTTGAAGAAAGAAACCTGAGAGGGTGAGGGATAGACTGAAGGAAAGTTTTAGAGGCAGAGAGAAGGATGGTGGAAGAGAAAAAAAGAGGAAACAATCTGAATTTGAGGAGCTAGCTCTGCATCTGTGTAACAGGATGTCTGTGGGCATAGCCACCCCCATGATTCCTGGTGGTGGGGCAGGCCAAAGTCATGAAGCAATCCTTCATTCACTCATTCATTTTCTCATTTAGTAAATACTATATCTATTGGGTGCCTACTATGGACAAAGCATTGTATTAGATGTGGTTTACGATCAGTTTTTCATTCCGCGTAGTCAGGAACAGAAATCAGAAGAGCAAACTGGGAAGACTGACAACAGAGAAGGGGCATTTCCACTTCAATCTTGGATGTAAAATTACAATAATAATTGGCACTTTAAGTTTTGCAAAATGCTCTATGTACCTTATTTCATTTAAGCTTCATAACAATACTGCGAGATTGGTGCTATTATTTTATAGACAGGGAAAAATGAGGCTCAGAGAGGGTAAGCGACTTGTTCAGGATCACCCAGCTCCGAAGCATAGGCAATAGAATTTGAGCCTAAGTTTTCCAGACTCCAGGTTCAGCATTATGCCAAACTTAGAGACGGCAGAGGGTCCTGCTTGAGAAATCCAGGTCTGTAGGATGCTAGGGCAAAATAATTGGAGGGAAAGAAGGTTTTAGGATAGGAAAAATTTGACATACGTTGTTAAAGGGACTCAGGGGGCAGAAGTTGAGCTAACTCGTGGGCTGTGTCATGATGGAGACTTTAGAAGACAATCCAAAGTGCTAGGATCAGCGATGTTTTGACTCAAGTGAACTAGCATTTATTGTGTATATTTATGTATAGGGTACTACTGTGCCAGGTACCGGCTCCAAGGGGAAAAGCAATGCCGGCCCTTAAGGAGCTACCATGCTACAGGAACGCTGGAGGATTTAACTGAAGGATTTAAGTAAATATAAGATAATTGGAGGAGGCATTGAAATCAGTCAGTTGCCAGTGATTGTGCATCTCGCGGCTCAACTGGTGTTACCTGGGACTGTGGTGTGCTTGGGAATGTCTAGTGGGACCGGAGTGTGGGCAGGGGGAAAGGGTAGTCCTGGAAGGGGAGGGGGACGAGGGAAGAATCCTGGAGGGCTGTTTGGAAGACTGTGTTGGAAGGTCGGGGCCACGGTGGGACTGCGGGCCGGGACCTAAGGAACACCAGCTGCAGTTACAGCGAGGACCGACGGGCACTGGAGCCAGCAGGGGTGTCCAGGTGCTGTCCCGCTCGGCTGGATCGCGAGGGGACCGGAGCCCGAATTGGGGGGGGGGGGTGTGAAGCGAGCCGCTCAGAGGCTCCGCGGGGGGGCGGTAGGAGCTCGGGGCTGTCGCCGGCCCGGGCCGGGCTGGGCCGGGCCGGGGGAGGAGGCGGCGGCTCCAGGAGAAGACCATGAATCAGCGGCGGCGGCGGCGGCGGCGGCGGCACTGGCATCGGCAGCGGCATCGGCAGCGGCATCGGCGGCGGCGGCGGCACTGGCATCGGCAGCGGCATCGGCGGCGGCATCGGCATCGGCATCGGCATCGGCATCGGCAGCGGCAGCGGCAGCGGCAGCGGCAGCGGCAGCGGCCGCGAGCTCGCGCCGGGCACTCGGCGGTGCCAGCAGCTCCGAGCGCGCGCCAGTCTCCCCCGGCCCCGGGCAGCCGCGGGCTCGCAGGCTCCCGCCCCCTCGGTCCCCCCGCCCCTCGCCCCCGCCCCCTCCGTCGCGGGCCGGGCCGGGCCGGGCGGGCATGGTGCGGCGGCGCCGCGGATGGCGCTGAGGCGGAGCATGGAGTGGCCGCGGCTCCGGCTCCGGCTCCGGCTCCGGCTCCGGCTCCCGCGGCTGTTGCTGGCGGGACTGGCCGCGCTGCTGCTCCCGGAGCTCCCAGCCGCAGGTAGGAGCTGGGGGGCTGGCGGGAGGGGGCGGCCAAGCGGGAGGGCCGGGAGGGGGTGGAGTGGGAGCCGAGGCGGGCGGGCTGGGGTCCGGCTCCCCGAGCCAGGGACCGGGGAGCCGAGGCCTGCGGGGCCGAACGTGGGGCGGCCGGAGGGGCCGGGGGCTGGGGGGCCGCGGAAGGCCGAGCGGGCGGGCGCTGGGGAGGGGGAGGGCGGCAGCCATGGGCATCTGGCCGCCGGTGTCCCCACCCCCAACTTTCTCCGCTGGGGCGGACCGAGGAGCAGCAGGGAATCGGTCGGGGGTCTGCGGGCGGGGGACCGGACTCTTGGTTTTCCCGCCTCCTTCTCGAGGGGGAACAGTTTCTTTCTTTCCTCGGGAGTCCTAGGGACCCTCACCCTCTCACACATACTGGACACACGGGTCCCTTTCCTAGCCACAGCTACCGAGTACCAAAGGGGGTGCCCCCACCCCCACTCAGGACTTCTCAGGTTTGTTGGATTTACAGTTGGTGGGAACGTGATACCCTGGTGCCCAACCCCATGGACGAACATAGCACATTGGATCCCACGGAAACATTTGGGCACACCCTTGATCAAAACCACACCAGAGTGTGGGCGAAGACACCTGGGAGAATTTTAGAGGGTTTGGACTGAGTGGTTTATCAAGCATGGGGCTAAGCCTAAAGCCTCTGCCAGTACTAGTACCGATTTAGGAACCCCATCCTCAGATTTGCTCGAGTCACAGGGCAAGTCTGAAAGAGGGCTCTGGTTCTCAAACTCTCAGACCACACCCCCCTGCATCGGACTTGAGGGCTCTAATGAGGGTGCATTCTCTTATTTGAGGTGAGGAGAGCCTAATGTCTGTGGACATCAGGCACTGCCTGGGCAGTGTGAGTAATTGTCATGTGTACCCCACCTTCCAGCTTTCTGGTAAAGAGAGAGAGCGGAAGTGTCTTTCAGGCTTCCAGCAGAGAACCTTATACCCAGAGAGAGAGTATGAGTGAGAGAGTGTCAGGGTCCTAAAGCAAAGGAAAAGAGAAAAAACTACAAATGGAACTCCAATATCTATATACATAACCTCCCTCTCCACACACACAAAAAAAGTACGGTTGGAAGAAAGGATTTGTCTGGTAAGCAATGACATTCTAGCACTTGCTGAGTGAGGCTTGGGGCACTGGAAAACTGTTCTGTATAAATACAGTGTGGTGTACTGAAAAGATCTCTGCGTGTGTAGTTAGGAAGGATATGTTTTCATATTGAACCAGCTGTGAAGAGATGATAGACAAGTCACTTAACTCTGAGCCTCAGTTTCTCCAGTTACAAAATGGGGATCATAGCCCCTGCTATCAGAGTCGTTATTATCAGGATCAAATGTGATGTTTGTGTAAAGAGCTTTACAAAGCAGGCTTTACAAGCATCCGTTAGCATTATGTTTCAGCTGAGGAGAAAGGGTTTAGAACCCTAGAATTGACCCATAATGCCAGTAGAGGTGCCTGCCCATTCTACGAAACTCACTTTTCCCGATTTCATAGGCCTTTCACACCCACAGCCGTTGTGCATCCAGGTATTAATAGAGTAGATGGATGCCATGCATATGGTTTGACATGTTTCTGCAAACATAAGGTTATCTGCTTCCAGGGAACACTCCCCTTCTCCATTTTACTTTCTTTTATTTGGCAAGGTGAGGTGGAGAGCGCTGTTAACAGAGTGGGGAGTGAGTCCCTCACATGGAATTGAGAATTAAGGTGGCACAGGGCTGGAGCATCTTCTAGGCAGTTACCCCAATCATTTCCAGGGCACTTCCAGCCACAATCTGGGTGAGAATTGCTTACCACCTTCCAGTTCTGCTAGAACAATCTGGAACCTGAGTAGTGATATGCTGTTTCCCAGCCCAGTCACTCCCTCCCCAGTTAGAAGTTGGGAGGAAGGGGAGATACAGAGATATCACATCCTGACATAAGCCTGGTTCACCTTTCCTCCTGGGCAGTCATGGCTAGAGATAGAAAGATGAGAATCAACATTGCTTAGCAGATGGGAGTGGTAGAGAAGGTGTTTCCAGGAAGCTGGTACTGGAAGAAACTGTACCCAGAGAATTTGTCTTACCTCTTTTCTTCTAATTACTTGATTTATACCATCTCCGTCTCACACCCTTATGTCAGTTGTCCATTCTTGTCAATATTCATGAGGATATGGATTCCAAGTAGTAGAGCTTGTGCCCTAGAAACTGGCCTGAGAAAGTCCCAGAAATGGGATAGGGGTGGGAGTGAGAGGACAGAGCATCGGGCTCTGTCCCTTTCACCTTAACCTGAGTTCTGCTTCCCTTTCTCTCAGGCCTGAAGCTCATTGGGGCCCCTCTGAAGTTGACAGTGTCTCAAGGGCAACCAGTGAAGTTAAACTGCAGTGTGGAGGGATTAGAGGACCCTGAAATCCAATGGGTCAAGGATGGAGCTTTGGTGCAGAGTGTGGACCAAGTCTACATTCCTATTAGTGAGCAGCACTGGATTGGCTTTCTCAGGTACAGGACAGAAGAGGGGCTGAGGACATCGAGGAATATTTCCTAAGGATGTTTTTGGAGTTGGGCTTTAAGGGATGGGTAAGAATAGGTAGAGGAAGTTGCTCTTATGAAACGCAGACTTTGAGATTTTGTGACGATTTCTTTTTGGTATGGTCCTGGGGACCACTTCATTCCATGAAATCCTGGGGTTTTATTTTGTTTTCTTTTGGGGACTTGGAGAGAAAAGACTCAAGCAGTCTGAATCCCCTAGGGTCTGACTAGCAGAGCTGCCCCCTCCCTCTCCTACGGTGGTGAACTGAATTCCTTGTCCTCACTGCAGCCTGAAGTCAGTAGATCGATCCGATGCTGGACGGTACTGGTGCCAGGTGGAAGATGGGGGAGAAACAGAGACATCCCAGCCAGTGTGGCTTACAGTAGAAGGTGAGGAGGGGCATTGATGGAAGAGCCTAGTCATCCTGGCAAGAAGGGCATGATCCATGTCTCCTGGTGCCCACAGCCCCTAAAAGCAAATGGGAAGACTGCATTCTCCTCCTACTTAGCTCAGGGATAAGCTGGGTTTCCCTGGTGTTCCACCTACCCCTGGCAACCCCATGGCCCTAGAGGAAAACAAGGGCTCTGACTTCCTAGGCCAGCTTCAGGTATAGGTAGATCCCCCCAAAGCTTGGAGTCTGTGGTTCAAGCAAAGCTTTAGGGAGCATCAGGGGGCCTTGTGATATGCCACGGATGAAGGCTTGCTCTGTTGTTTGGGCAGCAGGCCTAATGCACCCTGTCCCTGGCCGGACTCTGCCCTGAGAAGCTTGTCTGGGGCCAGAGGAAGAGTAGAGGGGCAGGGGGGGAGGGGGAGGAGGAAGATATGCAGCTGCACGAGCTCAGGGCTGCTCAGCTGGAGAAAACAAAGTGACTAAGAAGTAACAAAGGGCTTGGAAATGTATCTGGGGCTAGGGCTGGGGCCTGCCAGCACAACCCGGCAGCCGCTCCCCCACCTCCCCGCCCCTGCAAGCCCTCCTTCCTTCTCCCTCATTCTCCTAGAAACTTTGATGTAGCAATGCTTCAGAGAGGGCGTGGGGTTTGTCGAGGATGCTTTCTGTGTGTGGGGAGGAGGGGAGGAATGAATGGGGGCTCACTTCTACAGCCTTGGGGAGGAGGGCCTTCCAGGTGCATCCTTCCAGATGTGCGGATTCCAGAGTTCTGGAAACAGCAGGAACCGCTTTCCTTTGGAGATTTGTTTATTTGAATCAAAAAACTCTTAGGGGGCCTTCTATTTTGGGGCTCCCTTTATGCTTATTATATGGAAACGTTAGTATGTTTAAGGAGGTAGTGAAAACCAGCCTCTAGCCACTTCCCTTTTTTCCTAGGTGTGCCGTATTTCACTGTGGAGCCAGAGGATCTCACAGTGCCCCCTAATGCACCTTTCCAATTGTCTTGTGAAGCAGTGGGGCCCCCCGAACCTGTGACCATCTTCTGGTGGAGGGGGGGAACGAGGGTGGGAGGACCGGCCCTCTCTCCCTCCATTTTGAATGTTACAGGTGAGGTCATTCTCCGGAAGGGAGGAGAGAGGGGAAAACTTCTCTAGGAGTAAACCAGCCCTTGGCTGTGACTTGGGAGTTTGACACGAGAGGGGTAGGGGTCAGAGGAGCCCTCCTCTTAAGTCGTGTCTCTGAGTTTCTCCTGGATAAGGGGTCCCAAGCTTCCAGACCCCATGAGCTGTGCTGACAGAAAGGTTCATTCGTCAGGTGTGCTTTTCTGGGCAGAGTGCATGCATTTGTTAGCTCAGAGTATACAAGGAGAGGTAGGGACTCGTTTATTCCTTGTTGACTATGGAGAAGACAAAAATCATCTCTGAGAAAGGAGTGGGGGACTTGTTGCAGCTCCACCCCACAAGGAAGGAATCAGGAATCAGCCCATGTTTGAGTAGGAGGAAAGTCTGGCAGAAGGGGAGAAGCCATACGGTAGCTTTTTTATACCCTGATCAGTCAGTCTTCATCTGATCAATCTCTTTCCCCCTAAATAGCCCTATTCCCAACCATATCCATATAGCGGCATTGTAGTGGACAGAGTGCTAGACCTGGAGTCTGGAAGACTTGGGTTTGAATCCTGCTTCAGATAATTTACTGGCTGTGTAAAATTAGGCAAGTCACTTCATTTCTCAGTTTTCTCGTCAATGAAATGGGGATTCTAATAGCACCCATCTCACAGAGTCAATTTTGAGGTTTCTAGGAGACAGTGTACATTTTTTACATCATAAACCTTAAAATGCTGTTTAAATGTGAGCTATTTATTGTTATTGTACCTGTATGCATCTGCACACACATCACTGCTTTTGTGAAGCACCTTTTCCTGAACAAGATTTACATTTTCTCATTGAGTTTTGAGTGGGAGTGGAAGGAAGAGGCTGGAGACGAAGGTCTGAGTGAGTCTGGCAGGGAGTGGGAACTGGTTTTTTCTGGGTCAAATTTCACAAATCTCCAAACTGCTGAGAGTCTTGAACAAAAAGGCAAGAAGTGGGAGGGTTGCAGGTGCTAGTGGATGGAAGTTGAGGAAAGATCATTGTCAACCTTGGGTCATGCTGGGCTGAGAGGTGGGAAGTACATGGCTTTAGGTAAAAGATAGGGACAGTCATTAAGAGAGAAAATTCAGGCTCTCTTTAGGTTTTCTTTGGTTACAAACTGGGAGAGACTCCTTCAGACGAGAAGCATTTATTGCCTCTTGTAATACCTACATATAATAGTAATACCTGTGTAATATCTACAGAGAATACTAGGCACCATAGTGGGACACAGAAGACTTTGGAGACAATAGTCCCCTTCCCCAAGCAGCTTAAAGTCTGTTTGGGAAGGCATGATAAAGAGAGATTCATCGTAAAGCCTGGAATCTGGGTGGGCAGATTAAATATTAAAGGCAGGGTGGGATTGACCTTGAAGAGGAAATTTAGCTTTTATTTCCTATAAAGTAAAGAACTTCTAGGGCCATTGTTAACTTCCTTTTGACCCTCCCCCCCCAGATGAGTTATCCCCTCCCCTTATCTCCTCACCAGTTCTGTAAATCGACACATCACCTATTCCCAGTCTCAGTGGTCACCTTTAGGCTGACCAGGGTTCTCTCTGTGGTCCCCAGGGGTGACCCAGAGCACTGTGTTCTCCTGTGAAGCCCATAACCTGAAAGGTCTGGCCTCTTCCCGCCCAGCTACAGTCTATCTTCAAGGTAAGTGAGTGTGTGTGTGTGTGTGTGTGTGTGTGTGTGTGTGTGTCTGTATGTGTGTGGTGTGTGTGTGTGTATAGAGAGAGTTGGGGGTGGGAGCTCCCAGCCAATTTATCTGCAGAGAAGGAGGGGGATGGGGTGGAGGTACAAACCCAGAGGAAGCTTTACCTCTTGTCCTGGAGCTCTTCTCCCTCCTGGGAGCCTTCTTGGCTGAGGTCTCTGGGAGGAGGGGCTGCTACTTGGCATGTGTCCCCAGCCCCTGTAGTGGGAGCACCTGAGGCACAGCCATGGCTGAGATGAGAATAGAAACCTGACGTCACAAGGCAGATTCCCCATCACGAAGCTGATTCCCTGAGAGGGAGGAACAGCTGGAGCAGGCCAGGACTCAGGCTTGGCCTCTGCCTCTTTCATCCCCTTCTGAGGGAAGCATGGTGGTGGTGGAGGCTGCTCAGGTCAGTGATCAGTGGGGTGTTGTTAGATTCGACTTTGTCTCTGAAAGGAAGGATGTGAAAATGGGCTCTTTGAGAGAGAGAGAGGAGAGTGAGTGAGTGAGTGAGTGTGTGTGTGTGTGTGTGTGTGTGTGTGTGTGTGTGTGTTTGACTGAGATACCTATACATGGCAAAGCCTGGCTACTGTTGAAACAGATGTGTCATTTACATTGGTGGAGTCTGAGCTTCTCCCCTCCCTGCCCCCACATCACTGGCCTTGGTCGGGCAGCCTTCTGGTCGCAGAAACTACATCACAGAGATGGCCTCATGCTCTGTTCCAGGCTCTGTTCCAGGCATGGCAGCTATGCTGTGTTTCCTGCTATGGCAGAGAGAGAGGGAGAGAAAGAGAAAGAGAGAGCTGCACTCATGTGGGCTCCTTCGATGTACTAAATAAATAACCCATAGGTGCTAAATAACCCATGCATTGGTTAAAATGCTCCTCAGTGGTGGGGAGGGGAGGGAAGATTGCTTAAAATTTAACTCAAGGAAGCATTAGTTCAAGACTTAGAACCTTGCTTTTTCCATCTTGTCTCCCATCCCTCCTGCCCCATGTTCCTCTCCTTTTAAGCTCCCTGATGTTGTGGCTTCCAATCTTTTCTTTCTCAGGGAGAGGAAGAGGGAGGGAGAGTCCTTGAGCATAGTCACTGTGACTAGAAGCATATATATATGGGGGTTTTCAGTCTTAAGATATTCCAATCTAGGGGTCAGCCTCTGGAGAATCTAAAGAAACATCTGGGGCCTGTAACCCACAGTGAAAGGATGAGCCGCAGAGAAGTCAAGACATTAAAAAAAATAGACCTCTCAGCCACACAAGCTGACCTCTCTCCTTCCCTTGCAGCACTTCCAGCAGCACCCTCTAATGTAACCGTGACCCGGCTATCTAGCAACAATGCCAGTGTAGCCTGGATTCCTGGCTCTGATGGCCGAGCTCTACTCCACTCCTGCACAGTCCAGGTATCGTTCTGGGAGGGTCTTGTGTGGGGAAAGCTGAAGGTGGAGGTTACAGGACTGCCCTGTTCTGTCTGTCAGACTAGCACCTGGTCGAGGATGAGTCATTGTCTTGTGACCAGTACTCACTAGGCTGGAGTTCTGTACCATAGCAAGACCCAGATGGATGGCCAGGGTGCATTCTCTCATCAGAGTATGCTTTGTGTCCTTGTATGAGCTCCTTCTGAGCTCCAGCAGAGCCCCCATATGTTAGGTGCTAAATAAGTCATGCATTGGTTAAAACACTCCTCTGTGATGGGGAAGGGAGGGAAGATTCCTCAAGGAAGCATTAGCTCAAGGCTAATGTCTTGGCTATTTTTCCTTCTTAACTCCTACCCCTCCTGAGCTCCCTGACTTTGTGGCTTCCAACTTCTTCTTTCTCCAATTTCTGTGTAGGTAACGGAGGCCCCAGGTGGATGGGAGGTCCTGGCAGTCGTGGTTCCAGTGCCACCTTTCAATTGTTTTCTTCGGGGCTTAGAACCTGCCACCAACTACAGCTTAAGAGTTCGATGTACCAATGCCTTGGGGCCTTCCCCATATGCAGACTGGGTACCCTTCCAGACCCAGGGTCTGGGTAAGAGGACTTGGAATGGCAGGGTCTTCCACTGTGGAAGTCTGTTCAGAGAGGGAGGTATAAGTTTGGGCAAGTCACAACTCCTACACTTTTCTTGCCTCATCTATAAAATTGAGAGTTTGGACTGAAGTCCCTATCAGCTCTAAATTTCCAGTGAAAGAATATAGTGGACCTATATTGTCTTTTGTGTTACCCCATCCTCCCAAAGAGTGTGTAGCCCATCTGATTTCCCTGTCTTCCTCCAGAGGTAGAGCAAAGAGTATATAGCTAGAACCTAGAATAGTGGGAATTCAGACCAGGGAATATGGGCAAAGATTAGACTGGAAGACCAGACCCTCATCCTCTCCGCTTTCACTACCTTCATCCTTATTCCAGACAGTAGGCACTCAATACCATATGTTTTGTGGAAACTCAGTGGAACGCTTAGGTGGGATCTTTATATAGAAGAGGGTAGGGAGGCTGTGGTAGACATGAGGGTTGAGTGATACCTTGGTTGTTTGTCTTTTGGGTCCAGCCCCATCCAGTGCCCCTCAGAACCTCCACGCCATCCGAACAGACTATGGTCTGATATTGGAGTGGGAAGAAGTCCTTCCTGAGGGATCTAGTGAGGGCCCCCTGGGGCCCTATAGAATATCCTGGGTTCAAGACAATGGGACTCAGGTAAGGGTTGAAGAGCCCCATAACCACTCTCTTCCCAGTCTCCTTGGCTCTCCCCTTTCCCCCCAGCCAGGAACTGGTGAAAAAGATGGGCTCCCTGTTTTCAAGTCCATTTGGGACCTAAGTGCTGCTTTAACCATGACCACCCTTAGCCCAGAAGGGGATCTTCTCAGAAATCATTGGGTTATTTCTCAAGCATGCATCTCCCCAGGATTCTGCCATTCCTGCCACTTTGTATGCAGAGCAGGCAACACATTCCTTCGTGGACTGGGGGAGTATACAGATAGTGCTCTGCCTCCCTCCCTCAGTCTTTGGTTCCTTTGTCCCCATCCCCCACCTTTGCCAGCTTGAGATGAAATGTTTGTGTTGGTGGGAAGGCTACCCAAATTCTTGAAGTCAGGAATGTGATCAACTCCCTCTGTGTTGTAAGATTGACCCACCCTACCTCTCAGTCCTCAGGCTTTAGCTCTGCCAACACTATGCTTGCCTTAGTTAGGTGATTATTTCCCCAAATTCAGTTTTGGGGTGGGGTCTTTTCTTGGCTGCAGGGTGAGCTGACTGTTCTAGGAACCCGAGCCAACCTGACTGACTGGGATCCCCTGAAGGACTTGACTGTTAGAGTGTGTGTCTCCAATGAAGTTGGCTGTGGCCCTTGGAGCCAGCCTGTGTTTGTCTCCTATCGGGACCATGCTGGTGAGACCCAAAGGGAAGCAGGGAATCTGTTTGATGGAATAACCTGGTTTCCTAGTGGAAGAGTTTGGGAAGAGCCTGGTTCCCATTTTCTTCTATACTTGACAGGCTGAAAGACTTAGATTCAAACAGACAACGTCAGGGCCAGAGATTATTAATGAGCCATGGGAGATCCCTTTGGGAGTTTTCTACGCTCCTTTAAACCTGGATTTCTTAATCTAATGTCAATGAATTCAGTTTGTTTTTCATAACTGTATTTAAATGTAACTGGTTTATTTTGTAATTCTATGTATTTTGTGCATTGAGAATATTGTTATGAAAATAACTCCATAGATTTTAGGCTGCCAAAGGAAAACAATAGTTAAGAGTCCCTGTTTTAAACCTGGTTGCCTGGGGTCTTTTTTCTTATTTGGTGCCTTTTTATTTTTATTTTTGAAGATGAACATGAGCAAATCAGATAGCTTCCCTGAGAATATTCTGAGGGGCTTCTATACTAGGCATCTGTACTAGACATCCATCCCCTTTCTCCTCCAGGCCAGCAGGGTCCCCCTCACAGTCGCACATCTTGGGTACCTGTGGTCTTGGGCATTCTGACAGCACTCGTCACTGCTGCTGCCCTAGCCTTAATCCTGTTGCGCAAGAGAAGGAAGGAAACACGGTTTGGGTAGGTCTGGGCCAGGAATGGGATCCAGAAACATGGAATTGGGGACCCCCGAATAAGTAAAAGAACTCAGTGGCCTGATCTCCGGTTCTCTCTTCCTCTCTTTCTCCCCCCACCTCTCTCTCTCCCTCTCTCCTTCCCTCTCCTCTCCTCCCCCACTCTTTCTTCCCCTTTACTACATCCTGTATCCTACCAGGCAAGCCTTTGACAGTGTCATGGCCCGTGGGGAGCCCGCCGTTCATTTCCGTGCTGCCAGATCCTTCAATAGGGAAGGCCCAGAACGAATTGAGGCCACATGTGAGTCACCTGTTGGTGGAGTCCCATGAGGGCTGCTCTTTTAGACCCCGTCTTGCTTCTTCTGAACTCCTGCTCCCCGTTTGATTTTGGGATGAGTCAGTCACTGTGCTTGGTGGGGAGGGATTGTTTAAGAGAACCGGTTTGGGTCGTAGTCACTACTCAGCTTCCCAGGGGTTTTTACTGCCTTTTCCTCCTTTCCAGTGGACAGCCTGGGTATCAGTGATGAATTGAAAGACAAATTGGAGGATGTGCTCATCCCTGAACAACGGTTCACCTTGGGCCGAATGTTGGGCAAAGGTCAGGGGCCTGGCTGGCTGTCTTCAGTGAGGGTGAAGCCTTCTACCAAAGGGAGGTGGCATATGTCTGAGCATTTTGTGCCTGGGATTTAGAGGCTTGCTACAATTGGAACTTCCTAGAACATGGCAAAGAAGCATGCTCTCATGGGTCATGGGTACTTGGCAGGAGAAAAAAAACTAAATTTAGGAGCGGCTTGGGAAGATGAAGTAGAGTCTGCTCTGACTTGGGTGGTTGGGTTACCCCCTTCCACTTGTAGCTAGTTGTATGATTCTGTGACCCTTTGACATTAGCCAGCTTCCATAGTCTGTGTCACTCAGATGATGAGCCCTGCCACACCCCTTGGGGAACTCTCTGGGAGGAGACAGGAGAGTTGGGTTCACTGGTGGGCCCAACTGCTGTCTTGGGGGAAGAGCTTGGGAGCAGAAGCTAAAAGCATCTCCCACTTACCTGGCTTCATCCATAGGAGAGTTCGGCTCCGTGAGGGAAGCCCAGCTGAAGCAGGAGGATGGCTCCTTTGAGAAGGTAGCAGTGAAAATGCTCAAAGGTGAGTGGGGTATAGGTTTCAAACCTTGGGAAGGAGTGGTAGAGGCAGCTATGGCACCAAGACACCCCCCCCTCCCCGCTGTGAACATGACTGGAGCACTTTTGGCAGCTCTGAAGTGGAAACACTTGAGGGCAAGCATTGCCTGTAAGGTCCACTTCTATATATACATTCCTGAATAATATTTCTTCCTTGGGTTTGACTCTTCTACTGTCTGTGATTCTGGCAATTAGCTTCCTAAGCCTTGGACCAGGATCCCTAGGGAGGCTTAGTTTGTGGATGGCTTAAAGGGGAATGGTCTGCCCTATTGGGGAGGCACGTCTTAACTCATGTTTCCCATTCTTCTTCCTAGCGGACATCATCAACTCCAGTGACATTGAAGAGTTTCTCCGAGAGGCTGCTTGCATGAAAGAATTTGACCACCCACATGTGGCCAAACTTGTTGGTGAGATGGTCTCTGCGGGAGTCTGGTACAGAGGAGAGGGCAACCAAGGGGAGGGCACAGATGGGAGCACTTAAAAAAGACTGCAGGAAGGAGGGAATGCTAACCATAGCAGGTGAATAACCAAGAATGAGACTGGGGAATTGAGCACCTTAGCTGAAGAATCTGCTTAGAATGTTGTGCCTCCAGAAAGTACAAAATACACTCGTTGTGGAATCAGAAGACCTGGGTTCAATCCCATCTTTGACACCATCTGTATGACCTTGGGCAAAGTTAGTAAGTACAGACATGAAACCCTTGTGATTTCTTCATGAGGGAATTGGACCAGATGACCTCTAATAGTCCTACGAAATCTGTGATCCTATGAGTGTATCCTAACATCCCCAGAACCTATACAAAGAAAGTCAGATTTTCCATTGGGAGTAGTGGCACCATGTATAGGGAGAAGTCATTATGTGAGATCCCGGAGTCTGGTTCTTTAGTTCCTTCCCTTGGGCTAGTACCTGGGAATTAGGTAATTACCTAGAAGAGCCAAGACATTAATTTATTCAAGGACCTTTAAACTGCCCAAAAGGGAGTCTTCCAGGTGGCTTAAATCCCTCATTCACTGGGGCAAATTAGCCTTAAATTGGAGAAGCCTGAGAGAAAGCTGAGGCCAGAAAAGGATAGGAAACCTATTATGAATCAGGAAAGCGATTAGGGATACAGCATACTCCCTGCTTGGTTTTCTGGGCCAATCACGCAAACCCTTTGATGAGAGTTTTCCTTTTATTTGAATAACCAACCCCTTACCTTTGTCCACTTTTTTTTTACCCCCAGGGGTGAGCCTTCGGAGCCGTGCAAAGGGCCGCTTGCCCATCCCCATGGTGATTCTACCCTTCATGAAGCATGGGGACCTACATGCTTTCCTACTTGCCTCCCGAATAGGAGAAACCCCTTTTGTGAGTGTTTGCGTTGGAGGCATGTATGTGTAGGCTGGAAAGGAACATGGGAGAAAGAGCATTTGGAAGAGGAAGGACTTGGTAGGCAAGGCTGGGAGAGATGAGGAGGAGTTGGGACTTGGTTGCGAAAGATGAAGCAGGGACAGGGAACTTTTCAAAAGCTTCTCAGGAGAATTCAAGAGGAGAAGGAGGAATGATTTATTCTCAGCTGTAAACCTAGACCTAGCAAGGATATTCCCTTTCAGGCCTAGGGAAGCCCTCAGTATTCTTGGCTAAGAAGGTATCCATTTTAGAAAGAGACATCTTTTCTTTTCTTTTTTTTTTTTGTTAAATTAAAAAGCTTTTTTTTCTTTCCATCTCCCCCTTCACTAAAGAAAAACAACTCTTGTAACAATAGACATAGTCAAGAAAAACAAATGTACACATTGGGCATGTTCAAAAATGAGTTTTCTGCATATCTGATCCATTTCCTTTCAGTCAAGAAGTGGATATCATCAGCCCTCTGGATTCACATTTGGTCGTTGCATTTATCCGAGCTCTTAAGTCTTTCAGAAGTGTTCATTTTATTTTTATTGTATACAGTATGCATATAGTATATGTAGTGTTATATGTAGTATGTTCTCCTGGTTCTACTGACTTCCCTTTGCATTAGCTCTCATACAGATTTTTCTGAAACTGCTTTCTTCTCTTTCTTCTCCGTGTTTCCTTATAGCATAATAATATTACTTTATATTCATATACTATAATTGGTTACCCCCCTTTGTCTTCACCACAAAAAAGTTACCATGAATATATTCTTTATTTGTTCTCTTTGAGGCACAGACATAGTAAATATGTAATTCAAAGGATATGTAGAAGAATTTGGAGTTCAGTAACGCTAGGGGCAGAGTTCCCAATTGCTTTCTAGAATGGTTGAACCAGTTCATATTTTCTTCCTCCTAGTTTCTTTCTCAGCTTTGCCAAAAGCTCACCTTGGCAAAAGGCCTTCACTCTTTACTGCTCCCTCAGATTTGTTGACACTGGAGTTGAGGAAACCCTTTGATCAAGGGGCTCTCTGGACTCTCTGTTTGTCTGTTTGTGGTAGAGACCAGGACTAAACTTGCTTGTTTCTTCCTGGCTAGAACCTGCCCTTGCAGACACTGATCCGATTCATGGTGGACATTGCCAGTGGCATGGAGTACCTGAGTTCCCAGAACTTCATCCACAGGGACCTGGCTGCTCGGAATTGCATGTGAGTGAGCTGCCAGTGGACCTGAGGGCGTGAGAGTGCAGGTAGTAGAGAAAAAGCAGTAAGAGCTGTCCAGCAGCCCTTAGATAAAGACAGCTTGAATTGTCATTCAATCTAGAAGGAAGATGGCAGGGCCTCAGATAGTTGCTATCAGTCCCAGCCTGGCTATTGTGTCCAGAATTGTTACCATTTCTGGTCAACAAGAGCCTGATACCTAAAAGCCAGCTTAGAAGACTGCCAACTTGAGAGTCTCTAGAGAGGAAAGGGACAGGGGCAGCCCATTGATTCCATGTACTTCACTGTCTTCACAGGTTAGCTGAGGACATGACTGTGTGTGTGGCGGACTTTGGGTTATCTCGGAAGATATACAGTGGTGATTATTACCGGCAGGGGTGTGCCTCCAAATTGCCCGTCAAATGGCTAGCCCTGGAAAGTTTGGCTGATAACCTATACACAGTGCATAGTGATGTGGTGAGTAGAAGAATATGGGTTCAACTGGAGCTGGAATTTGGGTGGTTTGGATCGGGAGGACTGCAGAGTAGAATTAGGACCAGATCAACACACAAAGGCCAGGACTGCTTACCCTTACCATCTCTTAGGACTGGGACTGATTGCCCTCACATGAATCATCCTGTTCTTAGGTAGCAGGGTTTAATTGCCCTCAGTTCAGGATTTGGCGACATTTTCTACCTTGATTTTGTTCTAGTGGGCGTTTGGTGTGACCATGTGGGAGATAATGACTCGGGGACAAACACCATATGCTGGTATTGAAAACGCTGAGATTTACAACTACCTCATCAGTGGGAACCGTCTGAAGCAGCCACCTGAATGTCTCGAGGAAGTGTGAGTGCTCTCTAGAGAGTTAAATAGTGACAGTAAGAGGAGGGAAGACCCTTGGAGGGCAGGAGAGTCAGGTTAGACTTTGGGGTGGATTGGTAATTGTATATAATTATGGCTACTGATAGAGACCCCTGGCTACCCTTTCCTTGAGTGATGACTTCTGCTGAGGGATGATGGGATGGTAGGTCTAGAGTTGAATGGGAACTTCAGGGGCCATTTAATCCAAACTCTTCATTTTACACTTGAAACTGAGGCCCAGGGAGATTGTGACTTGCCCAAAGTAGCACAGGTCCTCTGATTCAAATCCAGTATTCCTTCCATTTCTCTAAAGAGCCTGAGTTGGATCTCTTGCCTTCAGTGTCTCTCTACTCTTCTTCCTCTCTTTCTGTCTGTTTCTTTCTCCCCTCCTCTCCCTCTGGAAATGATTTTCTAATTTCTTAACCATTTTATGAAGTCTCTGATTCTATATCTCTCTGTCTCCTTCTCGCCTTTTCCCCTCTGGAAATGATTTTCTGATTCTTTAACAATTTCATGAAGTCTGTCTCATCTCTGTCTCTCCCTCTTCTTTCCCTCTGGAAATGATTTTCTCATTTCTTAACAGTTTCATGAAGTCTCTGTCTCTGTCTCTTTCCTCCTCTCCCTCTAAAAATGAGTTTCTCAATTTTTAACAGTTTAATGAAAGAAAAAAATCTTGTTTTTCCTATCTAGTGCCTACCTGTTTCCTCTCTGTCTCCTGTTCCACCATTTTCCCACTTTATTCCAGCTTTGCCAAGACTAAGCAAGAAATCTATCCCTCCTAATCCCAGAGGCAGAAAAGCCAGAAAGAGATCCTATAGGGAGCAGCCATGGTTTCTCTGTTACCCCTCCTCCTTCCCCAAGGCCACGCTAGTTTGAGCTGTTACTGCTGGTATTTAGAAAGAAAGAGAAAAAAAAAAAGACACCTCCCCTAGATTAAGAGTTCTTTCCTGCTCAGAATGAGTAGGCGGGGAAGGAGAAGCGATGAAATGCCTATAGGAGTCTTCTTACCACTCAAAAGACTGGGGTTGTAGCTGCCAGTGGGGGTCTCTGCTTCCCTCCCTTTACTGTTCTGCCATAATCTTTGTCTTTCCAAAGAGGGGATTTATTGTTGGGGGAAGAATGATTTCTTCAGAACCCCCACTGATTGCTGGTGAAGGGTCCTAGAGTCTGGAAGAGGCTTGAGATTGGAAAATGGGAGTCCTAGAGAGAAATGACCAGCCTCCTGTCATTCTGGAAAGGTTTAAGCATCCAGAGTGGGGAGTGGTCGGGGAAGCAGGGAGGCTGTGAAGCCTAAAGCCTTTCCTTGGCTAGGGCTGAGTTGGCAGATTCCTCCTTGGGTTAGTAAGCAGAGTATACCATGTAGGGGAAAGGAAGAAGAGGCTGTACAGATGTAACAATGTCACTCTGAAGCCCTTTCTGTAGTGGCTGGAATCCTCCACCCTCACCAGAGCCAGGCTTTTTCTGGGCTTGCCTAGAAGCTAGAGCTGTTCTGGCATGAGAGAGAAGGAAGGCAAGAAGAAATCCACAGTGGTTTTAGGAAAGGGACACATTCCTTCCACAGATGAATAGTTTTGGTACTTCTACCGTCATCTATGGCAGAAATGATTCAGATGGATGCCAACTTTCTGCCAACTAGATCATTCTGGCTTTAGGTCTGGGAAACAGAGCTCAGCAGGGAAAGGATGGGCAGAAATAGACATTAAAATCCTGTTGAAGAGTCACCCGAGGCTCATTTGAAGTGACCCAGGAGAAGAATTAGAGGGAACGGAGAAGAAAAAGCCCTTATTTTTAGATTCCATCTTATTGGACACAGACAGTGAATACTTCCTAGAGACAGAATCCTGGGTTCAAATTTTAGTTGTGGTATTCACTAGCTGCTTTCTGAGCCTCAGCATACATTTATTAAGTGCCAGGCACTCAGCTAAGCATTGGGCATACAAAAAGCAGCAAAGGACAAGAAGCTTGAAATCTAGTGAGGGAAGACAGCAAACCAACAAGTATATACAAACAAGCTATGTTCTGGATTAATAGGAAGTGATTAACAGAGGGAAGGCACAGACATTAAGAGGGGTTTTAGAAGACTTTTCTGTAGCAGGTAGAATTTTAGTTGGGACTTAAACCAGGGAGGTCACTGGTTACTCCCTTAAACCAGGGAGCAGAGAAAAGAGAGCTTTCCAGGGATGGGGGACAGCCAGAGAAAATGCCCAGAGCTGAGAGATAGTGTGTTTTGTTTGTGGAACAACCAGGGAGCCATGTATGTAAAGTGTGTTTCAAACCTTAAAGAATGGGAGAGTAGATCTGCGATTTCACTGGTACAGGCAGCCTCACACGTTAAGAAACTCCACTCTCAATTCAGATTGGCAGCATCCCTGAAATTTACAGACTTAGGGAGTTGCCTAGAGCACTGATGTGCTAAGTGATTTGCCCAGGGCTACACAACCAGAATGTGTCCGAGGTAACTGGCACTTGAACTCAGATTTTCCTGAATCTAAGGACTACTCCATGCTGCAAACCTTAAAATGCTACATAAATATAAATTTATTATTATATAGGGCTCCACAGTTGAAGAAGCAAAGGTTTTTCAACTATTAATAGCCTTTTGGTCCCTGGTTCAGCTCCTTCCTGATCGGTGGTTGGTGCTACCAGGGGAGGGATGAAGGGAGCTGGCATCTCGCCAATGCATCACAGTGGACAGATGCCAGTTGGCTTAGTCAACCTTGAGACTGTGTCCCGGCCAAAGCCTTATGCTCATGCATTCAGGCGTTTCCCACGACCTGCTGTGGGGTAGACGTGATGAACTTTCCTCCCTTCCTATTTACTTTGGGGGGGCTCTAGGAGCAGTCATGGGTGAAGGGTAGATGTAGATGTAGATGTAGATATAATAATTCCCAGGTCCCAGGAATTTTTGTCATGGGGATAGGTAAGAATGTCAGGAAATTGGCTCTGAGGAGCCCAGGCTTTTTCTTGGGGTTGGATTTTTCCAGCTCCTGGGGGTTTTTATTTTAGAATATAATTGGACATCACCTTTTGGGCTGCTAGCCCAGCACATTGACATGGCAAACAACAGCAGGCATATCTGTTGAACTGAATTGCAGGATAGACCTTACTGGAGAGGGTTTGAGGTCTGACCCTCTCCAGGAATTCTGAAGACTACAGCCTTGATACTGGCTCTGCTTGGAAGGAAGGTTAGAGATCCTTCTTTTTTTCTTCCGTTCTTCAGCAACCTCTCTTGTCCTTCTGTCACAGATATGAGCTCATGTACCAGTGCTGGTGCTCCGATCCCAAGCAGCGCCCTAGTTTCCCGACCCTTCGGATGGAGCTGGAAGAGATCCTGGGCCGAATGTCTGTTCTGTCTGCCAGTCGGGATCCTCTTTACATCAACATCGAGAGGGCAGAGGAGCAAGCAGAAGGGGGTGGCCAGCTGGGTGGGGACCAGGCTATCAATGGGGATGGAGATAGGAATAGTAACGGTACAGGACCAGTAGGTGGTGTTCCCAGTGACTATCGGTATATCCTTAGCCCTGGAGGGCCAGCTGAACAGTCTGGGGAGGAACAGCAGCCAGAAGGGGCCTGTGGGGAGGCCCAGAGGCGGATGCTACTCTAGCAGGGGCTGTTGGTGAATACAGGCTGTTAGCCTAACAAATGGATAGGCATCCTTTGGAGGTTAAGGGGAGGTGTCTGGCTGGCTTGGTTGGCTAGCAAAGCCCCTTCCCCCCTTGATCTCAGCCCAGTCAGAAGAGTGGGGGCTCCTGTGGTAGTCCCTCCCAAGTTGTGTTGGGGACTGGGCTTTGGAAGCCTGATAGGACCAAATCACCCAATCCCAGTTCTTCCTCCAATCACTCTGGGTCCAGCCAGCCTGGCACAGACTCGTGACTATTTCATTCGGGTGGGGAGGGAGGGGGGAGGTAAGGCAGACCTAGTTGTCTGGACACTGGCAGCTGGTACTCTGTGGTTACATTCCCATGGTTACAATGGTTGGGGCAGGAAGGAGAGGAGATAAGTGGCACTATTCACCCCTTTCCTCCCCAGTGGGCTAACCCTGCTGCTTTAGTGCATGTGCTGAACCGCCCCCAGCCTAGGGAGGCAGCTATGCCCACACCACTGGTTTTTAATTCTCTAGGTCTGGCTTCTTCAAGGTACATAGAGGTGGATTTACATTACACCCATGCAGGTATGAGTTGGTAGAGTTTGGTAGGGTCAACCCCTCTCACCCTGTAGGTGGGATTGGATGTCTGTATACTCAGGTCTGAATAACCCTTTGTCAGCAGGACTGGGGGGCTACCCTGCCAATGACCCATCCCTTTTGGGTGCTGCACACTTCCTAGGTCACACCTATGCAGAAATCTAGAGAACTTCAGGCTGCCAGGTGCCCTTCCCTTGCAAAGAAGGGGATCGGTGGGACCTGAAGAAGGGTTGGTGGGTCCAGATGTGTCTGGTCCTATAAGGGATGGCATCCTCTTTCCACTAGTGAGGGAAGCACCCTCCGCTGTCTGTTTGGAGCATGCTACAAGAATCCTAATCCCACTAACAAAGGCAGCTGTGTCTAAGCCCAGAGGGTTTTCTGGTCCCAGTTCTTCCTTCCCTGCTGAGTTCCTCTATCCTGACTTTGCCTTTAACAGAAGCCTCCTCTTTTTGCCTGCCCCCATTCAGAGCTACTGAAGTGGGAGGAATTGAGGCTAAGGGGGCTGATTTTGAGGAAAGGGATTACTATTGATTGCTACCATTTCCTTGGCAGAGACAGCTGTTGGGGAAAGGGGGTGACAGTAGTCTGCCTTGGGGAGGGTGTTTCTAGGCTGTTAGATGCCATTTAAACCAAGAAATAAAAACAAACCTCAGAACAGCCATTTGGAGATAGTCATTTCTTCTTTATCTTTCAATCAAGCACTCCTTTGTTGGTTTAAAGGGGGATAGGGAGAAAGTTAGGAGGTTGTGATACTGATTTCTCACCTTTCCTCCCCAAGGCTACAGAGAATTGTCTTGGGCCTATGTGGAATGGAGCATGTAAGTATATAGGGAGATCTAATTGGTTGTTACAAGCCTATGCTTTCCTACCCAAGTCTCCCTGCCTTTAAAAAGAGCTCAGGAGAAACAAAAGGGATTGTGTGTAGGGCAGGGAGCTTGCTTGGGAAATAGGTTGCAGCTGATGGCAACTGATGCCATCAAAGAAGTAGAATGGGGGTGGGGTGAAGAAACAGTCCTCTTCAAAAAAATTTCAGGAAAAACCTGTTGCTGCCAGAACTGGTTCTGGCTCCCACGTGGTAAGGAGATGGAAAGACACTTCAATCAAAGTCTATAGGAAACTAGAATCAAGAAAACTTGCCAGCTAGGGCTAGCCTTACCTTTAGGTGACTGATTAATATTCAGTTCAGTAAACATTAAGAAACTAAGGCATGTAAAACCCTGTGCTAGGTGCTACAAAGTTGAGATAAACATAGTCTTCAGCTTCATAGAATTTACTTTCTGATAGGGTTTGCTGTCTCTGATAATGTGACTTGGTGGGTGCATGGGAGGCCCCAACCCCCAAATACCCCCACTTTGAGAATCCCATGTGATCTGGATTTCTGTCATTAAAAATTCCTCCTGTGGGTTAAGGACATTGTTGTGTCTTCCGTAAATACATCCCAGAAGAGGTGGCCAATGTAGATAACCTAATGCCTTAGCTTATCAGATCAATTTTCTTCAAGGTAATTAGCAGATGGAAGAGCTTGGGTAAAAGGTATTTATTAGGTGATTACTAGTAACTGTACTAAAACTCATTGTATAGAGGAAACTTAGGACAGGAGAAGGGAAGGAATATGCTATGGTCACTCAAATAAATGAATGGTAGAGGTCACACTTCAATCTGGTTGAATTTTGACTGAAAGCAAGGAAGAAGTAAGCAGTGTAGACTAGGCTGCACCATTTAGAGGGGATAAGTCTAGCTGTCCAAGGAGTGCTCTGAGTTTCATGTGAGATTATTGGTTAGCTGGTGGAGCTGAGGCATTAAAAATTGGGGCAAGGCACCAGTCTTTGACAGGTTGACACTGTCTATTACATTCATGTCCTATGCCAGACCCTGGCAGACAATCTAGTCAAGAGTTTTCAAGCCCAGAATCTAGGGAGGGCAACAAAAGTTTTATAGATTTATGTTAACATCTTGACTGTAACAGGAAATTTCTGGTCTGGGAATAACTAGCCTTTCCCTTGACAAACTCAGGAGCAAACTTGGACTCTAGCCAAATCTTAAAGAGGTTAAAAAAAAAGCTCCTGGCTTCCTAGAAAAGAAATGTGTTATCGATTTTTGTCTTTCCTTAAAACTTTCAAAACTTAAAACTTTCAACTCAACAAATCTTTATTGAGGGGTGCCCTTTGGGAATCAGTTTTGAAAATTATTGCCTGGTCCCTTCTTAAGTAGATTTTCAAAAACCTATAGTTCCTACTATGAGTAAGAAAAGCATTTTGATGGAGGTTGGGCATACAGAAACATAAAATAATGTCTATCCTCATACTTACATTCTTTTGGTGAGATGCAACGTGTACAAGGACAAAATAAAGAATACAAGAAGTAGAAGAACTGTGAGTTAGGAGTGGTGGGGAGGTATGGGAGGGGAATTCAGTGCTTAACAGAGGAGGGTAGCCTCTGAAGTGAGCTTCAAAGGAAGCAAGGTACTCTACTAGGGAAACGAGAAGAGGGAGTGTATTTTAGATAACGGGGAGCCATTTGTGCAAAGGCAGAGTTGAGAGATGGAATTGGTATTCTGGGAACAGCTAGCAGGCCAATTTGACTGGAATGGAAAATTTATGAAGAGAAATAAGTGAAATGAAACTGGAAAGGGAGGTGAGAGTCAAATGGTGGAAAGTTTTAAATGCCAGGCTGAAGGTTCTGTATTTGATCCTAGAAGTAACAGCCCCATTGAAGAATTTTCAACAGTGAGCTAATGTGCTCAGAGCTGTGTTTCAGGATCGTCTATTTGGCAGATTAGCAGAGAAGGAATTGGATAGGGAAGAGACTGTAGGCAGAGAAACCAGTTGGGAAGCTGTTAACAATGGTTTAGGTGAAGTGATGAGAACACGAAATGGGGTAGAATAGGGGTTTCTAACCTCTCTTGTAGATCCCTCTGGCAGTCTGATAAAACTTATAGACTCCTTCTCAGAATAACACTTTTAAATGCATAAAATCAAATACACAGGTTTACAAAGAGGAAACCAAGGGTTAGTGAAAATAAAGGTGTATTTTTTCCCTTCCAAGTTCATGGACCCAAGGAGTTCATAGACCACCCCTCTCCCTACCACATCTGGGGTAGAGGCTTTTTGAGTGAAGAAAAGGGAACAGATGGAAAAGTAAAGAGAATTAGGAAGACTATTGTGCCAAAGGATTTATTTTTATTTTTTAACCTTTTTAAAAATTTTGAATTCCAATTTTCTCCCTCCAGCCCTTCCCCTACTCATTGAGAAGGCAAGAAGACAGAGGATTAATTTTAATCATTGTTATCTGGCCCTTTCCTAAGCAAGTTCTCAAAAACTCTTTTCTTCCTTCTGCTCCAGAGGGAGATGCCTTTAAAATGACTTCTCCATTATATTCCTAGGCCTTCTAAAGGATCCAGACTCAAAATGCAAGGGTCACATGCTAATACACCACACAGAGGGAGGCCAGGCTGGGGCTACTCTGTGCAGACCAGAGACAGGAGCAGCTTGTTCCCAGCCCTGTCTAGATTGGCTGTAACCCAAGCCTGTCCCTGGTAACTATACTAAGTGCTATGCCACTCAGAGGGTGATGCAGTTACCCAGCACTCTTCAGGTTTTGGAGAACAACTGCTTGTCCTTGAAGTTAACTGCCAGAGTGAGCTTTTTCAGTGGGGAAATGAGCCCCTGAAATCAGGAACAAAGCACGCTCCAAGTCAATTTTGTTGATTCTCCCTGTTGCCCCCCCCCCCCCCACCTGGAAAACCTTTCAAGTTCACCAAATGCTCTTCCTTCAAATTCCGCTTGGAAGTTTGTCCCTGCATGTTCCCCACTTCCAGATAGAGAGGGGATGGACAGAAGTGCTGAAGTAGACATGCAGTTTTGGATGTGTCCACTTGTGTGGATTTGCTTTGCTTGACTTAGATTATTTGTTACAAGGGTTTTCTTTCTTTCTCTTGGGTTTTTAATTGAGGGGAGGGAAGTTAACAATAAGTGATGCCAAACCAAAAAGAGGGCCGTGGAAACATTTTTTTTTTAATGCACTGAAGGGAACAGAAGAAACTTCCGAAGAAAGCATTGACAAACAAGACAGTTTTGAAAGTAATGAGGAGAATTTATTATATACTTTAAAAAAAGAAAAGTGAGCTGTATGAAATGGATACTCATGATTTCATAGAGAATTCTCTTTTTGTGTTGTGCCATGAGTATGAGAACAACCTGATTTTTCATTTAAGTCCATAATAAAAATATATTTTAAAAGTTTGCTTCTTTTAAGAATTAAATTTAGCTCCCAAAGACTAGAACTAGCAACGGGGAGTAGGAGAAAAGTATGTGATCTAATTCGACCAGGGAGGGAGGCATCCTGCTTTGCCAGTTAGATTATATGTTGTGAAACTCAGCTCTCCCCTTTTGTAACAAAACAAAACAAAACAAAAACTACTCCTTTTGTCCATTGTTGTGTTATAGTCATGAGTTGCATCCCTCTAAGGGTCTAGGGTTCCCTTTGAGGTAATATTTCTCTCCTTATATAACAGTATTTTCCTCTCTACCTAACTTTATTCCTATTCTCTGTGCATTGGCATATAGACATCTAAGGCCAAATATCATTTCTGCTATACTTTTTAGTTATTTTCCCCTGAAAACAACTAGATCTTTTTCACTTATACACCTGCCTGTGTCAGACCTGTTGCTTTCTTTGGTAGAGCAGTTACACCTAGACAGTTTTTTTCCTTTCTTTTTGACAGTTCTCTAGATCAAATCAACAAATCTCAGGCAAATACATTCTTTCTGTTCAGATGTACTGTTTTCCTTATTAAAATGCCATCTTTACATCATTCTTTGGCACCATCTTCTTGGCCAGCTTATCACTTCTCATGCTCTTCTTCCTTTCCCAGGTAGCTGTAATGAAAATAACACTTTTGCCCTTAGGTCCTTTAATTTCCTGCCCAGGACTCTGCAACCTCTAGTCCAGGTTCTTTCAGATATCACTTATTCCCATCTGTATCAACAGAAATGGGTAGTTACCAGTTTTGACATTAGGAGATTCACTGTGTAACATCTTGTTACAATAACTAGGTCATTTTAAGCCTAGGAGGAAATATGATCCCTAAGGTTGATTGGGTTTTCTTCTCTTTGTCTTTAGGGAGTTTGTTTTCATTGAAAAGGTCTGAGCTCAGTCACTATCAGTTTGAGCTCACATTTAGGAAAAATTCCTAAAATCTGGGCAGAAATTGGGCTCTCTGCCTAATGTTACATTCAGGGATGTGCAGGAGGCAGACCTTACTGGCGTACAAAAGCTGGTTAAAATTTCAATATGATTATTACACCTGAGAAATCCACAAGTGCTACAAAATAGGACTTGATCTATTGTTTGTTTACTGTCTAGGCAAAACATTATGGAGGAAATATTAATAATGCAGATTAAACTTAAATGTGTCATGAATACATTTTTCCCCCTAGAGTACTGGTTGAATATTTACCAGCATAGTACTTGCTTAGAGTCATCTCTGTCTCTAGTTTACCTCTTTCCTCTTTGTGGTTGAGGCAAAATCCATTTTACTGGAAACTTTTATATAACAAAGCAGCAGATTATATTATAATGTTTGTGGATAGAAAGGGAAGTTGAGGAAAGAATCGATCTTTTCTTGGGACCTCCTCTCAGTCTGAGTCTTCCTCTCCAAGATGTCCAGAAATGCACAGAGCCAATGATTCTCCTCAATATCTCCTTTCTCTGTCACAGCTGCATAGTCTCTTATTCTCCCCCTCTTCCATTCTATATCCTCTATCCCTCAATTCTGAGATAGCCCCTTCCTTTTATACAAATTGCTTAGGGCCTGACCCAGTCACTAGCAATATCTTTGACTGATTTAAGGAGATGTACAGGTCCTGTTTACACTTCTGGTGTGATTTGATGCAATTGAAAAATATTTTCAACTGGTCAAGGCATCAGAGCTAAATGGAGTAGTTTCAACCCCACACTTATATCCTTCATAACCCAAATACGTGCTCCAGCAAGAAATATACCTCCACATAAGAATTTTTTCACTTTAAGGAAAGACTCCATATTCCCAGAAAATCTAGAGAATAGAGAAATGTTCCTCCAGTTCTCATCTCCAGTGGGAAGCCTGATTTATATTTAGCACATATAAGTTTTTATTTCCCATCCAGAAGGATAGATAGCACAATCCCTGCCAGAAACCAGAAATGTTGCTCGATTCTTCATGCTTTCTAAAAATAAAGATTTTGTATCCTTGGGATTCTCCTTAATCATTCCCTCATTGTTGATGGTCAGAGAAAATTGTTTGACGAACTGATTGCTCTATCAGGAACTCTGTCACTTTGGCCCAGTCTGTTACTTTTATAAATTACATCCTCTCACATATCTGGACAAAAATACATTACCCAGGTGGAAGTGACTGGTAATTAGCAGTCACCTGCTAGTGTCCTACTATACATAACCACCATGAGATGATCTTGGTTCAGACTTCCTTGAACTCTAAAATCTTTGTCTCTTTTACTTTGCACAGTTATCTTGTGTGGTGGCACAACAGACTTCTGTGTGGCTGATTGTTATCTCAGAACAACGCTTACTGAGACCATGCCATCCTTGCCAAGTCTTATGCTTCTCACTTTTTGATCCACCATCTATTGTTTCTGGTCCTTGACAGAACTACCACCTGTGGGTCCACATCTGGTCTCTGGACAGAAGTCCTGCCTTTTTTTGGTTCCAGATTGGTCTCCCTTTGGCTTTCACTTGCTCCGTTATCACCTTCTTTCCTTCCTTTAGCCTGCCTTGATTTTCTCCTAACACTGTTGTGATTGAAAATTTGAGAGAGACAAAGTTCCAAGCATAATCAGTTTATTAGCAAAGTTAGAAGTTGCCAGTATTTGGGATCTGTGGCCTCTCAAGAACCTAAGACCCCAAAGGGTAATCAACCACTTTCTTATATTCAATAAAGGAGAACATCAAAAATTACACAATTTTGTGTAACGGAACAAGGGCAATTTATAACAACAAGCTACTGGGCATTCCATGCATGTGACTTTATTCAGCAGTGCGCTCTTATTGGCTGGAACATTGCAAAAGTTATTGATTTATTATGATTATTGAATTCTACACCAGACAGATAATCAAGTTCATACAAGAAGGGGGAACTATAACTCACACAGAAGAGACAACTTTACACTCTAACACCCAGAGTAGAAAACTTAGCCTCCTAGTTCAGCTTTGCAGAAATAGAGAACTTAAAGGTTACAAATTTTACTCTAAAAGTCAGTTTAATTAAGTTTTATCAAAAATGTTAATAGTACAGCAAGGTACAGATCACAAAACAGAGTCTTGTCTTTAGTTTTTTCAATTCCTCCATTTGATTCTTGGGAAGCATCTCTCGTGAATCACTTTCTATAAGATATATGGTGATTCTGATGGGATTTCATATATCTATATCCACCCATCCATCCATCTATCTATCTATTTATCTATCTATCCATGGTCAAGATCAACCTCCTGAGTCAGCTTAATATCCTTGGGGGCTGATTTTGAGCAAGCTTTGGTACAGCAATTAATACAACAGTAAATGCAAAGTCAAAGGTAATTATAAGGCCCAGGATGAGGAAAGCCCATTTGATTATAGTTGTATGCCGCCTCCTTGAAACCAAGAAAACCAGGAAGAGGGATCCTACCACAAATTACTATTGTCTGTTACAGTTTGCTGAGTTTTATTATAATCCATTGACGTTCATGGACATTTGTAATAATCTCTTCAACTTATTAATATAGGAACAAGAAGACTTATGAATAATAGTGCAAGTCCCTCCCTGGGCAACGGTGAGAATGTCTAATGACATGAATGAGTCTGCAAAACCTTTTCTACTAAAGAATTAACTTCTGCCTAGAGAGAAAGGGTATCACTAGATGTTTCAGCAAGGGTTGAGGTTCTTTCTTGGGCTAACTTTTCAATTTCAGTAGAAATACTCCTAATTGACTTCTTGATATAACCCATCCCAAAATTCAGGAATAGAGAAAAATCTCAATTTGTGATTAGATTCCTTTAAAGAGTTTGGAGGAGAAGAATCTCTTTTTCTATGTTCATACCACCAGGCTCCTAGCTTTCTGGTAGTTTTCTTTCCTATTCGACCTATAGAATACAAATATAAAATAATATAAACTGAGACTTGTGGGGTCAAATAGGTTATCCTGTATGTTCCATACCATCATGAGGGGAGAGAACAGAAAGCTGCTCCAACATAAATTAAAAACTGACTTGGGAAAACTGTGGTATCTCTGGAATCTCTTTAATTTAATTTCCAAAAGTTATCTTAATATTATAAATAAGGGTAACAAAAGAGAGATTTCAAGGCTGAATATCATCTTGACTTTTAAAAAAGCAAATTTTAGCACAAATGAATGATTCTTTTCTATTCACATCAGAAGGTAGGAAAGCATGTTTACGATACGCTGTTTTTCCTAGATCTAAAGTAATCGTCTAACTCTTCCTCCGAGTTGCCTATGCCCTATTAAACTCCTATTAAAATATAGAGGGAAGGTTGGAAAAGGCTGTTCAAGTAAGAGAAAGGGAATCCAGTCCTGATTAAATATGATGGGCTGTGTGCCCTCAGATGTTTTCTTAAAAGTTTCCAAAATTTGAGGAAACTTGAAAGGTTTAATTGTCATGGATGGTGATCAGGGCCAAGTAGCTGTGTTCCATTTGTTACTGTAAACTTTACAATGAACAAAGTGCGAATGGTTCTATAAAGGATGATGATTTGTTACCATCTTGTTCTATCCATAGATCAGGACTAGTTTGATGGAAATGCTGACAGATCCAACAACCACAGAAACTGATAGCTCTGCAGTAATTTAGAGTACGTCCTACTTAAGCATGAAGGCCAATAATAGCATTATTCTTTACTCAATTATCATGAGATGAGTAAATTGGGGAGGAGATGGCTATTGGTAACAATGTTAGGAGCACAACTAACAAGAGAGAGGAAATCTAGCAATAATAACAAAGGAAGAAAAGTTAAATGGCAGTGGTTAGAATGAAAGGCACCACCTTTTCAATTCTTGCCAGGCTTCCTCAGAGTGATGAAGACTTTCTGCCCCTGATATTACTGGGGACAGGGAAATTACAGGGGTTACAGTTGTAGATTTTGATGAGGAGTTTATAGGAAGCTTAGTTGTGGAATTTCTTAATTTTTTCCAAAAATTTTCCCAAGAAAATATTCCCAGAGTAGTCTCGTCAGGTTTAAGTTTAGGGTGGGTTTGCCACCAGGCCATTTCTGCTGCATCATTAGAAGCTGACCTTGTTTTTTGTGAGATAGAAGCAGCAGCCACAGGAGGAGTTGGTACAGGTTTCCATGATTCACAAGCACCAGTTTGAGCTGTGTGGAAGCCAAGGTCCTTGCTACAATAATATAGGGAATGTCTCGGCTGAAAACCTGGAGAAACAGCAGGTAGTAATGTCAGAATTGAAAAAAGATTACGACAAAGGACTGGTCCTGTTCCACCTATCCTACGTAATACGATGCTAAAGATTATAAGGTGTAATACGAAAGAAAAAATTATCCATTCCCCTCTGGGTGTCTTATTTCTCCCTTTTTTGTACGAAGAATTAATTGAGGAAAGGAGACTACTATGTAGAAAAATATTCTGTTGGTGCAAGATTATAGATTCAAGAGGCAGATTTCATGTGTGAACAGGGTTTCCCAGAGTCCTTTGTCGATTGCAGTTGAGGTAATCAGCAAAACTTGTAACCAACTTTCCCTGGCAGGTTGAGTTTTGCCAGTCCTGGAAATTCTTGATGTAGACTGTCTCTGGGATGAAAGACATGTAATGAAAAGTCCAAAGGCCCAGTCTGTATTGCTGGTCCTGTGTCATGAAGTTCTTTCAGTCTGTTCTGCAGCTCCTGTACATAAGAGGCAACAGAAGTGTCTCCTCCCAGTGAAGACATATCTGCTGGGGAGAAAGGTTTTGTTCTTAGGGAAGGATGACCAAATAGCACTTCCCAGGGAGAGATATGTAATTCTCCCCTTGGTCAGCTTTGCAGATGAAATAATGCAAGGGGTAGCACTTCTGGCCATTTCAGATTGGTTTCCAAATAGTTTGCCAATAAGACTCTTAAATTCTTTGGTTATGTGCTCAACTTGGCCTGAATTCTAAGGAAGGTAGGGGGTAGGAAACCTTGCTTCTATTCCCAAACAGGAATAGAGTTGCAAAAATACTGAATCAATGAAATGAGAACCCTGAGTCTATACACAGAGGTGGATGAAAGCAGGGCACAATTTCTTTAAGAAAGACTTTAGTAACAAAGCTAAAGTTGTGACCTTGGAGCCACAGTTAACCTGATAAACAATAACAAGGCAAACTTTATAATGGCTAGCTTTGGGCATATATTTAAAACCAAGATGCATATGTTCAAATGGAATATGTGCCAGAGGGTGACCACCCAAGGCCACCACTCAGAAGGCATGTTAATTAAATGCATGGCAAGTGGGAGAACAATACAAGTCATGATAGTGCTGATGTCTGGGGTAACCCAGGCCTGCATCTACTGTATCAACTATTCCGTGAGTGCCAAACTGGCCCTCTGTATGAACAGAAAGACATACTGCTGATAGAAGCTGATGATAGAAGGGGGTGTGTGGATTGCCTTCCACAGTCACCCAGACCCCATTTACCTGTTTAGCTTTAAACCATTGTTTCCATTTTTTCAGCTTTAGAGTCTCTGGAGACAAGATCCAAATTCTCTTCACCAGGAAAGGAAAGATGAAAAATAGGTGCAGGACCTTTCAGGATGGCAAATGGGACTGTTTGCTCATGAGACTGGATCTGTTCCATTGGTACAAGCCGGACAATGAATAATGGCCAGGGGAAGCTGGTAGTTTCAGGGCAAATAAAAGTTCCTTGATGACGTCTGTACTAGCAATGACTTTGAAGGCAGAGGTGAAAAATCCTCTCTTCAGCCACAGTATCCCAACCAGACACCAAATCCATGTCTGTGAGTCAGTATAGATGGTGGCATGTTTACTGTTGTCAAGGTAGCATGCTTGGGTCAGGGCCACAAGTTTGGCATCTTGGGCATTGAGGTTAGACGGCAGAGAGGCTGTCCATGCAGTGTTGTGGTCTGAGACTACAGCAGCACCAGCATAATGTACATCATTTCCCATAAAAGAGAACCCATTGGCATACAAAATGGAATCAGGATTCACCAGGGGAGTGTTGGAAAGATCATCATGGAGTTTTCCAGCCATATGCACTGCAGAGGAAGAGTCATGTAATGGCTCCCTAGGGATTGGTAAATTGGGAAGCAGTGTAGCAGGGTTGAGGATGGCACATCACGTAAGAGTAATATTCTCTTTCCCTAGCAAAATCACTTCATACCTAGGAAGTCTCAGAAGAAGCCTGAGTTCTATGTCAAAATAAAAGAGCTTCAACTTCATGGAAAAACTGCACCATCAGAGGAGGATCCAAAAGCAAATTCCAAGCCTTTTCCAGGAGGCAGGATGGTGCTTCAGTAGCTACACTGTAAAGCTATTGGGCAAAGGAAAGGTTGGAGCATTGGAGTCAGGACACCAGAGGTCACCCCGTTATGTTCATGAACAAGCGTAGAAAAGCGCTTAATGTAATCTGGGAGTCCCAAGGCTGGAGCTGATGACAGGGCTTTCTTAAGTTCAGCCAGGGCAGTAAGGTGTGGAGGCTCAAGCTGTAAAGGTTCTATAACAGAGTGTGTTAGTCAAAAAAGTTAAAGGTTTAGTAATCTCACCAAAAGATGGAATCCACAGTGGGTAGGATCTGGATGCTCCCAGAATAGGAAGCAGTTATATCTTAGTCTTAGGAACAGACAGTTGTTGAAAAATCTGGACGTGTTTGGGGGAAACAGAATAGCTGCTTGTAGACAACGAAACCAAGATACTTCACCTGGGGGAGAGATCACTGCGCCTTTGATTTTGAGACTTTGTGGTCTCTCTGGGGAAGCTGGAGAACATGATGGCTGTTTTCCTGAAGGGTCTCAATTCTGGGTGCGGCTAATAAGAGATCATTAAAGTACTGTACCAGGGCAGAGACCCTGAAAGTAATAGAAGCTAAGTCCTGCTCTAAGATTTGAGAGAGGTGAGGCTCTCTACATACCCTTGAAGCATATGAGAATAGTCCACTGGGTGTTCTTTCCAGGTAAAGGCAAACAGGTTCTGTTTATCTGGGTGAATTGGAATGCTACAAAAGCTGAACAAAGATCTATCACAGTAAAACAGGTAGCCTCACAGGGAATAGAAGAGACAATAGCTAGGTTGGGCACCACTGGATCTCTGCATACAACATAAGCATTAATAACGGTGCATAAATCTTGCACCAATGGTTAAGTAAGGCTAATATCAGGGCCTGGTTTAGGCTTTTTAACAGGCAGAATAGGAATATTACAAGGTGACTTGCATGGAACAATAATACCTTGGTCTCTTGGAGAACAAATAATAGGTGTAATACCCTCAGCAGCTTCCCTTGACAAGGTATGTCAGGGAATAAAAAGTCTGAAAGAGTAGAGGGTAAAGGAGGGTAGAGAGCCTCCTTTAGTCTCAATAGTAACAAGGATAGCTGATTTTAATAATCCCACATCTAATGATATGGCCTATAAGAAGTCAGGGATGTTAGGTGAAAGGTATAGATTCTTTTTAGTATTATGACCCAAAACAGGAAACAAGGAGAGAAATTCCTCTTTAGAGGGCCCTTAAAAATCTAGAAAATCCTCTTTGGAGTTCTCTGAAAAATCTATCGCAACAGGGAAAAAGGAAAAGATGTCCTCCAGGAGATGTAAAGACAGAGAATCATTAGGGGAGCATGAGATAGTGACTCTGAATTTATATAAAAGCTCTCTACATAAGATGTTAACTGGATATTGAGGCATAAAAAGGAAAGAATATTTTGCCAAGAGAGGGTCAATGGCGACTACTTGAAGAGACAATTTGAAGAGAAGGTGGGGCTGTCTGAAAACTCCAACAACACCTTGGGTAGAAGGGTACCCAGGGTCCAGTATTTCAGTTAAGGCCAAACTAGAAGCTCCAGTGCTTCATTAGCAATCATAAATTGTGTCACCAACTTTAACAGTAACATAGCATTCAATCAGTGCAGGGAGAGGCAAAGACTGGAATGAATAAAAAGATCAGGGAAAACAAACGCCTTACCTATGGTCCCTGCCCCTCATCTGCCCCTGCACGTTGCATTTTACCCTAGACCCTCCCAAGGCTCCCTTTATTTCCATTTCTGTTCTTTAAGTTTTGCCTTTTCTATTTTCAATTTACCACAAGATGGCCTTTTTTGTGACAATAAAAACATTTTCAAGTCTCCTAATTTCCTTGTGGAGTTAGGAAGAAAGCGAAAACTCTTTGGGCAAGAGCCAACATCATCTGGGCTTTTGGTTTGCATTTTACTTTCTTTTTGCCTTTTCCTTCATAAACATATTGAACGATGCTTTTTAGCTCACTGATGTTTTTTTCATGCCAACGCAGCCAACTCTTATGGAAGTCATTCCATATTTTGGGAATTGATTGACTAAATTAAGGGTCCTCACATCCTGGCGATTAATTGGATCCAACCCTGCACACAGCTTGGCACCTTCACACAACTTGTCTTCAAAAAGGTGCGGAGTTTAATGCTCTTCTTGAAAGATCTCTTGAAATTTACTCCAATTTTTAGAGCAGATACCTCAATTTAAGGAGTTCCTAGTCTGTTAGCAGTATGGTATAATCAGTTGGGTTGTTGGGGTTCCAGTGTAGATCGTGTAAAAGGTCAGTTAGGAAGACCTCCTGGACTCACAAGAGTGATACCTACTAGGGCTTTACTGTTTGCTTCCTCTATACTAGCCCTTCTTTCTCCTGGGGAGAGTAGGGTCTTCGTTAAATTGGTAACATCTCAAGTGAGATTATATCCCCTAAAGACAGTCTGTAACTGGGAAATAATGTCTTCAGGGTCCTCATCAAATTTTGCAGTATCCCTCCTCCAGATGGAGAGGTCAGGGACTGAATGAAGTCTAATAGGAACCAGAGCTCCTGGAGTCACATCATGAGTTAGCCTTTTCCGGAAAGGGAAAATGCCAGTAGATTGTCCTTCAGTTTCAAAGGAGATTAAGTCTCCCATCACTTTAAGAGGAGAGTAAGTTGGAGGAGTAACAGGCAAAAGAGTAGGAGCTGAAGAGGGAAAAGTGGGACTGGGATGGAGAGAAGCAGAACCCTTACAGGGTGGTGGGCATAATTCATTAGACAGATCCACTCAGAAATCCCAATATTTCATTTCATGTGGATGAAGTTTTTCAGTAGCCAGTCTTAGTTTTCTAAGTTTACAATAATCATTGCGGCCAGGATAATTTATCAGCTGAATCTCTTGCAGTTTTAGACCAAATCTCACATAATTTAATGGCATGTTTTCTCATCATTCCCAGTTGAACTGAGTACTTGCCCAGTCCCATGCTTTTAGAAATTTTACCAGAGGGGGCTCTTTGGGAATGCTGTTATTGGATTCCATTCTTAAAAAAAAACAAAACAAAACCCTAAAACCCTAATTTGTCCAATTTGTCCAAGGAGTTCCTGTGCAAGAGGTCGTAGGATCCAGGTGTATACCCTCGTCACTTATTTTCTTTTTTTTTTAATTTTTATTTTATTTATTTATAAATGTTCTACAATCACTTCCTTAAAATTAAGATTTTATCCCCCTACACCTTCCCCCCACTACCCCCCTCCCTCCCCATGACAGCATACAATTCTGTATAGGTTCAACATATACTTTCCTATTGAGCATATTTTCACTATAGTGATGCTATGTAGTCGCACTGACATAAGTGGAAGAAATCATATAACAAATCAAAACATAATACACTAAAACACACACACACACACACACAAACATGATCTGCTACATTCTCGTCACTTATTTTCAATTAAGGAAGGCTCAGGCTAACTGTCCAAGTGAGTGTGGCTGCCTTTTGGGAACCTCATCACAGAGTTGGCCCTTGGCCTACAAATGTAAGTTAAATCCAGGAAGCCCTAAGTGGGGGTCCCTCCTGGCAGTTCACTGCAATTCAGTTAACTGCCTTTGCTTTCAAAACTGCTATCTTAGCACCATTTTCAAGACAATCTTGCGGCAGTTGCTATTAATCATTGAGCCAGGATGGCTGGCCAGTTTGTATCTAAAGCCAGGAAAAAGTTCACTCCCTCAAGAGACAAACACACAGTCAGACACACAGAAACACTTACTAGCAAAGTCTTCCTCTTTAATCCCGACTAAAGACTGGTGAGAGTTAAGTCTTTGCTAGCTGGAAAAGTTGCACTGAAGTTCTTCCTTTCTAGACTCTCTGCCAAAGTGCACAAGACAAACACAAGAGAAAAACTATAGATATTTTAAGATTCCTCCAAACAATTTACTTCCCTTAAAACTCAGTGTGATTGAGGGGTCCTCTAAGATGCTACATGGTTAAGGAGTCCCCTACAACACTATTTGGTTGAAAGGTCTTACCTTGGCTTGGAAGGTCATGAAACCTGGGAGGGAATCCTCCTCTGAGGCAATTCTCTTTGGGGAAGTTTTTTAGTGAAAAATCTACAAGAGCCCTCTAGGAAGTTTGCCTGAAGGGTTGGTTGTCTTGAGGATAGGAGTCCCTCACTCAGGTCCCATCAGGGTCCCCAGTTGTTGTGACTGATACTCTGAGAGAGAGAGACAAAGTTCCAAGTATAATCAAAGTTAGTCGTTGCCAATATGTTAGGTTTATTGCCTCTCAAGAACCTAAGACCCCAAAGGGTGACTGCCAGAGCTTTTTTATAGTCAATAAAGAGGGACATCAAATATACAAAATCTTGAGTAACAGGGAACAGGTAATAATGAGCTACTGGGCATTCCATGCATGTGACATTATTAAGCAGTACACTTTCTTATTGGTTGGGACATTGCAAAAGTTAACGATTAATTATAAGTAATGAAGTTTACACAAGAGAGATATCAAGTTCATATAGGAATGGGGAACTTTAACACGCAGAATACACAACTTAGGCTCTAACACCCAGAACAGAAACCTTAGCCTCCTAGCTCAGCATTGCAGGAATAGGGAACTTGAAGATTACATATCTTATTCTAAAAGCCAGTTTAATTAAGCCTTATCAAAAATGTTACAGTACAGCAAGGTACAGATCACAGAATAGAGTCTGATCTTCAACACATGGGAAAAAAGAATGATTTTCTATCTGGTACCAGGTTCATTTCCTTTTTGGCTATCTAGTCTTAGTACTATTTTGCTATATTCTCTGGTTTCCGGTCTGAAATAAGTTGTGTGTTCTCTCTAGATACACTGGTTCTTCTATGCATATTGATCTGTCTTAAACATTCTCTTTAGTTAGATTCTTAAAGTTAGTGTATCCTCTTTAGATAAGGTCAGATTTTCTCACTGTAATCTAGTATCCAGGCCTACTTTTTCTTTTTGTTTCTCTTTCTCTATCTAGTTATCTGTGTATCCATCCAAGCATCTAGTATTTCTCTGTCCAAAATAAAACTATCATAACAAATATATGTAGTCCAGAAAAAAAATCCCACATTGCCCATGACCAAAAATATATGTCTCATTCTGCATGACAGGAAGTGGGTGGAACGTTTCATCCTCAGTCCTCTGGACTCATAGTTTATCATTAGAGTTCTAAAATCTTTCAAAGTTGTTTTTCTCTATAATGTTGTCATACGAATTGCTCGCCTACTTCGTTCACTTCACTCTGCGTCATTTTATAGAGGTCTTCCCAGTTTCCTCTGAAACTGTTCATTTCATTATTCTTATGACACAATAACATTTTTTAATATTTATATACCATAATTTTCTAAGATATTCCCCAGTAGGAAGATACCCCTTTAGTTTCCAGTTTGGGGCTGCTGTGAAAAGAGTTGCTATAAACGTTTTTGTCCATGTAGTTAATTTTTCTCTTTCTTTGACCTCTTTGAGTATATATAACAGACCTACTTTTTCTAGTGCCTATATGTTTGATGTGGTTGCCATTTTGTTTCTCCTATCTCTTTGTCCCTCCCTTCTTCTTGCCATGTGACTTACCTCCTCCCCACTGCCCCCAACCATATGCTTTCATTGCTTTTTATGAGAGAGAAAACTATTTTTCCTGCCCTCTTTTGATCCTGCTTTCTTAGTATCTTTTCTTGTTAGCCAACCTTGGATTTTCTTTTCAAGTACTAGTTTCCTGGCTGATACCCACTAAGATTTAGAGAGTTCACCTTGTCTCATTAACTCTTACTTAGGTTGCAGATATCAAAATTAATAAGCAGACTTAACTTTGAATCCTGAAAGCATTTTCTAAGGAGTTGGAGTAGTGGTAAATTCCTCATCTGTTGGATAACAATCAGTATTACAATGATGGACATAGTAGAACAAGTATTCTGCCCATGTACTGTGGGTAAGTTCTAAGTAGTCAAACAATGAGCTGTAGTAATGAGAATACTATCCATGTGGCATTAGAAGGATACCACTGTAGTAGCTTTAAAAGATGAGTTTTTCATCTCCTGATTAACCATCTAACTAATACTTATTAAGTTCCTCCTGTGTGTCAAGCATTGTGCTAGGCACTGGAGATACAAATATACAATTAATGAGACTATATTGACTTGCAAAGAGCTTACATTCTGAAAGGGGGAGTCAACTCTCTCTCTCTCTCTCTCTCTCTCTCTCTCCATATACACACACACACACATAATGTAAAGAGGATAAATAATAATGAAAATGATGTATTTGAATATAAGATAATTTGAGAGGTAGGGCTGGTGGTTGAGCAAAGAAAGGGATTCTTTGAGGTGTCACTGAGGAGGCAGCTTACTCTAGTCATGGGAGATAGTCAAAACATGAGGAGAAAGTAGATGGGGGGCTCTGTGTGTGGAATAGAGAGAA
Source organism: Potorous gilbertii (assembly GCA_028658325.1). NCBI lineage: Eukaryota > Metazoa > Chordata > Mammalia > Diprotodontia > Potoroidae > Potorous > Potorous gilbertii. The sequence goes on from CM053774.1 coordinate 22,048,695, forward strand.
GGTCTGTTTCTTTAGACTGTGTAGAATGTGGGAAGGAAAATAATTAACAATGAAGTTGAAAAGACAGGGTGGGGCAAAGTTGTGAAGAAATTTAAATATCAAACAGAATAGTTTATATTTTATCCTAGAGGCAATAGAGAATTACAGAAATGTATCATGTAGCAGAGTGACGTGGTCAGATCTGTGTTTAAGGGATATCACTTTGGTACAGAGGATGGATTGGAGTGTTGAGACTTAAGGCAGGGATTCCAACTACGAAGCTATATTGTAGTAGTCCTAAAAAGAGATGGTGAGGCTACATGAGTAGAGAGAATGGGTCAGATACAAACATTGTTCAGAAGGCAGAAATAACAAGATTTGACAACTGATCGGGGTGATGGAGAGGGAGAACTCAAGGATAACACTGAAATTAGGAATCTGGGAGCTTGGAATAATATTAGTACCTTTGACAGAAATAGGAAAGTGTGAAAAAAGGTTTGGTTTGCAGGAAGATGATGAGTTTTGGACATGTTTAGTTTTAAATGTCTAGTTTGAAATGTCCAATAGGCAGTGATGTGAGATCAAAAGTCAGGGGACATACTTGAACTAGTTATATAGATCTGTTAATCTTCTGTATAGAGATTATAATTAAACTTCTAGCTTATGAGATAACCAATACAGCCTCTGGAAAGAACCTGTGGTGAGGAGGTATGATATGGAAATGAGCCAGCAAAGGAAACTGAGAAGGATTGGTCAGACAGGTAGGGACAGGTAGGAGGAAAACCAGGAGAAGATTACCATGAAAAATCAGAGAAAAGGTATCATATAGGAAGGTGGTCAAAAAAGAGAACACAGAAGAGAGTGATTAACATTGTCATACGCAGAAGAGAGGTCATTAAGAAGGAAGCCTGAGAAAAGATTTGTGAATTAAAAGAGATCACTGGTAACTTGGGAAAGAGGAGTTGCAATTGAAAGGCAAGATCAGAAATCAGATTTTAAAGAGCTAAGGATTGAGAGAGGAGTGGATGGTATTGTCTAGGAATTTGTCCAAGGAAGGGAGGAGGTAATATAGGACCACAGCTTGAGAAGATGGCATGGTCTCCAATGGTACTCACCTGAACTCCAGTTAGTTAACTCTACTTAGCTTCTGATCAATAAAGATTCAAGGCCCAGCAGCACACAGTGACTTCTGGCTGACTGGCTTTTCTGGGTTGTTGTGGGTCCAAGTTTTTATAGTTTTACTGGAGGCACTGGCAACACTTAGTTAGTCTTTTCAAATAATGTGCTTTGTCCTGTTTGTTAACATAGCTCATGCTGAGTTTGTAGAATATCCCTTTCAGAACAATGGCTAGTCAGCCAGCTCATTGACTGGTGACAGGCTTTGCTCAACCAAACCCTCTTAGAAAGAGCTATCTACACCCGTTGCCTGCACTTTCTTACTCTTCAGTTCTTTAAAATATGGTTTCTGACCTCATTATTCAACTGTAACACTTCTTTCCAAATTTATGAACAATGTCTTAATTTCAAACTCTACTCAGTCTTTTTCCAGGCCTCAACTTTCCTGACTTCTCTGCTACATTGTTGCCACTATCTACACGTCTTTCTGGATACTCTCTCCTCTCTGGGTTTTATGGGTATGTTACTGACCAAATTCAACATGTGAATGTTCATTCTGTGTTAGCAGTGCTTGTATGTGACAAGTACTTAATAGGCTACAAACACAGTTTTACTCCCCTAATAAAGACAAATATTCTGTCTTCCTGACTATATCCAGATCTACTCCTTAGGATATAAACTGATGAACTGATGAACCTCAGGAAAGATTTTACATTTGAAATAATATTATCACTTCATACAAACAATTCCCACCAAAGAAAGATGGAAGGGAAATGGTGATGGTGAGGGTGGGTGGTCTTTCACAATAAGATGCTAAAGCCCTGGGATATTCATCTCAGCTCTGTTGCAACGAAAAACCCCAACTCAAGAATTAATATAACACTGCAGGGTTAAGTGGGGACAAACGACACCCTCAGTTCAAAACTGCAACTTTTTGAGTTTAAAGGCAAAAAAAGGAATTTCTACTACACTCCTGACCAGTAGCTGGAAAGTCAGAGGCTCTGTGTGCCCCTTCCCTAGCACGGGAGAAATGGAAGGAAGGAAGGAAGAAAACAAGCATTTACGTAAGCACCTACTATGTATCAGGCACTATCTGAAGGACTTTACAAATATTATCTCATTTGAGCCTCACAACAACCCTGGGAGGTAAGTGCTATTTGGCTCCCCATTCTACAGTTGAGTAAACTGAGGCAGACAGAGGTTGTGTGACTTACCCAGGGTCACACAGCTAGTAAGTGTCTGAGGCCAGACCTGAACTCAAGTCTTCCCAACTCTAAGCCCATAATGGTTTACTTCATTTTTGAGACTGGTACATGTTTGTCCAAGGGCTTAGATCAGTATTGGTCTAGAGCTCCCCCAGAGGGCCTTTTCTCATTATCAGGCTTCCTAAATGGGTCTATCTCTGAATTATCTGAATTTTTAAAAGTATCAGGTAAAGTCATGTCTGGGTCCTTAGGAAAGTCTAGGTAATAGGTCTGTGAGTGGGATTGGGGTGGGGTTCAACAGTAAATTAGATCCCAGAGATTAAGAATAGCAGCCCAGACTCCTGGGACGGCTCAGAAACAACCATGTATTTTGATTTCCTATCAGGACTCCTGGAATTCTTACCAACCAGAAAAGAAGGAAGCCCCAACCCCAACCAGAACTGAACCAAACCAGTATGGCATATATAGCATGGGCTATCGTTACAGTATTTTTATGAACTCTAGCCTGGTCAGCCTCTCCATAGGCTACTGCACTTGTTCTGAGAGAAGGGGAAACAGCTAGTGTGAAAACAACTGAAAACAAGAAGAGGAGGAGGAGAAGGAGGAGGAGCCTCCTGCAGAAAGAGAGAGGAATTGACTGACATTGAGGGTGGAGAAAAAAAGGCAAACAGCAGTGGTGGAAGGCAGAAAGAAAAGGGAGCAGTGAAAGTGGGAAAGAGAAGTAGGACTACAAGAGTTCTGTTTGGGAATTTATTAACCTGAGTCCCTTGTTAACATTTGATAGTGACCATCAAATATGCATAAGAAAGTAAGCAAGGATGCATGGGGTTTAAATTAATAATAAAGCCCAGTGTTTGAAGAGGCCCCATGCCTGGGGACGGAGTGTGGACAATCTTTATAGGTTTCTTTTGCCTGTCTACTGTGACCCTGGAGCTCAGGAACTACTAGAGTTTAAGAACTAGGCTGTTTTGCTCTGAGTTTCAAATACTGACATAAACATTGTGAACAAGAACCAAAACCAGAGATGTGAAAGTGCCAGCATTTCCCTTTATCCTACTCACTTAGCTTAGGACAAAAAGTTAATTTAAAACTTAAAAAACAAAGTTAAGGCTGGGACTTGAGCTCAGGTCTTCCTGATTCCAGGATCATCTCCCTCTCTACTTTTCCATACTGTATTTCTAAGGTCATAATTTTTAAAAAGAGCATTTTAAGGTAATATTTTAATTTATTAACTTTTAAAAAAAGTTTGGAGTTCCAAATTCTATCCATTCCCTCCCCTCCCTGAGATGGTAAACAATCCATATGCAATCATGTAAAATGTTTCCATATTAGTCATAAAAAAGAACATTTTTTTTTTTAAAAAAGGTCCTTTTAGCTGTGCCTATGAGCCACAAACTTGGGACTCACAAACTTGGCTATTCTTCATCTGCTCTATCAGGGATTATTTCAACCAGGGTTTAACCAAGTACCTTGAATGCTCCTAAATCAAGGCAGGCCCATGAATGAGAATTTCCTAGCTAGCTAATGAATTGTTAGGGCTGAAATGCAGATATATCCTTTCCACATGCCCTACCTTCCAAATTGGGCAGCTAGGTGGTGCCGTGGATAGAGCACCAGGGCAGGAGTCAGGAGGACCTAAGTTCAAATCTCACCTTAGACACTTGACACTCACTAGCTGTGTGACCTTGGGCAAGTCACTTAACCTCAATTGCCTCATCCTGGGTCATCTCCAGTCATCCTGATGAATATCTGGTCACTGGATTCAGATGGAGGAGAAGTGAGGCTGGTGACCTGCACAGCCCTCCCTTACTCAAAACAAAGTCAAGGGCAAGTCATGTCATTGTTTCTCTGATGGCGTGGTCTTCTTTGGCAACGAAGGATGAACACACACACACACACCCCTTCTAACTCGCACTAAGAATCATAGAATGACAGAATTAGAATTAGAAGGGAGCTTAAAGCTCATGAGTTCAACCCCCTAATTTTGCAGATGAGGAAACTAAGGAAGGCCCATAGAAGTTAAATGACTTGCCTTAGATCACACAGATTGTCAAGGGCAGAGCTAGGGTTAGAACTCAGATCTTTTGCCTACACATCTAGCCTTCTTCCCATTATGTTGTTCTGTTGGTTCAGTTGTGCCTGACTCTTCAGGACCCCCTTTGGGGTTTTCTTGGCAAAGATACTGGAGTAGTTTGCTATTTCCTTCTCCAGATCACTTTACAGATGAGGAAACTGAGGCAAACAGGGTTAAGTGACTTGTCCAGAGTCACACAGTAAGTATTGGAGACTGGATTTGAATTCAAGAAGATACTCCATCTACTTTGACACCTGGATACATTATGTTGCTCAGAAAAAAAACATAAGGGGTGGGACTGGGGCTAGGACTGGGGAAAGGCAAGCAAAAAACCTCAGGGGCATTAATTAACTTCTCTTTTAACCCCAACAAAGGCTTTGTCTCCTTCCCTCTCAGCAAGGAAATATTCTTTCAAGGCATAAAGCCATGAGCCTCTTTGCAGTTCTCTATGACATTCCTTCATGCAGCCTATGCTCCACCTAACCTGGATCATATATGTCTTTCGCCAAATGCCTGTCTCAGTGGTCCACCTCCATGCTTTTGTCTGTTCTACTCTCTCTCTCTCTCTCTCTCTCTCTCTCTCTCTCTCTCCCTGTCCCTGTCCCTGTCTCTGTCTCTGTCTCTCTCTTTCTTCCTCCCACAGCAATTTCACTTGATGAGGTCCAGGCTCAGCTTAGATGCCTTCTCTGATTCCTTTTCATCTTTCTCTGTTCTCATGAATTACTTCTTGTGAAGTCTCAAGGCATTTTGTTCATACCTCTCATGAACTTTGTATGGTATTTATCTGTGTGATTTTCTTGCCTTATTGTAAATTTTGTGAGGGCAAGGATCATGTACTAATCATGTTTGTATCCTAGTCAGAGAAGGGTATGGGGTGTTCAGGGAAGTCTAGCACCTCTAGTGTGAGGGCTTGCCGAACCTTCTTCAGGGCTACTCATCCATCTTTGGGTATCCATCTGATTCACCCAACTCTCACTGCTGACTCCAAGAAGCTGCAGCATGTGCAGCAGCCACACCTCAGTAAAACCATCTTGACTGACAGACTGAACCAGGTTGAGGATAACTGACAAGCTTCACACCCATTGGTAAATTAAGGGGATATCTACCTCAGGTACATGAAGACTTTCTCCAGTAGAATGAGTGGATGAGGACAATTTGTTCCAAAGGTAGTCGTAACGGTAGCTGAAGTAAGCACTGTGGAGTGCTTAGAACTTGGTCAGAAATTCAAAATGCCAAGGTCATCCATTGCATCCTGGACCATCACCAGTTGCCCTGACTTTTGTCTTGGCACTGGAATTTGATGAGAGAGTAAGGCTGATGACTTTGTACAACCCTGCCTCACTTAACCCAAGTGAGGCAGACTTGTGCAGTCATCAGCCTCACTAAAATCCAAATCATGTACAAGTTAAGACATCACCCCATAATGTCACTGGTCCTCTTCAAATATGAAGGACAAACATTATAGTCCAGCATCAGTAGAGGTAGGTAGTATAGCAGATGGAACACTGGACTTGGAGTCAGCAAGATCTGAATTTGAATCCTTACTAGCCATGTGACTTAACTTCTGTCTGCCTCAGTTTCCTCAACTCCTACTTCCCAGGAGGAGGGGTGGGTGGGCTCCTAGAGACAGTTTGTACCAACTTATTGTTTACATTTTCAGTGTGAACTTTTATACCACTGAAATCAGCTAAGTGATGTAGAAAATGTCAATAATACAGATTAAACTTACAAGTGTGTCATGAATACTTTTTTTAGGAGAGTCAGTTATTAAACATTTATCAACTCATCCCTGCTCCCAGGGTTGTTGTATGGATCAAATGAGATAATGTATGTAAAATGCTTTTCAAGCCTTAAAATAGCTTAAGAATGTTAGCCATGGTTGATAATAAATCCATCCATATTGTATGCATAGCATAACAGAAACTGTAAAAGTTGAGTGCTACAAATACTAGGTTGGCATGTTAGAGGATGGTATGAAGAACTTTTCTGTATTCTCTAGCAGTGCAAAATGGAACAAACTGGAGGGTGTGCTAGAATAAGAGCAGAAATAAGTACACCAAATCTGTGTACCTAAGCAATGACTAAGAGGGACAGAAATTAAGGTATAAAGATGAAAATGGGGGCTTGGTTTGACATAAAAGGTTTAATGTGTGATGGAATGAGAGTTTTGCAATTTGTAGAGATGTTTCTCCTTTGCTGGGAAGCATCAGGGATGTGATAGAGCTCTGGGAGTGAAAGAAGTCCCACGCTCTTTTTAGGAGGAATGGAAATAAGGAGAATATTGGAGTTAGCTAGGTAGCAAAGTACATAGAGTCAGGAAGACCTGAGTTCAAATTCTGCCTCCGACACTAGCTATATGACTAAGCAAGCCATTTAATCACTTTCAGCCTCAATTTCTTTGTCTGTAAAATGGGAATAATCATGGCCCTGCCCTTACAGGGTTGTTATGAGTATCAAAAGAGATAATGCACATCTTAACATTTTGCAAACCTTGGAGTACTACATAAATGCTATTATTATTAGGAACCATGGGAAGTTTTAGGTACGTTAGGAAATATCTCAGATTCCACTCAGTCTTGGATTCACTTACATGTTTTGGTTGGTTTAGCATTTCTTTATGTATGTGAAATGAGAGACTCTTGAGCAGCAGACCTTTTTCTATTACAATATATTCTATTTACTGAGGACAATGGTGAGGGACACTGAGGATGATAGCTTTATCCTGGTTGTTTTGACTTTGCCCAGTCTCAGAGGCCCTGGTTCACAATAGCTCTGCTTTACTGAGGGGCTAGGTTCTTTTCCTGAGTTTTAGCTCAGTGCTGTTAGTAAAACTGAAGACTTGACTTCAGACAGAGGCTACCAACCATCACCTGGTAAGGCTCTGGGCAGGGAAGGAGTCGGTCCATCTGCAAGCACCAGAAGAACAACCCTAAATTCACCCAATCCTGTCTACCCTAACCTTATTCCCCACTCAGATATGACACTGGATACATGTACAAAGTTTCCCTGCATCCCCTTTTTATATCATCACAAGGAACTGGCATTCCCCCAGCATCCACCAGGAGACATTAGAGGGAATAGTCATATGGGTAACATTCAGGGAGGTCCCACAGCATGACTTCATAGCTAAGGGACTCAGAATACTGGCCTTAACTAATTCCTTCCTATTTTCTTTTGACTTCATGCCTAGTGCCTGTCTGACTGATTTATCAAGGGCTAGTGCAGTTGGAGAGTAAGGGCAAGAGAGTTTACCAAGAATTGGACTATGATCTGGACAAGGAAGATTGAAAACTAAGATCCATTTTCCAAAACAAAATTATTTCTGTGGCTCATGGCAATTCTGAGGGAGAGGTGATGACAGCCTCTCCCATTTCAGAAACAGCTCCTAGAGTTGTCTGTAGGCGTGCTCACATGACACATTCTTAAACCGATTCTATTATGTGCTGTCTGCCTGGGTTTGCTCCTTGTTCACATATCAGCCACAAGAAATCTTTATTTTTTTTTTTTTATCTTTTTTTGGTAGCTGGTTTTGACTCCCACTTATTCTTCTCTCCTGGACTATCTCTTTTCCAGCTGTTCCATTCTTGAATGTGTTGTACACAGTCTCCATCTCTTTGATTTTCTTGGAGCCCCAATGGGCTCCGCTTGAGACCTGTGTATGAGGAATTCGAATATTGGATCATGCAAATGTTCACATCTTAGGAGAATTACCCCTGTGAACTAGGATGTTCTTCACTAGCTCTTTATGTGGAAAAGTGCCAACTAATTCTTCCAGAGAAAATGCCAAGTATACAAATTTGGCTGAGACCTGATTTTGAATTGCACTTAAGTCCAGTTCATTCCCATTTGCGTGAGGCTGCAGTTTGTGACGTGCGAGCATCTTTGATTGATGTCTCTGTATGCGGAAGTTTTTGGCTCTTCAGCCCTGCTGCTTCACAGTTTTTCTTTCTCACCTCACTTATAATCTCTGCCAAGAAACTACTGACATTTTAGGAATAGAATAGACACAGTTTGGCTTCTTGTAAATCTGTCTGTTTCCTTGGTGATGTACATAATTATGAAATGTACAGAAAGTGGGTTTTTTTTGTTTTTGTTTTTAGCAAAATCAGAGTTGATTTTCAAAAAGCAGGTTTGTCACCTCTGGTGACTGTCCCAAGAGCAATTCTAGATGGTAGGATCTATTCTAGTTCACTTTAACTCACCCTAAAACCAGAAACTATGCCCTGTGGCATGGGGTCTTATGAAATTTTGAGTCTAAATATCTTGTGGAAGAGACATTTTCAACTTGATTAACAAGAAACTCAATGAGGGACTTCCCAGGTGTGTGTGTGTGTGGTGGTGGGGGGTGGGGGGACCTTCTAACTCCACTTTGCCTGCAAAGGATACTTTCCTGCAATCTTCAACCTCACCAGTGGAGTTCTGTCCTATTATTATACCTTGTAGTCAAGACCCCTTGGACAGAAGGGTCTTAGTTACCTCAAACAGATTTTAGGAGACCCAAGCACAGAAAGGGATACACTAAGTACTTGTTAAATGAATAAATAAATATAAATATGCTTTTAGACTTGCTCCCTGAACCACATATGATACCCGATAAGACTACCATAGTCCAGCAATATGGGAAGAATGCTGTATTTGGAGAAAGAGGAACTGGGTTCAATTTCTAGATCCTCTATTTACTAACTATATGACCAGGAGTAAATGGCCTCCATTTTCCTCAGCCGTAGCATGAAGGGACTGGACTTAGTACCATGGAAAACGCTCTGGTTCTTGAGTCAGGAGACCTCAATTCAAATCTTACTTCTGATACTCACCGAAGGGAATTTCCAAATAGAGGAGATCATGGATCCATTTGAGGAGAGCCAACTCAGAATGTACATTCACAAGAAGCCATTCTGAGGAATGTTCAGTGCAGTTAGTTGATGAATATTTATTTAGTATCTATTGTTTGCAAGTTTTAAGTTCTACAGAAATGGTATCTGCCCAATAAGGACTGGTAGTCTAAAGCTATGGAACTTGGACCAACTAAATGTGTAAAGGCATCCAAGCTTCTAAGCCTGACACTAAGTCCTTCCAAAACATATATCTCCTATTGCACAAAATGAACCCTCAACTCAGATTAACTGGTATACTAACTGTAAAATAGAGTGGTGTGGAAGAAACTAATGAAAACCTAAAGACACATAATACCCCTAAGGTCACAGAATATCAGTTAGAAGGGTTCCAGGGATCATCTAGTCTAACCAATACCTGAAAAAGATCCCCACTAGACATACCTGACAAGGAATCATCCACCCTTTGATTAAAGACCTCCAGTGAGGGGGTGAGGAGCACTACCATCCTAGGAAGCCCATTTCACTTTTGGATAGCTGTCACTGGTGTAGCTAGGTGGCACAATCCATATAGTGTCAGGCCTGGAATCAGGGAGACTCATCTTGTAAGGTCAAATGTGGCCTCAGACACTTACTAGTCATGTGATCATGGGCAAGTCACTTAACCCTCTTTACCTTAGTTTCCTTATCTGTAAAATAAACAGGAAAAGGAAATGGCAAACCACTCCAGTATCTTTACCAAGAAAACCCAAATGGCACCACGAAGAGTTGGACATGACTAAACAACAACAATTTTTAGGAAACTTTTTCCTGACATCTAAATTTGCCTTTCCCCCCAACTTCCTTTGGGCCCAAACAGAACATGTCTAATTCCTCTTCATTGTGCTAACATGTGCCTTCCCCTATAGAATGTAAATGCCTTGAAAAAAGGAAATGTTTAATTTTTCTTTGTATCCCTGGCCTGTCTGCAGTGCTAGACACATAGTAGACATTTTGATATGCACTTATTAATTGACTGACAGTCCTTCAAATACTTGAAGAAAGGTATCAGGCCCCCCTTGACTCTTCCTTTCTTTTCTGAAAAATCTCCTCAGTCCCTTCAACTGATCTTTTTATGGCATGGACTAGGGGACCTTCCCCATTCTGACTGTTCTTCTCAGGACATTCTCCAGCTTATCAATGACCTTCCTAAACTGAGATGATCAGAAATTAACATGACACTCCAGATGGGGACTGACCAGAGCAGACAAGGGCAGGACTCCAACCTCCTTATTCCTGTCATCCAGAGGAACTCTCACAAAAGAACAAAGAGGAAAGGAGAAAGGAAAAAAATAGACACTGGAATTTATTAATTATCTACAATTGTCAGGCAATTAGGTGACCCAGTGGATAGAGCACTGAGCCTGGAGTCAGGAAGACCTGAGTTCAAATCTTCCTTCAGACTCTTACTAGCTGTGTGACCCTGGGCAAGTCACTTCACCTCGGTTTGCATTAATCCACTGGAGAAGGAAATGGCAAACTCCTCCATTATCTTTGCCAAGAATCCCAGTCCATGGGATCAGGAAGAATCAGACATGACTAAATAATAACAACAAAATATGCCAGGCACTTTATTACCTCATTTGATTCCCATAGCAACCTTGGGAGGTAAGTTCTACTATTTCCCCATTTTATAATCAAGGAAACTGAGGCAATGGTTAAGTGACTTGCTCAAGGTCACACATCTAGTGAGTGACCAAGGCTAGATTTGAACTGAGGTTTTCTGACTCCAGACCCAGTGCTCTATCCACTGTGCCACTCAATGCCTCTCCTATGGTTTAGGGGGGATTGTTTAGGGCAGTTCCAATTAACCCAATGGGCTTACTAGAGGTGAGGAGGCTTTACCTGTGACTTCTGAAAGTAAATCTCTTCATGAAATATGGAGATGTTCTTTGACACCTTGGTAAAAAGACAAAAACCATTTCTAATAGTTCTTAGGGCGGCTAGTGGTGCAGTGGATGGAAAACTCATCTTCCTGAATTCTAATGTGGCTTCAGATACTTACTAGCTGTGTGACCCTGGCCAAGTCACTTAACCCTGTCTGTCACAGTTTCCTCTTCTGTAAAATGAGCTGGAGAAGGAAACGCTTTGCTAAGAAAGCCCCAAATAAGGTTACAGAGAGTTGAACACAAATGAAACAGCTGAAACAGCAACGATAATTCCCCATTTGGGGTTTGCAGTTTCCTTCTTCAACTCATTCTACAGATGAGCAGACTGAAGTAAATAGGGTTAAGTGACTTGCCTAGAGTCACACAGCTAGTGTCTGAGGTCAGATTTGATCTTAAGAAGGGAAGTCTTCCAGATTCCAGGAACAGCACTCTGTCCAAATGCGCCACCTAGCTGCCCATTGTGTTTCTACTAGTAAGTATAAAAAGCAAATAGTATTTGAAAGGCAAAGGCTGTTGTTTTTGTTTGGTCATGGCTGACTCTTTGTGATCCCATTTTGGGGTTTTCTTGGCAAAGATACTGGAGTGGTTTCTCATTTCCTTCTCCAGTTCATTTTACAGACAGGGAAACTGAGGCAAACAGGGTCACATAGCCAATGTTTGAGGCCAGATTCAAACTCAGGAAAATGAATCTTCCTGATTCCAGGTCTGGCCCTTTATCCACTGAACCATCCAGCTGCTTCAGTAGTGGTGGTAATAACCCAAAAGTGAGGGAAAAAAAAGCTAACAAGACCTTGGGCTGCATTAAGAAAGGCATGGCTTCTAGTTTTCATCTGTGATCCAGGCTCTGGGCTCATAAACAGTATGGACAATCTTGAGGTCTAAAAGAAAATATATCTGTTTCTTTTTGGTGGTGGTAATAAACCAAAAAAAAATCCAAACTGATAAACTTATACCAAGAATATAAAAAAAGTGAAAATCTGCACTCAGAGTTTGTCAGTTCCTTCTCTATAGGAGGACAGCATTTTTCATCATAGGTCCTTTGTAATTGTCCTGGATCATTGTATTGATCAGAGTTTATTAGTTTTTTTTTAAACTGTTAACTCTTACTGACCTTGTAGTCCACTAAACCCCCATATCTATTTTCAGACAAACTGCTGTCCAACCATGCCTTCCTCATCTTGTAACTGAAGAAGAAAAATTAGTTTCCCTAAAGGAACAGTTTGGGTTCCATGGCAACAGTGATTCATCTGCCATCCCTAAAAAGGTATGACGGTGTAAATGCTAAACCTGTTGAGCCAGCAGGAGGCACCTGAAACTGTGTGCCAGCTTCCTTCCACCCTGCATGTGCAGAAAGTCGCTACTAAACCCAGCATCTCCCAGCCTTCTCTTCCTCAGGTTTTCCAGGTTTTACATTCCCACCTAGGGGTATGTAACAAATTCCAAAAATAATTCATAATTTGCTTACTACCCACTTGAATTCCCAATCTTCCTTCCTCAGAGTAGCTCCAAATCATTCCCTCAATTGGCAAGCAAATACTCTAAAATGCACAGAGAATAATAAAGTATAATAAGTTCCAAATAGCTTGAGCACAACAGCTTCTGGTAAGGTTGAATTTTTAACTCTCTTCTATATCATGCCTCTTTCATCTTAAAAGGGAGGGGGAGACCTTTGTAAAGAAGTACCTCTAAGCACTCAGTCTCATAGTCAAAGGGAAAGGGGAAGTTATCCCATCACATTCTAGACTGGTCCCTCTATAGTTAATCTAGTAGAAACTGTTCTCACTTTCTGCCTGTCCACTAGGCAAATTGCTGCTTGGCTGAGCTAGAGACCCTGGAAAACTGAGCAATATTTCTTTGAGCTGTTTTCAGATGTGTCTGACTCTTCACGACCCCATATGGGGTTTTCTTTTTTTCTTTAATGATCAAATTTATTTTGCTTCAAGTAATTTCCCTAATTAAAAAATATCACCAAGCCCTATTTTCTTTTCTTTTTTCTTTTTCTGTTGTAATTTTATTCTTTTCTATTTTTTAATTGTTTTAATTTTTATTTATTTGTTTTCAGTATTCTACAATCACTTCCATAAGTCTTAGATATTTCCCCCCTCCCTCCCTGAGACAGTGTGAAATCTTATATGGGTTCTCCAAATGCATTCTTATTAAACACATTTTCACATTAGTCACGTTGCATAGAAGAACTAAAATGAATGGGAGAAACCATGAGAAAAACCAAATCAAAACAAAACACAAGAGAAAATATTCTGCTTCATTCTGCGATCATTTGGGGTTTTCTTGGCAAAGATACTGAAGTGGTACTTCTCCCGCTCATTTTGCAGATGAGGAACAGGGTTAAGTGACTTGCTCAGGGTCTCATAACTAGTGTCAGAGGCCAAATTTGAATTTAGGAAGATGAATCTTTGTGACTCCAAGCCCAGCCTCCTATGCACTGCGCCACCATACTGCCCATAATACTTCTATGGGATGACTTAGTTGAACCCACTGGTAATGTTACTGGCCTCTGCCACATGGATCTCTATCCATATAGTCAACTTCCCTCTCCTTTTTTCCTCCCGATGCACGGCTGGACTGCTTCTGGGTCAAGTGGGCCTCGATAGGGGCAAGCCGAATAGAGGAGCTAACACCATTCGAGTGAATGGCAGAAAGGGAATGCTCTGTATTTGCCCTTTGACAAATCCTGCTAGAGTTCTGAAACTAGTACAACCTTAAACCCTTGCTTTGTCAAGCAGCCCTGAAACTCCACAGTTTGATCTTTTTTTTGGTGCCTAAGCATATGGGAAAATACAGGAGAAACAGAACAACAGGAGGAATTTACTCCCCCCACATTTATGATTTCACATTTACATTTATTTCTATTAAATTATACTTTATTAGATTTATCCCAGCAATGTTCCAGGCTGTCAAGATATTTTGGATTCTGACTTTATCATTAAGTGTGTTAGCTTCCTGTCCCATCTGCAAATTTGATAAGGTTGCCTTCTATGTTTCTAAGTCAGGGGTTCTTAACCATTTTGTGTCATAGAACCCTTTGGCCATTTGGTGAAGTCTATGGACTTCTCAAAATGTTTTTAGTGCACATAACAAAATGCACAGGATTACAAAAAGAAACCAATTATACTGAAATAGATAGAGAAGTCATTTATTATCTTTGGAGTCAGGACCAATGGAAGAATTTTTCCAGTGCCTCCTTCTCTTGGCATGTACTTGTTGATGGACAATGTAAGCACCTCTTAGAGATAAGCTATGTACTCTCCTGAACTAACCCCCCCCCCCATTTTGATGATATTATAAGAACTGCAGGTGTTGGAATATTGGTCCTGCATCTGGGGGTTATTCATGATGTTGCTGAACAAGGACCCATATAATCACCTTAACTAAGAACTAAACAGCTACTTCTCTGTTGGGGCTCTCATGCTAGTCAGACAACCCACTTAGCTAGCATGATCTTCAACCCATCACAATCTGACACATTGACCCTCTTTCCCCAGGGGAAGGCTTTCATCATTATGGCTCTGACTACAAGAGTTGGGTATCCTTCTTCCCAGAATCCAAGTCCATAATGAATTAATGCTATTTTAGAAAGAGAACTTTCCTGTCTAGCAGTTTCTCAAATCTAGCCCACTTACCCAATAAGGACACAGCTTCTTTCTGACACAGTTACAGTAGACTTTTTCTGGCCCTTCTCTACTCTACCCTTATTCAGGTCTTGAGAACTTCATCACTTGAGAGAAATTCCCATACCCTGCGGAAATGCCTCATAATCCCCTTCGATTATTAGGTCTCCCTTACCTAGAATAGCTCAGATACGCCCTCCCCAGAAGGAGCTTGGCCAGGACCAGGGATAGTATTCTTGGAAGGGGGTTTACCTTTTAGTAAGATCGAGGAGGTAAACCTGTGTCTGCATAACCATAGTTAATGTGTTTTACCTGGAAGAAGAGTTGCCCCAGACAGCTTAGTGATGATCCTAAGCTCCTAGATGGTGAATCTTTTACCTAGCATCCAAGGAAGAAGGGAGACATTCTCTCAGTAGATGCCTCTAAAGGGCAGAGATTTAATATTAAATTGCAGTGGGGCTTTCAGGAAGGGAAATGTCCTGGCTGTTGGCCTACAGAGCACAAAGGGAGTAGTGTTACAAAGCAGATTTTTGTATCAACTCTGATGCTGGGACAGACTGTATGCAATAGGGTAATGATCACTTACTACCTTACTACAGATGACCTTGACTCTGATGAAGATTAGTGACTGTGCAGATGAGGAACAGGGTTAAGTGACTTGCTCAGGGTCTCATAACTAGTGTCAGAGGTGGCACTGTGGCTCTGAGGTTGGTGGTACTGCTCCTACACCATAACTATAGTACATAGGGAAATACAACATGAACTTCAGAAATTTAACATTACCCAACATGTGGACTAGATTGCCAACCTTGGTACTTGATTCTTGTGAAGGGAAAACCTGGGGTTTCTGATCTTTGTTCTCTGTATTTCATCACTCCTACAGGAGCTGTTTCATTGTTTCCTGCCTTTTCTTATCTTTTTTTTCCTTCTACCTGAACTAAATTCCTCCCTCAATTGCTGCCTCCACCAGTTTCTCAAATCCTGAGGATTAGGGTTGCCCAGTAACAACCCTAAATACAATAAAATGGTGAAAGATCCTTTAGAGGACCTTTAAAACCTTGCCATCAGGGGTTGGGCTGTGACAGGAGCAATATCTGCTATACAGGCTAGGCTAGGTTTTGTTTTTTTTTCCACTAAAAGACAGGGAAATTGTCTTTGAGATTGGATTTATCCAAGGAACTCTCACGTTGCTGAATGGACTGCCTCCTGGCCCATCACTACTCAATGCTCTGACTGATGCCGAGGTAGGAGAGAGAAATCCCTTCCTCTCTCTCTTTAGTGGTCTCCTCCACAAAACACTGGAGCCTATGACTGATTGTCTTTTAAATTTCACCTAGGGATCTGCTTATCGTCCCTCAGCCAGTCAGCTAGTATCCTTACTCCTAATTTATTCAGAGAAAGGTGTTTACATTTTATTAAGGGATCACAATGTAGCTGCATCTTTGTAATTAGCTTAGATTTAACCCTTCATTAACACCTTCTGATTATCTTTTGGGCTTTCTCGGCTGGGAGGCTGGTAAAAAATTAACTTCCTACCTATACAAAATGATCACAGTAGCATTACTTATAATAATAAGACGGAAGCAATGTGCCTAACATTTGAGAAGAACTGAACGTAAAGAGCTGTCCAATAGGCTGGGCCTTGCTCTCTCTCTTAGCATGGTATGGACACCAGGGAGCCCTCCATTGGTTATGTTTCGATCTTACCACATGGCCTACCTACCTTCTTTTCTGGCCATACTTATCTGTGATGATGTAATCTACAACCCTTTGCTTGCACAGTTCTTTGTTGGTAGTGTACCAACAATTTATTGGTAGCTACAATAACCTTCTCATGTCTATTATGCACCTCCTCATCCTCTTTGACTGACCCTCAGTTTCAATTGCACACAGAATGGGGTATGTGGTATTCTACAATTTTATTACACAGAACCACTGGGAGAATACTATTAAAAAGATAGCGTGCCTTCATTCCAGGATGAAACTCCAGGTCCCTAAAATATTAAAAATAACT
Source organism: Potorous gilbertii (assembly GCA_028658325.1). Classification (NCBI taxonomy): domain Eukaryota; kingdom Metazoa; phylum Chordata; class Mammalia; order Diprotodontia; family Potoroidae; genus Potorous; species Potorous gilbertii. The sequence goes on from CM053774.1 coordinate 22,065,472, forward strand.
TGCCAAAGATAATCCAGCTTACCTTACCTTCTCCTATTCAGTGACTAGAACTAGAGACCATAAATTGAGTCAACATTGAGAGGCAAAAAAACTCTAAACACAATGGCTGATAATTCTAACACACTATAAAAAGACATACCTCTTTCTGAGGACAACCTTTTTGGAGGGAATATACTTCACAAAGGGGCTTGTTTGCTTCTTTTGAGGAAGATGTTTTCTGTCTAGAAAAAAAGCATAACAATTTGCATAAAGGAAAAAAAAGTCTAAATTCCATTTCCTTACCTTCCGTTCACTTTTAGTCCTTTGTGATCAGATTTCTTCATCATTCCAATAAAACCATTCTCTCCAAGATTATCTTTCTTCATTGTTAAATCCAATGGTCTTGTCTCAGCCTTGTTTCTCTTTGATCCCCTAGGAAGTTTCTTATATTTGATAACCCTTCCTCCTGACTACTCTCTCTTCCTTTGTTTGCTTGGCTTCTATACTCTCTCGTTCTCTCTCTCTCTCTCTTCTCCTCCTCTTCCTCCTCCTCCTTTTCTGAAAATTCTTCAATTTTCTTTCCTAGATCAGTACCCATTTTTCTCCATCTAACTGTGAGTGTTTCCCAAGTTTCTGGCTTGGGCCTTCTTCTCAACCAACCAACCATTATTTATTGAGTGCTTACTTCCAGGCTCTGTGCTAGGTATAGAGCGGAAGGGGTACAAGTACAAAGAATAAAACTATCCTTATTGGCAAGAAATTGACATTGTAATGGGTGAAACAAGTGTATATGAAAGTAGACAGCATAAAATATAAAGTTTATAATACACAAAGTGGTTAAACATACCATGCTTGAAAGAGGACACTAACAGTCTGGGGAAATCAGGTAAGGCTTCATGCAGAAGATGGTGCCTGAGCTACATTGTAAAAGAAGTGAGGGATAAATAAATAACTGATAAATAGAAATATGTATAGAACAATTTTACATATATACCTATTTGTGTCTAATGGTAGCCATTTCTAGTGTGGGAGTAGGGGGATGGAAAAAAATTACATAATAACTTTTTTGTATATTTGAAGGGAATTCAAATTGTACATAGTAGATTTGCGGTTTCATGTGCAATCAGTTTTTATTGTACTGTTATAGAAATGCTTGTCCATAGTCCATAAATTAAAAGGAAAATTTTAAAATTTGAAAAAATAACCCTTTTTCCTCACCTAAAAAATGAAATGAGGGACTCTATAAATTGGAGATAAGAGGGGGAGAGCCAGGGCAAAGGCTCCAGGATGGGTAGATAGAATGCTGTGAGTGAGGAACAACGGCAAGGCCAGTTTGGCTGGGTTGCAGAAGGTAAAAGAGGGAGTAATGTCCAACAAGGCTGAAAAGGTAGTTTGGGGCCAAGTTGCACAAGGCTTTAAAAACCAAACAGAAGAATTTTTATTTTATTCTATAGGCAATAGGAAGCCAGTAGAGTTGGTCGAGTAGGAGATTCACATGGTCAGATCCATCTGTAAGGAAAATAACAATGTGTAGAATGGCTTAGAGTGGTGAGAGATTGGAGGCAAGGAGATCAATTAGGAAGCTGTAGCAATAATTTAGGTGAGAGGTGATGAGGGCTTGAACTAAAGTGGTAGATGGGTAATCACTAAAGTGGAAAAAAGAGGTCAGATGGAAGAAATATCATGAAAATACAAAAAGCAAGATTTGGTCACTGATGGGATATATGGGTAAGAGATAAGGAGAAGTTTAGAATAGTGCTGTGGTTATGAACCTGAAATACTGGAAGGATGATAACAAGGAATTTAGAAAAAGGAAAGGGTTTGTGGAAAAGATAAGTTCAGTTTTAGGCATACTGAGTTTAAGATGTCTCTGGGACATCCAAGTTGAAATGTGCCATAGGCAATAAGCTTAGGGGAGAGACTAGGTTTGACTGTAAACCTGCATACTGGTGATCCTTAAACTGATGAGGAACTGATGAAGTTACGTAGCAGCAAGCACCCTGACACATCCAGGATGTCCTGCTAGCACAGGTTTTTAGAACTGCTTTTCTAAAAGGAAAGCAACTTTTGAGGAGTCAACAATCTTCTTTAATCATATATACCAATAGAGAAAATACAGGCAGAGAAATAAAGACCAAGAGACAGGGCTTCTGTCTGACCATAAGCAATACATATATCACAGATCAAAAGATAAATCCAACTGTCTGACTGTTACATACATACATTACCAGAGAGGGAAGCACCAATATCTGGGTTTTCAAGGGAGGTGGGGGGAGGTTCTGGCTACCTACAGTCTCATCTGGCACAGAAACCTTCTTCTGAAGAGTAAGCCCCCAAAGCAAAATCTCACCTTAGAGTATATATACATTTTTCGGAGCTGGAGGGCATCATGACTCTTGAGAACCAGTGCTTCATTAGAAATTAACTAAAAGTGTGGGCCTTCCCACAAAACAAGCTTTCGCTAATCAAGCTTCCTTTAATGGGCTCCACCTGAGGCCTATTAATGGCCCAGGAAGATCTTTAATTCTCATTGCCTGTGGATGTTTACATTACAGGTTACTAAGAGCAAGGACATAGAGGAAAAAGGAAAAAGAAGAGGACCCAGGATGGCATCTTGGGAAACAACCATAATTAAGGGATATAACATGGATGATGATAAACCAGCAAAGGGGACTGAGGAATAGTTAGGCAGGCAGGAGACATACCAAGAAGAAATAATGCCATAAAAACCTCAAAAGGAAAGAATTTCCGGGTGATGTGCGTGGACAACAGTGTCAAATGCAGCAGATGAGCTGAGAAGAATTAGGACTGAGAAAAGACCAGCAGGTTTGGCAGTCATTGTTAACTTTGGAGGCAGCAGTTTCAACTGAGTGATGAGGTTGAAAACCAGGCTGCAAAGGGTTCAGGAGTGTGAGGAGAGGTAGAGGCAGTGGGTGTAGACAACTTTTTAAAGGAATTTGGCTGAGAAAGGGATACACACACATACACATCTACATAATGTATATATGTATATATTATGTACAGGTGCACATATATATTATATACACACATATACAAAAGTATATATTGCACTAATACACCCATTTATCCACAGTCCTTCCAGTATTTGTCATTTTCCATTTTTGTCAGCTTTGTTGATGTGAAGTGGTACCTCAGAGTTATTATAATTTGTACTTCTCCAATTATTAGTGATTTAAGAATTTCTTATACTGTTATTGATAGCTTAGATTTCTTTTCCTGAAAACTGTCTATTCATATCCCTTGACCATTTATCAGTTGAACAAAAGGTCTTATTCTTTTAAGTTTGAATCAGTCCCTTAGATATTTTAGAAACAGGACTTTTATGAAACAAACATGCTGCAAAGCTCTTCCCTCAGTTTCCTGCTTCTCTTTTGATTTTAGCTGAGTTTTACTTTTATATCAACTTTTAAATTTGCAAAATCAAAATTTGTCCATTTTGCCTCCTGTGAATCTCTCTGGTCATGAACTCATCACCTATCTACAAATCTGACAGGTAATTTTTTTTCCATGCTCTTCTGATTTTTTTTTGTCACCCTTTATGTCTAAATCATGTATTCATTCTGAGGTTATTTTAATTACCTATGTGAGATATTTGTCTATACTCAGTTTCTGTTAGACTCTTTCTAGTTTTTCCAGCAGTATTTGTTGAATAATGAGTTCTTGCCCCTCTAGCTGGGATTTTGGGGTTTATCAAACACTATATTAATGTGTTCTGTTTCATTGATTAACCTATTTTTCACCTAATACCAAGTTGTTTTGATGATTATGACTTTGTAGTATAGTTTGAGATCTGGTACTACTAGGCCCCCTTCTTTCCCTCTTTTCTCCCCCTCCCCCATTAATTTCCTTGATATTCTATCTTGACCATTCAATCAAAGGGCTGTACTTGAGGAACTAGAGGGCCATATGTGGCCTAGAGGCTTCAGGTTCCCCACCCCTGTATCTTGACTTCTTATTTTTCTAGATGAATTTTCCCCTCAGGCTCTATACAGATATCCACTGGTAGTTTAATTTGTATGGCACAGAATAAGTAAATTAATTTAGGTAGTATTGTCATTTTTTATTATATTGGCTTCATCTACCCATGAACAATAAGTATTTCTCCAATATACATATATATATATGTATGCATACATATATTTATGTTTATGTGTACATATATATATATATATATATATATATATATAGAGAGAGAGAGAGAGAGAGAGAGAGAGAGACTGTTCATTGTCTATATAGCTTCAAAACCAATCCTATATCTGAGAAATTGGATATTTCCCTGTTTCCCTGGTTTCTTTTTTATCCTAGGTGCATTAATTTTACTTGTGTAGAAACTTTTGGTTTCATGTAATCAAAGATATCCATTTCATATTTTAACTCATTCCTCATTTCTAGTTAGTTTCCAAGTTTTCGGGATTCTACTTAGATTTCTTGCAATAGTCCCATTCTCTATACTCACACAGTCACAACCTTAGTTTAGGCCTCCATTACCTCTTATCCATACCACTGCAATAGATTTCTAATTGTGTTCCCTCCTTCTAGTCGTTTCCCCCATCAATCTCTTTTCCATAGTGGGCCAAAATAGGCTAAGGCATAGGCTGGATGCTGTCACTCCCGGCTTAAAAACATTCAGTGGCATCCTATTGCCTCTAGGAAAAAATACAAACTGCTCAGCTTGGCATTTGAAGTCCTCCACAATCTGGCTCCCACATAGCTTTCCAGACTAATTTTGAATTATTCTCCTTTATTTTTAATTAAAATTTTCTTTTCTGTTATGAACTTGAACATCAAAAACATGAGCATTTCAACACATAAAGAACATGTGATTGATTGTGAAACTGTGAACTTCTATGATAATTTTTAAAGTGTATGTTACATTTAAGATTTATAGTAATAATATTTTCCCTGCTTCTGAATTTTCTTTTGTCCTTTTTTGTATTTTACAAATGTTTCATTAGTGTCCTTCTTTTCCTTCACTTTAGTTAGCCATCAAATCTTTGCTCTTCTCACCCTCATTTATAACAAGTATAGTGAATCAAAGTAAGTCCACATGTTGGTTTTGTCTATGAATGTATGTCTCATTTCCACCTCTAGTCCGTTATCACCTCTTTGCCAAGAGGTAGGAAGTATTCTTCACTTTCAGTCTTTTGAAATCATGACCGGTCATTGCATTTATCAGAATTGTCTTTCAAAGTTGTTTTCCTTTATAGTAATGTGGTCGTTGTCTAAATTATTTTTTTTGATATTGTTTGTTCACTCTATTTTCATCAGTTTACATAAGTCTTCTGGGTTCTTTTCAGAATGTTCCTTTGTCATTTCTTAGTGGCATAATATTTTATTATTCATATGCCATAATTTGTTTACCCATTCCCTGATAGGCACTCATTTTGTTTCCAATTCTTTGCTACAATACAAAGTGCTGCTATAAATATTTTTCGTGTATGAGGGTCCTTTCCTTCTGTATTTATCCCCTTTAGGCTATATGTCTTGTAGTATGTAGTGGAATATTAGAAATCAATGTCCACTGGAAGACATAAATTCCTCACTGTTTATCTACTTTGGCCTCTGTTATAGGTATAGGATTATGACAGAAAGCTTCATCTGACATTCTAAAAGGAGGAAGGGGAGAGGAAGAGGAAGAGAGCTGAAGCAAAGAGGAGTCTCCACAAGCTTTTGTGGGAGAGGACCAGAGAGAGGCTACAAGAACGGAGACAAAGTTGCCTTGGGCTGCCTTCAACTTCATGTCAACTAACAGGAGACAGAATGCCAAGATAAAAACTATATGAGGAGCTATTTGGAAGCCACAGGGAACAGATGCAGGGTGGCTGGAACTGTTCCTGTTGCTGAGAACAGAACTGGTGAAGTCCTACTTTCCTATCCCTTGTATCACTATGACCCAAGAGACTACTCATCCTGGGTTTTTTTTTTCTTCCAATCGTTGTTTGCTCTTTTTTTGTGCTGCCATTTGTTTTGAAGGAAACTGGTTTCTCTAAGACAAAGTGATTGTTCTTTGAAATACAATTTTTATATCCTTAGGGTTAAATACAGTCAAGGGAGCCCCGAAGGAGAGAGAACAACAGATTCTGTTACTGAGGAGAGGCATTCTCTGGCAAAAAAATTAGGCTCTCAGAGCAATAAAAAATGTTTATTGATACACATTTTTATAGTTTCCCCAAAGTAGAGAGAACACATGAATCAGGACTAATATACATAGACTTAAAAAGAAATCTAGCAGCTTGGTGGGGTTGTACAATGAAGTGGTCCTTGAGGCCCACTGTTCCTTTGGGAAACCCACACCCTCTCTTGGGGGGAGAAGACTAGAATATCATTCCTTGAAGAAAGAAGCTGAAATGTGAGGTCAATGTGACATTGTGGGGCAGCCAAAAGGGATTCGACAACTTTCTGTTGACAACCTTTTGGGTTCTACTCCATATACTGCTAATTTTCACAGTTCCCTTTTGTGTTCCCTACTACAATGTAAGATGGTTTTGTTGTTGTTGTTGTTGTTTTGCTTTTGTTTTTGCTTATATTTGTATCCCCAGTACTTACTAGTACCTGGAACATAATTAGCATTTAATGAATGCTTGTTACCTCACTACAAGTGGTATCATTGAGTCAAAGGATACATATAAGATAATTCCAAATTGTATTCCAGAATGGCTGGATCAAGTCATACATACCAATGCATCAATGTGCCTGTCTTCCCATAGCTTTTCTAACAATTGCAGTTTTCCTTTTAGTCATCTTTGCTAATCTGATGGGCATGAGGTTGCATTTTTCTTATTAGTGATCTGGAACATTTTTTTTTTTCATGAGATAGCTGATTCTTGCATTTCTTCTTTGGAAAACTGCCTGTTCATGTTCTTTGACCACTTATTTAATGAGCTCTTATATACATTACATATTTGACTTTTCTGCCAGATTGGTATACTTGTTCTGAGGCTGTTTTTTCTCACCCCACTTAGAGTGGGTTTGTCATTCAAGCTGGTTCAGGGGCAGAATTCATTCAGTTCCCTGAAGGTTCAAGGAGGGGAATGCTGGGGATTTCCTTCTTAACCAGCAGGTGTCTATCTGCAATATCCTTATCTCCTTGGCAACACAAGGAACATAATACATGTCCTTTTTGTTTCTGCCTTTCCATGTGAATCAGAGAAAGAAGTACCTTTTCCTTTTTTAAACCTAATGCTTCCACCTTTGTGTTAGATTCCAACCCATTCTGCTTCTTCTGGGATTTAGCAGTACCAGTTTTCTTCTCTAATAAAGCCATTTATACAGTGGCTTTTACATCATGCCATTTGATCCTCACATCAACTCTATGAAGTAGGTGTTACATTTATCCCCATTTTCTAGATGAGGAAACTGAATCTGAAAGAAGTTAAACGATTTGCCCAGAGTTAAACCATTAGTATCCAAAGTAGAATTTGCACTTGGGTCTTCCTAACTCCAAGTCCAGCACTCCATTCACTGTATTACTTAGCTGCTGCTTCTTTTTCAAGTGTAAAGTTCTGCCCCTTTTTTACTTCAGCAAATGTTCACATTGTAAGGAGCAAGTTATAGAGACAACTGAGTTGTAAAGGCTCTTCCTACTTCAAAGTGCATTTGTGCCTTATAGGGCCTAACTCCCTTTTAGAAGTGCCTGGATCATTTTACACCTTGTAAAGGACAATAAAATTTATGGTCAGATGGTAATGAGCTTGTGGTTCAAGGCTGGAACTATGGGATTTGAATTTGCATTTGAAAATGCTTAGTGAGTGCACTGATATAGCTCAAGCTTCAAGGGCTTGCATTACTCTTGTTTTGTCACTGTTCAGTATTTTGGGCATTTCTGACTCTTCGTGATCTCATCTGGCAAAGATACTGAGTGGTTTGTCACTTTTTTCTCAAGCTCATTTTGCAGATGAGGAACTAAGACAAACAGTGACTTGCCCAGGGTCACACAGCTAGTAAATATCTGAGGTCACATTTGAATTCAGGAAGATGAGTCTTTCTGATTCCAAACCCAGTGCTCGGCCCACTGTGCCACCTAGCTGCATGTTTACACTACACAGGGATCTGAAAAAGTTGCTCCAAGCTCTACTCTATTAGAAAAGCAATTTTATCTTTGTGGAACCTATGCCGTCTCTATGTGAATATGTCTACATAGGAAAGTATCTCATGTGTGGCATATTGTGGGTAAATTCTGCAAACAAATATTTATTAAATATTAAAAATCAATAGTGTAAATTAGAGAGGGTAACCAATCTACACCAGTAAAGTCATGTTTCCACATTAGGAATTCCTTATATTGATGAAATCACATCTGGCCAAACAAAATGTATAAGGCACAGTGCTGTGGGAGATTTCCGCCCTCAAGGAGCTCAAACCAAAGAGGAGAGAGAGATGTACACAAACTTCAAATTCAAAAACAGTTTTAGTAAGGATGATGTGAAAGCATTACACAAGCTACTGGGGATGCAAAGAGATATAATACAAATCTCACTTTCATATGAAGTAACATCTGAGTTGGGTCTGCAATGAAAGAAAGTACTTGAAAAGACAGAGGGGAGAATGTATGAAATAAATTTCAGGTAAAAGGGAGAGCATAAAGGAAGACACTAGCTGTGTGACCCTAGGTAAATCACTTAACCTTATTTTGCCTCAGTTTCCTCATCTCTAAAATGAGCTGGAGAAGGAAATGGCATGCCAAATAGCAAACCAAAATCCAGGATCTTTGTCAAGAAAAACTCAAATGGGATCACAACTTTGGACATGACAGAAAATACAAAACCCTGGAGTGCTTGAATTATAGGCTAAGGAGAGCAGCGTGACGACACTGGCAGAGCATTAGGAAGATTACTTGGTCTGTAGTGTAGATTAAATGAAGAGGTAATAGTCTAATTAAAAGACCAGTTAGGAGTCTATTATAATAATCTAGATCAGAGCCTGAACTAGAGAGGTTATATCATAACTGGAGAGATCAGATACCAGACATAGTGGTGAGGCAAAAATGATAGGACGTGGCAACTGACTGGATATGAAGAGTAAATGAGAGGGAAGAGAAGGAGGGCCATAAGGTTATGAGCCTGGAACAGAGGGATGATGGTGTTGCCTTTGACACAAATAGAACATTTATAGGGGAAAGATTCAGTTTGGAACATGCTGAGTTTAAGGAATTAGTAGGATATCTAGGTACAGATTCCAGCAGGTAGTTGGAAATAAAAGATTGGAGTACTAAGGTAAGTTTGGGTGGTAGAAATACAGATTTGGGATTTGTCTCCCTAGAGATCACTGAAGCAATAAGTGAACTCATGAGACTGCCAAGGGAGAAAATGCAAAGAAAGAAGAGAAGGTTAAGAACAGATCACTGGGAGACACTGACACTTGAGGGACAGGAGTGTGACCGAAGGAGGAGAACCCTCAAAGTACAATGTCACAGATACCAAATCCATTAGACTTCCTAATAAAAAACTAATAATAACCTTTAAGATCATTCAGTAAAATGGGAACAGAAGTCAAATAATGTGCTAAGCAGGGAGAAGTTGGGGAGACAGTGGAGGCAAGCAGTACAAACTAATTTTTCCACAAATTTGACAGAGATGAGAGGATAATATCTTGGGAGGTCTAGTATGGTTAAGGGAAGAATTTTTTTTTTTTTTTTTAGGATGAGGAGAGCAGATAAAAAAACACAAGATAAAATAAGAATATAAGATGGAAATGAACAAGGTACAAAGAGTTGAAAGAAGGAATAGATGACTTCTGGCTGGTAGAATCAGGGAAGACTTCTTAGAAGAGGCAAAATTTGAGCTGTACTTTTTAGGATGAGTATAATTTCAAAATATAGATGATGGGGAGAACATTTACCATGGTTTGCTAAAAGGAATGGAGGCAAGAAAACATTTTATATATTTGGAGGATGACAAGTAGACCAGATACATAAATTCCATAAAAGAGTGTAGTATGAAATTAATTCATTCAACAATAATGTATTAAGTGCCTAGTATGTAGAATTCAAATTCAATGCCTGCTCTTATGGTAACTGCAAAATAGTTGGTATGTCAGGTAAACAGACATAAACAATACAAATTTAAATATAACTGCCTAAAGGCAAAAAAATCCTATGAGCTCAGATAACTGAAAAGATCTTTTCTATTTGCAAAAGTTCAGGGATTTCTGAAATAGGATAGTAACACGTGGAAATGGATTTGAAATAATACCAGAAGGGTAAGTTGGCACTAGGCAGTAAAGATTATTTTGAAAGTGAAAAAGGTGAACTCAGGGAGAGCAGGTGAAGTCTGACCCACGTTCATCATCCCACATCCACTATAAACTGAAATGAATAGAGTAGGTCCAAGTCACTATCTTCATTCCGTAATGATGTCTCTCCCTTTTCTGCCCAATTAGGGGCTAGTTACTGGATGCCTCCATTTCAACTCTACATTTATGATCTGGGAGGCAGCGTGGCATCACGGCTTATCGAGCTGGGGTTAGGACGATCAAGTTTCCACCCTGACACTTACGGGCTTTGTGGCTGCCCTCTTCTATCACCTCCCCACTTCTCGTTGCTTTAGGACTCAAAGGATTGCCTTTGAGTCATCATTTAAAACCCAGGTCCAGGGCGGGTCAAAAAAGTCTGCCTTAAAGATCGCCGGCCCTAACTCGCCAATCGTTTCTAAACTTGAGGTCCACAGCGGCGAAGAATATTTATGAAGCTTCTCCTACGTTCAGGTTACGTGCCGGGGATGTACAGGTGAGCCAGACCCTGCCCTCACATGAGCTACAATTTTACGAGGGCTAGGGGAGATGAGGCAGGCACAAAGTGGTAGAAGCTGGCCAAGTCACACGGGATGACAGACGTAGGGGGCTGTGCAGATCTTAAGGTGATGCATAAATGCTAACCACTCCTTTTTAGGAGGTGAGGCAGGAGAGAGCCCGGCATTTCCTGAACCAGAAGTGTGGAATGTCCTAACCTAAGGCTTTTCCCCGTAACTTTCTTTCTTTCGAACGTTCAAGTGGCTACTTTGTTTCATTTCACCTGCCCCGAAAGGACACAGGAGGCACTCTCCGAATCCCTCCGGGCACGCAGCAGGCACGCAGCGGGCACGCAGCAGCCGCCTGCTCCCGGAATGGACGGGAAGGGCCGGGAGGTGGCGGTCCCCCACACCCCAGTGCGGGGTGCGGCCAGCCGCCTAACCCAGGTTTCCCAACACGCGGACTAGAGCTCTTCGCACTGGACCACACGGTCTCCAGACAGCAAACGCTGCCCAGGGCCGGGAGGCTGAGGAAGTCGACTTATCTAGAAGCCTGGAGACACTAAGGAAGACCACTCTCCCAGCATGCCCTGCGGTCACCCCAGGGCGGAGTGACCTTCCCAACATGCAATCGGGTGACGACCCCCCTCCCCTCCTCACGCCCCGGCTTCCACCTTCGAGAGAGGAGAATGGACCAGGACCGCTAAGTGTGAACGCCCGCCGCTCTGACCGCCCGTTCCTCCTTCTTAGGGCCTTCCTCGGCACGAACGCCGAGCAGCCGCGGCCTCAATGACCTGCCCTTTTTTGCACGAAGCCCCGGGTCTCGGTGCTGCTTCGCACCACAATGGAGGTGGTGAGCCGCGGAGCAGGGGGGGAAGGGAGGAGTTGGGGGGGAGAGGCAGGCTCGGGAGGGGCACGTGACCACTCCTGGCCACCAATGACGACGCGGTAGGCCAGGCTGCGCGATGTTTCCCGGACCTGTGAGCGGGAGTGGCGCGTGGGTCTGGCTAACGATTGCTCTTCCGTGACAGGTACGCGCAGGCGCACTGCGTTTCCCATACGTTACGTCGGGCCCCCACGCGCGCTTGTTAAAGACTGCTCCGGGCTCGAGGTGTTGAGTGTATATGTAGGTGAATTTTTGAGGGGGGGGAGGTGGGGGTTGGCGTCACGTGACCACAGTGGGCCAGTCAGAGCCTGAGAAGGTGGCATCGCATTCCCGGCGGCCCGGGGTTCGATGTACATCGGGGTGCAGAATGTTTCGCTGCGGTTCGCTCTAATTGGGGCTGCCCGAGGGCTCGGTTGGAGGCGCGGGTGCGCCCGCGGGCCCGGGGGAGCTTGCACCCGGCAGATGGGAGCGGGCTCGCCGCGATCACGCATGGTTAGGTCTCCCACAAAATGGCCGCTCGGGCGGCCGGGGAGTCGCGGGGTCACGTGAGGAGGCTGGCAGCGCGTGCTGCCGGCGAGGGGTGGGGGTGGGGCCGGAAGGGCCTGTCCGTCACGTGGCCTCGCCTCCGCCGCAGGAGGGCGGCCTCGGCCAGGTGGCGCTCTCGGAGCTTCTGGCTGACGGAGCTGACCGAGGTCGGGGAGGAAAGGAGATGTGCGTAGGGAGCGTGCGGTAGCGGGTAGAGACAACTGAGTTTGGAAACAGGTAGAACCGGATTTAAAACGGCCGGCCCAGACGCTTTCTGAGCCTTACTCTCCCCATCTGTGAAATGGGGATAACGACACTCTCCCGGGGTTGTGCTTGAGGGGATCAAACGAGGCCAGGTGTGCTTGTGTGTAAATAAAGGGCAGCCGTTATTAGCTCTAAGTTAATGGCCACGGCTTTCTGGAAGCCAGAAACGAGGGAGGAGTGACTCTTATTCATGCCAGAAATGAAGATGTGGCACCTGGCTTGCTGTTAGGTATTAATATTACGGGGAAACCAGCCCCATTCCCTTCTCGAAAATGCCCCTCCTCCCCGAAACAAACTGGGCACAATGACTGGTTGAAGCTGTTCCTTCTCTTCTCGATGTTCTCCTTTGAGATTTGGTAAAGAGCCCCGTGGAACCAGTTGTTAATACTAACTAAACCATCACTTCCTGATAGGAACAGTAAATTATTTATCATGGTTTCTTCTGTCTTGACTCCGGTTGAAGGAGCTCTTGGTCCACATACACCCTTGAAAGGACCACCCAGCTAGAAATTCTTGTCCCAAATAGGTGAAACTGAGCTTATTAGAAAGGGAAATGATTGGTGATGGAGCCAGGTGTCTTTTTTATTACGAGGCTTTAAAGAAAGCCCTGTTGTCAGAAAGATGAGTTTGCATTTTTACACTTAGTAGATGTAATCTGGGGCCCGTGGAGGCCTCTGTTTCCTCATGTGTAAGTTGGGGACAGCACTTCCCAGTAATGGTTGTTAAATAAGGACCAAATGAGATAACGCGTAAAGCACTTTAAAGTGCTATATAAATGCTAAATATTTAAAGAGTCTCCGAAAGAAACGTGAAATTATCTGTAGATAATTTGGAAATCCACAATATTCTGGCAGTGTGTCAGGTGCGTTCTGAAATAGGAAATTCAAAGAGGGATCTTGCTTTTGATTACTGATTATAAGCTCCCATTGCAAACTAAATACTCTATTGAAAAATTTTGTAAAATACTTTTCAGATTTTGATGTACTATGTAACATGTACTTATTGAACATTAATAGTGTCAGTGATTGAGTCTTCAAAGAATGCAAATAATCTTTAAGTTTAGCGAGAAGAACAGATGAGAATTGTGTGAAGTTTTTAGTCCTTAGTTTTTGAGGAGGTTGGCAGAGTAATGAACCTACTTATTGCAACCATTTAATGGTTTGAATATGCTTCCTAAGCAAATGAAATTGGAATTTTCAGTTTAATTCCTATTAATGGATGCCTGGCTTTTCTACTTCACACAGATCCTTCATGAAGGTTGTGTAGAGGAGTTGTCTTATGAGGCCACTAAGTAGTACATTGTATAAAGCACTGATCTTGGAGTTAGGAACACCTGAGTTGTAATTCTGCTTCAATTTAAATAATATTTGTAAAAAGTGCTTAATGGCACTGTGCCTGGCACAGAGTAGGTGCTGTAAAAATTGTTCTTTCCTTTTGAGACCTCTTACCTTCAGATGCTAGTTATGTGACCCTGAGCAAGTCACATAACCTTTCTCAGGTTCAGTTTCATCCTCTGTAAAATGGGGCTAGAAGTTGAGATAAGATAATATAAGTAAAATGCTTTGCAAACCTAGAATTGACATATAAATGCTAGTTATTATTTGCATATTGGAAGTGAGATCAGATCCTTCAGTAAGAAAACATAAAAGAAAGTGTAAAAGTTGGGTTTGGAGTGAGACAATAATGCCCAGAAGCTTTCTTTGATGGGTAAGAATGGGGGCAGAATATATTCTGGACAGCACTTTACCGTGATTTTAACTGATGAGTGTGGCATATGTACACCGATTGAGGCTTAGGGGTGCTGGGCTCCCAAGATAATCACATATGGGTCTTGCCCGAAAGAATTCCACCCAAGCCTTCTTTCAGTCAAAGACAACGTTTATTGAAATAAATCCGCCATGTCGACCTGACTCTTAAGAGAATCTCAGCATTGACTAGACTCAAGGAATCTGAATACTTTCATGGCAACAAGATAGATCTTATGTACAGAAAGACTGTGGGAGGGATCTAGGGTTGGCCAAGTAGTCTGGAGTGATTGAAGGAGAGGTCCAGGAAGGATCTTAATGGGAGTGACCAGTAGGCTGGGGTAACTAGAGGTAGGCCACCAGGAAAAAGAGAATGGGGTTTAGGTAGGATGAAGGGTGGAAAGTAGCAGATCTAGAGTTACCAGACTATGGAGGTCTGGGTTAAGTTAAGGGCAACAGAATTTGGCATAGGAGTAGTGAAAGGTGTATAGCCTCAGGTGAATGCCAAGATCAAGTAGGGAAATTCAAGGAGAGGTCAAGGATTAGACAAATGAGACTCAAATTCTTTTGGAGTAAAGGGCAAGGGTCTTAGCTTGGGCCCATACCCCATCACACCAAGATGCTAATTGCTGCCCAGTGGTTTTTGAGTTGTCAAGATATCTTCTCTATACCTGACTGCAATACTCTTACATTTTAAATTAACGGATTCCACAAGATTCCCTGCATTTAGGAGTAGTCTAATCCAGGCAGATGCTGAATCTTATTTTTTCTACCTTCACATCTCTTGCGTCTGACCCTTTCTCTGTTCACTCATTCAACTGCTGCCTTAGCTCAGGCCCTCATTCTCTCTCACAGCTTCTTCTGCCTCAAATCTCTCCTTCCTATAGTTCATCCTTCTTACTGCATAGGTCTGACCAGGCTACTTCATTACTCAATCAACTTTAGTGGCTTCTTATTGCTTTAGCTTTTAAAATTCTATACAACTTGGCTTTAACCTGTCAACCTCTCTGAACATCACTCCCTCCTTTGTTCTCTGATGTAGCCAAATTGGCCTGTTACTCCTCACATAGTACCTTCCATCCCACATCTTCCTTTAAGATAAAACTCAAGCACCATTTTCTGCATGAAGCCTTTTTGTTCTTTCCACTGCTAATGCCTTCTCTCTCAAACTACCTTATATTTCCCTGCAATTTTTATGTGTACTTTATATATTTATATATGTACTTCTCTCCTATTGGAAGCTCCTTGATTAAAAAAGCAAAGACAAAAGGGGAGGCTTTATTTATTGTAATCAAAGATGGCATAATTGAGAGTGTTGAGGTGAAAGTTAGAAAAAGAAAAGTTAGGTTGGACTGTTCAAACTGTGGATAGAGGATTTTGATGAATCTTAGGGTCTTTTGGATTATGAGTATTAACAGTTCCTCTTATGGACATAGCTAAAAGTTATATACACACATGCACACACACTTGCATACTCACATGTGTGTATATATATATTATATATATATACATACATACACATATATAATATATATATATATATATATATATATATATATATATTATATATATATATATGTCCTTGGTATTATCTGGACCCAGGGTAAGGATGATGGCTGTTGTCTGTTATCTTTATCATGGAATGAGGCTTGTCCTGAATGGGATTGCACAGATCTCTACATTGTAATGGACAGAATCAATTGTTTACAGTTAGATTACAAAATATCTCCAAGTGTTAATTAAGGAGGGCCTGCCTTATAATTTAATAATTATAATAGATAATAATATAATAATAATATATACTGTTAATCTCCATTGTAAAGAGGTTCAAGAATATTATAAAACTTTCCCGTGATTCTACAATGCAACTAACATATTAGAATTGAAATTCAAACCCAAGTCACTTGACTTCTCGTGTAGTATTCCTGCTGTACCACCCTGCTATAGGAACATGTTTATAAGTACTATTTTGGATCAAATTGGAAGTGTCCAAAATTTTTGACTGTACTGAAATTTCACTGCAACATATGTTCTTGGGAATACTGCTTTTTAAAGTTTTTAAGTGGTGATTGGTATCTTATGAGAGTCCTTGGCCATACCTATTGTGGCTACTCTTAGTTAAGCATCACTGCTCTTACTTGACAGGTGGTGCTTTCTGTGGAGATATTTGACTTGTAATTGTCTCTTTTGGTTTACTTTGTGATAGTAACAATGTTCTGGCTAGCTATTGAATAAAGAAGAAGTTGCTAGAGGGGATGAAGAGAAGAATTAGGGGAAGCACATCAAATTCACATAGTTAATCAATAAATATTTGTTCAGTGAATTAATATATTTTTCAAATGTGACCTCTCAGTGTCTAAACATATAAAAATATTTCCCTGTTAGCTGACAGTTGGTTGATAATATGTGTGTGTGTGTGTGTGTGTGTGTGTGTGTGTGTGTATTTTTTTGAGCCTGTTGAAAGAAAATGGGAAAAGACTTTAGTTTTTTTTTTTAAAAAACAAGTAACCTTTTCATGGACAGAGATAGAAGAGGAAGGATAGGAGAAACATTTATTTTAGTGCATTATTAACAATAGACAATTTCATAATAACTGGTTAGCAAACACCATTTTATGAACCTTTAGCTGGTGTCTAGAAGTATTTTTATTCTGGTGAATTCTTCATATTAATGGTATTGGTTGTACTAGAATTTGATCTGTATAGAATTTAATTTTGCAGTAATAATTATGATTTTTTGGTCACAGATATTCTAGGAGTGTTTTCATCTAAAGGAATTTGTAATTCTTATTCTTAGGAGGAATGATTTTATAATAGTTTTCACTTGTCTACTTTCCCACCCACCTGATCTGTGCCGTGAGAATTTTTTGTTTTAACGCTAGATATATGCTTTCAGATTCTTTCCTTCAGAAGAGAACTGACAATGACAGTAAAGCCAGTGGTATCTGTGGTACTTTTCCCTAGGGATTGATGTAAATTATAAAAAATGGGAGTATTATCTGTATGACCAAATTGGGGCTTATTCATTTAATAAACATTTATTGAGTACCTCCCATATCTGAATTCTGAGGTGCAGTAGGGGACATAAAATATAAATATATTGACCCTGTCCTTAAGAGACTTATGGTTTAGTTGAAAAAGTTAAACGTTTATTTAAAAAAAACTTAAGGTTGAAAAGCATCAGTAGTAAGTCCAAAAATGGTATCGTTGAAACGGAAGATAAATATCTGAAGAATATAACATAAAGGAGTGATCAGAATTATATCAGTATAATCAATCATATTTTAGAGCAGTTTTTGACAATCATATTCAGCTTGCAAAGCCTGTGTTTCCTTATAATCCTGGGGTCGGATAATTTGCTTGGCAAGTACAAACCATACCAACATTTACTTATCTTCATTTTTATAAAAAAAACTTCTTGTATTTTTATAGATACTTAAATCAGAATAATTAATTTATCTTGTATCAGTTTTATAGGGGGTTCATTTCTTTTTTCTGTTCAGTGAAGGCTCTTTCTTTTTTTTTTCCCCCAAGGAAGGTAGGCACTTAATAAGTGCCTATTGATTTATTAGTTACAGCATTTGGGGGAGCAAGTCTTGTGGGTTTTACAGATTCTTCTAGTAATAAGTAACACAAATATTCTTTGACCTAATGTTACTTTTTCTTTTCTTTTTTTCCTTCTTATTTAGTATTTTTTTTTGTAATTCCTTTGGGTTTGACCTCCCAGTCAGATAGTGCTACATTTCACATGGATTTGATCTCATCAATGTAGCTCATCCCTCTAATGATACTGAACATAATTTCCCCGTTATCATTTATCCTGTACATCTCTTGTCTGTGTGTTCCTAATAGTTTCATCACATGATATTGAGCCTTCCTCATTTCTTATTGTCATTGAGAAGACACCATTGGAACATTCTGGTTGTTTCATTGTCCTTTACTCTCACCATTACCAGCACTTCTCATTTTTTAATAATTTATTTCCATAATATTCATTTTTCTGGTTATCCTTTGTAGTTCCTTATTCATCATGTGTTATAACTTCTTATTAATTGCCATATACAAAAAAGAAACTACAAAGACTTTTGGTTTAGATTGATAGTATTTATATATTAAGGAAAGCTCTTTTTATTTCTGTGTTTTCTAGAGTTTTTTAATAGAAATGAGTATTGGAGCTTGTCATAAGCTTTTTCTAAATCTATTGATCTAATCATGTGATTTTTGTTGTTTTTGTTATTAGTATGATCATATATGTTGTTTTCCTAATATTGAACCAGCCCTGCATTCTCTGTATAAATCTAACCTTGTTCTAATATATAACCATTGTGACATATTGCTGTAGTCTCCTTGCTAATAATTTGATTTTAAAATTTTGTATCAATATTCATTAAAGTTATTAGGCTACATTTTTCTTTCTCTGTCTTGACTCTTTGTGGTTTAGGTATCAAGGCCATATTTGTATCATAGAAGGAATTTGGTGAGACCTCTTATCGTATTATTCTTTTCAAAAAGTTTATGTATTCTTAGAATTAATTGTTCTTTTAAAAATATTTTTATTTCATTAAAAATGATTGACAATTACATGTAAAAATTTTTAACATTTATTTTTTAGAAATTTGAGTTGCAAGTTCTTTCCTCCCCTCACTCCTTGAGAAGTCTCGCAATATGATATCGATTTTTCAGTGAAGTCTTGTAAAACATTTTCATATTAACCATGTTGGCAAAAGAAATCATACATGCATAAAAGAAGGCACATGAAAGAAAAATAAAATTTAAAAAATATACTTCAGTCATTATTCAGTTTATTTGTTTACTCTCTGGAGGTGGATAGCATTTTTCATCATGGGTTCTTTGGAATTGTCTTGGTTCACTGTCTTGAACAGAGTAGCTAAGTGTTTCACAGTCAGTCATTGTTACAATTTTGCTGTTACTATGTACAATATTCTCCTGCTTCTGCTCACTGCACTTTGTATCAGTTCATGTAAATATTCTCAGGTTCGATTTTTTCAGTGAAGTCATGTAAAACATATTTTCATATTAACCGTGTTGATAAAAGAAAGCACACATGCACAAAAGGAGACACATGAAAGAAAAATAAAGCAAGTTTAAAAAGTATGCTTCAGTCATTATTCAGATTTCATTTTGTGGAGATGGATAGCATTTTTCATCATAGGTTCTTTGGAATTGTCTTGGTTCTCTGTCTTGAGCAGAGTAGCTAACTCTTTCACAGTCAATTATTGTTACAATTTTGCTGTTACTATGTACAGTGTTCTCCTGGTTCTGCTCACTTCACTTTGCATGAGTTCATGTAAATCTTCCCAAGTTTTTCTGAAACCATCCTGCTCATTATTTCTTATAGCAATAGTATTCCATCACAGTCACAACTTCTTCAGCTAGTCCTCAGTTGATGGGCATCCCCTCAGTTTCCATTTCCTAGTCACCACAAAAGGAGATACTATAAATAATTTTGTACAGACAGGTCATTTTCCCTTTTCTTTGATCTCTTAGGATACAGAGCTAGTGGTGCTGTTGCTGCATCAAAGAATATGCACTATTTTATAGCCTTGTGGGCACAGTTCAATTTTATTCTTTATCTAATTTGTTCTTCAGAAGGAATTAATTTTTCTTTAAATGTTTCATAGAATTCATTTGTAAATCCATCTGGTCCTGTTCCCTGTCCCCTCCCACCTCTGGGAATTTATGTATGGCTTATTCAGTTACTTTGTCTAACGCAGGATTACTAAATGTCCTCTGCGGAGAGAGGTGGTAGAGTGGTGGTAGGTCTGGAATAAGAAAAACCTAAGTTCAGTTTCAGGCTTAGACACTTAGCAGCTGAGTGACCCTGGGCAAGTAACTTAGCATGTGATTGCCTCAGTTTCCTCAGCTGCAAAGTAGAGATAATGATAACATCTACCTCCCAGAGTTATTGTGAGGATCAAATGTGATATGACAAGTGCTTACCATAATGCTTGTCACATTATAGGTGCTTAATAAATATTTGTGCCCTTTTTTCCATTTTCTGTTCTATTTATCTGGGCAATTTATATTTTTGTAAATATTCATTCATTTAATTTAGATTATCAGTTTTATTGGCATGTGGTTAGGTAAAATAGTTCCTAATTATTTCTTTTATTCTTCATTAGTTGTAAATTTCCTTTTTTTTTCTTAAGTTTTGGTACCGGCAATTTGGTTTTCTTTTTTCTTTTTTCAAATTAGCTAATAACTATTTTGTTGGTTTTTTTTAAAAAAAGCTTCTTTTATTTAATCAAATGTTTTTTTTCTTTTGATTTTGTTAATGTTTTCATTGATTTCTGTTTTACTCTTTTAGTTGGGATTTTTTAATTTGTTGGTTTTCTAGTATTTTTAGTATTGATCTGCTTTTTCTCCCTTTTATTGATGAAAATGTTTAGAGATACAAATTTTCCACTAAGAATTTATTTGACTTCATCTAAAAAAATTTTGGCATGCTGTTTTATTGTTGTCATTCTGTGATTTGTTCTTTGACTTACCTGTTCTTTAGGCTTAGTTTACTTAATACCCAGTTAATTTATTAACCTTTTGCTCCTAAGACCCTTTATTGAATGTAATTTTTATTGCATTATGTTCTGGAAAAATCTGCATTTAATAATTCTACCTTTTTGCATTTTCTGTTATTAAGTTTCTAGGGAGGTTACCATAACTAATTTTTATAAAATTCTATTCAAGTCTTTCATTTCTTTCTTTTTTTGTGGGGGGTTTTATCTGGGTCTGAAAGGGGTAAATTGAGGTACCCCACTATTAGAGTTTTACTGTTTCCTTTTGTAATTTAACTTATTCTTTAAGAATTTAGATGCTGTATCATTTAGTGTGTATGTGTAGGTATATATATATATATATATATATATATATATATATATATATATATGCAGTGTTGATATTGATCCATTTTTAGGGTACCTTTTAGCAAATGTAGTTTCCTTGTTTATCTTTTTTAATTAGTTCTATTTTTGCTTTTGCTTTGAAATTATGATTGTTTTTCTTTACTTTTTTAACTTTAGCTGAAGCATAATGAATTCTGCCATAGCCCCTTATTTTAACTTAATGTGTATCTTTCTGTTTCAGGAGTGTTTCTTGTAAACAACATAATATTAAAATCTGTCTTCCAATCTATTCTGCTGTCTTCTTTTATTTTGTGAGTTCATCCCCTTCATATTCACAGTTCCTACAGTGACCTGTGTATTTCCTTCCATCTAATCTCTTATACTTTTCCTTCTCTTTGTTCCCTTCCCCTTGTAAGAGTTTGTTTTGTTTTTGACTAATTCTTCCCTTAATTTACCTTCCCTTTTATTTCCTCCCCTTTTCCTTAACTCCTTTTTCTTCTGTTTTCTTGCTGGATGAAATGTATTTCTGTACCCACTCTGTGTGTATTTGTGTTTGCAAGTGCGTGTGTGTGTGTGTATGTGTATGTGTGTGTGTGTGCGTGTGTGTGTATATATATATATGTGTATATATATATATATATATATATATATATATACACATATATATATATATATATGTAGCCTTCCTTCCTTTGACTAGTTCAAATAATTGAGAATCAAATGTTGCTCATTTCACACCATCCCCTCCTCCCTATTGTATAGACTTTTTACTTATATCCCTTACCCATTTATTTTTCCTTATTCTTCCTTTCCTTTCTCCTGTCCCCTGGAGATTTCTTTCCCCCTCCATTTCAATTTTTCTCTTAAAATCACCATTGCCTAAACAATTTGAGATTTGTCTAATTAGGTTCTCTCTGTGGTCTGTGATTATACTAGAGTTCTGAGTGGATACGTATATCGTCTCCTCATATAAGAATGTAAACAGTTTATTCTTTTTTAGACTTTTATATTAGGTTGTCATATTTGCCTCTTTATGATTCTCTTGACTTCTCTGTTGGTTAGAATTTGTACAAAATACTGATTGTTTTGATCAGGAATGCTCTAGGAGTCTTCTGTTTAATTGTGTTGTTGTTATTGTGTTTGTCCTTTGTTCTGGAAGAGGACCATGACATCAAGATGATGCCATGACTAGCAGTTGACTTTGATTTGAGTGAGAGAGTGCTGTGTAAGGTCACCAACCACACTTCCTTCTCCTGAGCCATCTGGGTCCAGTGACCTGATATTCATCAGGTGTCTATTTAATTAAAAGTTCATTTTCCCCCTCTCAGATTATGCTCAACTTTGTTGGGTGTGTTATTCTTAATTGTGTAAGTCTAGATCTTTTGCCTTGTCTACTACCATGTACTAGGCTCTTTTACTCCTTTTTGTAGGCAACTAGAAGATACCATGGATAGAAAGCTGGACTTAGAGTCAGAGAAGACTTGAGTTTAGATGTGGTCTCAAACACTTAGTAGTTGTATGACTCAGGGCAAGTCACTTAGCTTCTGTCTACCTCAGTTTTCTCAGTTTTGTAAAATGGGGCCATTAATAGCGTATACCTCACAGCATAAAGATCAAGTGAGATAATATTTGTATTTGTGAAGTCTGGCACATAGGTACTTAATAAATGCTTTTCAGTTCCTTTTTCCTTTTCTCTTTGTAGTGGTGTCTGCCACATTGTGTGTATGATCCTGATTGTGGCTCCCTGATACGTGAATTATTTCTTCTGACTGCTTACATGTGGTATTTTTTTCTTTGATGTAGGAATTCTGGATTTTGAATTTTTGAATTTTTCATTTTGGGAATTTTTTCAGGAGGTGACTGGTACATTCTTTCTATTTCTCATTTGCTCTCTGCTGAGAAATCTGCACATTTTCCTTTATGAATTCATGAAATCTGGAGTCTTTTTTTTTGGTCTTGGCATTTAAGTAGTCCAGTGATTCTTAAATTATTTCTCCTTAGTCTGTTTTTTAGGTCAGTTGTTTTTCCTATGAGATACTTTGCATTATCTTTTCTTTTTTTTTAGGCATTTGTCTTTGTTTTCATGTTTCTTGATGTGTCAAGGAGTCATTAGGTTTCATTTTGTCGATTCTAATTTTCAGGAACTTATTTTTTTGGGTAAGGTTTTGTGCCTCTTAAATTGTTAATTATTTTTCTATATCTTTCTTCCATAGCTCTTATTTCTTCTCCTTTTTCCCTCTGCTTGCTCTTGTTTGGTTTCTGAAATAATTTTTTAGCTCTTTAAATAAAAAAAACTCTAGGAATTCTGATTGGATGTATGCCCTATTTGTGTTTTTCTTTAAGGCTATGCTTATAAATGTTTTGGAGTCCTTTCTTTTGAATTTGTGTCTTGAACTTTTTTGTCACTATAGTATTTCTTTTTAATATGGTTCTTTTTCCTTCCTTCTTCCCTCCCTCCCTCCTTCCGTCCTTCCTTTCTTTTTCACTAGTTCTTGCAGCCTACTTTTTGACTTTGGACTTTATTACAATGGGTTTATGCATACTTTTGCAAATGATATCTGGCTGAGATTTTGTCTTCTTGGATCCTTTTGCTCTTTTCTTCGGTATTGAGTATTACATTACTATTTCAGGGAAAGCTCTGGCTAGGGATCTATGAGCTTTCAGTGTTCCCAAAGTGACGTGACCCAGGGCAAAGTTGTCCTCATTTCCACCTGTTCTGAGCTCTTCAAGTTCCTGCCCCCAGGTTTGGGTCTTTATACTTGTCTCTGCAAGTCGTAGTACAGTGCTGCTGGATCCAGCCACCGTCAGCTAGTGCACTTGGAAGTGTTCCAAGTGGAAGGCTCACTTTTGGTCTGGTATTCTTGCCCTGGTTGTTTCATTGCTGTTTTCAGCCTAAACTGGAGACTTGAGTTCCTGCTTTCCTCCTGGGATCGGAGGCACAGAGCTACTGTTTGCTTCAGAAATGGTTCCTTTTTTTTTTAACCTTGAAAGTTAAATTTATTTACACCAAATGGAAGGGACTATATGATGATAGAGCACTAAAATTCTAATAGGGGAAGAAGGTACAAGAGTCCCTTCAGAATGTTGATGCTTTCAAAGGAATTTCACCAAGAAAAAACACAGGACATGAATGTTTTATTCCTTTTTTATTATTTAATTTTTAAAATTTTAATTAATTTACTTTTGGTTTTTAACATTCACTTCCATAAGATTTTGTTTTTTAAATTTTCTTCCCCTCTGTCTCCTCTCCCCAAGATGAAGTGCTGTGTGGTATAGGTGCTACATATACATTCATATTAAACATATCTTCATATAAGTCATGATGTGAAGGAGAATTAGAACCACAAGAAGAAACAGCAGCAACAAAAGAGAGCAGACAGTCTGCTTCTGTCTGCGTTCAGATACCATCGCTCTTTCTCTGGATGTGGCAGCGTTTTCCATCATGAGTCTTTGGGAGCTGTCTCATTGCTGAGAAGAGCTGAGTCATTGCACACTCTGGCTGTTACTATGGACAGTGTTCTCCTGGCTCTGCTCACTTCACTCAGTATCAGTTCATATATGTCTTTCCAGGATTTTCTGAAATCCACCTGCTCATCATTTCTTATAGTATAATAGTATTCCATTACATTCATATACCACAACTTCCCCATTTAGCCATTCCCCAGTTGATGGACATTCCCCCAATTTCCAATTCTTTGCCACCACAAAAAGAGCTGCTATAAATATTTTTGTACATGTGAGTCCTTTTCCTGTTACGATCTCTTTGTGATTACAGACCTAGAAGTGATATTGCTGGATCAAAGGATATGCACAATTTTATAATCCTTTGACTGCAGTTCCAAAATACTCTCTAGAATGGTTGGATCAGTTCACAACTCCATCAACAATGCATTAATGTTCTGATTTTCCCACATCTTTTTCAATATTTATCATTTTCCTGTTTTGTCATGTTAAGCCATTGTGATAGGTGTGATATGGTACTACCTCAGTTGTTTTGATTTACATTTCTCTAATCGTGATTTAGAGCATTTAGAAATGGTTCCTGCTAAGGTCCAGGTCTTTTCCTCAGTTTGCCCTGGATTTTATGACCTGGCTCTGGGTTGTGAACAACAGACTTACCAGATGGCAGCTTTTCTTGCACTTTTCATTAGTTTAGAGTCCCTGTGGGATCTTTTTCCTGCCTTGGTGCTTTCTGCTTAGTGCACAGTTTATATCTAAACTCTTTCAGTCCCTGTGCACTAGAATGCTCTGCCAGACCCCTTTTCAGTGTCAGCAGACCTCTTTGTCCATCTCCCTATGCTGCCGAACTGGGCTGATAAAATGACTCATTTTGATAATTTTCTTGGATTTCCTGATCAGAATTTGGACTGGCACATTTTCTAGATCTTTGTGGAAGAAGAGAGAGAGGGAGAGGGAGAGAGTGTGCGTGTGTGTGTGTGTGTGTGCGTGTGTGTGTGTGGGGGGGGGTGGGTGAGTGTGTGTGTGTGTGTGTAGGGGGAAAACGACAGCTAGGCCATATTTTTTTCTTGCTACTCTGCCATCTTGCCTCAGCCTCTAGTAATTCCGATTTTTTAATTCTTATGAGACTAGTGTCCCATGAACTAATAACCATATAACTACACTAGTAGGATATTGATATTAAAAAGATGAATCATTATTTCAGGGAAAAATTTGTGCTCATTAAAGGAACTTTATTTCCCAAAAGCTAACCAAGCTCCCCCCACAGCCCCTTGTTTAATTTTAGGTCTGTTTTATCCGTTTTCAGTATCTGTCCAATCTATACTGGATGAACTATATATAGATTATGCATCTGGCTTCCTGCTATAATTTTGTCAAAAAGCATTCTACATGAACTTAGTTCTTTTTCTATGTGGATGGTTGGATCAAGTTGTTTTCAATGTTTATTAATCTTGTCCAGGAAGCTCTGAAGTGTTCTGTGGCTTGATGCCACCAATATTCTCCTGGCAAACAGGAGAATTCAGAGGACCTCACCACAGGAAATCCTTCTTCTCTTTGGACATTACACCATATCTACTCTATGACAGTGCTGGATACTCTTGGGGAGCAAATGTCTTGTTTGCCTTACTTGATATTAATGACAGGATAATCAAACAAGAGTATCTCTCTTATTTTTCAGGGAATCTTTCGTCATTTCAACGCATACGTGGGAGAGAGATATCTTACTGGAAAAGAACTTCAAGGTAATATTTTGCTGTACTGAATCAAAAGATTTTTATAGTCAAAAAACTATGCACAGTGAGATTTTACATTCTCTATCTTTGTCAGTTTTATAATGATAAATATGTAATATATTATGGACTATCATTTTTGAAAGTTGGCCTGTCCCTTACTAATACTGTCATTAAGGTTGCCCTTGATATGTGCGTATATTTTGTAAAAAATTTTTATATTTGCTAAAAATAGGCTTATGCATACATGTATGTGTGTGTATGCATGTATGTATGTGTGCATATAGTTATATTAGTTTGTCAGTTGTTGATGTTTTCCTCGTTGCTCTTTGGAGATTATTAATGGGGCCTGAGATTTTTTCCTTATCTTAAAATATTTTGTGAATTGATCTCTTTACACCCTCATGTATATATTACCTCCAACATTGCTCTTTTTTAAAAAAAATTTTTATTCTAACCTTAGCACAAAATAAAGTGAGGATTTCTACATACGTAGTAAACTAGGTAATGAGGATTGTAATGTGCACAAAACCCTGAATCTTGGTTGTGTGTAAATTGCTCATTCTTTTAAGTTTTATTACATTTATACTTTTAAGATTTATTACATATAAATTTATAATGTTACTTTCAAGGCAGTCTTGCTCATCTGTGTTTCCTTCTGAATTTCTCTTTGCTTCTGTGCATTTTAAAAAATGTGAAATGTTTCATTGACTTTTATCTTTTTTTTTTTTAACAATGCTCTTGCTAGCCCTGTTCTCCCTTACAAATTTCCCATTTCCCTAATTAAAAAGGGAAAACTAAAACACTTGCAAAAATATGAATGGTGAAGTAAAATTCTCACATTAACCATGTCTGAAAATTTATATCTGATTCTATTCCTTGAGATCATCACATTTCTCTCAAAAGTTGGGTACCATGCTTTCATCATGCTCTTGAAATGAGGTTGGTCATTACATTGTTCTAATTTCTTAAGTCTTTCAAAGTTTTTCTTACAGTGTTGTTATTATATCAGTAGTTTTGGTTCTGTCTATGTCACTTATAGAAGTTCATACAGATTTTTGGAGGTTTCCCTGGAAATGTTCCTTTCATCATTTATTAGGCACAATAATATTCCATTAGGGTTCAAGTTCCAGGCACCTTGGATTCTCAGGGCTTTCTTGCCAGGCTACCTGGCTGCAGCATCTTACCTGAAATCCTGGCTCCAGAGTCACCTTGGCTCAAACTCCTGGGTAGAATGGGGATCATCAGTCATACTTGAAACAGGTAAGGACAAACAGGATGAGACAGACTCTTAGCCACAGTGTCTAAAAGGAGAAATGGGACAGTCCCCCCTGGCTGGTTCAATTCATGGTTCTTGTCCTGTGTATAAACTGTGATCTTTACACTCTGGATAAAGTGTGTATGGAAGAAGGACCTTCTCATTCTAACCAGATTTTAAAGATGCAAGCAGTTGAATGAGGCTACTCTCAGCCACTTGGTAGGTAACATAGAAGCAGACTCAGGGAAACAGGGTGCTTCCATGTTAGACATTTTGGGCATGTTCCTAAGACCCCATTACCTCCTTCCCATTGTTTGAAAGTTGGCATCCTAAACAAATAGGCATAGGTGCACCTTTTTGTTAACACACTCTTTGTTTCAAATTAAAAATAGTTTTCTGTGGTCTCTGGGATGGCATAAATAATTTCTATTCACATGGTTTTCCTAGTGTTAAGTCTCAAAACAGCCATTGTTGATCCATCATATATACAATCACACATGTGCAAACAAAAATTACAGTTATCCTCGAATACATAATTTTGCAGATTCACAAAACAAGGAACATTGGTACAAAGTTTGCCAAATATTTTTGCTTTCTTAGTCTTAGCCCTGCAGGGCCTTTCTTAACCCATGAGTGAAAGAAAGAGCAGAAACAGGCCAGGAAAATTGACTACTTGTTTCAGATAGAAACCTTACCTCAGTGAAATTTCCAAGTTACATGGAACTCTTCCCACAGAGATTTTGGACCTAGAGTTCCTAGGAGTCACCCCTTTCTTAGATAAGAAAACTGCCTGAGTTTAGAAACTCTTTCATGTTTTCCTCCTTGCATAATACAGCCACCCATCTGGGGTCTGGAGGATCTGGACAAAAGGTATCCCTTTCTGTTTAGGGCACACCAAAATTTTCTAGGGGTTCCTCTGTACTAT
Source organism: Potorous gilbertii (assembly GCA_028658325.1). Classification (NCBI taxonomy): domain Eukaryota; kingdom Metazoa; phylum Chordata; class Mammalia; order Diprotodontia; family Potoroidae; genus Potorous; species Potorous gilbertii. Next base: position 22,093,847 of record CM053774.1, read on the forward strand.
AGGTAATTTCCTTATGGAGGTCTGAGTGATGTATTCTAGCTCCTTATTCTAAAAGGCACTGGAAATTATGGATCTATATTCTACTGCCAAGATAAACAAAATGGAATTGCAAATTCAGCCATTAGAACAAGAAGACAAGTAGTATCAGTTAGAGAAGTCACAAAGAGTGTCAGCTGCTTGTGGATATTAGGCACTGGCATCTTAATCTAAGAAGATATAAGGTGTTTGGGTATCATAAAAAGCAAGTAGACTAAATTGATTTTAAATACCAAAGAACAATAGGAATTCATATTAGACAGTAACAAGCTCGTGATTCTAGATTTCTCACATTAAACATAGTAACTGTACTTATATGGGAGTCAGTAATATAAAATGTATCAGTGTATTAATGCCTACATACAGAATTCAGTAGTACAAAAAGAATTGTTACTTAAATAGCCAAGCAACTGACAAATGAAAAATTTGTAAAATTTGTAAAATAAAAAATTTGTAAAAACTTGAGGTTTTCCTTTAAGTGTAGTGAGGAACTCCCCTGTACCTAGTTCCATTTAAATACTTATAGCCAGATGAGCTTTTTTTTTTAATGAACTTTCAAAGAAATATTTGCTCCAAAGATATAAAACAGATACATGAACACAGAGTACCTGAGTGCCTGGTACACAGCTGGCTGCATCATCTTGCCTGCACCATCCTGCCTGCCATCCTGGTTCCAAGGTTACCATGATCTGAACTCCCAGCTCTGGCAGGGATTACTGTTGACCCGTAAAAAGTAAGAGGACAAAATGGAACAGAACAGGAGAAACACTTCCAGCCAGGAGTCCAGAAGGAGGAAGGAGAGATGCTTCCCTTCCCTCTTCCTCTTAGTTCAGTTCAAAGTTGTGCTGTGGCTGAACTGTGAGCTCCGTTCTCTGGTGTAAGAAAGCGGTAATGATCTCTTCATTAACAAACGTAATGGTTTTTTCTCGCTCTGTAATCTTTTTGACCTCTGCCACACCTGACACTGTTGTTGACTTTCTGGATATTTTCTTCTCCTTGGGTTTTCATCGTACTGCTCTATTCTGGTTCTATCTGATCTCTCCTCAGATTCCTGCGTCTTCTTCCATGTCGTGTTGACTAAACATAGATGTTCCCCACAGCTTTGTCCTGGGCATTCTTCTCTCTTTCTCTTACTCTGTTGCGTCTCATGTGGTGATCTCATCAGTTCCTGTGATTTCAGTTATCTCTGTGCGTATGAGTCACATATTCACACATGCAGAATTGTACTGGAGCTCAGGATAGCTATACGTATATATGCATATGTACATATACATTTACATACATATACATGCCTGTCTATATCTAGTCTATCTAATTTCTTGAGCTTCACTCCTGTATCACCAGTTGCCTTTTGAACATCTCAAATTTGATATTCTGTAGAAATCTTAACCTCAATATGTACAAAACAGAACTCGTTGTCTTTTCCCTCCCTTACCCTCTTCTTTTCTGCATTTCTTGCTCCCTGTAAGGACACCAGTATATTTCCAGTTGTCCATACTTACAATCTTAAAGAATCATCCTCATCTGTTCGTTCATTCTCCTCATGTCTCCGCTGCTAAATTTTATCATTTCTACCTTCACCACATTTTTCACCTAATCTCATTCTCTCATAGAGAGGCATCACCTCAGTTAAGCCCTCATCACATCTCATTGGACTCTTATCATAACCTTCTAGTTGGTCTCCCAGATTCATAGCTCTTTCCCTGCTGCCAAAGTGATTTTCCTGAAGCGAAGGTCTAACAGTGTCATTATCCTACTCGATAAGCTCCAGTGCCTTTCTCTTTCAGAATAAAATATAAAATTCTCTTTTGGTCATTTAAAGATTTTCACAACCTGGGCCCTTCCTATTTTTCTAAATTTGACTTTCTTCCATGCATTCTGTGTTGAATTACCTGTTATTCCTTGCACATGACACAAAATCTCTGCTCTCCCTGTGTCAGCACTGTAGTTTCCCATGATGCTCTCTGCTTCTTCAAATCCTATCTCTTAGTTTCTCTGGCGTCCTTAAAGACTAAGCTCAAATCCAATAAACATATTAGAGGGAAAAAAAGAACTTACCTTTCAGATATGGATAAGGGAAGATTTCATTATCAAATAAGGTATAAAGATGATCACAGAAAATAAAATAGTTTTGATTACATAAAAGTTTAAAAAAAGTTTTCTATAAATCCAATGCAATTTAGATTTTTATTTATAATGTGATCTTTTAAAATAAGTCGTGTATCCATTTGGAGCTTATTTTGATACATGGTGTGAAGTGCTACACTTAATTTCTGCAAAACTGATTTCTAGACTTCCCAGCCATTTTTATTTTACCCTTCATTTACCCTGGTCATTGGGTCCATAAATTTATTGGAGAAAAGGGTACTGGATCGTTTGTTTCCGTGTGTTGTATACTTACTCTGTTTCATTAATCTGTTTGTCATTTTAAGTATTGATTATTGTATTGTGGTATAATTTGAGATAGAAGTACTTCCTTTTCAACTTTAACTCTTTCTTTGACATTCTTGACATTTTGTTTTTCCAGATGAATTTTGTTACTGGTTTTCTATCTCTGTAAAGTAATCATTTGGTAGTTTGGTTGTTATGTCCCTGAATAAATAAATGAGTTTAGGCACTATTTTAATTTTTATTATATTAGCACCTGAAAATAATGATCAATTACTTGAAATTAAGAATTTAATTAAATTGAGGAATTGATATTTCTCCAGTTATTTAGGTCTATTTTTGTAAAGAGTTTGTACTTGTGTTCATATTAGTATTATGTGGATCTTGTTATAACTTTCAGATATTTTAAATATTTTATCTTTATTTTAGGTGAAACTACCCTATCTCTTCCTACTGGGTTTTATTGGTAGTATTAAAAAAATATGTTCTCTCTGTATTTATTTTGCCTTCTGCTACCTGGCTGAAATTATTGTTTTAGTTAAATTTTTAGTTGAATCTTTAACATTTTCTAAAAAGACCATCTTATCATCTGCAAAAAAGTATGAGTTTTCTCTGTACTTATTCCCTCATTTTCTTTTTCTTGTCTTATTAGAATAGGGAATCAAAGAAGATAAAAAACTATACAGCAGTAGTCAGGTTGGGAATGAAACTAATTTAAGTTTTCTAATTATTAAATGTATTATTTTCCTTGGGAGCACAGTTGTGGAGTAAAGTTGTAGGTTTTCCTTTTCAGTGACTTCCTTCTGTCCGCTGCTGGAAACATTAATTGTATTTTCATTCTGTATTTCAAATAGCGCAGGTGTATCTGCATCATTGATTGGGTGTCTATCAAGTTGGAGTTTTATCTGCAGGGCCAACAACGTTTACAATGGGCTTTCATTGGTTTACTAAGTGTTATGTGCCATTTAAAATCTTCAACCGTTTTGCCGCGACACCTTCAAATTAATGTGGTCCTTGTTTTCAGTTTTGATTCCTTCCTTAGGCTTCTAGTTGACCATGGTGAGTCCAAGATCTCCTTAGCTTTCAAGTCACAGAAGAAGCACCAGGATAGTCTGCATCAAGGGAATAGGGGTGAGGGTGGGGTGAGGAGGGGTAGGGAGAAGCAACAGAAGAGAGTAGTAGAGAGAGTGAAGGTAGGCACATATGCATGGCTCTTTCTCTTCCCTTCTGTGCTCAAGCTTGAGCTGTCTAGGACAGGGGTGGGGAAACTTTGGCCTTGAGGTCACATGTGGTCTTTCGGGCAGCACTAGAGGACCTAGAGGGCCACATATGGCTTCAAGGCTGCAGGTTCCACACCCCTGATCTAGGTAATTTCCTGTTGACTTCCCGCCTCCATTATAAATACTTCATCTTTTAGCCCTTTCTGGCTTCTCCAAGATACTTTTTTTCTAGGTTTCTGTTGACTCCTGTGTTAGCATTTTGAAGATTATATTTAATTTAGGGCTTTTCATTAGGAATGCTTAAAAATTCTCTATGATACCTTTTTTCCTTATAGGATTATTTTGTTTTTCCAGCTAAATTTATCCTACTTGTAAATCTTTGTCTTTTGTGTTTTGTGGATAGAATGCTGTTCCTGGAGTTAGGAAAGACTCGCGTTAAAGTCTAGCCTCAGATACTTACTAGCTATATGACCTTGAAAAAGCCCCTTAACCTCTATTTTCCTCAATTTCCTCAAGGATAAAATGGGAATAGTAAGAGAACCTTCTTCATAGGGTTGTGTGGATCAAATACTTGTAAAAAAGCCCTTAGCACAATTCCTCGTATGTAGTAGGTGTTATATAAATGCTTATTCTTTCTGTACTCTCCTTCTCTTTGTAATCTTGTATCCTAAGCTCTCCCCTTCTGTGTTGTAGCAGTTGACAACTCTTGTGTGATCCTGACACTGATTCCTTGATACTTTTCTAGATTCTCATAGTATATTTATTTTTCTTTCTATCTGGAAGCTCTGGATTGTGCCTATCCTATTCCTGGGAGTTTTCATTTTTGAATTTTTCAGGAGAGATGACTACTAAAAGTCAATTTTTACTGACTGTCTCTTGTGCCTGAAATTCTCATCTTTTTCATTTCCATCTCCTGGCTTCCTCCAAGTTCCAATTTTCTATAAGGTTTTCCCGATTACCCTTAGTGCTAGTGCCTTCCAATTGTTCATCAGTTCCCAGTTTATCTTGTCTATTTCTTGTTTGTCCATAGGGTTTGTGTGTTATTCCCTTCCCTTCCTCATTAAACTGTGAATTCCTTGAAAGCAGATAACAGTGTTTTGCCTGTCTTTATATTCCTAGCACTTATCACAGTATCCAGCACATAGTAGGTACTTAATGAATGCTTGTTGACTTTACTTTTTGTTTTCATTTTGCCCAGTAATTCAAAGAGGTCTCTAGTTTTCTTTTATGACTTTTTATTGTTTTTTTTTTGTGATTTTTAGGTAATTTAAGTGATTTTGTGAATTTATGGTTTTTACATGATTTAAATCAGGAATTCTTAAACTTTTTCCACTTATATCTCTTTTTCACCTGAGAAATTTTTATGCGGCCCTGCGTACGTAGGGTACATACAAAGTTGGTATGCCAGTCAAACATTTACTGATAATAAATCATAAATAAATTTATTTTCAAACAATTCTTTGGTATACATATAATTTACCTTTTATTAAAGATGAAAGAAAATGAAAGCTCATACCAATGAGATGGATTTGCTTGTTTATTTTTACATAAGGAATTAAAATCTTGGTGGAATATTTGATACCGTAGGATGTAGAGCATCTTCACTATTTTTTCAGAGTTGATTGATATTTTGGTTTTATAATCACCAATGCTGAGATTGATGCTTTGTAGTACAAAATGGTAGAAGTATATTTAGATCCATTTCAGAAATTGTTGGAAATTCTGTCCTAATCCTAAACCAAAATTCATTTAATGATTTTGTATGTACAGTAGTTTTGAATCTGAATCAAGGTATTTCTGGCAGCGTGGAGGGATAGCATACATAGTGCATGTTGTTATGTTCAGAATGTGGCAAACAAAAGGAAGAATTCTGTTTCCACAGGATTAAAACTCCTCCCAGCCTGGAGTGATAGCAGAATGTAAGTCAGAGGTGGCTAGTTCTAATGAGAGTTGTTGCGTTCATCCTTCATTTTAGAAGAGGACCATGCCATCAGAGAAATGATGACATGAGTTGCATTTGACTTTATTTTGAGTGAGGGAGGGCTGTGCAGGTCACTAGCCTCACTTTCTCCTCCTGAGCCATCTGGATCCAGTGACCAAGATATTCATCAAGATGCCTGGAGATGGCCCAGAATGCAATGGGAGACCTTGGCCTTTTAGGCTAGGCCTTTTCAGGTACTCACTTAAAATGAGATAACGTCCATTCAGTGACTAGATGTCTTTAAAAGTAGTCAGGGTGTGACCCCTTTTTATAGAATAAATGAATGACTGAATGAATGAATGAGTAGATCAAACTGGGAAGGGTGGAAACCTCAGAGTTGTGACCTAGTAGAAGCAGGCTTCTGATCAGGTAAAAGGTCTGAAGTTTTTATGCATGCTTAAGGAGCTCTTTGAAGGGAACCTATCAGAAAGTAGAACAGGAAGTAGGAGGTTCAGGAGGCTACAACTAGCCAATGGAGAGCAAGGCAGGAAATTTGAATTAGGAACAATATAAAAAGCATTACATTTGTCTGAGCAAGTGTCTTCTCCATTAGGGAGAGACCCAGTCACTAAGAATGTAGAATAATTGGCTAAAATAAAAAGAGAACTTTCCTGGCTTTACAGTGAGTATTGGTCTTTGTTTAGAATGGACACATTTCTCTCAAGAACCAAGGCTTCAGTGAAGTTGCTTGATGCAATATAAGCAAGAGCTGCCTGAAACACTTTGTGTTCATTACCTGTTTGGTTTTGAATTAATTTTTGATGGTTGTGCATTCAGAAACCTTTTACTGTTGCCACACTTTTCATGGCCCCATATTCAGTTATGGGTAGTGATCCATACTTTAAGAAGCACTGAATTTTAAATGATTCTTAGGCTCTTTATGACCTGTTTTTGTGTTTGTTTCTTTCTTTTTTGTCAGTTGTCTCTGATAGGAAATTCTTTATATTTTCTTATATTTGTTTCAGTCTTTTGATTTTGTTACTGTATTTTTTATTGATTCGTGAAGTCATTGACTTCTGTTTGGGCCATTCTAATTTTCCAGGAGTGTGTTACTTAGAAAAGATTTCACATGTCATTTAAATTTTTTTCTTTTCCAGGAATTATAGTAGAACACTTTATTTGGGGCTTTGCTAGTGGTTGCTCTGGAGTTAATTCTCTTAGGCTTGTATCTTGGATATTCCTGTATCCATAAAATTTCTTACTCTGTTTATTCATATTTCTAGCTTTAGTTCCTAAATTGGGACTTTTTGTCAAGGCTAGGCTGTAACTGCCTGTGTATACGTGAAAAGACTAGTGGGTCCCTCTTTGATCCCTGTCTATAATTATTGACAGTTCTAACAATTCTCTTCCACTGATATCTATTGTGTACAAAATTTTGGTAGATTCTAGGCTCACTTGTATTTTCTGGGTGCAAAGTGCTGCACTCTTCAGGGCAGCTTATGTTAGCTTATTGCAAACTCTTAGATCCCCTAGGCTATGTAGATTAATCATTTTGCCCTCAGCAGGAGCTTTGCTGGTTCTTCTCCCTGTTGTGTGAATCCACAGACCCCTCTAACCTCAGAAATTCCTGTCTAGAATACTCTGGGCTCTTGGAGTTTGCCAGTGTGCTGTGCTTGCCTCACATTAGCTTTTCTGCCTTGGTTTCTTCCGTAGTTCCTTCCTTAGGCTTTTCTGAGTGTCTAGACATTTTATTTCTTTTTACTGTTTGGCACACTTTTCTTTTATGAAGGCACACCTTTAATGAAGCACATGTGTGAGAATTGAGCTATTTAGCTGTTATTTAAGTATTCCTCTTGCTTTTTTCTTTGTTTCTTTCAGTGTTTACTTTGCACATATTTTATATCTATTTACTTGTGTATATGTTGTCTTCCCCAATTGACTGTAAACTCCTTGAGGGCAATGATTGTTTACCTATTTTTCTTTTTCTTTTTTTTAAATATTAATTTTATTTATTTTTAGTGTTCTACAATTGCTACCATAAAACTTAGATTTTTTTCCTCCTTACCTACCCCCCACCTCCTCCCTCCCTCCCTGAGACAGCATACAATTCTATATAGGATCTACACGTACATTCCTGTTGAATGCATTTTCACTATAGTCTGCTGTGTAGAAGAACTAAAATTAATTAGGAGAAGTCATATAATAAACCGAAACATAATACACACACAAAAAAATGATCTGCTACATTCTGCATTTGAATTCCATACATCTTTCTCTGGATGTGAAAGGCATTTTGCCTTAGAAGACCATTGGGAATTGTTTTTTTTAAGTCCTTGCATTGCTACGAAGTTCCAAGTCTACCAGAAAAAAACTCTTGTACACTGTGGTCGTTGCTGTGCACAAAGTTCTCTTGGTTCTGCTCCTTTCACTCAGCATCAGATCATATAAGTCTTTCCAGGCCTTTCTGAAGTTTTCTTGTTCATCATTTCTTATAGCGTAATAGTATTCCATTACATTCATATACCATAATTTATTCAGCCATTCCTCAATTGATGGGCATCCCTTTGATTTCCAGTTTTTGGCCACTACAAAGAGTGCTGCTCTAAATATTTTTGTACATGTGGGTCCCTTTCCCATTTTTATGATCTCTTGAGGGTACAATCCTAGAAGTGATATTGCTGGCTCAAAGGGTATGCACATTTTTGTAGCCCTTTGGGCGTAGTTCCACATTGCTCTCCAGAATGGATGGATGAGGTCACAGCTCCACCAACAATGAATTAGTGTTCCAGCTCTCCTACATCCTCTCCAACATTTATCATCTTCCTGTTTTGTCATGTTTGCCAGCATCTTTTCATATGATTATAGGTATCTTTAATTTCTTCATTTTTTCATATGATTATAGGTATCTTTCATTTCTTCCTCTGAAAATTGCCTATTAATATCCTTTGACCATTTATCAATTGGGGAATGATTTGTATTGTTGTACATTTGACTCAGTTCTCTATATATTCCAGAAATGAGGCCTTTATCCCCGAGATTAGCTGTAAAAATTCTTTCCCAATATACTACTTCCCTCTGAATTTTGGTTGCATTAGGTGTGGTTGTGCAAAACTTTTCAGTTTATTGTAATCAGAATTATCCATCTTGCACTTCATAATGCTTTTCATCTCTTCTTTAGTCAAAAATTCTTCCCTTCTTCATAAATATGATAAATACGCTATTCCTTGCTCCTCCAATTTGTCCATGATATCAGTCTTTATACCTAGATTGTGCACCCATTTGGACTTTATTCTTGTTTACAGTGTCAGGCATTGGTCTATGACTAGTTTTTGCCACACTGTTATCCAGTTTTCCCAGCAATTTTTATAGAACAGTGAGTTCTTATCCCAGAAGCTGGGGTCCTTGGGTGTGTTAAACAGGGGATTGCTACATTCATTGCCTACTGTGTCTTGAGTACTTAGCCTATTCCACTTGTCTACCCTTCTGTTTCTTAGCCAGTACCAAGTGGTTTTGATAATTGCTGCTTTATAATACAATTGATATCTGGTAGTGCTAGGCCACCTTTCCTAGCATTTCTTTTCATTAGTTCTTCCAGATGAATTTTGATATTATTTTATTCAGCTCTAGAAAATAATTATGTGATGGTTTAATTGGTTTGGCACTAAATAAGTAAATTAATTTTACCTATTCTTTCAAAAAAAGTTGAAATTAATTGTTCTTTAACTGTTTGGCATAATTTGCTTGTAAATCCATTTTGCCTTGGTTTTCTTTTTTCCTTAGAAAGTTCATTTATGGTGAGTTTAGTTTATTTTCGAAGATGGGGTTGTTATTCTCTTTCTTGTTTGGCTTATATTTTTATATTATATCTTTTTTTTTTGCTGTATGAAGCAGTTTCTTATCCTTTCAGCTTTCTTATTGCAGTAATAGTTTAATATTGTTAAAACCTCTTTGCTTTGTTTTGTTTTTTTTCATGGTTTCTCCCATTCATTTTAATTCTTCTATGCACCATGACTAATGTGAAAATATATTTAATAGGAATGTATGTATAGAACCCATATAAGATAGCATGTCTTCTTGGGATGGGAGATGAGAGGGACGGGAGAAATTTAGAATTTATGGAAGTGATTGTTGAAAACTGAAAACAAATAAATTAACAGATTTGAAAAAAAATTGTTAAAATCTCTGAAGTATAATAATAAAGTCAGAATATTTGCTTTTGACCATCTTCCATTTTTTAATTTGGAATTTAAACAGTTTTGGAGGTCAGTTTTCTATAATTGTACATAGTGTCTTTTCATTTTTATTCTTCTGACCTGAGAGGGAGTGTGTGGTAGTGGAAAGAGCTGTGGACTTGGAATCTGTAAAGACTAGAGTTTGAGTCCTGCCTTTGATACATACTCACTCTGTGAATATAGGTAAGTCACTTATTTCTTTGAACTGTGCTTTCCTTACATGTAAAATAGAGATAATAATGTCTACTTTATATGTTTAGGATGCTGTGGTGCTTTCTTCAGGTAACATAAAGCACTTTGTAGACAGTAAAATATTATACAAATGTCATTTATTATAATTAGTATTACTAATTTGGTAGTAATTTTTACATCTGTTCTGAGTCTGATAGAACATACGTTGTTCAGTCATTTTCAGTTGTGTCCAACTCTTCATGCCCCCATCTGGTGTTTTCCTGGAAAAGATACAGGAGTGGTTTGCCATTTCCTTCTCCAGATGAGGAAACTGAGGCAAACAGGGTTAAGTGACTTGCTCAGGGTCTCGTAGCCAGTAAGTGTGCCTCAGGCCAGATTTGAATTCATGAAGATGAGAATTCCTGACTCTAGGCCCAACACTATTATCAATTACACCACCTAGCTGCCCTCTGATAGAACATAAAATAACTGTCAATAGTCAGTAGTTTCTTTTATTTTTCTAGTAGTTTCTTTTTTATTGTGATATAGTTCACCTTATTTTTCCATGTTACCACATTTATCACATTTTTTTTTAAAAGAAATATTTAACATACAGGTAACAGTGTTCTACTGAGTATTTTACTATTCTGCTTATTTTTTGTAAGTAAGCCTTTGGCTTCTTTCACTTCATGATCCTGAACTTTATTTTCCAATATAGCCTCTGCTGTCCCCTGTGCAACATCTTTGTTCTACATATTGAATGAATGAATGAAAAAAACCATTTATTAAACTCATCCTGGATGGATAAAAGTAGAAAAGTAAGACAATTCTTTGCATTCTGAAGGAGCTCACATTTAAATGGGAGAGATAGTACATGTAGACTATTCTGCTGCAAATCAAGTGGAAAGTCCCACAGTTCTTAGAATGAAATGGCAAATTTTGGGTTCCAAATTTTCTCCCCATTTCTCCTCTCCTCCCACCCCCAAAACGAGGAGCATTCTAATTGCCCCCATCACCAGTCTGCCCTCTCTTCTAACATCCCTCCCTTCCCTTATCCCCATCTTCTCTTTTGTCCTGTAGGACAAGATAACTTTCTATACCCCATTATCTGTATTTCTGTTTCCTAGTTGCAAGAACAGTACTCAACAGTTGTTCCTAAAACTT
>CM053774.1:22105478-22167094 GCA_028658325.1 Potorous gilbertii
ATTCCTTCAATTTCTTTATCTTGTCTAATTGCTACCGCTAACATTTCTAGTACCATATTGAATAATAGTGGCGATAGTGGGCATCCTTGTTTCACCCCTGACCTTATTGGAAATGCATCTAGCTTATCCCCATGATATGAACACTTTGATTGCATTTTGGGCATAATTCTAAATTGATCTGCAGAATGATTGGATACTGATGCCTTTTTTTATAGGACTATTAAAAGCAAGTCAATACATTGTAACAGAACACTTAATTTTTATATTTGAGGCCCTCCAAGGCATGCACTTAGGAAAGAGGAGGAAACTCAAGAATGCTTAATCAGAGATTCATTCCTTTTGTTTGATTTGATTTTGACTTTACTACCATCTAAAGAGTACATCTACAGTTAACATGTCACCATAGGGAGTGGGAAACACACACATAGCAGTTTGCTCTTCTGGCTGCCTTCCCAGAAGGTCAGCATACCATCGGAACACACGCAGCACACACAAGGAGAAAATACCCATGGTCACCCAGACAACCACAGCCACAGTTCTCCAATATATGTTGGCATCTTGCCTGGGTCTATCTTTCTCTTGTCCTCTTCCTGACCTCATAAAGTGGGTGTTCCCCATGGTTCTGTCTTTAGCCTTTTTCTAAGTCAGTGCTCTTTGCTTTAGCAATTTCATTGATTCCTATGACTTTAAAACCATCACTTTTATGTAGATGATTCCTAAATCTAGACCTCTAACCTTGACATTGCTTATGAATTTCAGTCCCAAATCTCTAGCTTTCTACAACAAGCACAGTTTGCCTTTTTCTTCCCTAGCTCATTTTACAGGTAAGGAAACTGAGGCAAACAGGTTTAAGTGACTTGCCCAGGCGTAACACAGTACCTGAGACTGAGGTCTTCCTGAGTCCAGATCCAGTGCTCTATACAGTATGCCACCTAGTTGCTCCAACATAACTCACACTGAATTTAGTATCTTTTCTTGAAAGAAAAAGCCTTTGTTTCTGACCCAATGGTTTTTGTCAGAGGTATCACCATTTACCCAGTGTATTAAAAAACCTTAGTGCTGTCTTCGACTTTTTGTGTTCTCATATATTTCTAATCAGTCATTAGATGTCTTTCTACCTCTGCAGTATCTCTCTTATTCATTCCCTTCTCTCAATTCTGACTGCTGCCACCTTTTTCTAGATCTTTGATACCAATCGGTTTCCTTTGGGCAGAGCACAGGCAGGTAAGGCAGGTAAAGGTGTGATACCCTATGTGGAGAGAGAAGAAAGAGAAAGCAAGCCAGCAAGAAAGCAGTATTGCCCACTTGGAAGTTTGGTCTCTAATGGGTAGCTTCTTCTCTGCTCACAGAGGTTGCTGTTTATCTTTTGTTCTGGAGGAGGACCTTGATATGAGAGAGGTGATGCCATGGCATGCCAGTGAGCTGGATTTGAGTGAGCGCTGTGCAGAGTCACCAGCCTCTCTTTGGGCCCCCATTGGCCCAGAATGAATGTATTCTTTCTGTTTTGGCCAGAAGCCCTGAGGGTCTTCTCCCAGGTCTATATTTTTTTAAAGAGGCCATTCTTTTCCTCAATTTTTTTTAAGCCTTCATCACTGAATGGGTGTTGCCTCAGCCAAAACCTGTTAAAGACCTTAGCTTGAAAAGGCCAAGTTTCCCAACTGCATCCTGGTCCATGTGTCCTGATCCATAACTCTGGAGGAGAAAGTGAGGCTGATGACTATGCATGACTCTCTGTCACTTAAGTCCAATTCACTTGCCTGTCATGGCATCACTTCCTTGATGTCATGGTCTTCTTCCAGAGTGAGGGACAAATAGTAAGTAACAGCATCCTTGACTATTACAGTAACTTCTTATCTGGCCTTCTTGACTTCACTATTTCCCCATTCTAAAACATCCTTTTTCCTATTAGATAGCTTCTTTATACATTTGTGACACTTGTTTAACTGCGTGTGACTCCCTAAGTATTAGTAGGACAAAGTGACTCTTAAGTTACTTTCCATAAGTCTACAGATAGGCAGTGTGTCATTGTTTATCATCCAGCAAGGGCACATAACATATGAATTATAAACATGTATCACCAATCAAAGCAAATTTCCATTAAAAAAATTTGTCTCATTCTGCATTGAGTCCTTCACTCTTAAGGAGGTAGATGGAATCTAATTGGTCATTTGCCAATAAGAATTCAGTACAATAGTATTCCATCACATTTATATTTAACTTGTTCATCCCCCAACTTACTGGCTCTTCCCTAGATTCACATTCTTTGCCACCTCAAAAGCAGCTGTATTTTTTTGTATATGCTTGGAATTCTGTTTAGGACTAATCCTTCTCTTATTCTAACCCACTTCTAATTCCCCTTCCCTTCCCTGTTTCCTCTTTTCTTTCCTGTCATTCTGTTGAGTGAAATGGATTTTTTTATTCAAGTAGTGTGTGTTTGTATGTGTATTCCCTAGTTCAGAAGAGAGGCTGAGCCACACACCCCCACCATCTCCTCATTTGCATTGATATCTGTGTAGTGGGATTATGTGAGATAATTTTCCCTTAATTTTTTTTCTTTTCTCCCTCCCTTACTCATAGGTTATTCTTCTCTTTTTCCTTTCTTTTCTTCAGATAATTATGATGTAATAGAAATATTACCAGGCCTTACCTAATTAGATTCCCTCTGAACCCTTATGGTGATAGGATTCAGAGGGATACATATATCATCTTCTCATACTTGAATGTAAGCAGTTCATCCTTTATTATTGCTCCTTTATCTTTACTATACTCTTGTATTTGAGCTTTAAAGTTTCTCCAGAGCTCTGGCCTTTTCACCTGAAGTGCTTGGAAATCCTTTATTTCACTACAAGTCCATTTTCCCCTGTCATAATACTCAGCTTTGCTGAGTAAATTTTCTTGGTTGTAAGCCTCTATACTTTGCCTTTTGGAATATTGTAGTCCAAATTTTCTATCGATTTATAGTGGTGCCTGTCAAATTGTGTATGATCCTGGCTCTGGCTTCCTTGGTATTTGAATTTTTTCTTTCTGACTTCTTGCAGTATATTTTCTTTGACCTGGAAGCTCTGTATTTTGGCGGTGATGTTCCTGAGAGTTTTCATTTTTTTTTTTTTTTGCAAGGTTACCAAAGAATTCTGTATATTTCCATGTTGCCCTCTGGTTCTAAGATATCTGATCAGTTTTCTTTTAAGATTTCCTGAATTGAAATGTCTAGGTTCTTTTTTTGATTATGTTGTTTAGATGACCCAATGAGTCTTCATTTATTTTCTCCATCTGTCTTCCAAGTCAGTTGTTTTTGTAATAAAATACATTAATTTTCTTCTATTTTATTTCTTTTTTTATGACTTTATTTTAATATTTCTTGTTGCCATCTGTGTCATTTGCTTCTATTTGGTCCATCCTATTTTTCAGGGAGTTTGTTGCTTGGGCAACATTTTGTATCTCTTATACAGTAATTAATCTGTTAATTCTCTTTTCCATTCTTCCTTTTGTAGCTCTTTTCTTTTAATTTAAACTTCTAATTTTTAAAATTAAAATTTTGAAACTCTTGCTTCATCTCTTCCAGGTATTGTAGTTGAATTTTTGCCCAGACAGTTTTTCTCTGAGGCAGTGCTGATAGATATTTTGAAGTCATTCTTATCTGTTGCATTTGTGTCTTAGTTGTCTTTGCCACCATAACTCATTATGGTGGGTTTTTTTTTTTGTTTGTGGATTCTTCTTGCTTGCTTCCTAACTTCAGATTCATTGTTAGGACTGGATTCTGCTGTACTTCTGCAGGGAAGATCTTATTGCTGCCTTTTTTTTTTTTTTTTTTGCTTTAATATTGTATTATCCCAGGATCTCAGGGACAGGCTTGCAAACTTTTAGCGTTCCCAGAATGGTCTTATCCAGGGCAAAGTTTGATTGCTGCCCTCTGGTTTGAGCTTTGTAAGTTCCTGACCTGGATATGGGTCTATGCAAGAGTTAGGCTACTGCTGGATTCAGTCCATGTCAGCTAGCTGGAAAGCTCTGCTGGTTTAGAGTGACAGAATTGTAGACTTCCTTTTTTTTCCCCCTGGGGTTCTTGCCCTGGTTACTCCTCTGCAGGCTGGGCTAGATGTTGGACTTGAGACTTTTCTCTGCTGTTGGGAGTGGGTTCTTATCACACTTCTAGTGCTTGCTTTTGAACCTACGTCTTTCTTGGCATAGCCCATGCCTTCCTACTCTGGAATGCTACCACTAGATCACTTTTTCAGTCTACCTTCTATTTGTGAACTGACACTAGGTTTTGGGGGACAGAGTTGCCAGTTGCTCTCTGTCATGGTACCACAGTATGGGCCATGTTGTTCAAATGCAGAACATATGCTTGTCAAAAAGACTCTTATGGAGAACTCACATAGGGAGGGTGATCACATGGTGATCAGAAGGGGCTTACAAGGACACTCTCAAGAACTTTGGATGTGACTGACTGTGCAACATGGGAGACACTGGAGCAGGACCACTCAGCATGGTGTGCCCATACAAGAAAGGGTGCTGCGTTCCATGAGCAAAGCACAAAGGAAATGGAGGACGCGCAGATTTGGAGTAACCACCCCAAATATTCACACGGACTATCTGTGTCCAACCTGTGGTAGAGCATTCTGAGCTCGTATTGGTCTGATCAGCCATAGTCAATACATTGAAACTTCATTTTATCATGGTGATGTCATTTCGGTCCTCTTTGAGAATGAAGAAAAACAACCAACCAACCAATTGGTCCCTCCACTTCCTTTACTCTCACTGTCTTCTTAATTTTCTACAATTTGGCCTCCAAAAGTTACTAATGATCTCTTACTTGACAAATCTAATGTTCTTTTCTCAGTTCTTATCCTTGATTTCTCAGCAGCCTTTGATACTGTCAACCCTCATTTCCTTGATACTCCCTTTTCTCTAGGTGTTAACCTTGTGATATTTGTTTCCTGGTTCTCTTCCTACCTGTTTGACCACTCTTCAGTCTCCTTTTCTAAATCTTCATCTGTATCATGTTTGTCAGTGGTGGCTGTCTCTTAAAAGTCTCTCCTGAGCCCTATTTTTTTCTGCCTTTATTGCTTTATCATCTGGTGAACTCATTGGTCTGTGTGGATTTAATTATCTTTTTTACATGGATGATTTTTATAACTATATCCTGCCCTAACCTTTTTACCTTGTTAAGTTACCTTGTTACTTACTACCTTGTTAGTCATTGTGTATGGCTTTTTTTTTTTTTGCCTCTGCTTACATCACTCAGCATCACTTAATGTAGATCTTTCCATGTTTCTTTGTATTCATCACATTCATGATTTCTTATGCTGTGGTAATATTCCATTATGTGAATGTAGCATTTGTTTAACAGTTTGTCTAACCATTCCTCAGATTGATATATATCTACTTTATTTCTAGTTTGCTGTCACAGAAAAATGCTGCTATGATTATTTTGGTGTATATGGGGTTTTTCTTATCAACAGCCTCTTTGTGGTATAGTCTAATAATAGAATCTCTCAGTCAGGTGACATTTTAGCCACTTTCCTTACATACTTCCAAATGGCTTTTCAAAATTGTGGTTTAGGGTCTTGAGACCCCAAAATACTCACACCCTGGGTCCTGCCTGAATTAATTTGATTCGTCTTCTTTTAGCCAAAGAGAAAAACAAAGTTTATTAAAGCTCCATGATATTGGCTAGACTCTTAAGAAATCTCACCATTAGCTAGACCTTAAGGAATCTGAGCACCTTCATGGACACTGTATGGGTCTTATATACAGAAAGG
The DNA here is from genome assembly GCA_028658325.1 of Potorous gilbertii. Taxonomy (NCBI): domain Eukaryota; kingdom Metazoa; phylum Chordata; class Mammalia; order Diprotodontia; family Potoroidae; genus Potorous; species Potorous gilbertii. The sequence goes on from CM053774.1 coordinate 22,111,238, forward strand.
CTGTGGGAGGGATCTAGGGGTGGTCTGATAGTCTGGGAGGAGGAGTCTAGGGAGGGTCCTTAGGAGGAGTCTAAGGAGAATTTGATGGGGCTGGGGTGACTAGAGGTCTGATTCAAGAAAATGGGATTTTGATGGGATCAAGGGTGGGAAGTAGCTAGAGGCAATCTGGAGGTAACAGACAATGGAGGGCTTGGCTAAGATAAGGGTAATAGAGTGAAAAGCCAGATTAAGTGGGAAGATTCTAGGAGAGTTCAAGGGGGTTCCCAGAGGCTGTACCCCATCAGTTTGAGATCTTGAAGTGCTATGCTTCAAGTTTACTTCTTTTCACTATTTCCCTTGATATTAAGTCCCATAAAGTATCTCTTTGATAATTTGGCATCAAAGGTGTACATTAACTTTAGTTATATTGTCATTTTTATTGCATTGTCGCAACACATCTGTGAGTACTGAATTCTTGAGCTTTTTAAGTTCTTTATTTTCATTAAGAACATTATGTAATTGAATTATGCAGGGCATTTGTTCTGGTAGATTGATTCTCAGATACTTTATAAATTTTGTAATTATTTGGAATGAGTCTATTATTGTCTCTTGGATTTTGTTATTATATGGAAATGCAGTTGCTTTTTGAGAGTTTTGCAACTTTCCTAAAATTACTAATGATCTCAGTGTTTGCTGATTTTTTAGGATTTTTTAAGTACACCTTCATATTATCAGCAGATATGTATGGTTTTATCTCCTTTTTGCCTATCTTTATGTCTTTAATGAATTTATTTTCTTATTGCTATTGTTTACATTTCCAGAACTATATAATAGTGGGGAGAATGGGCAATGTTGCTTTACACTCTCATCTTTATTGGTAATGGTTCTAATTTATCCTCCTTACATATAGTGGTTTTAGGTAAGTGCTTTTGGTTCTGGATAAATACTTTTTGTCATATTAATAAAGGTCCTACCCAAAGGGCTATAAAATTGTACATACTCTTTGATTCAGCAATACTATTGCTAGGTCTATATCCCAAAGACATCCAAAAAAAGGGAAAAGGAACTTTTTGTACAAAAATATTATGACAGCTGTTTTTGGTGATGACCAAGTGTAGGAAATTGAAGGGATGCTCATCAGTTGGGGAATGGCTAAACAAACTGTTGTATATGATTGTAATGGAATATTACTGTGCTATAAGAAATGACAAGCAGGATGATTTCAGAAAAACTTGGGAAGATTTATTTGAGCTTATGTGTGGGGGAAAGCATGAAATCCCCCCCCCCCCCTTATTCAAATTGACTGCTCGGAGGCCTCTCCAGGTAAAAACAGAAAATCTCCTTTATTTGGTTCCCTTCACCAGTAAAGCTGGAGTAGGGAGGCGCCTTACAGAAGCAGAATGGCCATTTGTATAGACCCTGACTTAGAAATCCCCTTCCATTGCTGACCATTATTCTCTTTGGCTGAGAAGCACGGTCTTACATTCTAGGTGCAAAATCTAACCAATACCTTTTGAAACCTGGTTCAAATTTCCTGCTCCTGGATGTTACAAAGCCTGCAAAAATACACGTCATTATATGCAAATTAGGCATTGAAAATACATGCAAATGAAGTATTGGTGACTCATGCAAATTGGGCATTGAGAATTTAGGCAAATCAGGTGGACCTGTGTGAGGACTGCAGACTGCATGCGCATATGTAAATTAGGTATTGAGGAGTTAGTGAGTCATAGCCAATCATTGATCCTAATGCAATACATAGCCTTATTTGGAAATCACTTGACTGGAGGAATGGAAACCTGGGCCTAAGGTCTCTTCCACTCCAGGGAGAAGACTCCATATTCCTGAGAAGTCTTCACTAAATCTGTTTCCATTCACGTTGATACATAGTTGTAACACCAATGTGATACCCATAGCAGCTGCTATGAACATGCATGCATATTTCCAGGGTGAATTCGCAAAATATAATGAACTCTTTTCCTCAAAGGCAAAACCAAAATATTTATTTGGGACGTCATTACCAGAAAGTAAGATTTACTTATAAGTAGGACTACTCAATCACTAATCCAGGGAGCCCTGTCATCTTAAAACTTATTTCTGTCAGGCCTCCCCACAAAAAACAAGTTTCCTTAGACGAATTCCTCCTTCTTCCCTCCTCCTACTCACAGCTTGCTTCTTTCTCTATCTGCTCCATGGGCCAACTGCTCCCACTCACAGCTTGCTTCTCTTTGCTCTGCCTGCTCTTGTTCTCTGTTTATGCTCTCTCTCTGTGTCTCTGTCTCTCTTCAATTTGGGCAAGCTCCTCCCAGGCTCCATGTGATTACAGACTTCATGAGTTAGGCCTATTAATGGGCAAGGAAGATCTTCCTATTCTATTAATATTACAATAGTGAACTGGAGAGAATCTGGAGAACATTGTATACAGTAACAGCAATATTGTTAATGAAGAATTGTGAATGACAGCTATTCTCAGCAACAGTGATTTAAGGCAATCACAAAGGACTGGATACACACTGAAGCATGTTATTTTTACTTTCTTTATTTTTCATTTTTATTTGAGTTTTGTACTAAATGATTAATATGGAAATGTGTTACATTATTGCTCATGTATAACCTATTAATCTGATTGCTTACCTTCTCAAGGAGAGGGGAGGGACAGTAAGGGATAGAATTTGAAACTCAAAACTTTAAAAATGTATACTAAAAAAGGTCCCTTTGTTCCTTTACTTTTGTAGAGTTTTTGGAGGGGCATAAATGAGAGTTGTACTTTACTAAAGGCCTTTTCTTCATCTATTAAGATAATCATGTGATTTTGGATATTTTTGTTTTTACATGATCAGTTATGTGGATTGGTTTCCTAATATTGAATGAACCATCTTTGTAGCTGTGGTTATCAGTCCTACTTGGGTCATGATAAATAATTTCGTGGACAAATCATTGTACTCTGACAGAATTTTATTTAATATTAATGATATTGGGCTATAATTCTTCATATTTTATATTTTCCTGGCTTAGATATTAGGATATCTCATAAAATGGTTCTGGTATGATACTTTCTGTTTGAATTTTTTAGAATAATTTATGTAATATTGGTATTAATTATTCTTTAAAAGTTTGATAGAATTCTCCTGTAAATCAATCAGGACAAGTAGTTTTTTACTTTGGTAATTCCTTTATAGTTATTCTATTTCTTTTTCTGACGTTAGGTTATCTGAGATCTCTATTTGATCTTCTGTCAATTTGGGTATTTTATATTTTTGAAGGTATTCTTGTATTCCTTTTATTTTCTCAGTTCTGTTGGAATATAATTGTGTGTTATAGGTTCTGATTATTCTTTTTATTTCTTGTGAATTTTTTGTGATTTCACCTTAGTCATTTACTATTTTGATCTGATTTTCTGCTCTTCTTTTTTTAGTCTGATTGGTTAAAGGTTTATCAATTTTGTTACTCTTTTCACAGAACTAGCTTTTAGTTTAATTTATCCTTTATGTGAATTTTTTTCAATTAGTATATTTCTCCACCAATTTTAAGTATCACCTTTTTTTGTAAATTTTTAGGTGTTTTCATTAGTTGGCTTTCTAATTTTTAAAATGCATATTCAGTTCATTAATTATCTCTTTTCTATTTTGGTAATACATGTTTTTCCATTGAAGTTACTTTAGTGGTATCCCAGGAATTTTAACCATTCTTATTTTCTTTCACATAATTATTGCTTCTGTGATTTGTTCTTCGATCCACTCATTATTTAGGACTTCATATTAAGTCTGTGTTTGGATCTTTTTCTTTTGTTTGTGGTCCTTGAATTGATTGCTCTTTTTATTGTGTTACTGTTTGTAAAGGATGTATTTATGTATTCTGTCTTTTTATATTTGTTTATAATAGCTTTACAACTTGTTTTCGTTAAAGTTTCATATGGGGCTGAGAATATTTATGTTCTGTTGTCTCTCTTTCTCTTAGAAATACCAGTTCCTGCTGGTGATGGAGAGTATATTGCTTATGGATAGGATCTTCCTATGTCCCTGATTGTACATTTTATTATTGACCTTTGTCCTCCCCTTGGTAATTTTTTCCCCCATATGGCTTGAAATCTCCTCCTAGGTCTACACCCTAACATGTTTCTGGCTGACATTTGCCTCTGATTCTCCTTCTTTTAAGGCAGGATGAGTGGTTTCTCTTAGGCTCCATATCCTGGCTGATTTTACCCATTGTCAGGTTCTTATCTCCTTTTATAGGATATCTATTTCTTTTTTTTTTTTGCTCAATGTTATTGCTTTTTATTTCTTTTTTTTCATGTTAGCCTTGAGTTCTGTGTATTTGCATTCCCAGTTAGTTATCCTCACTTTGTTGAACTTGCTATCATAGATATTCAAGTTTTTCTGTTCTGCCAGTTATTTCTGCTGTGCTATAAATTCTACAGTCACAATTCTTATTTCACTTTTCATCCATTCAGGAATATTTTGTGGTAGTTCCATGTTCTCTTTAGAACCCACCTGAACATCCTTTGTCTTGTCAGGTGTTGATTCATTTTCCTGTCTATTATAATACTCATTTAAGTACTTTGTCTTATGATACTTGTATATAACATTAATTAGGTGCCTAAACTCTTTAGCTTGATTTGGAGGCCAGAATTTCTTCTGCTATTATTAACTTCCCATTTGGTTTATCTGTTTCTGCTTAAGTTCTTTCAATTTTATTTCTCTTAAGACCTTTGGTAATTGAATTCTTTTTTCCCCTATTTTCCCCTATTACTCCTTTTCTGATACTTTCCTCTTAATGGCAGTTACATCTCAGTCTACTCCTAAACTAGACAATTCTTGGCTCACTAACTTCACTCTTTGTCCCAGGCAACTTCTGGAAGGCCAGAATTGGCCCTGTCTTAATATTAGACTCTTTCTGTAAGGCTTGATGAATTGCCATATGACACTATGCACACATGTCCCATTTTCTGTATTCTTCAATTCTTTGGCCCGATGGCACAGAGCTCTTGCATGCTGTCATATCACTCTAAGCAATTCCTGCTGTTTGGAGTTTGGATTTCTAGGGCTTTTCCCCAGTTGGGGAGGTTATATTCAGTAAGAGAGGGAAAGTGGAATGGGTTGTCCAGCCTTGCTGCCTGAGAATTTGTTGGGCTGTGGAGGAAGAGTACTGGGTGAATAAGTGTTAGGGATTTTATGATAATTGTTGTCCATATCTGTATATATTCATAATGGTTTTTATTTTCTTGCATTCTCAGTGGATGGGAAGAGGGGAAGTGGGGAAGGAGAGAGAATTTGGAATGGAAAAGACATAATAAAATTGAACTAAAATGTTATTTTTATTGTATTTTTATTTTGTTAAATATTTCCAATTCTCTTTTAATCTGCTTCCTGTTTATGTAGCCTATGGGAGGTGTGTTTTTACACTTCAGCTTTAAAATAGCCTTACTAAATGCCCCAACCTTCTGAGAATCTACAAGAAAGTTGTTTATAGTAGTGCTTTGTTGAATTTATCCTGAATCATGATATTAATTGGCAATGCTTCCTTTTACTTCTGCCTCTTAGAATCCTTAGTTTCCTTCAGGGTTTAATTCAGGTTTCACCTTTTATTTTGTTTAGTTGTGTCTCACTCATTTGGGGTTTTCATGGTAAAGATACTGGTGTGGTTTGCCATTTTCTTCTAAAGGTTATTTTGTAAATGAGGAACTGAAGCAAACAGGGTTAAGTGACTTGCCCAGATAAGTGTCTTGAGACCAGATTTGAACTCAGGAAGATAACTGACCACTATGCCACCTAACTGCCTTTCACCTTCTAAGGGAAGTCTTTTCTAATTCTCCTAGTTGTAAGTACTCCTTCCTTCCTTAAGCTCTCTTGCATTTAGTGTGCTGTGTATATGTTATGAACATGTATTCCATGAAAGTGGGAATTGGTTTTTCTTTCATCTTTATGTCCCTAGTACCTGTCTAGCACATAACCTTGCACATTTTTTTTGGTGGTGATAGATGTGGAGTAATAGGGCCCAAATTTGTGTCAAAAAAAAAAAAATAAGCATAGCACAGTTTTCAGCAAGGTTGCTTGAGCAGATTCCCTCATTATCTGATAATGTTTACCTCACCTCATTGGTGATTTTGAGATCCTCTCAATTTCCTGTGAGGCTTTGTCCCAGAGGGTTAAAGATCTTTATCTTTAAAAGTCACCATCATAGTATTCTTCTGTACTTCTTCCCCCATGTCTCCTAATCTTCTACTTGTGAATAATAGCTAACAGATCTTTACCTGTTTCTTAACCCAATGCAGAAAGCACTTTCATCAGTAGATAACTTTAAAAAGTCCTGCAAGAAAAATTTCTTGGTCACTGAGACCCTAGTTTTTTGGAGCATTAGGCAACTTTAGGGATCTTCCTGTTGATGTTTAGGGTTACTCTGCTGGGAGCCCAAAATAGTGGCACATTGTTCCTGCCAGAATGAATTCAACCCAAGCCTTCTTTTAGTCCAAGAAAAAGAAGGTTTATTAAAGATCCTCCATATTGGCAAGACTCGTCTGAACATTTGTATCACCAGTGTAAGTGGGCCAAACTGGCTCTGAGTACCTTAGTGGAGACCGAGATGAATCTTACATACAGAAGGACTGTGGGAAGGATCTAGGGTTGGTCAAGTAGTCTGGGGTGATTGGAGGAGGGGTCTAGGGAGAAACTTGATAGGAGTGGCCAGTACACTGGGGTTACTAGAAGTTGGAGACCAGGAACCAAGAGACAGGGGTTTAGATAGGATGAAGGATGGGAAGTAACTGGATGCAATCTGGAGGTAATACAGTGAAGGCCTAGGTTAAGGATAACAGAGAATTGGGCATAGGGATAATCAAAGGTCAGTTGAAGGGATTATAGCCTCAGGTGAATGCCACATCAAGTGGAAAGATTCAAGGAGAGTTCAAGGGGCTTTCCAGATCCTGTACCCTGTCATACCCTTTAACGTAGTGGGAAGAGGCCTCGAGTTATCCCCCGCATGATAGAAGCTGTTTCGAATGTTTCATTGCAGTGACTGACAAGCCTGGTTCAGTGTTGCCTTATGTTGGTAACCATGTGGAAACTTTGTCCCAAGATGTCACCAACATCTTATTCAGTGTGGTGCTAGCTGGTATGGTATAATCTGTATGTAGCAGAATTTCTGGGTTCTAGCATTCTTGTGTAACTGAGGCAGGGAGATCACCCATCAGCCTGCTACTTGACTTTTTACCACATTCATTCTCATCATCTTGAACTCTAATTCATGTGTATATTTGAATATTTACTTAGTAGTTATTAAATTGCAGCATCTCATTAATTAATCATTTGACTCTGAGCCCACATCCCAGTTTGTTAAAATGTATTTATTAAACTTGAGAAAACAATGTAACCAATAACAACCAAAGACAAATAATTATGTACAGTGTTTAAGCTGAAAGGTCTTGGAGTCATCACCTGGAACCATCACCATTACTCTTGACTTCTTCTTCTACAACATAGTCCCACCATTTTGCTCCCAACTTTTGAAATATAAGGTTTAAACTCATTTCCTTCAGGATATTTATTTTTGTCTAAGCTCTCCCAGAACCTCAAAAGCTATGACAGGTTACTTTCAGAATGACATTCACCTTATGGATGAATGAATGAAAGAAAAATCACTTATTGTTTACTGCCCACCAGGCATTTTTCTAAATCTTGGGATTACAAATGCAAACAAGATAGTCCCTACCATCAGTGACTCTACATTCTAATGAGAGAAGACAACACATTCATGGAAAGGAGAGTTTGAAAAGGAAGAGTTCTGGTGATAGGAGGAGAAAGGTTATAATGTAGGAAATACAGCTTACAGGTAACAGTTAAAACTCAAGCTCTTTATAGGTGATAAAACTCTTTTACTCTCTTCAGAATTCAAAGTTAAAACATTCACTTTCCTTACTGATTCCTTTGGTTATGGCTATTAAGCAATCACTGTTCAAAATTCCAAAGCCTCCACAGTATCTGTAGTCTCAATGGGAAAGGCATTTGCAACTGGTGTTATATGTCATAAAATGGAATGCTTGAATGATCTTGTACATTAGATCTAACATTTTGGGGAAGAGGACATCTAAGTGGCTGCTAGACACACATGCCACTTGCTCTTTTGTTGGTGGTATGTCTGAAGTGAATTATCCCTAGGACTTTGATGATTTTTTTTTTTATTACTCATGGGGCTTGGCTCTACATGGTACCCACAGATGTGTTATAAGCTGACTTCTTTTCCCCTTCCCCAGTCCTCATTGTGTTAACTTGTATTTAAGAGACTGAAACCCCTTCTCCCTCCTCTAGGCATTCCTACCAACACATAGTGTGGGTGCTCAACTTTCCATCTCTTTCACTAGAACTGTAGTATTTTTTGTAAAAAAAAGAAAAGTAGAGAACTCATTATATTCTGCAGTTAACCTAACCCTGAAGATAATTGTAACTTGATCCAGATTATTAGGAGAGATGAGTGGGATAATTTTTTTTTTTTAGATTTTACATAGGTAGTGCTAGTACATATCACTGCCTTTATAAGGCATATGCCACCACCTTCCATGTATTTGTAACTGGGTCTTTCTAGATGTGCATTTGAACCAGGGAGAATAGCCTCAGGAAAGGTTTAGCACAATGTGTAGGATATATTTAGGGAAGGGTGAAGAATCTACTTTTTGAAATTATAAATTACTGTATTTTTATAGGTGAGGGAATTAAGACACTAAAATATGAATAAATGCTTTTTGAATTGATTTGAAAGTGACTCTCCTGATGGCACACAGATGTTAAATCTTACTGTCCTTTATTAGTGACTGCATTTACCCTGGGACCACATGCTTGATATTCACTAAAAGGGACAGTAGGAATGAATAAACATAATACCATTTTACAGACTTATTTTATCTCATAAAATAATTATATTGGTAATCTATACAAGAGGAGCTTTCTCTTGTTTTGTGAAGTGTCTATGGGATTTGACTTCCATAATTTTTGCACAAATTTAGTTCCTTGCCTTCTGTATGATCTTTTCTTTTACAGTTCTAACTCAGGTGTTCTAGAATCAGTAAAAAGTGTGTGACTTGGACTTTATGCTTCCTGGATTGAAAGTGGTACCATATGTACTAATATGGGTGGGCTGGAAGGTTGCCATATTTCTACTCCCTTTTGCATATAGTAGGCACTTAATGTTTGTTGATTGAACAAATGTCTAAGCAAAGGCAGGAGGAGCAAGATCTAGATATTCCTTTTTCAGGTCCCTTGAGGCTTTCCCCTTCTGCACGTTAGCAGTATTTCTGCATCTTGAGGCACTTGAGTCTCCAGCTAACCCCTAGCTATATGTACTCTACTCTCCTTTTAAAGTCTTATGAGTGCTGAGTACAGTCTTTCTTTCTTTATGGTCAGTCCTCTTTGACCACTCTCCCTCTTTGTTCCCTACATTTGGGGACCACCAACAAGAAGAGCAGGAGAATATATCTTTGGTCCAGTAACTCAAGAGAATAGAAGGTGCCCAGTTTCAGAGAGAGCACATGACATCAGACAGGGTCCCAACCTGCCCCCCGCTTCCCCCAGCACACTTTCTAGGATGAATGGCCATGGTCAGTCATATCAGGATGCAATGTAGGTCATGGATGTGGTGACCTGATTGAAAACATATAAGACTTAATAGCTTTATAATACTGTTATATAGTGGGAGTGGTGGGAAGGGATGAGGCAGCAAGGCATCATGGAAAGAGTGCTTAATTTGAAGTTGGAGTTCAGATTACAGCTCTGCTATAAAGTCACCTCTATGACCTTGGGCAAATCATTTAATCTCCAGGGGTCTCAACTGCCCTACTTGTGAAATGAAGGGATTGGATTTCATAATCTTGAAGGGCCTTTCCCAAACTGGGATTCCAGAGTTTTCCCTAGAGGGAATACTACTATCAGGGAACAGACGCAAAAGAAAAAAGCATCCTAGAAATTCCCAGCCAACATGATCCTACCACTTTGTAGCCTTCCTTGTCTCTTCTCCTAATTTACCATAATCTCTTACTCTGCCTGCAACAGTGGCACGGTTACTGGTCTAGTGTGAAGATCAAAGGAGCGAATGTCAGCACTATTAATTACTTGATATATGCAGGCTGATTAAAGCTGTAGCTTACATAGAAGTACCTGCCCTAGATATTTTGCCACAGGGCTTCCTGTTGTGCCAGAACTTGGTATCTAGGAATATACTTATGGACATTTCTGCCATATGTGGGCAGAGATTGCTCGTTAAAGTTGGAGGGAACTCGGTATTCCTCAATTCATGAGGATTCAGGAGCTGTGGAACGCTGCCTAATGGTGAGGCGAGGCCTCTGTCCTTCTGTGGCATGGAAGGATAGATCTTGGTTGAGCAGTAGAGAAGTAGGTGAGCTGGGACCTGCTTGGTATTTGGAGGAGACTTTCTCTTCTCTGTTTATTTTCTTTGCTTCTCTAGGTTCTGGGGATAGTGCTGCTTCTTTGAGAGAGTAATATCCAGAGAGTATTCTGAATCATGTCTGCCTGAAATGGTGGAAACAGTCAGAACAGGAGGCAAGGCAGTTGTCTGTCCAGTTCAATCCAGCAAAAATTTGTTGAGCTCCTTTATCAAAGCTCCATTTTAGACACTCATATGGTACTTCCATAATGCCTTTATTGCCCTTGGTATACATACATAGTCTCCCCTGCTCGATGGAAGGTTTCTGGAGGGGGGACACAGGAGCCATACAAATGACTCTTTCGCCGTTTACACATGAGTTCCCAGTGCAGTTGTGGAGTCCTGGAATTGGATGGTATAGATTCATCTAGTTCATTTTCCCACCCAGTGTAGGAATCCCTTCTCTGGTGTCCCAGAGAGATTGTCTGCCAGCCTCTTGTTGGAATGCTTTTGGTGACTCGATGCTCGCCACTTCAGAACAATAGTGATAACCATAGTAACAACAAGAGCTAGCATTTACCACATTATCTCACTCGACCCTCACCACGGCCCTGGGCAGAGGATCATCCCCATTTTACAGGTGTGCACACTGAAACATGTAGAGGTTAAGTCACTTGTTTAGGTTCGCCTAGCAAGTAAGCATCTGAGAAAGCTCATCTCCGTTGTTCAATAGTTTCCTTTGTTAAGAAAGCTTTTTCATATATTGAACTAAAATTTTCATTTCTGTAATATCCACAGATTGGTCCTAATTCTTTCCTTTGGAACAAAATATCTATTCCATTTTCCTTGTGATTACTCTTTTTGTTATAATGTTTTATATATATATACATACATATATATGTAATATATATAATGTTATATATAAAAAGTTATAATACGTAACTTTTTGTTATAATATATCACTATAGTCTAGATTCAAGGCCCTTCATCCATTTATTTTAGTTACTCATAGGCTGTTAGCTCCTAATGTCTGATCACCTTCCTCATCTGCATGAACTATTATATTTGGGTCTTGAGCAGAAAAAGATAAAGATCGTTAAGGATCTGGAAGAGAAATGTAGAGAGTGATAGAAAATGAGTCTGTTTGAGAATGCTGTTTTGGTCATCCAGACAGGATTCACCTGTGTAATGAAGGGGTGGTCAGCATCTTACCCTTCTGGTCATTTTCTAGTTAAAAAGCAAAAATTTGGTAGAGCAGCTATGCTATACCTTTATTTTTTGCGCCTCCCTAGTGCCACTCCTGGCCTCCTCTCATTTCCCTACCACTCACTGGCCTTGACATCTGCCTACCGCCCCCACTTCTGTTTAGCATAGACAAATTTGATTGGGGACAGATGGATAAGTGGGGTTTTTGTTGTTGTTTGAGCCTTCATGACTGATTGCTTGACTGAGAGAAGACTGTGTTAAAATTCATGAAGAAAATTATTTGGTGAATTTTACCTTTAAAAAACATCACAAGAAAAGAAATACTGCAACTGATTTCTGTGGTCTTTAAAATTGTTGATGTCTGTTTTTAATTGGTTTGTTACACTTCAAGTTTTTTGCGTTTTTGTTGGTAGGATACTAGGAGATATTCATAGGATCATATACTTTGGAGTTAGAAGGGATTTGGAGAGTTGTCCACACATTCATTTTATTTTACTTGGATGGTGTAATGTTTTTAAATAATATTTTTGCCAGTTGCATTAAAAACAATTTTTAACATTCATTTTTTTAAAATTTTGAGTTCAAATTCTCTCCCTCCCTCCTCCCTGAGATGGTAAGCAATTTGATATAGGTTATATATGTAAAGTCATGCAAAACATTTCTATATTAGTCATGTTGTAACACACTCATTTTTATAAGTGAAACAAGGCTTCGAGGAAAAAAAGGCCAGTCACAAGGGTAGTAAGGATTCAGACTCAGGTCCTCTGACTTATTATGGGATCATAACTTGACACAGAAGTCATCTAGTACAACCCCCTCATTTTATAGATGATGAAGTGGAAGCTCAGCAGATATTAAATGATTTGCTTAAGGTCAAATAGCAAGTGTCGGAGGCAGCGTTTAAACCACGTGACTCCAGGACCAATGTTCTTTCCACTCTGTTTGCTTAAGTTTCCTCCAATATCTTTGTCAAGAAAACTCCAAATGGGGTCATGAAGAGTTGGACAAGACTGAAACAGTTGAGCTGCCCAACAACAAAAGCCAAACAGTGGATTTTATATTTGATATTGGAAGTGATAGGGAGCTAATGGCGTTGATTGAATGAGTTGAGGGGTAGTGTCAGTGACAGTCAGATCCAAGCTTTAGGAAGATCGTGTTGTTTGTCCTGTATTCTTGAAGAGGCTCATGGCATCTGAGAGGTGATGTCTTTACATGCAGGTGAGTTGGATTTAAATCAGGGAGGGCTGTGCAGAGTCACCAGCCTCGCTCTCCTCCAGACCTATTTGGATCTAATGGCCAGGTATAGGTCAGGGTGACTGGAAATAGCCTCCCAGAGAGCATTAGTAGTTTTAGGGAAGGCAGTTTTGGTGGAATAAGGTCAGAAGCCGTGTTGTGAGGCTTTGGGAGAGGGAGAGGAGGTAAAATGGAGGCACCTATTGTAGACGGCCTTTCAAGCAGTTTAGCTAGAAAGAGAAGAGGACATGTAGGGCAGTAGTTATCAGGGAGAGAAGATTTAAGTGACGGTTTGGTTTTTTTGCCAGATAAGGGAGACATGAATTTGTTTTTAGGTAGTAGAGAATGAGCCAGTAGAGGGAGAGATTGAACGTAAGTGAAGGAGTGGGATGACAGCGGGCAGTCTGTGGAGGAGATGGGATAGCATGGGATTGCTTTGGTAAGGAATAAGGTCACTTTATCATGTGAGGTGGGGTGAAGGAAGAGATAGTGACAGAAGGCACCTGAGCGATAGATGAGGAAGAGGGGAGAAGAACGAGTTCACAGTAAATGGTTTCAATTTTGGGGTAAAATATGAGGCAGATTTCTCAGTTGACTAGGGTATATCCCAAAAAGATCACAAAGATGGAGAAAGGATCCACATGTGCAAAAATATTTATAGTAGCTCTTTTTGTGGTGGCCGAGAACTGAAAATCAAGGGAATACCCATCAATTGGGGAATGACTAAACAAGTTGTGGTATGTGAATGAAATGGAATACTATTATGCTATAAGAAATGATGAGCTGGTAGACTTCGGGAAAACCTGGAAAGATTTATATGAACTGATACCGAGTGAAGTGAACAAACTAGAACATTCTATACAACAACAGCCACAATCTACGAGGACCAGTTTTGATAGACTTAGCCCTTCTCAGCAATGCAAGGACCTAAAATACCTTCAAAGGACTCATAATGCAAAATGTCATCCACATCCAGAGAAAGAACTATAGAGTCAGAATGCAGAATGAAGCAGACTATTTTCTTTTTTGTTATGTTTTGTTGTATTTTTTTCTCATGGTTTCTTCCATTCATTATAATTCTTCTATGCCACATGACTGGTGTGTAAATGTATTTAATAGGAATGTATGTGTAGAGACCATATAAGATTGCATTCTGGGGAAAGGAGGAGGAAAAGAGTGAAAACTTATGGAAGTGAATATTGAAAACTGAAAACAAATAAATTAATAAATTTGAAAAAAAAGATTCTCAGCTAAGAGAGTAGGGAAATGGGGAGTCATGGGAAATTTGAGAAGGGATGAAGAGTAAGATAGTGAGTTGATAAGGAAATGTATAGTAAGATTACATAGCAATAATGAAGTCCCAATTAAAGTTTTGTAACATAAATTTGTAGTGGACCCAATCAAAACAGTTATGTAATTTTCTTCACTCATTCAGCCGCACAGTTTAGGAGCAAAGGCCAGGGAGTGGTGGGAGAGATCCAAGACTGAGGCTTGGCTGGGCATAATAAGTGCTACGATTAATGGGCTAGGGATTTGTTTTTCTTTCCTTGGAATTCTTTTGTGTGACTTCTGTCCCATCTTAGTTATCTTTCATTGACTTAGCTGACTTCCCAAGTATTTCCTGCAATCTAAAAATATTAGTGGTTTCTCCTTATGCTACATATGAACCAGAATTTGAGGTGGGAATGTGATCTTGGATTAAGACTTCTCTCTGTTTTGACTCCTTGGTAAACCAATTCAACTCTACTCTCCCCTCCTCTTTTGAATTACTAACCTTCTTATCATAGGAATATCTGTTTTTTAGCTGAATGGAGGATAGACTGGAGTGGGGAGAGACCGCAGCCAGAGAGGCCAACCAGAAGATTGCTGCAGTAGTCAAAGATTGAATTAATGAAGACTTGCATTAGACTGGTGGTGATGTCAGAGGGACAAGTGGGAGTATATATGAGGATATTAGGAAGGAAAAATCAGCTGGACTGGTTAATAAATTGGATATGTAGGGTGAGAGAGAGCAGAGAGTTGAGGATGACATCTAGGTTGTGAGCCTGGGTAACTAGGGAAGGTGGTAATAGGGAAGTTGGGAAGAGTGGAATGGTTTTGGGAGGAAAGATAATGAGTTTAGTTTTGGACATGTTGAGTTTAAAATGTCTTTAGTATATCCATTTTGTCATATTCTGTAGGCATATGGATATGTGTGATTAGAGGTTAGAAGGGGAATTAGGCTGGACAAATAGAACTGAGTCATCTTCACAGAGATGGCAATAAAAACAATGAGAACTAATGAGTTCATCAAGTGAAAACTGTATAAAGGAAGAAAAAAAAAGATCAGGACAGAGCCTCATATAGAACCTCTCCTTCTCAAGGGGTATGAACTGAGTGAAGAACTAGCTATAGAACCAGAGTGGTCAGAGAAGTAGGAGGAGAATCTGGAGAGACTGGTCTTGTGAAAATCTAGAAAGAAGATAAAGTTAAGGACTAACAGTGTCAAAGACTGTGGATTATCAAGGGTCAAGATTGAGAAAAGGTCATTAGCTTTGACATTCAAGGTATTAGTAACTTTGTAGAGAGTAGTGTCACTTGAGTGATAAAGTTGGAAGTCAGATTTCACAGTTAAGGGGGAGAGGAAAGGTGGAGGTCCTTGTTAAAGAGTAGAAAATAATGGAGGCAATAGAGAGCAGATGTGTTAGTGGGCATTAGAATTAGAAATTAAAAGTCACAATAGGGGTACCAAACAACCCTTACCTGACACAGAAGTATTGAAATCTTCAGCAGAAAAGAGTGTAGAATAACACTGTAGTCATGGGGGTGTTTAGTTTTTGTTGATTCTTAAGGGATATATTTGTGTCATGCCAAAAGCATAATTAAACTGTAGAATAGCTTTGCATTAGGGGTAGACATTTGGGACATTTATTGAAATTCCTGTTGGTACCGCCACAGGATATCACAATATCCCAGTAGCGCCTTGCTTAGATCACAGCAACCAGTACAGATTAGAAGTTCGGTGAGTCATTTGTTGTAGTTCAGTCACAAACTCAACCATGAAGTCTATTAATACAGGCTTTATCATGGTGTATATATCATTATCACTGTAATCATCAAGCATTTATTAGGAATGGAATGAAATAAGGATTCTTTAAATCTCTCTACTTTATGTCAGGCACTGTGCTGAGTTCTTTACAAATATTATCTCTTTTGATCCTTACACCAACTCTGGGAGGTAAGTGCTGTTGTTTTCACCCCCATTTTACAGGTGAGGAAACTGACACTGACAGAGGTTAAGTCACTTGCTCAGGGTCACACAGCTACCAAGCTGGTAAGTATCTGGGGCCATATTTGCATTCGGTTCTTCCTGATTCCACGAGGGTGATAAGTGCTGGGGATATAAAGAAAGGCAAAAACACAGACCCTTATAAGATCTAGAAGTATTGTAGAAACAATACTGTGATATACATTCTATACCTATAGTAACAAAGCCAAAGCATCGAAAATTGTCAAATTAAAAGATAAAATGGAGATGATTAAATATGATTAAATGATTAAATAGAACAACCTTAGCAAAATATAAATACATCAGAACAATAGGGGTCATCTGATAATATATCGTGTTTAGATAAACCTTAACATTTGAAAAGTTCTTTGCGCAAAACAGCTTTGTGGGTAGTGCAGATATTATTCCCATTTTACAGATGAGGAAGCTAAGATTCTGACAAGTCCTGACTTATTCCAGATCAATTAAGTAACAATAAAAATAATGTTTTTGTATACTGCTTTACAGGTTAACTCATTCATGTTAGTTCAGTTCAATAAGCACTTATTAATTACTTACTGTATGGAAAACACTAAGCTAATAAATGTCTGAAAAGGGATTCATATGCAAATCTCCTGACTCCTGCAATAATTATCTGTTACATTTTATTCAACAAGGACTGAGATTTAAATTTTTTACAGATTCTGAGTCAACTAATGAATACAACTATTTCATGTGAATGACTAAATTAGAGTACTTAGATTATGTTTTATGAGTGGTTTTTTATGAATATAGATCAAGTGGTACTTACATCTCTTGGTCCATTGTTAAATGAAAAGGCAAAATATTTTAATAAGTAAATGCAGTCGAGACATTGAGCAAATATTAAAAAATCTGCTAAATGCAAGGAACTCTGCTATGTACAGGGATGCAAAGGAAACAAATGCCCCAGTTCTACCCTTCAAGATACTTACATTTTGCTTGTAGGTAAAATGCCATATTTTTCTGTAAAGTAGGCATAATAGGAATAGGAATATTCATGCTCCATGCCATGCCTGTGTTCAAAGTACCAAATAATTGCACTCATTTACATGCCAGCAAGGTTATGCTTAAGATTCTGCAAGCTAGGCCTCAACCGTATGTGAATCGAGAATTACCAGAAGAGCAGTCTAGTTTTTCAAAAGACAGAGGAATTAGAAACCAAATTCCCAACATTTGCTGGATTATGGAGAAAGCAAGGGAGTTCCAGAGAAACATCAGCTTCTTCATTGATCTACATTAAAAATCTTTGACTGTGTGGATCACAACAACATGACCTCAAAGAGGTAGGAGTATCAGATCATTTTCCTTATTTTCTGTGGAACATGTAGGCTGTTCAAGATGCTGAACATGGAACAATTAATTTGTTTAAGATTAGAAAATCTGTAAGCCACATCTGTATGTTGTCACCTTATTTATTTAACTTATATGCATAGTACAACATGTGAAATGTTAGGCTCAATGAATCAAAAGCTGAAATTAAAGCTTCGTACAGACAATACCATTCTGATAGCAGAAATTGAAGAAGAATTGAAAAGCCTCTTGAGGAGGGTATGAAGTTGGCTTGAAGCTTAATGCCAAAACTAAGATGTTGGTAATTGATCCCATCAGTTTTAATCAAACAGAGGGAGAAGAAATGGAAGTAGTGTTAGATTTTATATTTTTGGGCTCAAAGGTCACTGCAGCTGATCACTGTACTCATGAGATTAAAAGACTCTTTCTCCTTGGAAGTAAAGCTATGGCAAATCTGGACACTATACTAAAAAGCAGAGAAATTACCTTGCCAATAGACATCTGTATAGTCAAAACTATACAGTGTTTTCTTCATTAGCAGTGTATGACTGTGTACTGCAGAATCGAGGCTTTCAAACTATGGTGCTGGAGAAGATTTCAAGTCCTAAGACTTATTCCAATATTGAGTAGATTATTTTCTTCCAGGGTGGAATATTTTAGGTGCTTTGGTGCCGAACTAATAAGAGCAAGCAGTTCTAAATCAGTCAATTTAAAAAATATATTTTTATTTTTAGTTTGCAACATTCACTTTTATAAGATTTTGAGTTTAAAATTTCTACCCGCCCTCTTTCTCTTTTCCCCTTCCCAAGAAGGCATGCAATATGATATAGGCCCTAGATGTACAATCATATTAAATGTATTTCCACATTAGTCATGTTGTAAAGAATTTGAACCAAAGGGAAAAACTGATGATAAAGAAAAAAAGGAAAAATAGTATGCTTCTCTCTGCATCCAGACTGCATAGTTCTTTGTCTGGATGTGATTTTCCATCATGAGTCTTTTGGAAATGCATGAGATCATTGCATTGCTGAGAAGAGCCTAATGTTTCTGTTACTGTGTACAGTTTTCCTGGTTCTGCTCATTTAACTCAGCATCAGTTGATGCACACATTTCCAGGTTTTTCTGAAGTCTGCCTGCTCATTGTTTCTTATGGAGCAGTAGTATTTCATTACATTCATATACCACAACTTGTTCAGCCATTCCCCAATTGATGGGCATCCTGTCAATTTACAATTTTTTGCCATCATAAAAAGAATTGTTATAAATATTTTTGTACATATGGGTCCTTTTCCCATTTTTATGATCTCTTTGGGATACAGACCTAGAAGTGATATTGCTGGATCAGATGCATGGTTTTATAGACCTTTGGGCATAGGCTCTCCTGAATGGTTGGATGGGTTTGCAATTCCACCAACAATGCATTAGCGTTCCAATTTTCCCACATCTTCTCCAGCATTTATCATTTTCCTCTTTTGTCATGTTACCCAATCTAGTAAGTGTGATGTGGTACCTCAAAGTTGTTTTAATTTGCATTTGTCTAATCAATAGTGCAAATCAGTCAATACTTAAAGAAATTAATTCAGACTGTTCACTGGAAGGGCAAATACCAAAGCTAAAGCTTAAATGATCACCAGATAGGACCAAGGACTGACTAGTCATCTGCCCTGCTCATTCCACATTAACTGTTAGTCTAGTACCAAAGACCTTCCTAAAATCATCCACCCTGGAAGAAAATAATCTCAATATTGGAATAAGCCTTAGGTCAGAGCTGCTTCTTCTATATTATTTCACTTGATTAACTCATCAACTTCTATGGATTTAGTGATCATTTATGCAGATGATTCTTAGATCTTTTTATTTATTGAGACCTAAGTTTTCTTCCTGTCCCCAACCTCATATTTCCAACTGCCTAGCAGACATGTTGAACTGTATGTGCCGTAGGCATCTTAAACTCTACATATCCGAAACTAAACTCATTCTCTTTCCCCTCAAAACCTTCCATCTTCCTAAGTTCTGTATTGCTGTCAGGGGTCCCACCATTGTTCTGACCACTCAGGCTTCCAACCTAGATGTCAATCCTCAACTCTTCACTCTCTTACTCTTCATAGCTAATCTGTTGCCAAGTCCTGTTGATTATTCCTTCCCCGTATTTCATGTATAATTCCTCTTCTTCCCTCTGACATTGCCACCAGCCTCTAATGGAGGCCCTTGTCACCTCAAGCCTGGACTGCTTGCAGTTGTCTTCTGGTTGGCTTCTCAGGCTCAAGTCTCTTTCCGTTATAGTCCATTCTCCACTTAAAATTTATACAATTCAATTCTATAAGCATTTATTAAGTGACTACTCTGTGCCAGGTACTACACTAGGTGCTGAGGAATTACAGACAAAAAATGGAAATAGTTCACACTCTTGAGAAGCTGGCAGGGGGTGGGGGGGAGCAGAAGATCTTATAGTCAAATAGATCTTACTGAAACTCAGGTCTGACCATGTTGCCAGTCCTACTCTCTTCAACTCATTTGATCCACTCTTGTGGTTTCCTTTCACCTGCAGGATCAAATATAAAATCCTGTGCTTGGCTTTTAAAGCTTTTAATAACCTGGCTTTTCATGTAGTGCATAATGAAGTTAAAGCTGGCTTCCTTGCTGTTCTTTGATCAAAACACTCCATCTACTGACTCTACATTTTCATTACTTATTCCCTATTTCTGGAATTGTCATATTCCCCATCTTTGCCTTTTAGCTTTCCGGGTTCCCTTCAAGTTTCTGCTACCAAGTTCCAGCTTCTACAAGAAACCTTTCCCATTCTTCCTTTATCTTAAAAAGTTCCTTTTGAGACTCCACCCAATTTATCCTATAGTCATTTTGATTATACACAATTGTTATATGTGTTTGTCTCCTCCATTAAACTGTGAACTCCTTAAAGCAGATATTGTTTTTTTCATGTATCCCTAGCACTTAATACAAAAAAAGTTGTTGACTTGATTAGAGAATGAAAACCTAAAACATGCCTCACCCTTGTATAACCAACTGGTCTCCAAGACTTCCACCAGGGCAGAGCAGGGGTTGGTCATTTGTGTTCATCTGGGTATATATTATGGTGTGTTCCCTGCATTCCCCTTTCTACCTCCTGTTCAAGGATTAATGATTAAATCAACCATATTATTGCTTCTCCCGAGGGCGTGACAATCTATTATTCTATTTTGAATCAGACTGCCTAGGATTGATTAAACTCCCTTCCTAGGCCATCATCACTCCCTACTCCTTTATATCCAGTCCTGTCAGCCACATCCTCCTGTGCCCCTATCTCTTTCGACTCTATTTTCTTTTTTTGTACCTTTTGGAACTCCTGCTGTATTGTTTAACAAACTGCTTTTCATATTGGACATGTATCTTCCTCCTAGAAATTACTTTGTTTATACTTAGTATTTAATTTCTCTATGTATGCATTCTTTTACCCTTCTGCTCCCCCCCACCTCCCCGCCAGCTTCTCAAGAGTGTGAACTATTTCCATTTTTTGTCTGTAATTCCTCAGCACCTAGTGTAGTACCTGGCACATAGTAGTCACTTAATAAATGCTTATAGAATTGAATTGTATAAATTTTAAATTATTATTAAGTTGGAAGGAGTTGTTCAACTAGATAGTGTTTCTACAGAATAAATATGTATTGGAGGCAATCCAATTTTGAAAACATTGAGATTGATTTTTAAGACATCTCAAAGAAGGGAAGTTATCAAAGGAATGGGAAAGAAAGAATGGTATTTGTGTCCCAAAAAAAGTCTCTTGAAAATATATCAAGAGATACTTTGTGTGTGTGTGTGTGTGTGTGTGTGTGTGTGTGTGTATGTGTGTATCTATCTATCTATCTAGATGTATCAAGAGATACTCTGTGTGTGTGTGTTTGTGTATGTGTGTATCTATCTATCTAGATGTATTTTTCATCTATTGTCTGGACTGAGGCAATACGTTTCAGGGTGGAAGACTGTATTTGTGAGTAGCAGTGTAGTATTGTTCAAAGAATGCTATAATGGGAGTCAGGAGACAGGAGTCCTAATTTCAGCTTTGCTGACAGTTAGATGTGTTACCATCAGCAGAGTACTTTTCCCTCTTGGCCCATAGTTGAATTAAGTAACTTATAAAAATCCCTTCTAACTCCAAGATTCTGTAGTGTGAATCTTTGCTCTGCTATTAATTTACTTATATGACTTTGGTCAAGTCATTTAACCTCTCTTATCATCATTTTTTTACTTTTAAGGCATAAAAAATACAAGATCACTCTATATTTATTAGTTGTTGAATACAGTAGAGTAGAATATAGTTTATAAGATTCTATTCCACCAAAGTGCTCCCATGTATATGTTGCGATTATACATGATTCCTGGCTAGATGCAGCTAACTTTCAGTAATCTGTTTATTAAGATAAAATGAGATATTAAACTAGGAGATATATCATCATCAGAGGTGTTCACTATTAGCATGTGTACTCCTGTGCAGAGACCAAATAAAAAAGGGATTCATTATAGATGGTGAGGTCATTTCAGATGCTCCTATTGGTAGATAACGTAATGCCAGTGGCATCACATTCTTCTTATTTACATCCATAACCACTTAAAATAGATTGGACTAGCAATCTACAAAGCTTAATTTCTGATATAAATCCGGCTTGATCATAGTGTATAATTTTTGGAATATGTTGCTACAGAATCTTTGCTAATATTTTTTCACTAAGGACATTGGATTGTTGTTTTTTCTCTGTTCTTTCTTTACCTGAGATCATATTTGATTCACATAAAAATTTTGGTAGAATCCTTTATTTTTGTCAACAACTTATGTACTATTGGAATTAATTGTTCTTTGAATGTTTGATAGAATTCACATGGAAATCCCTCTTGTTCTGAAATTTTGTTTTTTGTTTTTTGTTTTTACTTTGGGAACTCAACAGTTTTTTCAATTTCTTTTCTTAAGTTGGGCTATTTACATTCCCTTTTTTATCATCAATCTTGATATTTATAACTTATAACCATTCATCTTCATTTCACTTAAGTTATCACTTTTATTAGCATATAACTGGGCAGCATAATTTCTGATATTTTCTTTTTATTTTCTCTTCATTTATTGTTATTTTTTCCCCCATTTTTGATATTAGGGAATAAAACACAACCACTCAATAAATGAAGCTGTGAATTTTTTTTTTTGGAAAAAAACCACAACCTAATAAAATAGATAAACGATTAACTAATTTGAGTTAACAAATAAAGATGAAAACCAAATCAGTACTAAAAATGAAAAAATTCACAATAAATGAGGAAATAAAGGCTATTATTAGAAAATCTTTTGCTCAACTATGTATCAGTAAAGCTGACAGTGTACTGAAATGGACATTTACAGAAGACATAGTCAGATTATCAAAATGATTGAGAATTTAATCAGTCCAAACTCAGAAAAAGAAATTACACAATCCATAAGCTGTCAAAGGAAAAAACAAAACCAGGATTAGATGGATTTACAAGTGAATTCTAGGAAACATTCCAAGAACAGATATATCCAATATTATATAAACTGCTTGCAGAAATGAAAAAATAACTCTATCACATTCTTTTAATGACACTAATATATCTTAATATCTAAACAAGATAGTCTTAGAGAAAGAAAATTATAGATGTGTCTTTAATGAACAGTGATGCAAAGTTTTAAATAAAATATTAATAGACAGAACTTTTCAGAAATAGTTATGAGCAGGTTAATGTTTATATCATGAATTTAGAATTCATTTAATATTATGAACATGCTTGACCACCTATAACAAAAACCATATGACTAAGTCAATAAATACTGAAAAAAGCTTTTCACAAAATACAGCATCCATTTCTTTAAAAAATTCTCACAGAAAACTGGAAAACAGAGAAGTAAATGTACCCTTTCTTAATGTGGTAAATACTATGTACCTAAAATCAAAAGCCAACATTACATCTGATGGAGATAAAATAGAGTCATTTCCAATAAAAACAGGGGTAAAGCAAGGATATCTTTTGTCACCACTGCTGTTCGATATATTACTAGGCATGCTAGTAGTAAGAAAAGAAAAAAGGATTGAAGGAATAAGCATTAAAACAAATAGAAACAAAAACTATCACTTTTGTGGATGATAGGATGGTATATTTAGAAAACCCCAAAGATGGCTAAAAATTAATTGAAATAGTAATTTCAGGAAAATTACTTGATATAAAATAATAGACATATACCATTAACATTTCTGTATAATACCAATTGAACGTAGCAGGAGAAGATAAAATAACTAGAGAATGTATAAAATTTTGGGGAGTTTTCCTATTAAGGTATTCACAGGAACTAATTATTAATATTACTGTGAAACATTGTTTAAGGAAATAAAGACAGAAACAAATAATTGTAGAAATATTAATTGATTATCGGAAATGCCCAGATAATACAGTAAAATGGCAATTCTACCTAAATTAATTGGCTTATTCAGTGTCACAAACTACTAAAGGATTACATTATAGAAGAAGAAAAACAGTAGCAAAATTTGTGTAGGACAGAAAGTCAAGATTCTCAAAAAAAATGATGAAAAACATTGGGCAGGAAAGGGACTTGGCAATATTGGATCTCAAACTATACTATAAGGAATAATAAATTAAAACAGTTTGATACTAAATAAGAAATAGGCCAGTTAGTGAAACACATTAGGCATGCAGCATACCAAAACAAATGAACCTAGTAACCACATCCATGTTCAAGAATTCCAAAAGCCCCTTATCTGACTATAATATGACCACTTCCTTCACCAAATCCTATTCTTCGTTGTTACCATGACACTCAGTCCTTCAACCTCTCAGTTCTCTCCCAAGCCATCTCCCCTGCACTAAGCCACACTCTTTTTCTTTTCCCATTTTGATGCCTTGTTTGAATCACTTCAATTCTACACTGCTTTCTTCTCTGGAGGCAATGGCCCCTATTATATCACTAATTGTTCCCAGCCAAGACTCAGACTTGGATTAGTCCTTCTGTTTCCTAGCTACACATGTGTGCTGCTGAATGTAGGTGAACAAAATCACAGAACCATTTGACTATTCACCACAAACTCATGTTACACATCAGTGGAGCCCTGATTGCTGTTCAGCAATCCTTCTACAACTTCCTTATCAACTCACTATCTCCCTCTCCATAGCAGCTCTTCCAAACATTTCCATCGCTCCTCAAGCCTCCCATTCCCCTCTCCCCCCAAATAGAGGATCTTGCCTCATGTTTTATGAAAAAATTGAGAACATTCTTTGTGAGCTCCCTTTGCTCCTCTTTTCTTCACTTCCTATCACTCAGATACTTTCTGCCATTTCTGTCTTAGTGGTGAGGTGGCTTTATTGCTCATCAAGGCCCATTCCTCAGTTTGTACAAGCAATTCCATTCTCATTGTCCCATCTGTTCATCCTCACTGTGTTGCTTATTTTCAGTCCCTCCTTGGCTTCTGGTTCCTTTCCTTTTACCTACAAACATTCCCATGTCTTTTCCATGCTGAAAAAATCCTTACTTGATGCTTCCATCACGACTAACTATCTTCCATCACGGCTAACTATTTGTAGTCTGACTTTTGGCCTTATCATTCCACCAAAACTGTTCTCTCTGAAGTTAGCTGTGGTCTCTTACTTGCCTTTTTTCAGTCCTCATTGCCCTTGACACCTCTGCAGCTTTTGCCATTGTAGATCACTCTCTACTTCTTGATGCTCTCTTCTCTCTAGGTTTTTTGGGCACCACTCTCTCTCACCTGGTTCTCCTTACCACTCCTCAGTCTTCTTTCTTGGGTCCTCATCCAGGTCAAATCTTCTCCCCATGGGTGTTCTACAGGTTCTGTCTGGGCCCCTTTTCTTTATATATGTTAGTTTACTTGGTGATCTCATCAACTCCAGTGGATTTAATGATCAGGTCTCTGTGCTGATGATTCTCAAATCTCCTTGTTCTACCCTAACCTTTCTGTTGACCTTCAGTCTTATATCTCTAACTGCTTTTCAGACATCTTGAACTAGATGTCAGATATTTTAAACTTGACATATCCAAAAATGAATTTATTATCTTTTCCCCCAAATCTTGCCCCTCCCCTTCTTCCCTTTTAGAGGAAGACAACCATCCTCTTAGTTCCTCAGGCTTATAGCCTAGGGGAGGAGTGGGGAACTTGTGGCCTTGAGGCCTCATGTGGTCCTCTAGGCCCTCAACTCTAGCCCTTTGATTGAGTCCAAATTTGACAAAACAAATCCCCTTAATAAAAGGATTTGTTCTGTCAAACTTGGACTCAGTCAAAAGGCTGCACCCGAGGACCTAGAAGGCCACATGTGGCTTCATGACCGCAGGTTCCCCACCCTTGGGGAGTTATCCTGGATTCCACATTCTTTCTTTCACACACACACCCCCACCATGTCCAAGCTGTTGGCAAGACCTGTTGACTTTACCTTTGCAACATCTCTGGAATATGACCCCTTTTCTCCTTTGATGCTGCTACTACAATGGTATAGGCACTCATCATCTCATACCTGGACTATTATAATAGCCTTTTGGTGGGCCTTTCTGCAACCGATCTCTTCCCACTCCAGTCCAGCTTCCATTTAGGCACCAAAATGCTTTCCTAAAGCACAGGTAACGCACGTACTCCGTGAACTTGCTCCCTGTAGATCAAATACAAAAATCCCCTGTGGAGGGTTCAAAGTCTATCATGATCTGACTTCTCTCCTCTCTGCTTCCCTACCCCAACACACATTTTTTCAGTCTCCTTATACCTTGTTTCCTGCTTCATAGTCTTCATTCTCCTGGATTGAAGCTGTCCTCCTTGTAGAGACACTTTGTCTCAGCTCCAGGAGTTTTCTCTGGCTATTCCCCTCACCTGGAATGCTCTCTTTCCTTATCTCTACTTACTATCTTCCTTTAAGTCTGAACTAAATTCTCACCTTCTATAAGAAAACTTTCCCAACCGTTCTGAAATCTAGTGCTTTTAAAAAAAAATTTCTATTTCCTGTTAGCTAATACATATTTGTTTACTTGCTGCCTTCTCTATTCGATTGTAAGCTCCATGAAGGCAGGGATTTTTTTTTGTCTCTTTTTGTAACTGCAGTGCTTATCTTAGTGCCTGTCACAAAGTAGGCTGTTAATAAAGATTTATTAAGTATTTGATAAGGCCAAAGACTTTAGGTACTAGGCCAAGGGTCACTTATTTGAAACAGTACAGAATTCTTGAAGACATAGGTTTTCATTGGATTCAAGATCTAGACATGAAAGCTCCATCATAAAGAAATCAGAGGAGCAAGGAACAAATTAACTTTCAAGGAAAATTTCATGACCAAACAAGAGATAGAGAGGACACGGAAGATAAAATGGCTGATTTTGATTACACAACATTAACAAGTTTTTCTGAAAGAAATCCAATACAGGTAAGATCAGAAGGGACTCCATGCCTTTTCACTGATGTTTCCTCACATCTGTAATGCTTTGCCCCTTCATCTCTGCCTCTTGGTTTCCTTCAAGACTCATTTCAAATCCTACCTTCCACAAGAGATGCTTCCAGTGTCCTGGGAATGATTGTGCCTTTTCTCTGAAATTGCCTCTCATATGTATTGCATGTGTATCGTAAGCCCATAGTTGTTCGCATGTTGTCTCCCCATTAGTGTAGGAGCTATGTTTGTGATTTTCCTTGTATCCCCAGTGCCTGACATGTTGTAAATGTTTATTGACTGATTCCTCTTCTATCTTTTATAATGCAGTTGCCTAACAGTCTAAAGCTGCCAAGAGGCAGGCTGTTATCTGATTGAAAGGGGATTGATTCTGTCTCTCAGGTTTAAGTGTGGGAATTACAAACTAACCTTGCTTGGTTATTCTTCTTCTAGCTAGTTTTAATTTTAATTTGATCTTGTTGGAAGTAGTACAAGGACATGGCACTGGCTCTGGAGTCAGAGGATCTGGGTTCAAGTTCCACCTTTAATGCTTCATATCTGTGTGACCTAGAGCAAGTCATTTAGCCTCCCATGACTTCAGTTTTTTTTTTTTTCTGTAAAATGAGAGGGGTTGAACTAGACAACCTCTGAGGTCATTTCCCATTCTAGGTCTATGGTATTATGATTATGTGATTTCCTATATTTCGACCTATAATCCTGTCGTGTTATATTCCATAATTGTGAGTTCATGGATTATGTTGTCATGCTATTTAAATATATATATATTTATGTTTCTATATATTTATATATATATAAATATATATATTTAAATAAATATATTTTTATAATAATCTGACCTCTAGTCTATCAGTGGAGAGTGGTTCTTTCTATCATCTTTGCAGGGCTGCTTCTCTGATTCCATTAACCCACCTAGGTCAGATTAAATAGGCAGATGTATCACTAAAAGCCATTACTGTGGATTCTGTATGTCTTTCTTGAGTACTGCAATAAGCAAATTTTAATAGTACCCTTTTCTGAGTCACTAATTTGTTAGCATGTCAATAATTCTTAACCCCAATGCTACTATTATTGTAAATCTACTACAATAAATGTATTTAATCCATTGTATGAAATGAAGACCAAAATTGGATCACAGCAGTTGAATGGTAAGAAACAGCTAATTCCCATAGTGAGCCCCACTGTTTATGAGTTACTGTAAGATATGTCAAACTCTCTGCAAGAATAGTTGACTTAACTGTTTCTCTACAAGAATATTGCCAAATGTTTGGCAGTTTCTGTGCTGACCAAGCATTTAATAAATCTTTCCAAGGCTTCCAGCACAATAACAGTTACAGAAATAGTTCTTCAAGCAAGGTTAGAAAAACAAAACAAAAACAGTATTATTGGGCTCTGATGTAGCCAGCAGTTCCAGGTTTACAAAGCCCTTTCCACACATTATTGTATCTCGTACAGTTTAGTCACTAGGCCATCAGATATGAACCCTCTAAATTCCCATGGTTCACATCTTTTTTGGCCTGCTTGTCCCTTTCTAACATGGATGGGTCATCTTCCTGCTAGAGCATGACAGTCTTTTTTACTTTAGATACCATGGTGACTTTAAATTTTCAGCTTCTTTCTATTTCATTTCTGTTCTTCAGATGCTTTTAGCCACCACATCTGATTATAAAATTCTAGCAGCATATTAAAAAAAAATTCAAATCTAGCAGTTATCATTCTTTCCCCATTTACACATACAAATACTGTATTAATACAAAATAACTTTTGAAGATAAAGCTTTCTTAGAGTAATTTAGAAACTTTTAAGTTTTAGTTACAATTCAGATTTATGTTCTAGTTTTATTGGAAATTTCTTTGTAGTCTGTAAACAGAGAAGAGGATTACAGCTCCAAATACCCTATCTATCACTAGAATAAAAAAAGAGTTATTGTTTTATTTTCTTTGATGATATGTTTATTTTATTGATGCATGTTACTTTAATATCACAATAATTTATAAATGCAAAGAAAAATCCAAACCTTCCTAAGATTGTCCCCTATAACAGAGTAATAATTAACCAAAAATATTCCACAAGGTTACTACAACATCTGACAGAGCATCACTATCCTCCCAGCTAGCCAGGCTTGTAACCTATGTGTTGTCCTTGACTTCTCATTCCCACTCTCCGTATATATCCAATTTGTTGCCAGATCTGTAATTTTTATCTTTATGACATCTGTATAACCTTTGCACTCACATAGTCACTAATTTAGATTCTGATCATCTCTTTCCTGGATTATTGTAAATAGCCTTTTAACTGGTTTCTCAATGCTCCAGTCCATCCTCCACCAAGATAATTTTTGTAAGATGACTATCCATGTCACTCACCTGTGCAGCGAACTTTGTTAGCTCTCTCCTACCTCTGGGATCAGATGTAAAGCCCTTTGTTGGATGAAGCTCTTTATAATTCGGCCCTTTCCCAACTTTCCAGTCATCTTATTTTTGACTCCCCTTCATATATACTCTTGATCTAGCTACTCTGGCCTGTGTGCTGTACCTCCCACACAACACTCCCATCTCTCTTTACTGTGTCTCTTCTTTCCTCTTTTGCCTTTTAATTTGCTTTATTTTCCTTCAAGACTTCACTCATATCTTACCTTCTGCAGGAAGCCATTTGTTTCCTCTTGCTTCTAGAGCTTTCCATCTTGTATGTAGTTAGTTATTTACATGGTCTCTTTCTGCATTAGAAGGTAAGAGCTCCTTGAGGGCAGAGACTATCTTTCATCTTTTTTTTTTTTTTTTTGGCTTCATTTTGTATCCCCAACTCTTTACACAATGCTTGGCATATAGTAGCACTTGGTGAATGTTTATTGATTGATTGATAGGAATCAAACTCTGGCCTTTTGCCTCCTCATTTAGGGTTCTTTATTTTATAACCATGCTTTGGCCACAGGTATGGAAATAGACACACAAAATTCAGACAACTTGCCCAAGATGATACTGTACAGCTTTAGAATTGAACTAAGGTTTGTTAGAACGCTAAAGTCTATTAGAAGTTCATAGAGATGCTGAAACCATGGGCTAAAGGTATAGTGATAGCTTGGTTCTTCTTCTCTGGAATCAAAGTGAGTTAAGCAATTAATATTAAGCTTAGAGTTAGGTACTGCAACTCTGATTTCGTTGAAATAGGTAACTCCCAATTGAAGAAACTTCTACCAGCATAGGTCAGCACCTTCTCTGTAATTTAGTTGCCTAGGGCCCTTAGAGGTTAAGTGACTTGTCCAGGGTGCCACAGCCATGGTTTCAGAGGTGAGGCTTAAATCTAGGTCTTCCTGGTTCCAAGACTAGGTCTCTATCTATTATGCCACTCTGCCTTTTTAACATTAAACTTAAAAAGATGAAAAATCATAAGCATAAATATTACTTTCCAGTAAATTTACAAATAATTTCATACTGTCTTGCTCCTTTTCTTTAATCTCAGCTTCTTACAAGAATGTATGGTTGTAATTCCTCAGGCAGAAGTTTTATTTCTCCAAGATGTGATTGATATTTTACCCAGATATTAATGTAGGTTCTTTCTCTTGTTGTAGACAGCTCTACAAATGTTTGTCACGTGTTCACTTCCCTCTGTTCACGTGCCCAGTACCTGGTTATTGCCTTCTTCACTTCTCACTTGGATTATTTCCAGTGTGCTCTACTTGGTCTCCCTTGCTTTTCCTTTTCCTCTTCAGTCCTTTACATAGTTGCTAGAATGACATTTCTAAAGCACAGGACTGACCATATTTTTCCCCTGCTCAGTAAAATGAGAGACTCCTTATTATCTCTGGTACGACACAAATTCCTCTCTTTGCTTTTTAGAAACCTTTTATAATCTGACCTCAAAATGCTTTTCCAGGTTTATATTCCTCCTCTTCATGCATTCTAGAATCCAGCCAGACTGGCTCAGTTACTTTTCCTTCTATCTCCATAAGAGCCTTTGCTCAGTCTATTATATCGTTCCAATCACTTCTGCTTCTTAGAATCTCTAGTTTCCTTCAAAGATCATCTTAAATGCCATCTATACTGAAACCTTTCTTGACCCTTTAGCTACCCAGTGCCTCCTCCTCAGAATTACTCTATACTTATTTTGCATATTCTTATATGTTTATCTTCTCTACAATCTGGGACCTCAAATGGCTCTACACTTATATGAACCCAGGTATATCCTGGGAAGCTTGACCCCAAAATGGTCATATTCTTTCTTTCTGGCTCATCCCTCTCTCCCAATAAAACTTCCAGGAAATCTCTAAAACTTAGGTATGAAAGTAGCTAACAGGGTCCCCTCACCCTGAAGGATAAGATAGGCATTGAGTATAAGAAAACCTTTATTTCCTTCACCATTGAAATTGTGAAAGATGTAAAAAGTATGTATGAACAAATACAGAAAACATAAATCTTTCAATAACTAATCATACTTGTTATGCACTTTCTGGAAGATAAAGATCCTTCATGGGACTGCTGACCAGATATTTCTCACTCATCTCTTACCTGCACAATCTGGGCTACTCACAGAAATTATGGAGACTTGACAAGATCCGTATCTCTTGTCCAGATGTGACTTGACTCTCTTTAGTCTTTCAGCTTCAAGTTGATCCTGATAGATAGAGGTACTGATCTGTTCTAAGAAGTGTACAATTTTGTTTTGTTTTAATGAATGCCTTTTCTTTTAACATTTCAAAAAATCTATTTTTAACATTCCTTTAATAATTTTTTAATTTCCAAATTACCCCCCCCACACACACACACACGTTTCCCACCCTCGGCAATGGTGCCTGGCATATGTTTGTTATTTGATCATTTCATCAGTTGATTGAATTGAAATTTCAGGGTAAAGGATACAGGAAGGTGTTGCAGAGGGGTAGGGGAAGGAATTTTGTAAGCAGTATTCACTAGAATGGCTTACAGAAATAGGTTTGTGAGAATACCATACATATCCATGTGCTTGAAAAACTGTGAGCAGTTGTGCCTGAACGTGAGAGGATGAGTACAGACAATCCCTATTGACTCACTTTGTTAGTCCTGTAGGGGTGATGATGAAGCTCAATTAAAGTGGCAGGAGAGGAGCATGGGAGACCTTTGGAAGTGTGATTTTGCCCATGCCAAGGCTGTGGGGAGCCAGCAGCTTTAAGCAGTGGTGGAGCAGTTACTGTAACTGATGTTACTCTTTGGATAAGACTTTAAGAAATTATGATGACAAAGTGATAGATATTGAGAGGGGCAAGGAGAGTCAAAAGGCACCATTTCGGAAGGGAAGCAGTACAGTTATAGTGCTTTAGGGACCTTGGAGTTTTTTTTCCTCCACCTTTCAGATATCCCCTCCCAGCTCTGTTTGTCTCCCTACCTCAGCCTTCCCCTGTAACAGAGAAAAGCAGTTAAGCAAAAGCAATTGACAATCATGCTGCATCCATTTCACTGCTGTAGTTTTCTACCTCACCTAAGAGTGTGCTAAGTCATCTCTTTTCTGTGGCTAACATTGGTCACTGTCATTACGTAGCATTTTCCTTTGTGTTATTTTATTTTCAGTTACTTTAAATTTTTTTCAGTTAGCAAAATCTAAGCTTTTCCCCTCTTACCCTACTCCCCATCCCCAACTGAGAATGAAAGAAAAACAAAACCCATGTACAAACAAGTATAATCAAGTAAAATAAATTTCCTCATTGGTCCTGTTCAAAAGGAATGTACATATATGTGTGTGTATGTATATGTGTATATATATATATATATATATATGTAAACAGATACATACATCCATATAGATAGGTAGATAGATAGAGACACACACATGCTTACACACATAGACATATAAGGCTTTTGGCTAGTCCAGTTATTTCTAAATTTTTTCTCAGTTTTCTAGTTCAGTTGTTTTTGTTGTGAGATACCTTACATCTTTTTTTTAGTCTTTTGACTTCGTTTACATATTTTTTGTGGTCCGGGAAATTATTGACTTCTGTTTGATTCATTTCAGTTTTCAGGGAGTTTGTCTTTTAGGGAAGGTTTAGTCCGGGGGTGGGGAACCTGTGGCCTTCTAGGTTCTTGGGTGTGACCTTTTGACTGAATCCAAGTTTCACAGAACAGATCCTTTTATTAAGGGGATTTGGTCGTGAAGTTTGGATTAAGTCACTTGAGGACCTAGAGGGCCACATGTGGCCTGGAGGCCTAAGGTTTCTGACCTCTGGTTTAGTGCCTTTTATGTAAAGTCATTGATTTCCTCTCCAGTTCTTTATTTTTTCCTTTCTCTCATTTTTTCCTCAATTACTCTTATTTTATTTATTTAAAAAAAAAAAACAAATTTTTAATCTCTTTCTTAAAATTCTTGTTTCCAGTCTTCTAGGAATCCAGTTGAATTTGTGCCTAAGCTGTGTTTTACTTTGAAGTTAAACTTGTAGATATTTTGGAATCATTCTCTAATAAATTTGTGACTTAAGTCTCCCTTTCACCACAATAACTTTTCTTATGGTGAATTTTTACTTGTGGATGTGTGCTTATTCTTTCATCCTTCTTCCTAACTTTGGATATGATGTTAGAACTGGACTCTGTGTACTTCTGTAGGAATCATCTGGGCTGGTCCTGTTGTTGCTTTCTTGGGGTTTTGAATATTATGCTATTCCAGGATCTCAGGGGTAGCTTTCAGTGTTCTTAAAGTGATCTGATCCAGGGTAAAGTCTGATTTTTGGCCCCATGTTCTGAGCTCTGCGAATTCCTGACCAATGTTTGGGTCTGGGCAACAGGAGACTACTTTAAGCCTTCTGGGAAGTTCTGCAGGTTCAGAGTGAGAGAAATATAAGTTTTCCTTTTGTCTGTAATTTCTGTCCTGGTTTTTCTTTTTCAGGCTTTAGACTTGAACTAGAAACTGAAACTGAGGTCCCATTCTACTCCTGGGGTCAGAGCCTCACGGATGCTGACTGCTTCTGAGAGTGGTCCTCTCTCAGTACACCTTCACTTACACCCTTCCTCATTCCACTTTGGATCTGTGAGCAAAGACTGCACGGTGGGTGTCAAAGCTGCCAGTTGGTGCTTGTTTCTGTGCCCTGCCTGAGTCACGATGCCCTCCTAATAGGTCTGAGACTTATTATTAGCCTCTTCCCTGCACTTGAGTGCTCTGTACAGCTTGATGGCCAGACCTGTCCCTGGGAGCCATTGATCTCTGTGTCTGTGTTCCCATGCTAACCTGGCCTTGGAAAATGACTTACTGTGACTTTTTCTTGGATTCCCCCATGAAGATTTGGTCTAGTGTATTTCTAGACTTGTGTGTGGGAGTTTTGTTTGTTTGTTTTGGTGGTGGGGTGAGGTGCAGTTAGATGTTGGTACTTCTTCCTTCCTCTTGATTCCATCCTCTTGTTGCATATGTTGATTTCTTCCTTGATTTCTCTCCTTCCTGATCCCCTATGATGGTTTGTGTTCTTGTCATTTCTTTGGAATTCCTTCCTCTAGGAAGGGAAGCCAGAAGTACATTTCCTGTCCTTCCTTGGCAGTTTTCCAGTTTTCCAGGTTCCCGGTGGTTCTAGGATAGGCTGTAAAAATTCATAGAGAATTGTGTTTAGTGAGTTAGCAGGCTCAGCATTGTTGTCAACTTGGCCTGACATTTCCTTCTGCCTTGTTTGTCCACACCAGAAGGCAGGAGTCTGGCAGTAATGAGTATCATTCAAAATTTTTACCTCTGTGACTCCAGAGGGCCATATTCAAATACATTCAAATACAAAGGAACCACAAAGAATGAAGATTCAATTTGTGGCATAGCCAATGTTCCCAATATACTCTCTTTGTCAACTATGGTGATAGTTCTCTCTGTTCCTGTGACCAGAATATCCTTGCCCAAGCTCACCACAGACAAAATCCTCTTTTATGAACTTAGCAGGATCAGTTGTTAGTATTTTTCAGGCACTGTTTGTGTTTAGGACTGATCCCTGCATTTTGTGATAAAACAGGGGAATAGGCATTGTGGGGTCCTGGGAGGTTCCCCCTGACCTGAATTGGCAATTTCTGGGAAGAGAACCCTTTAATCATTAATATTTTTAGATTCACTAAGTTTAGTACCTAGTTCTCAGCTGTCCTCTATGTTCTCATTCATACTAGGGCATTCCGTTTGAATATACTGATACTCAAACGTTCTCATTTCCCACTTCCTTAATCTCCTCAATCTCAGTGTCCTACTTCTTCAGGTAGGGCTGATCATACTCCTGAACTCACGGACTCCCACACCCAAGTAAGTGTTTTATTTCCTGTTCACAAACTGTGAAATTCCTTATTTGATCATAATCTTTTATCATTCCCTGTAACTCAGTGCTTTTTGACCCCTGGTTCTTATTCTTTGTCCTACCCTGACCTCCAGTTACTCTACTTGCAACTAGACGATCTCCCCCATGTTGTTTATAATCTTCTCCATTCTCATTCCTGACCCCTTGATGAACCAGTTCAACCTTATACTGTCTTCTGATTTTGAATTCCTTGCCCTCTAGTCCTATCCCAGTCATAGCTTGCCAAACTTCTACTCTGAATTCTCACCATTTACTTCCTCCACTCTTACTCATGTGCTGCTGGACAGAGGTGGAGGAAAAACATGCTGACGAGGTCTTTACTACAGAAAGGTCCTGTTCCTCCTTCCTAATCACTTCTTAAATCCTATTCATGGTTGTTATCATGAGTGTATTGTCTTGACCTGTGTGTGATTGGATTTGAGTGAGGGGCTGCTGTGCAAATTGTCAGTCCCCATCTCTCCTCCAGAGTTATTGTAGTCCAGTGGCAAGATAGAAGTCAGTCTGACTGGTGATGTCCCAGGATGCAGTGACTTTTCTCTTTTTTTTCAAGCCTCTCAGGGAACCTACTTCTACTCTTTCATCTGAGGGTTTTGTCTTATACTTCACCAAAAAAATTGAAGCCCTTCATTAAAGGCTTCAAATCCCTTCTTATCTCTCAAGCCTTTGACATCTCCCCCACCAGTCCCTGATAATGAGGTGGCTTTTCCACTCCCCAAGGCCAACCCCTACATGTGACCTGGTTCTGTCTTCTCTCTTCTTCTCTAGCAGTTTGCTCCTAATATTATACTTCTTTCTTTTTTTTGAACTTCATTCTCTCCCTATCTATTGACTCCTTCCTTGCTGCCTACAAACGTGCCAAGTCCTCTCTGTCATTAACAAAATCCTCACTAGATCCTACCATGCCCTCTAGCTATCATCCTGTGTTCCAGCCCTTCTCAGATAAACCCCTTGAAAAAAACATTTTTTGCAGCTACTTTTTCTCCTTTATTTTCTTTTGAACTTTTTCAGTCTAGACTCTGATCTCTTTGTTCACCTGAAACTGCTCTCTACAAAGTTACCAATGATCCCTTAATTACAAAACCTAATGACTTTTTTTTAAATCCACTTTTCTTCTTTTCTTCCAAACCCCTTCTTCTTTCAAACTTTCTGTTCCTTTCAGGGATACCATTATGTTCCCAGGCACTCCAATTCAAAACCTTGGTCTCATACCCAGCTCCTCATTCTAACGCATCCCATATAGCCAATCAGTTGCCAAGTCTTGTGAGTTCTACCTCCACAACATCTCCCACGTCTGTCTCCTTCTCTCTACTCACACAGTCACTTCTCCAGTTTAGATTCTTACCTGGACTACTAGCCTTCTAGTTAGTCCCCCTGCTTTAAGGTTGCTTTATTCCAACCAAAAGTTATTCCCAAAGTTATTTTCCTAAAACGTAGGATTGACCATGTTTTCTTTCCTCATCCTTTCTCACTCTTTAAGCGTCAAGGTGTAATAGACTTCCAGGATCACATATAAAGGTGTTTGTTTAACATTTCAAAGTCTTCCTAATCTGACCATTTCAGATTTTTCCAGTCTTCTATTCTGCTTCTTTTCATGCACTCTTTGATCCCACCATTCTGGCCTGCTTGTTATTCCTGAGAGGGCTAGTGGGTCAAGCTGTCCTTCTTTATTGTCCTCTTTCTTCCCTTCTCCCCTTCATATGTGTACAGAGAAATCTCTCTTTAGAGATGTAGTCAGGGGTGCTAACTAGAGAGTAAGTCATGTCCTGTGCGAGGAGAAAATTCAGGCTGATAATGCCCAAGGGTAGGAGTGGAGAGGGACTGAGCACCCTTTCTTTTTGTTTTCACCTTAACCAAATAAACCTCCAAACCCAGAAAGTAATGAGGTTAAAGAAGGCTGAAATGATAGTTTGGGGTCATACTTTAGGTAACTAGATTAAGGATCTCTATGTTATGTGGTAGAAACCAATGGAAGAATTTTGAGCAGAGGAGCACCATGATCACACCTCTGCATTAGGAAGGTTAGAGAGAGTCTGAAGATGGGGAGTGCAGTTACACTATTCTGGTAGTCTAAGCAGAGGTGAGAAGGGCCTGAAGGGTGTTTACAGTAGGAATGGAGAGGAGAGATGAGTGTGCGCTGGATTTTAGGGGTAAAATTAATAGGATTTGACTATTGATTAAATAAAGGGACTGAGGGGTTAGTTTGGAGGCCCCACTACTCCCCCTTAGTATTGGGACATTGCTCAACGGCAAGGTGGTCTCCCTAAATGGGGACTTAATCACACATACCTCTCCATAACTGCTCTAATAGTTGTTTATCCCTTCCAGAAGAGGACCAATGATATATCACTGGATGATACCTTGACTTACGTGGGAATTGGATTTAAGTGAGACAGAGTTGCACAAAGGGGTCAGCTTCACTCTTTCCCAGAGTAATTGAGATCCAGCGGCAAGGCAAAAGTCAGGATGACTGGTGATGACTCAGTATGCAGAGGATGAACTTGGTGTCTTTTGATGTCTAACTGAGCTCTAAGTGTTCTACAGAGCCTGCTTTAGCCACTGTTATGGCCACCGTTGGAACAAACTGTTTTCCTCTGCCTATTCTCTTGGGGGATGTTTTCATAAGCTTGGGATAGATGTCCTCTTACGTCACCTATGGGTTTGAGGCCTGTTAGTTACCCTCAGTCTGGTCTAGCCCATCTACCAAGAAAGTTTTACTGGTCTGTAGTTGATGCGCATGCTACAGGTTCTTGGAGCCACAGGTGAGAGTTGAGTGAAGGTGGACACTAAAAGTGGATGAGCTTGGCGAGCCTTCACACCAGAGTTGCTCCTCCTTCTTGAACGTCCTATTCACTCCACTTATGAAA
This sequence comes from Potorous gilbertii, assembly GCA_028658325.1. Classification (NCBI taxonomy): domain Eukaryota; kingdom Metazoa; phylum Chordata; class Mammalia; order Diprotodontia; family Potoroidae; genus Potorous; species Potorous gilbertii. The sequence continues at coordinate 22,149,177 of CM053774.1, forward strand.
ATACTGCCTGAATGAATGAATGAAGAGAATTTATTAATATTACATACCTACCATGTGACAGGCTTAGTGTTAAGCCCTGGGAATACAAACACAAAAGTGAGGAGACAGTTGTCCCTCCCCTCTGTGACCTTGCAGTTACATAGTGGATGGAAACACACATAGGGGAGTGGTAACCAGAGAAGGGAATTTTGGTCTGAAAAGTCATGGGGTTAGTGAATGGAGGCTGAATGAGTGAATTTTATTCCTGTTCCCAGACCTAGAGGTGGATGTGGAGAAGGAAGGAGAATATCATATGGGAGAGGAGGAAGGAAAAGGTGATGCTGATGATAGTGGAGTAGATGGCTGGGACCAGAAGACTGGTTGGGATGTCTCCCTTCCAGAAAAATTATCTGGGGAATGTACATAGAGTACTCCAGACCTCGAACATGGCTAATTTTAAATGAAGCCAAACGCACTGTGAAGGTGATAACCAGAGACATTACAAGAGAGAGGAATGGCCCATGGCTTGGGCCGTACATTTTTAGTTGAGTTCTCAACCTGTTTTGGAGGCCACAGGAGGAATGTCAACAGGAGGTACAGTCTCAAGGTCACAGGGTCTTTGGTGTGAAGTTGAAGCCGCTCTCGGAGTGGCTGTGGACTCTGCCAGGCACAGTGGAAGGGGAGGATAGCAGGATAACCGAGGAAAGACAGTGTCTAAACAATCCGATCTGTCTGCTACATCACTAAGGAAAGGATTTTCTAAAAGGCTCTTGTAAAAGAGCCTGGGAAATGAATTACTTACATCCAGTGTCCAGGGGGCCTTATTAAGTAGTGGAAAAAGTACCGGACTTAGTTAGAGACCTTGCTTTGGTCCCTGCCAGTCGTGCCTTACTTTTAACATCTCTCCAACAGGGGTAGTGTCCGTGTCCGTGCGTTGTCGGTGAAAGGGCCATGAAGGTAAATAGTAAAAAGTCTTGTAATCATTATCCTTGACACAAATGTAATTCACAGCATCGACACCGCGGTCGTTACAAGGAATGTGAGCAGCTATTGGGCGCTGAAGGCAAATGTTCACAGATAGGGTTTGAGCAGGCCTGTGATCATAGCCAGAATTGTCCTTGCCCAAGTTTGTGTTAGTGTATCAAATGAGGCTCAGCATGAGGCCCGGCGAGGAGCAGGCCCTGTGTACACACTGTTGCTACTATTGTTATCGTTGTTTCTAGCCCTTCTGCTCAGGGACCCAAAGAGAGGCCTGGGGGGCTCTGCATGACATTCAGAAAAGAGGGGGAGAAATGGGAGGAGGGGTTTGCTCTAAGCTTAGAAAGATGTTAAATGTGTTACTTTGGAGGCTGAGGAGTAAGGGATTGGAGGAAAGGAGATTTAACAGTGTTTCATTCTGTGTGGATCCAAGCTGCTGTATCCTTGTAAAGAATGGAGGAGTAATAGTTACCAAACTGCAGGGTAAGAGTGGAGCCAAGTGAAAGACGCTACTGTAGAGAAGGAACCATGTGAGATCTGCTTGGGAAACCGCAGGTTTGACATCCCTTTGTGCATTTTTGCTGCTGTCCTCCCCTCCCGGAAGGGAAACTAGCAAGGGCAAGGGTCAGCCTGCCTCTCCCCATAATAGCTGCTGTGTTAGCTGCAACCTCACTAACTTTTCTGAAGCCATTTGCATCAGCAGTCAGGTGCTTGCAACATCGATTTAACTAGTGACTTTCAAGCTATGTAGCTATGCTCCCTTCCTTTCTTTTTACAAAAAAATGTCCTCCACTTTCTGTGAAAGTCTACATTGTCTTAACTTTTCTTGCTTCATTATTCAGATTAAATATAATTTTATAAACAAAAATAGCAAAAAGAATAACGTATAAAATAAATAATTGTGCTACATTCAGTCTCATCAGATTATAAATTTAGAGATTTGAAATTTGAAATTTAGAGATTTGAGTTCATCAAGTTCAGACCCCTTATTTTTACAGTGGAGGAAACCCAGGCCCAAGGAAATTAAGTGGTTTCTTCAGATTCACCTATTCAATTATGTATCCAAGCTAGGTTTTGAATTCAGGTCTTTCTGACTCCAAAGCTAGCATGCTTCCCACAGTAGCATCATATTGTGCATAGATAAAGAACAAAACATGACTGCAGCCACTCTCATTCTGAATATTTAAGAATCTGGAGTGGAATATGGTTATGAGATGGGAAGGGGGAACAACATTGCCAAAAGGGCACCCTCCCTACCCCCCAGCAAACTTCTTTTGGCAATAGAGAATGAGAGACCTTGGACTGGATATTGAAATCAAGATAAGAGGGTTAATGGAATAGCTGTAGTGATACTGTAGTGTTGGGGAGTCCCCATGTGTACATGGGCCATCATGGGTTCTGTCCCCATCTGGCTCTTAACTTCTCTGGCCAAGTCCTGTACCCAGAGCTGGAAGAGGAGCAGGAGCAGGGAGAGGACATGAGGTAAAGTCGGGGGAAATAAAGGGTTAGTGGATCCATATTCCCCCTATTATAGGCCATTGCCCTCTCTAGGTTTAGGCATACCTGTTTCTGTCACAACTGGCCAGTTAGAGCTAATTCTTCCTGTTACTCTTGCATTTGACTTTGATTTTAACTTTATCATTGAAAAAATTATGTATGCTTATGTTAGGGCTGTGCTCATATATATCTGTACAATAACTTGGGCCTTTGTTTCTTAACCCCTCTGAAAGGTCCTCTTACAGCACCACGCTTCCCCCTACCCTCCCTCTCCAGATATATATATATATCCCACACACACACACACACATATATACATACATATATATATGTATGTATGTATGTATATTGCCTGCTCTCCAAATCCCACACTGAAGCTCTGGGAAAAATTACTTATAGTTTAGGTTTAGCACATGTCTAGGATGTCCCCAAAAGAGGGAAAGGGGTATAAAGATTCTCAGTGTCATACAATAGATGAGGTATAGATTAACTTTTTCTACATACAAAGGAAATGCTAAAAGAAATTAAGACTTGCATATAATGCACATATGATGACTTAAACATGAAAGCAATGCTACTATGATACTCTTTTGGGATACTGATACTTAAAACATCAGAGCATGAAACATTTGTAAGTAGTGCTGAGCTGCTATTTCATCTTCACTTTTACTCTACACTGTCTGATCTTCCTCAGGATCCATGTCTCTCAGTGAGCAAGACCAGACCTGGAATCACCTTCCTGTTAGGCTTCTCCAAGAAGTACTTTAGTGGATACTGGGACCCTCCCATTCACCTTGATTAACATATATGCTGGCTGCCATGAGCACACAGTTTTACCATTTTACCAGATCCTGATACATGAGAGAGAGAGAGAGAGAACAAGCAACTACATAAAGTTTGCTTCATCATCCAAACAGCAAGCTCTTCCTTCACTACTGACAGTTAGACACATATCACCCATCAGAAGGGGCCAGGTCACTAAAAGGAATCTAGTTTCAAGGACTGCACATATGGCTCTAGAAAAGGCCTGATCTCTCTTGGGGGCCAAATTCCCTTTGGATCAAACCTGATCTATATGCGTATGGGTCCAGATTTCAGAGGAATCTTGGTGGAAGGAGGGAGGAGTCAACAATTTCCCTCCTTTTCTCTTCCAGAACCAGCAGTAGTTCTCATTATACTACTGTGAAATGATGTTTTCATTAACAAAAACCTGAGGCCTCCCCTGTAAAAAAAGCTAGAATATCTTTTGGGAAGCTTGCAGACAGATCATGATTCAAACACCTACCATGCCTGGAATGTCCTCTTTGCCATTTCACTCTGTTCCAATTCTCATTGTTCAAGGCCCAGCTCTTTCTTGAAGTCTTACTGGATACTTCATAGCTCTTTTAGTGTAATAGAATGACAGCAGTGTTTATGTGCATATTGTATGTAGAGCATTATGATAGGCAGTAAGGAGATCAGAAGTTTAGCTAAGATTCTATAGTTGCCATGAAAAAGTTTACAATCTAGTGCAGAGGTAATCACTAATATACTTCACTGTAATATATGATATACCATGATGAGTGCATTGGAGAGTTACAAAACAGTTCTTCTGTGAGGTTTGAGGGGATCAGGGAAGAGGAGATGGTATTTGGATTTTAAAGGGTGATTAAGAATTTCGTAGGTAACAGGAGGGAGAACATTCAAGCATAGGGACTGGGGAAGCAAAAGTATGGTGATATCATCATGCAAAGCAAATGGGAGGTTTCAGTTTGGTTGAAATGTAGAGGAGTTAGTCTTGAGAGGAAGGATGATGCTCAGTTATAGAGGGTCTTGGTTACTAGGCAGAGACATTTGAATTTTTCATGGAACTTTTGAATTTTAGCAGGGAACTGTTGAAAATTTTGAATAGAAGAGTGAAATGGTCAGACCTCTCCATAAGACAGATTATTCTGGAAGTACTATGAACTATGAATGTATCGGTGGGTCAAGTGGAAGCAAGACGATGTATTTTAAGGCTGTTGCAATAATTATAGTGAGTGTTAATGAAAACCTATACGGCTATAGTAGTTGCTATGTTTGGAAAAGAAAATATTGTGCAGATAGAATCCAGTCTTAGTGACACATTGGAGATGTGGGGTGAGAGGAAGGAGTCAACGATAATCCCAAAGTTGTGGCATAAGAATACCAGATGAACAGTAGCATCACAGAAAAGAAAATATGGTCAGAAAAATCAGGCTTAGGAGAAAAAAGAGTGTACTTCATTGGATGTGTGGAGTTTCAGATGCTGGTTGATATCCAGGTAGAGAAAAAATGCAGTTGGAAATTCAGGTCTCAAACTTGGAAGAAAAGTCAAGACTAGACATATAGGTGTGGAGATAAAATGCATAAAGGTAGTAGTTGATGCTGGGGAGAACATGGAGAGACAGTAAGAGAAGAGGGCCAGTAATGTGCCCTTAAGGGATATGAAGGTATTTGGAAAAGCTTAATCCACTTCAAAAGCATTTTGAGGACTGTTGAGAAAGATTGGAGAATCAAGAGAACTCATTCATTAATTTAACAAACATCTATTATGTACACACTGACTGATTTGTTGTTCATTTGTTTTTCAGTCGTGTCTTTCACCCAAACTCACCCTTCTTTGGAACTTCCTTGTTACTGATAGTCATGATGTTTTGCTCCCTCTCTCATGGGGAAAAGAACATTGCTTCATTGACCATGCCCTTGCGAAAAAATAAAGCTGTATGATATCTTTTCCTATCATGAACAATGAACTCTGTCCTTCCTTCTTTTGTCCATGATAAAGACTTCCTGCCAAGCCATTTGGTGCAGGAAATAGGATCACTGCAGTCCTTTTTCTTTCATTCTTCTCTTCCAAGTCACATAAATTAAAATGTTGAACAAGAAAGAAATCCTGAGAGGGCTCTAAAATCTGATCTAAGGGTTGATATAAAATAGTACCAAGGATTATTAAAATAGTAAAATATATAGCTCTAAAGTCTTTATACCATGTCTGAGAAATTTCCTGGTATAGTCTCAGTCCTTTGTAATTATATTACAAAGAAGATGTGAAATTCTGTGACTATATAGAGTGTTTTATTTTATATAGTAAAGATGTAAAGGAAAAGGTTTCAGCATTTGTACACAGATACTTCATCTGATATATTTCAGAACCATCTCCCGTACCTACAAATAATAGAAATGGGTACAGCCACTAGTCCTATTGTCCTGGGTTTATCTCCACTTTTTAGCCTGGAACTGAGATGATGACTCTGGCTCCCAGCTTTCTCAGCAGTTGATGAGGTTTTCAGAAACTTCCTATCTTGGCCCCCTAGTTTGGACTTACCTCTCTATTGTAGTACTAAATTAGCAGCTTGTGGTTCATTTGCTTCAGTCATGTCTGGCTGTTTGTGACCCCATTTGAAGTTTTCTTGGCAGAGATACTGGAGTGGTTTGCCATTTTCTTCTCCAGCTCATTTGACAGATGAGGAAACTGAGGCAAATGATGTTAAGTGACTTGCCTGGGGTCACACAGCTAGTAAGTGTCTGAGGCCAGATTTGAACTCCAGGTTTGTTACTCTATCCCCTGCACCACCGAGCTGCCAACCAACCCTTCCCTAATTGGCTGCACTTCATGTCTAGTGTTGCTACTTCTTCTTTACTCTCAGGGAAACCACGGCCAGTGTCACTTCTCAGCCTCAAGTGCAGTCCCACAGGAAATATTAGCAGGTACCTCCTTGCCTTCTCTAGAGGTGAAGGATGATGGGTGTGGAATACTGAATATGATGTCAGTGATTATTCTTTAAAATTTGTGAGACATTCCACACTGTAGTTTCCTGCTTTTCTGCTTTTAAGAAATATATTTCATTATCTTTCCTCTGGGACCAAGATCGGTCACTGTCATGTGATGTCAGCTGCCTTTTAATGTTTCGTCAACATTATTGGTTGCCATTGTTTTTTTTCCTTTTGTTCTGTATCAGTTCATATTAAGTCTTTGTTTATTGACTTATTCTTTACAAAGCATAAAATGGTGATTAAAATTCACAGCAGATTTCTTCTTGAGGATATACTACTTCACCTTAATCAGCTGTTCTGTTGGCATTCTCCCCAGTTTGCATACTTAAAAAGAACTCTATTATGTTTGCTAGAATGTCACTTGTGTACTAACTGTGAATTTGAATCATGATTCATTTTACAAAAACACACTAAAATAACTTATGGAAATAACTGTCAAAGTAATTGTCTATCAGAATTCTTATTGTGACTAAGTAGCAGGTTTTAATCAAGAGGTTCATTTAGAAAGAGTTAAATAGTATAGACTTCTAATTTAAGGAATGTTGTAGTGCACAAAAGTCATAAGGGCTAGAAAAGAGCCTTCATGAATTGTTTTAAGAATGTCACATAGCTTCTAAAATCAGGTGAGATTTTTTTTTTTCTTCCTAACTTATGGCCCTTCTGGATCTAAGGGCTGTTTTTTCTCTTTCATATGTTCATCCAGAATGAGATTTCATTAGTGGCATTTTCATTGGTTACCTTTTATTTGGCTTTTGTATTCTACTATCTAAGAAATTCATAAAGTTCACATTTTCTTAGGAGGTAGAATATTGGTTTGCTTTGGCATCTACTCTGTTACCTTGTAGTGTTCCCAAGTGAAGGAGGATTTGCTTGTGGAAAACTGAAGGTATAGAGAATTTTGTCATGTGTTCCATAGTCTTTTAAAGTTTTTTTCCCCTCCTCATTCTGCTGTAGCAGAAGGAGACATTCACAAATATCCCTACAAGCTGAAGGAAAACTTGAAACATAGAGCAATACAAGGAAAAGAGTGAATTATTTATAACATGTCAGCTGACTGTTCTGTCTGTAGGCAGACTCATCACTAGGGCTGTCAAACAGGTCTGTTTGAGCCATTATCCACACCCTGTGGATGTGGGTAATGATTTTCCATCTCTTTTCAGTAGGTGAAAAAGGGTATGCATGTACAGTAGTAGTTCTGTTATTTCTCTGATAAATATGGATTTAGATAAAATCTTGAATGAGAAAGGTTTGGTACTCTTGATGGATATGGCATTTCTTGTACTAATACAGATTATACTGCATTCATATTTTCTTACAAACTTCATTCTTATCCATATTTCCCCATATATCCCTTAAGGATTATCCTGTGTGTTAGAGTTCTTCTCATAGTGCTATCAGGGCATAACTGAGGTTAAACATACATTGTTTTTCGTTTTCAACATATAATTAGCCCACCTCCATTTCTTACGGTACATGTTTTGTATTTCATGCATATTTAAAAAAATAATGTTCTAATATTTTTTTGCATGTGTAAGGCATTTTTGGTAACTCACCATACCTCTTTCTGTTGGCCTTTGAGTTTTTAATGATTTTAATTTTTCTGAGATCATGGAGTTTTGTAATTTGCCATAATAGCATAATGAGAATACTTTTGTTAAAGAGATGAATTTTGCAAAATATTGAATATTTTGGTTTAATTTGTAGTTAAGGTGAACTCTCTCCCACTAGGAGTGGGGCCAATTGAGAGTAATTGGGCAAAAATTGAACCCTGAGAATGTTAGGAGTTAAATGTGTATAGATTGTTAAAGAATTGTGTTTTTCTCACTCTACAACTTTTTCTTCCACTTCACTGACACTGTGGAAGCAGAAGAAGGCCACTCAGCATGGAGGATAATTTTGTGTTATTATCTATTTCGTTTGTTGCCATATCCAGAGAAATGAATCACCTGGTTGCCAGACTTTTAGTGTTGATATTTTAGGCACATAGGTAGGCTTGTCTTCATCAGCATACAGAAGTCTATTGCCAGGGCCTGTACTCAGCAGTAACAAAGGCAGACCAAGCAGCAATGGGTGTAGGCATTCTTCCCTCCCCCCAGCCCCTCACCTTTGCCAAATCTGCTTCCAGGTTGTAGTATTCATAGTTATGATTCAGTCAATTCTTTAGCCTTTCCAGATTGGTAGAACATTTTAGAACTTGTTCTCTGTTGGTATAGCCTTCAAAAGCCAGGGTTATCTCCATATCATAATGAGGCATCAGAGTAGCACGTCAGAGAAGATGATTCTTTCTTTTTTCTTTGTAGACTTCAGATCATCATTTTCAAGAGGAGAAATAGTGTATTGGTCCGAAGACAGGCTGTCTCAGACATACCTGGCTCACTCTTTGGAGGCCCGAAATCGTTATACTTTTTGATTTATTCTCTCATCTAGGGTTTCTTCCTAAGAGCATCTGAACTTCACTCATTTTTAGTTCTCCCCTAAGAGCATTTAAATTTCTCTGCAAGCATCAAGCTGACAAAGCATAAAATATAGAAAAGTTTAAGACACATGTAAAGAACGGAAATATCCTAGCCTTTTAGGGAAACAGTAGTTATATCTCACCTTTTAGCAAGTGCTATTTCCTTCTCCCATACCCTCAAGAGGGTCAGTGACAGTCCCTGAAAACAGAACAAAACAAAGCAAAACACAACCCTCACTGTACTGATAGGTCAAGTCCCAGAAACATGGATAGAGTTGAGGATCTTGTTGCATGAATTAATCAACAAGTATTAAGTGCTATTGTCTCATTATTGTGCTAGGCACTCGGGATACAAACACACAAGAGAATTAAATAGTCCCTAGTCTCAAAGACATTATGTTTAATTGATGTTGTCATCTTTTTGCTTGCCCGATTTCCTCTGTGACCTTCATTTATGTCCGTGCTCTAGCACCTGTATAATGGTCTGCATTCTGCCCATCAGGTCTTGATCTTGAAACTTTCCAGTACTCTGTACAATAACACCAGATTGTTGCAGCTCCTTCATCCCTTGGCTTGGCTTAAAAATTCCTTGATGCTTGCTCAGCAACTATTATTTCTGTTATCTACCACAGTTCACCTTCCTCATTGTCACCATACTGCAGAAACCCTGTCTGTGAGATGGTACAGAGGAAACAGGGTGGATTTGTAGTCAAAGTACTCAGTTCCAGTTCTGGCTTTGTCATTTAATTCCTTTGTGACTTTGGGCAAGTGACTTAATCTCTCTGAACTTCAGTTCCTCATCTGTAAAATCATAGCATTTTACCTCTGAAGTTCTTTCCAGAATCTGTGATCCCATGATATTGTACTTTCTCTTCCTTATAAGCCTCTCTTTGCTTCTTTAGCAATTTAGTAAAGTTACTTGGCTTCCTTAGTAAAGCCTCAAGACTTTACCCACACAGTAAAGTTAAGAAAGGAGAGGTTGCCAAATTCCTCTTGTTATGAGGAGAGGTCATCTGGAAGAAATAAACATGGCCTGAGCATGTGATTTAGTACACAGTGGTTGGAGAAGACATGGTTTAAGTGTTTAGGAAAGTGGCACCTGTTCTCTCTTTACATCTTATATCTACCATAATTTTATTCACACACACATACAATCACAGTCACACACGTTAAAGTCCATACTTACAGGTCTGACATTTAAAGCATTCCTTAATTAGGCTGAAGCCTACTTTCCTATCCATATCTTACACTATTCTCATGTGCATGTGTATGTATCTATCTATACACTACACACATAAATACACACATCAGACCTCACTACTTGTGATCTTCTGAGCACAGTATATTCTTGCTTTTTTTCATGACTTTACATGCATCATCCTCTGTGCCAAGAATACCCTTTTTTTTTCCCCTTAATACCCATTTCTATTATAATTCTCTTCCTTCACAGTTGGTTGCTATTTCTTCCATGAAGCCTTCCCTGGTTGCCCCAACAATAATAGTCTCTCCATATTGTAATCTCACAGCACTTTGTACTCTTCTTATTCTAGAAATGGTTATGGAATTTGATCATGATACTTCTGTGATGGTAAAGGGAACTTTTCCTGTTAACCAAATTTACTATGTTTAAATGATGAGAGATGTATAAAATACCATGTCATGATCCTGCTAATCTTAGTCATGCACATTCTGTGCTCAAAGTCATCATGTGCTCTTGCCCTCTCTTTCCCCTGTGGACTCTCTTCTTAAAAGGGACTTAAAAGGAAAGTTCAGAAAACAAATTATTCACATAAGCAGCGTGAGACCAAATCTGACTAATAGTATCTCATCACTGCTCTTCTAGGTTGATATATAAGATGCTTGTAGGGACTAGTGTCTAGACACACATCCCTTAGATTAGTTCAGTGCACAGCTAGAATTGTTCATTTCCATATTTGCCCTGGCATTTTCTTTTTTCTTTTTTTTAATCACTTAATACAGTCTCACTCCAAAACTCCTTTCTGCCATATGCACGTGCACACAAGTGTACCTGGCCCAAGCTGCATGTATGCCTGTATGTATACACTTTTATCTCCCTCGATCTCCCTTAGTCATTATTCCTCCATATATATTAAAATCAGCTCATAGTAATCTGTAAGAAATTAAGAGAGAGCTGGTTTTAGAGACATCTAGGAAGACTTGTGTGAAATGGGCAGAACTAGAGGAACAATTTATACAGTAATGACAATATTGTAAAGACAAATACCTTTGAAGTATGTAAGCCTGATCACTGCAGTGACCAGGCATGGTTTCAGAGGATTGATGATGCATCATGTCACCCATCTTCTGATAGAGGTCATGTATTCAAGATGAAGAATGAAACACATGTTTTTGGATATTATTGAATGTGGAAATTTGTTTTACTTGACTATATGTATTTATGCCTTTTTTTATTTCAACTGGGAGGAGTTTTGGAAAGTAGAGAAAATAAATGATTTGTTAATTGGCATTTTTTTAATCAAAGAAAGCTTAAGAAAGTCACCAAACTGACTTTCACATCATAGTTCTCTTATCTCATTTACAGAATTCAGTCACTTTGATCATAAATATCATTTAGCTCTCAATTGTGCCCTTTTCTTCTTCACACCAAGTCCAGTTTCTAACCAAGCTTCCACATTAACTTCAGATCCTTTAAGTGGTTCCATGGAAAAGCTAGCCATAGTATAGTCCTTGCCTCAGCTACATAGTTATTCCTTCTTTCCCAGAATCATCAGCTTTTAACATATCTTACCCTAAATTCTTTTGACAAGAGGTTCTGATGGCCATAACTATGGGTGATCAGATGCTTTTTTTATAATGTACCACATATAATCTAAGCATATCATTAGTGTGGAGGTGGTAGTGTTATGCTGGTAAAGAAGGTTAGTCACTATCTTCTGTCCTTGACCTTTATATGGATGACTTTCCAGTTACTCCTTTAGTTCCATGCCTCTGGAGGACTAGTTTTCATTTCAGACTGACTGTGCGAAGACAAGGAAAAGGAAAATATTTGAATTTCTCTTTGACTAGTTTAAGCTTCTTCCAACCTTGTCATACCAAATTGCTTGTTCAGAGATATATGGCTATAGGTTTTTCTTCACTCCCCATGAGAATTACAAAATGTGAATCGCTAAATCTCTTTTATTCAGCTTAATCCTCCAGCCGGGAAAAAAAAAATCTTCCTGGCAAATATAGATTACAGTTATGAAATCAACCTCAATCTCTCTCTGTCTCTTTCTCTTCTCTCTCCCCATTCCCCCTCTCCCTCACAGATCTTTTTTACCTCTACTTCCATTACACAGCTACATTTGAGTAATGAAATACATATCAGTGTTTGCCATATTTTTCTTAGAAAATCAACTTAAAGAAACAAAAAAAGGAAACAGGAAGCAAATATACTCATGAGAAATAGAGGTTGGGGGCCGAAGTTACTTCTCCTGAGTAAGGAAAATGAAGGAGAAAGGGAAATAGAGGAATCATTATCCTTGCACTGTCGTCCCCATTTGTGGCAGTTCAGCTTCTGTTTCTCTGGCTTCTAGTCTCTGAGCGTCTCCTGCTGTGACTTGAATTTGTTTGAAGTGCCTCCTGCTCCCCAGTTTCTCCAGGTTGTCTCTTTCTCCTCTCTTTGTCCCAGGTGCAGCAGCTGTTGGTCATAAAAACCATTCTGTTTCCCTCCTCCTCAGACTTCACTCTTTATTCTCTCTGGCATGCATGCCCCACTGTGTATAGGATACATTGAGGCTGTGGCTTCTGCCTTTCCCTTTCCTCAGGATAGGAAGTACAGTCACTGTTGCCCTGTCAGTCACTATTTAGCCTCAGTCTTGGCTAGGGACAAGATCTAGAGTGGAGTGTAGGCTGAATGTTTCCCTAGGGACTTCTGACTGCTGTTGGAAATTGTGTCTAGCTGCCTGTTATAGTCATAAATCATGACAGATATTCAGTAGAGCTTCGATGCATTGGTCCATTGACAGTAATACTTGTGTGAATACTATTTAAAGTATTAATACCTCTGAATACCTTAACTTGTATCTGGACACTATCCCTTTACAGAGAATGAGGAGTGTGCTTTAATAGCTATTGCTTTTGGCATGAGCACATGAAATCATACAATGTGTGGGAGGAAACCTGCTTAAAGGCAAATTAGAGTAAATTTGCAGTGGTTTAAATTTGGTGGCACTGTTGGAATTTTGTATTGTCATGTGTGTGTTTCCTGAGCCAACTTTCCATAATTATATTTTTAAAAAGCTTCGGCTATAGCCTTATTGAGTAGATATTTATTTTTCTTTTGAAAAATACTTATTTTTAGCCTAAGATTTAAATTAAAGGGAGAAAAACTCCACCATCAACCAATATACAATTAGAACCATTTACAACGAAAGAGTGTTTGAACAAGTGTCATCTACTTTATCCAGTTCTGTTCTTTGTCCTTTTTCATTAGTATATGTATAAAATTTGGTTGTTTACTTATTTGGTCTATTTCTGCTTTCTTATTTCCTTGGACTTGCAATGTTTCCTGATATTTCCCCCCAGTTATTTCTTCTACTTCTTTTATGATTTAAAAAGAACTATTCACTATTTAAATTTTTTATTTTATTATAAATTTAGCAAGTATCAGCACACATGAGCATTTCGATATACAATGAATAAAAAAGCTATATGAAACTGTGAACAATTATTTTAAAGATTATTTTAAAACATTTTCAATACTCTATTAAGCAAATTTATACTACTTGTCTGTATCTTCTTCTGAACTTTTCTCTTTTTTGTATATTTTTAAATGTTTTATGAACTTATCTCTTCCCCCTCTTTTCTTCCCCTTCCTCTCCTCCCCTCCTTTCCCCTCTTCTCTTCCACTCCTCTCCCCTTCCTGTTTCTTCTCTTCATCACTGTCATTACTCACATCCTTTCCTTTTCCCTATGTTTTCACATCCCATAATAGAAGCTCTCTCTTGTACCAAAATAAGGGTAGTGCAATAAAATCCTTCATACATTAGCCATGCCTAAAAATGTATTTCTTACTCATCATCATTCTTTGGAAGACATAATTGGTCATTTCAGTTTTTAAGTCTTTCAAAATTGTTTTCCTTTACATTCTTTTGGGCTAAATATAGTTCAAGCCAGTCCAGTGATTCAGTCTTGGGGATAGGATGCATTGAGGAGAATTAACTTTACTTATCATGAAGTTAAGGAGGATGCTAATTTGGAAAAAATACTATTTCCCCTTACTTTCATAGTCACTCTAGAAATCACCAAAGACATTCTGCAAAGCGGTAGGACACCAACTTTCTGAAGCTGAATTAATCATGATCTCATCAATGACCTTTCTGTCCTCTTAAAAGGAAATAAATGGAGCCTTTCATAAAACAGATGTTGCTCCTACTTCAGCATTATTATATAGTCACTGTGGAAATTGCTTTCTTGATTCTGCTTACTTTATTCTGTATCAGTTCATATAAGTCTTCTTAGGTTTCTTTGAATCCTTCCCTTTTCTTATTATGGTAACATAATATTTCATTATGTTTACAGACCATAATTTGTTTAGACATAACCCAGTCAATGAGCACCCTTTTTATTTCTAGTTGTTTGCACAGAAGTGTTTTTCTTCAATTGATGTTATACACAAGGGCCTTTAGGGCTCATATGTGACTTTGGCCACTTTGGGGTATATGTTTAGTAGTATTATTGATGGATGAAAGGGTATGCAAATTTTGTTATTTTTTTGGGGGGGGGGTAGAATTCCAAGTTGCTTTCTAGAACCAAACAGTTTACTCTATGACCAGTGCATTAATGTATCCGTACCATAATGTACCATAACCCTTTTCTACAATTGCCATTTGTTTTTGTCAGCTTTTACAACATGATGGGAATATAATCACTGAGTGGTTGTAATATAATTTAATTTCTCATTATTGTTTTCATTATTAAGATATGTTTCCTTTTCTTTTAACTTGTTATAGCTTAAAATTTTTTACACATTGATCTAATTGGAATTTGTTGTAGCATATGGCATGGGATCCAGCTTTGATGCTTCAGTATAGTGTAGAGTTAGTCCTAGGAGCTCAAAATATACAAGTTGATGATGACACTTTGAATACAGTCATGGTAGCATGATGAGTCTACCTTCTGAAGACCAGCCTAGTTAAGTACTAAGATGCTTCTCACCATTAGGCTGGCCACTTTGTTGTAGTAGACCATGCCCACCTATGAAACAAAGACAGATACAAAATAGCCTTCAGTCCTGTGTGGATTCTTTCTGTTTCTACAATGTTGACACAAAATGTGATAGAGAGTACTAAGAATTACAGTTTTTTTTTGAGACCATCTGTACACATTAATTGTTAACAAATGGTTCTTACTTTTAAATGTGAGATTCTTGTCCAGTGACAAATGAACAGACATTACTGGAGTAATTGAATCATATAAATTGGGATGTTCTCACTATAAACAAAAGTAGAGAACAAAAGAAAGTTGCAACTAAATAAAAATATGACGGAGTACTTGGTTTTATTGTGTGTCCGTAGGCAATAAGAGATATAATTTCATGTGATAATTTGTCACTTCATTGCAATGTTAATGATACATAGTTTCAAAAAGACCGCCATGGCAATAATTTGTGCGCCAGCCCCTGGTGAAGATGAAAAGGTAGAGAAGTTCTTTGAAGATCCTCCAGATAAAGTCAGTTTACACTTTGATACTCAGTGAGTTCAGCTTGAGTGTAGAAGTGCGAATAAATCAGCTTGGCAAGAAATATATTGGCAAACCTGAATCAGAAAAAAGGAAGGAGGGGGCCACCAACTGGTAGGCTACACAGACACCTTATAGTTCTAGCCAGAGGTATAAGGAAAACAATTCCAACCAACTCCTGGGATATGTATTAGTTGTTAGATTGCCAAATTTTAATTATGAGTGTTTACACCTCTGAAATCAGCAAACTACAAATGAAGTCCTAATTGGTTATTTTGTTGGTTTTCTACTGTTAAGAAAGTGAAGGAGAAATGTTAACAATATTGATTAAACTTAAAAGCATGCCCAGCTGAGAGCTGATTATTAAACATTTACCAGCACACCCTTGTGCCTCAAGTCTTCTCTTTTTCAGACTAAATAGATCTTGTTCTTTCAGACAACTCTCATTCCAAGAACTGAAATCGGGATATAAGGTATCAGATTTTAATATTAAATTGGTAAAATCTGGTCCATTGTAACAGGAGACTACCAAGATTTAAGAAACTTTAAAGAAGTAATTTTCTTTGTGACACATCTAGTGTGATTTGAATGG
Organism: Potorous gilbertii; assembly: GCA_028658325.1. Lineage (NCBI taxonomy): Eukaryota > Metazoa > Chordata > Mammalia > Diprotodontia > Potoroidae > Potorous > Potorous gilbertii. The sequence continues at coordinate 22,165,154 of CM053774.1, forward strand.
AGCAATAATTTGCATTTGGGAAAATGCCTTTTTTTCATACTTCTCATAGTCCTATATGTATTTAAGTATTATTTCCGTTCACTAGTAGACAGACTGACATGAGGATTAAGAGGCTTACTTCAGGACAAAAAGTCCATGAAATAAATTGTAATCCCTGAAGTTTTTCATGTGGAGTGAAGGGAGATTTTGAGAGTAATTTAACAGTATTTTTTTGACTTGGGGGTTTTGACCTGAGTTTTTCCATCTACAAGTGGAGATAGTAGTGCTTGTGCTTTTTGACTTGTGAGGTCAGAGGTGGGAAGGACTCTGAGATGCAAATCCTGCCTTGATTGTGTTTGTTTGACCTTGGTCAAATTCATTAATCTCTTTGGGTCTAAGTTTCATCATGGGCCGGGGGTGGGGGGGGGTGTTGCAGAAGATTGGATTAGAGGTGCCTTGTAGAGTCTCTTTCAGTTCTAAATTCTATGCTTCTGCTTCCATGATCAGTCTGCTCCGTGATATCTAGTTAACTTTATGAACTAGACAGAGACTGCTGAAGCTAATATTTTATTGTATTAGGGCAGTGGGGTGGCCAGTAGATAGAGTAGTGGTCTTGGAATCAGGCAGGCCTGAATGCAGATCTAGCCTCAGATACCTACTAGCTATGTGATGCTGGGCAAGTCACTTAACCCTGTTTGCCTCAGTTTCCTCACCTGTAAAGTGATCTGGAGGAGGAAACTACAAACCACTCTTAGAACTTGGCCAGGAAAACTCCAAATTGGGTCACAAAGAGTCAGATGTATTCAGTGACTGAGTAAGATCAACAACAATTTGTAAGGGGATTTTTGGAGTTACTGACCTAGCCTACAGAAGCAACTCTAATTCAGACTTGCAGGAGATAGGCAGTAGGAGAAATGCTGTTGGATGATATTTCAGAATCTCTGTAATAATACCACAAGGACGGGCTTACTCTCCATGTTTCCTAGTACTGTATCTACCAGAAGCCCACTCTGAGGTCAAATAAATGAAGTTTTCTGTTTATAAAGATTGTTATAGACCAGAAGAACAAATACATATATTATAGTACTTCAAAAAAATCTGTAATTTCACCAGTATAGGTACTTCCTCTATTGATGCTGGTTATAACCTCTTAGTGCCTGAGTAGATTGTTGGATTAGCTGTGTCAGCCAAAACAGCTTACTACCTGGTAACTAGCTTTAGGTAATGACAAAATACGTATCTGATAAGTAAATATTTTCTATAGTAATATAATTGTAATAAGAATATCATTCTGTGTTGTTAAATTGTTTTGTACCAGTGGACCTCTCTGGAGTTTATCAATTCAATCATTCAATCCAGAAGCATTTGTTAAGCACTTACTTAATATATTCCAGGCTCTATCCTGAGCAATGAGGATATAAAGCAGCTGCTGCCCTAAAGGAACATACATTTCAACTGGGGGATACAGCATATAGATAGGTATATATACAAGATTCCTACCGAATCTTTCACATCTTGGGAGTAGAGTGGGATGGTGGGAATGGTAGAGGGGAGGCCTAGGAAAGGCCTCCTGCAGAAGGTGGCTTTTGGGCTGAGTGTGGAAGGAAGGCAGAGATTGTAAGAGGGACTGGGGAAGAGGGAATGCTTCAAATCTTTTCACTTTCATTTGGCCCTGTGGGACTGTGTTGAGATTCAGTGAGAAATAAACCATTACTTTCTTTAAGAAAAAGTCTGCCCCTTAAAATGTAGTTTTTTAATTATCATTGTCTAGAGTGGCATCTTTAGCAAATGAAATATTGCTGCATTCTGATTTAAGATTCTAACCTTGGATAATTTAGCATAGTTCAGAGGCAAATCAGACTTTTTTTGGGTTATCTACTGATTTTTTTTTAAAATAAATTTATTTAACTTTTTACATTCATTTTCACAAGATTTTGGGTTCCAAAATTTTCTCCCCATTTG
>CM053774.1:22167594-22261405 GCA_028658325.1 Potorous gilbertii
GATGGTAAGCATTGTTCTTCCTCATCAGAAAGGAAAGGAGGAAACATCTGCTCACCAAGAAAATAACCTTCTATGGTCTTATTTTTTTTCCCTTTTCTGGGCATTTTCCCAGCCAGTTACTTGACTTCTGAGTTTCCTCTCCACCGCACCTTGCCTCCAGATCCTCGCAGCTAGTGCTTGGAGGCTGAGATTCAAATGCTGCTTCCCAGCCTCAGGGCTTTCAGCGGGGACAGGGCTGATATTCAGTGGGATTAAGTTTAGGTTCTCAGGTGGGGGCAGGGCTGCTGCCCAGGCTCAGTTCCCTCAGGTGGTTTATGTGGAGACCTTCAGTAATGTATTCAAGCTCCTGCCTGCTTTGGGAGCTCCTGTGTGCTGCTGCTGCTGCCTTCCAAGGGGGCCTGAGTTATGGAGACACCCCGTTCCCCTCTTGGCCGGCCAGATAGGGTCTCTTACTGACCTGTAGTGCCTGTGGGTTGAGGGACCTTCTCGGCCTCTGGAGATTCTGTCCCTTAAGCCTGCTTGGATCTGCTTGTCTCAGTGCCGCACGGCCAAGGCAGGGCTGGACTCTGCTCTGGGTCCGGTGCGTGATGGACCTTTGGTGTCAGTTTTTCTGGGTTCTCTGGAACAGAAATTTCCTCCACTCCATTGTTGTACGGCTTCCACTGCTCCAGAATTTGTTGGGAGTTCCTTTTTACAGGTAATTTATGGGCTGTGGGTTTGGGGCTAGCATAAGTGAATCTTTCTACTCCGCCATCTTGGCTCCTCCCCCCAGTGCTTTCATTTCCTGCTTGGATGTATAGCTTGCTGGAAGTGGCTGTCATGTCACTTTTTGATATCCCTGGAAACAGTCTTTGGAACCCCGAAGGAAACTGGCTGGTGGTTTATCTTTTATTCTTCACAGTATCAGAGATTTCCCTGGTGATGATTTAGAAAGCAAAAAATTCGGTGTACATCATAAGCACATCATGGATCAAAGTGTTGCATATTGTATGTGTTATCTAATGGAGGAAGATGAGGAACTTTGTAAAAAAAAACAGTTCTCACAGAACAACATCATTTCTGATGTGGAATAGATGCACAAAAAAATCTCATGCACTGAGAATACAATCTATGAAAAGAAAACCAAGAAAGAAGTTAAAAAATGCAGGTGGAATTGTCCTAAAATGCCTCTTGCCTACAAGAAAGGCCAAGTTGCTCAGAAAAAGGCAAATTTACTGAGTTCAGGACTATGCTTCTAATGGCTAAGCCATCACAATCTATAATTTTCTATGAATACTTTTCCGACTAAGATATAAAATTATTGAACCAGCAATAACTAAAGAAAGAAAACATTAGGGGAGAGGCTTCTGGAATGTTGACAGAGTACGTCAGAAAACTTTCAGCCCTCCAAATTTCCTCCTTAAGAAAGGAGAGCATTGCCTCTGAACAGCCGAAACAAACATGAGATAAAGCAGTTGTCTTCATAAGACTATTAGAGAAGATCTGAGGAAAAACCTCACCTCCAGAGATGGAGGTGCAGAAGTTTGGCCTGAGCGAAGTACAAGCAACTCCTGGTCAACTTTGCAGAATCAACAAATGACAAGCCCTGGGGGCAGCTGGGTTCAGAGGCAGCTTTAGCCTTAGAAACTTTTATTTTGAATACATTGTGGAGGTCAGATGTCTCAGTAGGAGAAGAACTTTCTACTTGAGGGATACCCCACACAGCTGACCAGATGCGTCCCAGGCTGTGTCTTCCAGGAGAAGGAGCTAACACATACCTGCTAAGTGCAGTAGTGAGGGACCCTATTGGCTGTGAATACTTGCAGAAGAGCCGAGTCCCTGGTTTCAGTTCCAGGGCAGAGAACACCTGTAGTTTGTAGACATCAGAGGGATGGCAGGAAGCAAGATCATTTGCTGGGCATTGTGGCTTAGGAATGGAAAGGAGAGCCCAAGGTTGAGTCCTGAGATAGACTCAGAAATAACAGTAAAAAGAACTTGAGACTTGGGACATCTGCTTCATTCTATGATCCAATTCCATAGTTCTTTCTCTGAATGTGGAAGGCGTTTTGCTTCAAGAGTCCATTGGGAAATTTTTAGGTACTTGCATTACCAGGAAGGACTAAGTCTACCAGAAAAATTCCTCACACACTGTGGTTGCTGCTGTGTACAAAGTTCTCCCGGTTCTGTTCCTTTCACTCAGCATCAGTTCATATGGGTCCATCCAGGTCTCTCTGATAGCGCAATAGTATTCCATTACATTCACATACCACAACTTGTTCAGCCCTTCCCCAATTGTTGGGCATCCCCTCGATTTCCAGTTTTTGACCACCACAAAGAGTGCTGCTATAAATATTTTTGTACATGTGGGACCCTTTCCTATTTTTATGATCTCTTTGGGATACAGTCCTTGAACCGATATTGCTGGGTCAAAGGGTATGCACATTTTTGTAGCCCTTTGGGCATAGTTCCAAATTGCTCTCCAGAATGGTTGGACCAGCTCACAGCTCCACCAACAATGAGTTGGTGTTCCAGTTCTCCCATATCTTCTCCAGCATTTAGCAATCTTCCTGTTTTGTCATGTTAGCCAATCTGATAGGTGTAATGTGGTACCTCAGAGTTGTTTTGATTTGCATCTCTCTAATCAATAGTGACTTAAAGCATTTTTTCATATGACTATAGATAGTTTTATTTTCTTCTTCTGAAAACTCCTTGTTCATGTCCTTTAACCATTTATCAATTAGGCAAAGGCCAATATAATTTTTAAAATGACAATTTTACCTAATGTACGTATTCAATGTTATTCCAATTAAATTACTAAAAAGTTATTTTACTGTTAGAAATAATAATAACAAAGCCATGATAAAAAAAAGAGCCTAGACTTCATCTTTCAAGAAATTATCAAGGAAAATTGTCCTGCTATTCTAGAACTAGAGGGTAAAATAAATATTGAAAGAATCCACTGATCACCTCCTGAAAGAGATCCCAAAAGGAAAATTTCTAGGAATATTGTAGTCAAATTCCAGAGCTCCCAGGTCAAGGAGAAAATATTTCAAGCAGCTAGAAAGAAACAATTCAAGTATTGTAGAAATACAATCAGGATAACACAAGATCTAGCAGCTTCTACATTAAAGGATCAAAGAGCTTGGAATAGGATATTCCAGAAGTCAAAGGAACGAGGATTAAAATCAAGCATCACCTATCCAGCAAAAGTCAGTGTAATACTTCAGGGGAAAACATGGTCATTCAGTGAAATAGGGGACTTTCAAGCATTGTTGATGAGAAGACTAGAGCTGAATAGAAAATTTGATTTTCAAACACAAGAATCAAGAGAAGCATGAAAAGGTAAACAGAAAAGAGAAATCATAAAGGATTACTAAAGTTGAATTGTTTACATTCCTATTATGGAAAGATAATATCTATAACTCTTGAGACTTTTCTCAATACTAGGGTAGTTGAAGGGATACACAGAGAGCATAGGGTGAGTTGAATAGGAAGGGATGATATAAAAAAATTAAATTAAGGGGTGAGAGAGGAATATATTGGGAGGAGAAAGGAAAAATAGAATTGGGCAAATTACATAAAAGAGGCAAGGAAAAGCTTTTTCAGTGGAAGGGAAGGGAAGAGAGGGGAAGTGAGAGGGAAAAGTGAACCTTGCTGTCATCACATTTGGCTTAAGGAGGGAATGACATGTGTACTCAATTTGCTATGAAAATCTATTTTACACTACAGGGAAGTAGGGGAGAAGGAGATAACAGGGGTTGGTAGAAGGGAGGACAAATAGGAAGAAGGCATGATTAGAAGTAAATACTTTTGAGGAGGGCTAGGGTCAAAAGAGAGAATAGAATAAATGGGAGGCAGAATAGGAGGGAGGAAAATATAGTTAGTCTTTCACAGCAAGACTTTTATAGAATTCTTTTTTATAACTACATGTGTGCCTTCTCATTGGGGATGGATGGAGAGGGAGAAAGGGGGAGAAGTTGGAACTCAAAGTTTTAAAAACGAATGTTAAAAGTTGTTTTTACATGCTACTGGGAAATGGTATACAGGTAATGGAGTGTGGAAGTCTATCTTGCCCTCCAGGAAAATCGAGGGAATGGGGATAAGAGGAGAGAGGGGTGAGATAGAAGGGAGGGCAGATTGGCGGGTAATCAGAATGCATGCCTTTTTGGGGTGAGGGAGGGGAGAGATGGGGAAAAATGTGGAACTCAAAATCTTGTGGAAATGAATGTTGAAAACTAAAAATGAATAAATAAATTAGGAAAAAAAGAAAAAAACAATGATTTCATTTGGAAGAGCATGAGGTCTGGAACTTCAAAGATACCAGGAGAAAAGATTTAAAGGAAGTAGATTCAGCAGTATTAGACCTTAAACTATACTAAAAAGGAAGAACATTGTTGAAGTGTTAAAAGGATAATTTCAATCATTTCAAGTTAACATATTCTTGTATAAATAAAACCTATGTAGCCAATAATAGAAGGAATGCAGAAAATTGGGGGAAAGCTTTCAATGACAATCTCTCAGATAGGATGTGATTGGGTTGGAATGCTGCTGTGGTATAGGAAATAATGAGCTGGTTGAGTTAGAAAAGCATGGAACAACTTAGACTTATGAAAGAAGATGCTTTCCACCTTCAGAGAAACTAATGACAGGTGGAAATAAGCATAATATGGTCTTATGTATATGTGTATGAGTGTATTTGTGTATATGTTTATAGATATCCATATATGTGTACACATACATGCACATATATGTATACACACATACATATACATGCATACATATGCACATCTCCATACTTAATTGTAGCCTTTTTTAAGGTTGGGGGGGGAAAATAAAATAGAAAGTGCACAGCAGAGAACAAAAGAACCAAAAAGGAAGCAAAACAAAGCTGGGCAGCTTTGAAAACAACATATAGTATTTATTGTATAGCTTTTCTTGAAATAGAAATTTATTGTTTTATATTGAATCCTCTCTTATGGTCTTCTGTGTCCATGGCAATTTTTTTTTCATTTCTGAATTTATATTTAAGTTTAAAGTAAAAAAAAAATTACCCTCTAAGTTTGCATTGACTCATTCATGATTGCTTTTTGGGTATAATCATTCGTCATGTTTTGAATTCACTTAACAGTACCACTTCTTGTAGCCCACTTCTTGTGGCCCACTTCTCTCTATTCCATTCATCAGTATTTTTCCTAGAACTTATGCAGGCTGTGTCTGTAGTATTGCCCTGAACTAATAAGGTTTTGAAAAGAGGAAATAAGATTGGTTTGACTTGCTCTGTTTTTGATGAAACCATTCTAACTGTTAATGATAGCTGCTTCCCTTTTGAAATGCTCACATGGCATCTCATTAATAAAACACTCTAGAATTTTTGCTAGCAATCAAAATCAATCTTCTTTATAGTTTGAAGACTCATTCTGGGCCCCCTCATATATTTACTTTGTGTGAATATACCTGTAGATAGATAGATGGATGTCTAGATAACCACATATATGTACATACATGTATATATAAGATACATACAAAGTAAATACAAAGTAACCTCAGAGGGAACTGCACAGTGGCAGGTCAGGGGCTCTGAAAATCCTCTTCAGAATCACAGAATCACAAAATGTTATTTAAATAAATGTAAGTAACTAACCTGTCTAGTGGAATTTCCATGACAGTGCGCTCAAGAAATGGGCGTGTGGCTTCTGCTTAAAAATACCCAAGAAAGAGGAACCTTGCACACATACACACACAAACAGACATAGATACACACATACACAAACACACACACACATACACACATGCATATTCCTTGAGGTAATCCATTTCATTTTTGGAGAGCTCTAATTGTTAGAAAGTTTTTCCTGACATCAGATATAAAGTGACTTCTTTGTCGATTCTAACCATTGTTTCTCAGTTTGCCCACTAGGGTCAATCCACATGACAGCCCTTCAGATACTTGAACATAGCTATAATATCCCTGCTGAGTCTTCTTTTCTCTAGACTAAAAATGTCCATTTCCTTTGACCAAGCTTTATGTCATGGACTCAAGGTCTTTTACCCTCTTATTGATTCATTCCAGTGCCTGGCATTGAACACAGTACTCCAGATGACATCTTACAAGAACAGAGTGCAGCAGGACTGTCATGTCTCTGTTCGTAGAAGTTACGCCTCTCTTAATGCAGCCCAAAATTGCATTAGGTTTTTTGAGTTTCACATCACACTCCTTACTGATATTGAGCTTACTTATTATACACTAAAACCCCAAGATCTTTTTTTCAGAACAGTTGCATTCTATCCGTGCCTCCCCATCTCATACTTGTGAAGTATATTCATCTCTATCAAATTTTTTCTTATTAGATTCAGCCCATTGATCTATCCCATTAAAATCCTTTTGGATACTGACTGTCACAAAGTGTGTTAATTATCCTTCCCAATTTTGTGTTATTTGTTATTGTGTTACCTGCGTATCTGATGATACCACCTATGCCTTTATCCAGGTCACTGCTAAAAAATACTGAAAAAGCACTGAGGAGCATTGGTGTACTGACTGGACTGGAAGGGTTAGTTACATCCCGTTTAAGTAAAATTTTGTGCTTCCGTGTTTCTGTTCTAAAGAGGCTGTATATACATATATTTACATATATACACACACATATATATGTGTGTATGTATGTGTGTGTGTGTATATATTATATATATATATAATATACACACACACACCCCCATATAAATGTATGTATATATATGGGTATATATAATGTCCATCCATCTACAGGTTTATACATGCACACACACACCCAGAATAAGTATAGGAGACTAGACTTGAACCTCCATCTTCCTGATTTCAGGTCTAGCACTCTATCCACAGTACCAACTGACTGCCTCTGATAATTGAAGACCCCTCCCCCCATAACTACTATGTTATGCCTTCACTTCAAGCTTCTGATCTGTTTCCTGAGTTCATCTTCTATTTCCTCTTTTGGCCCAAGTAGTCTGAGTATGTTGCAATGAAAATATCACTTCTGTTTCTGTCCCCATTGATCTTTACTCAAATGCTTTCCAGCATGTTTACCTCTTCCAGTTGCTAAATTTCCTCATATGAGGTATAAATGATCAAATCTAATTGTTAGAAAGTTTTTCCTGACATCAAATATAAAGTGTGATGGGTGGGTGGAAAACAAGGACTTTGCCTCCTTCATGGTCTTTTTGTTCTGACTTTATTTGCAGTCTGAACCTAAGATTATGTTCTGAATTTCTGTCCTTAAATCATTGGATTATTATTCGGCCTAGAGAACCATCCAAGCCTCAGACACAGGAGGTAAATTATTTAATCTTTGCCTGTTAACACTCTGGTCTTTGCTAGTTGGCTGTGATGGCTCATTTTCTCAGACTATGAATGAAAGGCTTCCAGTGTACCCTTTTGAGGTTGTTTTTTTTTAGTCAGCATATTGTAGCAGATTGGAGCCAATATGATAGGTAGATAGCCCTGAAGAGATGGAGCCTCACAGCTGGTCGCCAGAAATGTTGTGCAGCAAGAACTCCAAGAGCCGCGGAGATTGAAGTCCTCTGTTCCAGACCACCATCTGACGTAGGACTAGGAGTTTCACACTCCTCCGTGGCTTGTTACTTAGAGGGCTTTGGGTCAGAAGAAGATAGACGTAAGCAGAAATTCCTCTTCCTCCTTATATTGCTCCTGCTGTTTTGTGGCTCTCTGGGGCAGTGATTTTTTCAGGGTTATTGGTGGACACTTTGAATTGTTAAGTAGAGAGACATATGATAATACATGAAAAGAGCATTAGTATTAGTCAGAAAACTTCAGTGTAACTCCTGGTTTCAGCATTTATTAGTTGATGATATTAATTTAGATAACCTCTTTGAGCTTCATATTCCTCATTTGTAAAATACAAATAGTAATATGCTCTCTAATTTATAGAATTTATGTGAGAAAAATGTTTTTCAAGCCTTCAAGTACCAAAATTAATATGAACTATTATAATTAGCAGTAAGTAAAGAAGTATCTTCAAAATATGATAGAGATTCTTCATACAACAGATGATCTTGTCACAAAGGTTGTAACTGAAAGTACTTTAATATAATTTGGCTCACATGAGCCTTATATCAGCCATATACAAGTATTATCTCTGTTTTACAGATAAGGAAAGTGAAGTCCCAGAGAGGAAAAATAATTTGCCTAAGGTCTCAAACTTACTTTAAAACTGGGATTTGATCCTAAATGTTCCAATTGTAATTTCGGTGCTACCCAATCCCAGTATGGTGGGGAGAAAGAAAGAATAAGTGGAACACGAGCCATTTTTCAGTAGACTGGTCAAATCATGTTAAAACGCAGATTTAAAAATGTAATTATCAACAATTATATGAAAGAATACTCAGAAGGACTAGTAGTAAGAGAAATGCAAACTGAAACAGCTCCTCTCACTTAGCCGCTGGGCTGGGGTGTGTGCAAAGTGCCAGGCCTGGAGGCAGGAAGACATCTTGAGTTCAAATGTGACTTCAGACATTTACTAGCAGTGTCATCCTGGGCAAGTCACTTAACACCGTTTGTCTCAGTTTCCTCATCTGTAAAATGAGCTGCAGAAGGAAATGGCAAAGCACTCCAGTATCTTTGTCAGGAAAACCCCAGATAGTATCACAAAGCTTTGGACACAGGTAAAACAACTGAACAACAAATAACAATATAGGCAAAATAAAAAATGGCAAATGCTGGAGGAATTTTGGGGAGGAAGACAGAGTAATAAACTATTATTAAAGCTGTGAATTGTTGCAAATGTCATAGAAAACAATTTGGAACTAAACTAGAGAAATCAGTAAACCCTAATCCTATATGTCTTTCAGCCTAGTTGCTTTCACTTCTGGGCATGTACCCCAAGGAGGTCAAAGACAGAGGGAAAAGGTAGGTGTGTGTGTGTGTGTGTGTGTGTGTGTGTGTGTGTGTGTGTGTGTGTGTGTGTGTGTGCACGCGTGTGTGTTTCTGTATGTGTATATCTGTGTGTGCGTTAGCAACCTTTTTTGGTAGCAAAAAACTAGAAAGCAGATGTCTGTCAATTGGGGGATAGGTGAATGTGGTATAAGAATGTAATAGAATATTATTGTGTCAGAAAAGTGATTACTATAAATATTTCATAGAAATTTGTGAAGGCTTATATGAACTGATTAAAAGTGAAGTGGGCAGGACCAAGAGAATAGTTTACAGTGATTGTAGTAATGTGAAGGAAAACAGCATTGAAAAATATAAGAAATGTGATCACTGAAGGAGCCAGTCTTGACCCTAGTGCAGCAGTCTCCAATGTGGGGGACATGGAGTAGCCCCAAGGGACCTATGATATGACCCCAAGAATTCTGAGATCAACCACAATTATAGTTGTATATTATAGATTTGGAATCAGGTATGTGTTGTCAGATATGACCAATGTATTCATTTGCTTTATTCAACTATATTTCTTTGTTTTAAAGAAGGAATCTCTGGTTTCAGGAAGGGGGAAGAGAAGGTAATGGGAAGTTACAGAAATGTGAAAAATACCACATAATGACTCAAAAAGAAGAACAAATACAAAGCATCTATTAAGCAATTACTGTGTGCCAGGCACTGTACTAATCCTGCTATTAATAGTAGAATTCTATAAAAGGATGAGAAACAGGTGGATAACCCTCTGTAGGTGTATATACTCCTGCACAAGCATGAAAGCCAGCAGCAGATTTCAGGCTTTAAGTGGGGGGTAAAAGGAATGGAACTAGTTTTCATTTTCCCACTTCTTTTCAGTCCTGATTACTTCACTCTCATTCTGCCAACTAAGAGAGGAAAAGGAAGAATTTTAAAAAGAACAGAGAAAAGGAGGGAAGGAAATAGGTAAGGTAGAATTTATGGGCAATATTCCTGTGCAACTTTCACCTTTTCTACAGAATCAGTCAACAGCTTTGGGCCGAGATGAGAGCTCTGTCTCATACACGCACACACACGTATATATACACCCACATATATGTACACACATATATACATATACTTACATATATACTCATGTAGTTATTGTTCAGTTGTGTCAGTCGTATCCTACTCTTTGTGACCCTATTTGGGGTTTCTTGGCAAAGATACTAGAGTGATTTACCATTTCCTTCTCCAGGTTATTTTACAGATGAGGAAACTGAGGCAAACAGGGTTAAGTGACTTGCCCAGGGTCACAAAGCTAGTAAGTGTCTGAGGTCAGATCTGAACTCAGGAAGATGAATCTTTGTGACTTCAGGCCTGGCATATTATTCACTGCCACCTACCTGCTCTAGATAGATAGATAAAGTATATGTTACCTATGTAAATACATGTATTTATGTACACATATGTTTAGGCATATTGGGAATTGGTTGAAATGGTCCAACATAATCAAGCCTGAATGAATGAGTGCATCAATAAAGAATGAATGACAAAACACTCATTAAGGACTCACCGTATTTCAGAGACAGTGCCCACTGTCAGGAGCACAAACACAGGGAGAGGCGGTCTCTTCTCTCAAGGAACCGGGAGAGACAAATCAGATAGGAAGTGGCAGCCAGGGAAGAGAGTGTGGGCCTGAGTCACCATGACAGAGATAGTGTCTTGATCCACAGGACAGCCAGATTTGTGAAGTGTTGTGAAGCAAGCTTTGGTTTGGGACTCACTGGACATAATAGGCCAGGTGAGTTTTTGATTGGTTGTTGTCCTCCGTTCTCCAAGAGGACCAAAATGACATCTCCTTGGTAAAGTGAAGTTTCAGTGTGTCTGACTGTGACTGATCAGAGCAATATGAGCTTGGAATGGTCTACCACACATCGGCCACAGATAGTCCATGTGAATATTTGGGGTGGTTACTCCAAATTTGTGCTTCCTGTGTTTTCTTTGTGCTGTCTCAATTATGCTTTACTCATAGAGCACCCTTCTGAGGTGGGCACGCCATGCTGAGCAGTCCTGTGCCAGTGTCTCCCATGTTGCACCTTTCCCCTTTTCTACAGGATCAGTCAGCAGCTTTGGGCTGAGATGAGGGTGCTCTCTCTCTCTCTCTCTCTCTCTCTCTTTCTCTCTCTCTCTCTCTCTCTTTCTCTCTCTCTCATCCAAAGTTCTTGAGAGAGGCCTTGAGAGTATCCTTGTATTGCTTCTTCTGACCACCATGTGATTGCCTGCCCCATGTGAGTTCTCCATAAAATAGTCTTTTTGACAAGCATACATTTTGCATTTGAACAACACGGTCAGCCCATCAGAGTTACGCTCTCTGAACCATAGTTTGAATACTTGGCAGTTCACCTTGATCAGGGACCTCAGTGTCTGGTACCTTATCCTGCCTGGTGATCCTCAGAATCTTCCTAAGATAGTTCAAATGGAAGCAATTCAGTTTCCTGGCATGGAGCTGGTAGAACGTCCATGTTTCACAGGCATACGATAATGAGGTCTGCACAACAGCTCTGTAGACCTTCAGTTTGGTAATCAGTCTAATATCTCTTCTCTCCCAAACACTTAATCAGCTCTGGCAATGTGTGCATCAACCTCATTATCAGTGCGTACATCACTGGAAAGTACCAACAAGACAGCCCCAGGAGGGGAGTAATAGTGGTGGGAGGTCAGATTCTCTCACTCAAAGGTTTAACTAGGTGGCAGCTCAGGAAACAGATTTGGATTGGTTGAAAGTGTTATAAAGAATTAGACATATCTCTTGGCCTATGTCAAAAGAAGATTCTAGCAGTTCTAACAATTGTTTCTAGAGTTTAACTTGAGGAATCAGACCCTTGTTCCTGTTACTAGAAGGCAGGAGAGTCAGAGTTTGCTCTTTTCCTCTCCTCCTCCTCTCTATTCATCATGTTACAGGACAGACTGGATCAGTAAAAAATGCATCTAGCTGATGAGGTGAGATGAACCAACTAGACACACTAAAGAAAGGGGAATTTCTTGAGAATTCCAGGAAGAGAGAAAAGGGTGTTCAGGAGCTGTAAGTTACCTCTTTACCACATGTATTCTCTAAACCTGAATCCACTTTCTCCTAGATTCTGGATCTGCCCAGACTTTTGGGAGGATGTTTATTGTACTCTGGTCCTTGTCATACCTTCTCAGTAAATATCCCTTTTAAAAGCTAATTGATATTCATTGTTTAACTGATATTAGGGAGATGGTAATTGGTTAAATGATATTGGGAAACATACCAAAAGGGGTCGCATGATTTGTAGTATTCAAAATCCCTAACTCCTCAGGGTTGTCCCTACAATCTTAAGGAGATTAGTCAGCTGTTCTCAGGAGACTCAACCTGCTGGTGTTAATGGGGATACCATACTGTACAGAAATGCAATGTTTTTCAAATTTACTGAAAAAAAAAGCAACAGAGGGATGGATGGCTGATGTGTTGAAGGACAAGAGCTAAAGAATCTTTACAGGCTAGAAATTTGGGCCTAATAAGAATAAATGTAAAATCTAAGAAACGATTTCAAAAAAGCAACCTTGTAAATTGTAAGATTGAGGTAGTTGTGGGTAGGTGACCCTTAACATCCCTTCTCCATCAGAGCACATATGGATTATTAAATTTAATTCTAGGACCCATAGTTATAGAAAGACATTGATTAGAGAGCATGCAGAGTAGGGCAGCCAGGATGGTGAAGGACTTTGAGATTATGCCATATCAAGACCTGTTGAAGGAACCAGATATATTTAAACTAAAAAAGAAAAATGTTAGTGGGGGACAGGATAACTGTCTTTAAGTATTTGAAATGCCTTTCATGTAAGAGATGTTAGGCTTGTTCTGTGTAAGAGGGCAAAACTAGGAGCAGTGGGTAAAAGTTGGAGAGAGAGAGAGAGAGACAGAGAGAGACAGAGAGAGAGAGACAGAGAGAGAGAGAGTGTGTGTGTGTATGTGTGTGTGTGTGTGAACTTCCTAATAATCAGAGCTATCCAGAATGACAGAATGACGTGGTCTACTTGGCGAAGGAGGCTTCAACCCTACTGGTATTCTTCAAGCAAAGACTGGATAACTTCTTGTTGGGTATTTTATAGAGAACATTCTTGTTTTTGAAATAGATTAGATGGCTTTTTTGGTTCCTCCCAATTCTGAGAGTTTGTGATTCTATGTCAGTGCTCTAATAAAAAAAAAAGAAAGAAAAGACAACTTTTAATAACTTCTCATCATCCACCAGGTGATGTTTAGAATTCGTTGTGTGGTATTCTAGATCCTCCATGATCTGACCTCAGTCTATCTTTTTTAGTCTTATTTCTCATCACTCCTTTCCATATCCCTTATGTTTTAGCCAAATTGAATTCCTGGTCTTCCTTCCCATGCTCTCTGAACTGTGTTATCCTGCTGACCCATCTCTCTGCATTCTGTGTCACTTTCCTGCCTCTTCCTCACTTTTAATTTATTGAAGCCCTCTCTGTCCATTAAGTTCCAACTTAAATACCACCTCCTCCACAAAGTCTTCACTGATGTTTCCAAGTGGAAAGGATCTGTTTAATCTGCATTTCCATAGCACTTTGAGCTACTCTTACAGAAATTTTCCCTTTCTGCCTTGTAATATAGTTATTTCTATGTGTTTTTATCTCTGACAACTTGCTTGTAAGCTTAGAAAGGGGCAGGTTCTCTTGTTCTCTACCTTTCTATTCTTTTTAAAATTACTTGTTAGCCCAGTGCTTTATTGTACATTTGATTTTGTTACTCATTTGATTTTGGCTGAATGATTGGAAAGATAGGTTTAAGCCAAATTGTGCAGGGCCTTCAATTGGAGGCTAAGAAGTTTTTATTTTCTCTTTTAGGCAGAAGGATTGTCAGTGAAGATTTTTGAGCAAGGGAGTGACGTAGTAATCTTTTTGCATTAGGAAGGTAATTTTGGCAGATATTGTGAAGAATAGATTAGAAAAGGAAAAAAACGAAGGCCAGATGACCAATTTGGAGGCTGTTAGGATAATCCAGGTAATGAAGATGACAGTTTTTTTGAGGGGAAAAGGATGGGCTAGGTTACTTCTAGTGGAAATACATTATATGTTCTTCAAAGGCTAGGACTGTCCATTTATCCCCAAGGCCTCGCATAGTAAACTGTTCTTTTTCCCCCACTTGACACACTTTTAACTCTAATCTACATAATTAACATTTTCTCCATCACTTTAGGTTTAGCCAGGCAACAAAACAATAAATCCAGTCATTTTGTGATTTGCTGATTTCTACCAAAACTGCTCACACTGACAATTTAACAGTGGGCTCTCATTAATTGTTAAAGCTGGCTCTAGAAATATCCTTGGACATGGATCATAGTGTACTGTTTAGTTTCCACTTGATTTTCTACTTTGATGGTTTCCTGTATTTCATCCATAATATTCTTTATATGTGTCATTTCTCATGTCCACTAATATTCCATTATCTAAACATATCATAATTGTTGTACACCTGGGTGGGTTTCCAGATTTTTCTTTTACTGTCATGAATGTTAGGGAACATTTTTACACAAAGAGGGACTTTCTCCTATCAATCACTTCCTAAGAATGTAATCTTCATAGTGAAATCGGTAGGTTAAAGTTCTCAGTTTTGTAGCTCTAATTGTATAAAGCCACTACTTGTGATTATTTTCCACTTACTTTGACTTAGGCTAAAGTTTGTATTGACTACTGTGTCAAAAGATGGCCTATAAGCATTTTTTTCTGTTTATGTTTTAAGAACCAATTATACACTTGATATAGTTTAATGGAATCAACCATCAGTGTGTATACATATATGTATGTATCTCTGTGAAAAGGAAATGCAAGTTCCTTGGGGGAATGTTTCATTTTGTATCTCCACTTTCTAGCAGATAATGGTGCTGGATACATATTTGTTGAATGAATGAGTGACAGACACTGCATATGAATGAGTTGGACCTAGAGGTAAACAAGAGTAGAAGGAACAGACTATATTGTGCCAAATTTTTTTTTAAATAATTAATCTCAAGCTTCTTTCTGAAACAAGTTTCTTCCTATCAGTTCAAAGCTAGTACCTTCCCACTGATATTAGATAACTGCAAGTTAAAGAACACTGCAGTCTCCAGAAAAATTGAAATTTACGTTCCTTCTCCCAAAGGGCAATTGGGAGGCCTATGTTAGTGTAAGTATGTTTACACTATGGCAGGACACTATAAACAAGAAATACAAAGGACATCATCAATGATATGTACAGTACAGTACAAATTAACTGGGATAAAGCTTAATAATTTGACATTATAAGTCTTCCAAGATGTACTTTTGCTGCAATGACTTCTTTTACACCATTTGGCATTGAGGTCATGAGATTTTGGTATATCGCTTGATCCCTTATTGACTGCACATAATTTCACATTTGATAAGGAGTATAGCTTTGATGAATAATACACAGTAAACTTTTCATGGATATTTTCTGTTGAATGGATGCAAGAGATCTTGAATAGATTTGGCAAGACATGGCAACTCACTAGTTGAAGAAGAAGAACCAGATAAATATTATGCCAAGACTTTTACTCTGGACAAGAATGGTGATATTATCAGTAAAAATGGCGGTTTAGAAGGAGAGGCAAGTTCAGCAAGAAAGCTGATGTGAAGAAGCACATGGATTAAAAATTAATTGGTTGATCTTTGTTTTAGAAAGGACATTAATAAGCAAGAACATCCAGTGTAGAGCAGCCAGAATGGTGAAAGGCTTTGAGTCCATGTAATGTGAGGATTCATTAAAGGAACTATGGGTGTGTATTCTGGAGAAAGGGGGGAAAGGGAAGAAGAGGGACAGAACATAATTGTCCTCAAGTACTTGCAAATGCTGTCATGTGAAAGAGGGATGAGAGTTATTCTGTTTGTCTTTAAGAACATTAATAGAGCAATTGCAAGGAGGCAAATTTAAGGTTAATGTCAGGAAAATCTTTCTAACATCTAGAACTATCCACAAGTAGAACGGATCCTTCCAGGAGGCATGTGTGTTCCCCCTCAGTGGAGATTTCAAATAGGGAATGGATAACCATTTTTTATGTACTATAGTGGGAATCCTTTTCTCAATGTGAGTTGGGCTTGATGCCTGTTGAGATCCCCTCCAACTACAAACAATTCTATGAAGTGAAAATGTTTAGAGACACAATAAATAATTATGATATGGTGAATGACCACTAGATCTGGCTTGATATTCTATCTCTACTCCATATCTGTGTGAACTTGAGCAAGTCCTTTCCCTCTCTGGGCTTCATTTTCCTTCTTGTAGAAATAAATTTAGTTAATCAGCTAACAAGCATTTATTAATAAGCACTTCAGTGTGCCATATTGTTCTAAGTATTGGAGATACAAAGAAAGACCAAAGCAGTCCATATTCTGATGGAGAGAACATACACATAACTACATACAAACAAAACAGATACAGCATAAATGGAAAGTAATTTCAGAGAGAAAGACTAGGAAGGCAGAAAATTAAGACCTCCCACAAAAGGTTGGATTTGCACTGAGTATTAAAGCAATCTGGAGCATTTATTTCAGGCATGAGGAGTAAAAAGATCATGAGGAAAGAATAAGAAGATTCTTGGTTTTTCTTTTTTAAGCTTTTGTTTTGTATTTTATTTTTCCCCAATTACATGTAAAAACAACTTTTAACATTCATTTTTAAAATTTTTAGTTCTAAATTCTCTCCCTTCCTCTTCTCCCCCTCTCCCCCCATTTGAAAAGGTAAGCAATTCCATATAGGTTATACATGTGTCATGTCGACCATCAGTAATCATGCAAAACATATTCATAATAGTCATGTTGTGAAAGAAAACACAGACAAGAAAAATAAAAAAGTTTATTTCAGTCTCTATTCAGACACCAACAGTTCTTTTCTGTGGGGGTGGATAGCTTTTTTCATCACTAAGACTAAGAAGATTCTTGTTACTGAATTGCAGAGTATGTGGAGGAGAGTGAAGTGTATAGAGGATTGGAAACTTGGTCAGGGGCCAGGTTATGAAGGGCTTTTAAAGTGAAAAGGATTTCAGATTTGATCTTGGATGCAATAGGGAGACTTTAAATGTCTGAAGATTTTATGTTATAATCATTATGTTATAATGGAACCACTGGAATTTACTTAAGGGGGAAGGGCAGGTGAAGTGGTTAGACTTCTTGTTAGGAACATCACTTTGGCATCTGATTAGAGGATGAATTGGACGGGGAAGTAAGGAGACCATTTAGAAAACTACTGTAGGTAGTGTAGGTGACTTAGAGGCAGTAGGAGGAGGGGTTAAGCCAGATGACCTTCCCCTCGTAGATGCTTTCTCCATCTCAAACTAAGGTCCTGTAGGAGCATTGTTGATTGCGATGAGGAATAACATAAATAGAATTGGACAACAATTTCCGTTTTTTAAAAGTACATTGCTTTTAATCTAATTTTTTAAAAAGTTAGAATTTTTAAAATTTATGATGGGTCCTACTTGTTAATTTTTCAAATATATTCACAGCACATTCACATTCGATGTAAAAAATACAGGGAAAACAATGAGAATCTCAGAAGGGAATGGAATGGCCAGTATTTAAGGAGGGAAAAGGGTAGAGGGAAGCTTCCTGACTTAAGTGTAGAATTGATTACAGTAGAGTAGATGGAGTACTCCTTGCTAGAAAATGTGATGAATATATACTACACTTTCAGGTTTTAATCCAGAAGTTTAAACTACTTTTTAGGAAGAAACACATCTTGCAACATATCGGAATATTTGATCTTTTACAATTAATTACCAGTGAATTATTTTAAGATATACAATAAAATAAGTCTTTATGCCATTAAAATGCAAATTATGATTGATTGCTCCATCTAACAGGTTCTTGTCAGGAGTAATGGAAATGTAACTTTTTCTTTCTTTTTGTAAATGTGAAGAACCGAAACGCAGAATTCTTATTATCCAAGTCAAGTTTACAAAATAGGTCCATACAGTAAAAACTTTTCCAATAGGTTTTTCCCCCATTGATTGTCTACTGAAAACTGCATTGTTTAGTCTTTCAGCCTCAGATAGCAAATGAATTGTGAGTAGCTGTGGTAAGTAAAGGGGAGATTCTCCACTGATAGGAAATGTATATTAAGAAATTGACATCCTGATGTTAAGATCTGAATTTTTTGTCAAGTTAAAATGTGCAAGATTTTGTCATCAGTAGAAAGGAACAATTCCATGGGCTGTTCGTTATTCATCAGCCAAAAATTCAGGACGGTTTCATTTCTGTATATTTTGTTGCATTTCTTTAGCATCTTACTTTTCAACCTGCACAAATCTAGAAAACATAGGTGTGATTCTATTAAATTTTTTCACATTTATAATCTTTTAGAACAAAGCAACTTGCCAATGTTTTTCCACCTCCAAAAATTATATTTCCAAAGTAAGGCTACTCTATCTTAATTAGTCAAATGATCTGCCATTAAAATAAGTCGAATAATGCGTTCGTGCTTTGCCGCATATTCTTCCTTCATTTTCCCTGACATTATTTTTCTGATTTTCAGAGCGTTTCTTCTTGGTGTTCTCCTCCCCAAATAAGGGATTTAGTGGCAGACCCTCCCCATCCTTCCCAGACACCCCTCCCCGTTCCCCCGGGAGAAGGGTTGGGACGGAGCCCCGAGGCCCGCCTCGGATCAGGCCCGCCTCGGATCACCCCCGCCGCTGCCCGTGGCCTCGGGACGTGTCCGCCTGCCGGGCCCCCAAGGTCGCTCCTGGGAAGCTTTCTGGACTTCTGGGCGCAGGCCAAGGCGACGGGCACGCTGGGCAGCGAGCCTTTCCTCGGGGAAAGGTGTTTGGGTAGTAGGGGTAGGTGGAGACCGGGCCGGGCGGGGGGCAGGCGGGGAGGAGGCAGCGCCAGCCGCGCGGGCGAAGCGCGGAGGTCAGGGCTAGCGACGGTTCTCCAGCGTCCACGAAGACTTCGTGTGCAAGGCTCAGGGAATCGGGGTGCGTCTTGTCTGCCCCGCCCCTCCCGCTTCCAGAAGCTTCAGCACTGGGGACCAGGATGCAGAGAACTGAGAAAAAAGGAGACCCCGGTCTGAGGAGCGGGCCCGAGGGCCTAATCGCATCTGCCGATCGGTTTGGCCTCCAGGAACTGGGGGTGGGGTGGGGTTGGGGGGGCGGGGTGGGCAAGGCGCCTCGCGCCGAGAATCCTGCGCCTGCGCAGTGACATATGGCGGAAGCGCGTGCGCGGTGACGTGGGAGGGGGGTGGTGCGCGCGCAGTCTCTTCAGCTGGCTGCAGACACACGGTGTGCGAGCGGAACGGAATAACCCGCCCCCACCGGGACGTGAAGGACTCGGGGTGAGGTCTGCCGCGCCCTGCACGGTAACTCTCGGGCTTGGGTGGAGGACATTTGTTTGGTACTGGCCCGATAGGGGCTTTCGAGAGTTCGAAGCTTCTGGGTTTTTTTGAGTCTTCTGAAGCATTCGGCGGTGAGAGCTTCGCGCGCCCTACCCAGGCCGGGCCCGACGCGGGGGCAGCCTTGGGTGCGCGCGCTTCCAGGCCCCCGACCGAGACTGCGCATGACACCTCTTGCGCGCCCCCGTTCCAACTTCCGGACTGCTCTTCTGACGAACTGGAAAAATCGACGCCAAAGGAATCGGCCACGAGGCGGGCGGGGTGAGAAGCGCCCAAGGCGCGGCCCTGCCCTCGCGTGCGTGGGGTGCTGCGCGGCGTGGCACGGTTTGCGTGACGACACTCTCCAGGTTTTGGATCTGTTGCGATTGTGGGCAACGCTTTGAATCATAAATGCTATCACCTCCCCACGGGGCGTCCGAAACGCCGAAAGGGGCCGTAATCCTGTCTTCTCGCCGAGGCGGAGGCTGGCTTTGACACCTGTGCACACGTCCCTTCTTACATGTGATGCCCGAACTGACTTTGAGGAGTAATGCGTGTACAGAGAAGGAGCCGTCGGCTGCTAGCTGGTGAGGAAGGGAGCCACTTCCGAGCGGGAATCTTAGGAAACAAAGGGGTGATTGCGTGTAGGTGCTGAGGAGAGGGCTGGGAAAACAGGTGGGGAGAGGAGGTGCTGTTTCCTCTTTCCATCAGTGGGGGCAGTCTCAGGCTGCAGCAGCGTTGATACTGGCTGAGAGCGCAGAGACAGGTATTTCACCTGCCCCCCGCATCTCTCAGGTGAAGAGGTGGAGTGTGAATAAGACCTCCCTCAACCCTTGTGCTTCTACTGTAGTTAAGCAGCTGTTGTGCCCTACGAAGTGGAGTAAGTGGAGGGGATTTCTAGGGGCTGAAAGGTGGAAAAGAGTGAGAAGGTTTTTGCGGTTTCTCTTCGCATTTTGGGGGCCTCTCCTTGTAGTGGTTTAGGTGTAGTTCCCTCCATCCTGCACGTAAGCTAGGTGGGGTGCGGTGGAGAGCTGAGAGGGGAGGCAGCCCCCGAAGTTAAGTTGGAGTGTCGGGAAGCAGCGCGTCAGGCCTGGTTTCCGTCGCCAGAGCCGACACGTGGATCCCGTAAGAACTTTCGAACCCACCCGAGCTGCGTCCGCGCGTGCCGTGGCGGCCTTTGCCGTGGCTTAGGGCGATGAGCCTAGCGGCCAGCCCTGCAGCTTTACTCCTGGCTCCTGGGCACGACGCCGCTTGTGGGCTGCGGGAGAGCGCACGGGGGCGGGGTGGCGGCTCCTCGGGCTGGGCGGGACCGGGAGGGCTGTGAAGCCTTGTGCGGTCTCCCCGGCAACCGAACGCTGCTTCCCGGGAGCTCCCTGCCTGTTCCGGCGGGCTGCACGTGACCCTCGGGGCCGCTCTTCCCCGGAAGAGCTTTTTCTGCTGCGTTCTTCACGTGGTGCCTAGCCAGTCAGACGTTGCCTGGAGAGTTACTGCGGGAGGTGGCCTTCGGCGAGCGACCAGGCCGTCCCTCTGGGGCGGCCACTTGCTTACCTTCCTTTTCGAAAGAATGACCCAGTACCTGGACAGCTGTCACGGCCGCGTATTGTAGCCAAAGTCTGTGTGTGGCTTGAGCCACCTTATTAGTGGGTAAACGTTTAGAATTTGTTGAAACCCTGAATTCCCTGAATTGTGTCTCGACTTAACGATAGCGAAGGAGGGGCAGCATCATGTAGGTCATTGTGAGTTTAGTACCCAGAAAAAACAATGCATGAAATTATGTTTTGTTGGGTCCTAATTTGGGTGGCTTCTAGGCAGAAGCTACTCTACAGGTTTACTAGGAATAGGAATGAACTCTTCTAACCAAAAACGTATTTGCATTAGAATGGAGGTGCCCTGATTTTTGGAAGCAGAGTACAATCCAATAAATTGCTTAGATCTTAAAAAGTTTAATTTACAAATTAATCTATCGTGTTTGAAAACAGATCGGGAACATGCTATGTATGTGTTTTTAAAATTCCCTAGTTTCTCTCTTCTTTCCTCCCCTTCCAACCTACTGCTTCCTAATTTCGTACCTCCAGCTGCTCCCCCTTCCCCATTTAAACTTTCAGGGGACTTGGGAGAGGGAACAAATGACTAGGCATAGTTTCAATGAATTTACTCTCACATGACATCCTCTGAGCTTCAGAAGATGGAGTGAGAAATTGTATTGGAGATTTTAGATAAATGGAAAGGTTTTCAGAGAACACAGTAGGTAACGTCTCACAGGTGTTAGCAGGTACCAAGAAGCATTCATTCTGTAATATTCAAATCACAGTTTAAATTGCCCTTTCAAGTTGCATGTTTGATGAAAACATAGATCTCGTTTAGCGATTAATTTTGGAAAGTCTCTAAAAATGAGTTTTAGAAATACTTTGAATTTTGAATGTTTTATGGTTAGCTGTGTATTTTGAAATATGAATAGGGCTTAGGGACTAGGAGCTGGATCCCTGACTTTCTTGATAAAGAATTCCTTGGTGAAAAAAACTCCTACTAATGAATATAGTGTTTTAAAATTTCCTTAAATTGACTTGCTCAGCTTAACACAGGCAGTTATGTGTTAAGAGGTGGAACTATAAAAGTCCAGTTGGCTTGGGGGCCAACCTCCTGGGCCATGATGTCTCTCTCTGTGCATAGGACTTAGTCATTAAATAAGTTAACTCAGTTGTAGTTTGAGAAGTTATTTTGCAGTCAAGGAATAATTAAGAGAAAGAGCATGGACAGAAACTAGATTTCAACCCAGTTTGAAATGATAACCATTTGTTTATCAAAATTGCAACATTGCTTCAGTTCAAAATACTCCCTGAAAAGACTATCTTTTGTTGATTATGTAAGTATGATGACAGCTGATAGGATGTATCATTTCAGAATGTCGCTTTGATTTGCTTTTTCACATTTAAAAATTCTTGTTGCTAAAATAATTCTTTGCTTGTCTAATAAGAGAAATGCTGACAATTCTGAAAGCTTTGAATTGTATGTTGTTTATATCCAAGCTATTTGGCACTCAGTGCCTGGCACATTGTATGTGCTTAAATGACTATTAATTGACAACATACAAGCCCTGACACCTAAATCATATTGGTTCAGTGCATAGTTTTTTAAATTTTATTTGCATAGGGAACCCCAACTCACCTTTGAGGAACTCCCGCACCAATGCAGAGTAATAACTGTGGCAGTTTATAGCCTGAGAATAACATGGAGGCACTGACAGTGACTTGTACAGTCATATACAACCTGTATCTTATTAGAGGTGAGGTGTGGAAACATATATAATGACTTTAAAGTTGTACATTTTGTCCATGCTTAGACATATGCCTGCTGGGATATTAGTACCCCACTTTTATAATATTGACTGTCCAGTCAGCCCCTGTGAAGTTTGTGGATCCATAGGTCAAAGCTAAATAAGCTCCTCACAATCTACAACCTTCCTGCTGCTTGTGTGGCATAAGTCCTTGGTTAAAGAACACCCACATAAGCATTTCAGAGTAGTTGCTTTTAGTTATGTTATCACTGTCTCCTATCAGTTACATAGTTACTTTTGAGTCTGGAAGTAGCTGTATAACCTGATTTTTTAATATCTTCCTAACTTTAAAAAAATCCAATAAAATTTGTTTTAAAATGCCAGATGGACTTAGATTCATTAATTTCTCATAGAATAACATACAAGGTTTTCTCCTAAGGGGAGAACTATCCTAACATATTGCCTTTTTCTTAAAAAACAATGGTCTATAAATGGAAGTTATTTTGATTAGGAAATACTGCAGCATTTTGATATTTTGAAACTTTTTCATGATAATGAGGAAGGTAATTGAATAAAAAATAGGTGTGACATTAGAGTATTTGGGTATGAATCCTACTTCTGATGATTAATGCTTGTGTGACCTTGAGTGTGTTACCTAAATTTCTTATGCCTCAGTTTCCCCCACTGTAAAATGAAAGGATTGGATTTAGATGGCCTCTCAAGTTCCTATTAGCTCTAGGTGTATGATCTCGTGAGCCTGCCATTTTAATTCTTCACACATTATTTTTGTGTGTACAAAAAGTTAATGAAAAGAAAGTAAATATTTTCAAGTGGAAGAAATTTTTAAAAGGGAGTGAAGAAGTAATTTCAGAGTGATGACATATGTCCTCTTTTGTATGTAATTTTGCATATAATTTTTGCTGTTAGTACATGAGTATGTTGTCAATTAGATGATTATGCTACATTTTTTCTATTAAAATTTAAATGACAAATTTTAATTCTCTAGAGAAAAAGAATTGATAGTATATTTTAGACACAGTATTTAAAGTGAAGTATAAAGTCAAAATATATGTAATAATATGGTTGATTTTTTTTTGTAATGTAGATATTTGTACATTGAGTCTTTCATTACCCATAAAATTAGAGGTGTTACACTTTCAGCCCATTCAAAACTCCTGACCAGAATCAGATTAAATGTAATTGGGAAATTAAATTTTAGCAAAATTAAAAAAAATACAAAGCAATATAGGGAATGTTAATTTGTGGTTTTCTGCATCAACTTGCAGCCTGCAGGGATCTATTTCTATTTAAGTTGGACGTCTCTTTCTTGGCTTATGACTTCATAGACCATTTTTTCTAATTAGTTTTAAATTGATATTGATTTCTATTGCTTTATGCTTTAAGTTTCTTTCCCCGCTTCCTTTTCATAGTAATGATCCATAAACAGATATTGTAGGAGATCTTTTCTTCATTCATCTTGAACCTCTCCTGAACGCCAGTATATGTCATGTTCCTATCTAGGTGGCCCTTAGGCACGTCCAGCTCAGCACGTTCAAAACATTTTCTCCTTCCCAAAACCTCGTTTCTTCCTAAAGTCTCTATTTCCGTCAGGGATATTCTTCAAGTTAACCCAAGTTTGCAAACATAGATTCAACCTCAGTTCTCTTGCTATATCTGATCCAAGCCTTGGCAACTGCTTTCTTCTTTTTACTCATGGCCTACCATCCTAGTTCAGGCCTTACTTCACTGTTGGACTATTACAGTGTCCCCCAAGTTTTTCCCTCTGTCAGTCTGTTCTCTGCACAGCTGCCAAAGGGACATTCCTAAAACAGGGCTGATGATAGTTATTTGTTTGCTCAAAAAACTCCAAGGGTCTTTCTTAGATATGTATGAACTCCTCTATTGAGTATTAAAATTCCTTCACAGCCTGCAATTTAAGGGGGATTGGCAGACAAAATACCTATAGGGGAGAGATAGAGTATCTTGTTTGTGGAGCAAGGAGATTAGTGTCACCGAATTGAAGAATACTTCTTGCGGAGCAAGGTGTAAGAAGAGTGGAAAGATAGTTTATTGAGTAAGGGGGTGACATGGTGTAGGACCTGGCCTTTAGGAAAATCATTTTGGTGACTGAATGGAGGGTGGATTTGAGCAGGAGGAAACTTGAGGCAAGCATACCCCTCAGTGGGCTAGTTTAATCACACCTGATGAGGTGTTAAGAACCTGCACTAGAGTGGTGCCAATATCAGAGGAGACAAAGGGGTATATTTAAGAGATGATGCAGAGGTGAATTAGGCATTGGCAACAGCTTGGATATGGAAAATGAGAGACAGGATGACTCCTAGATTGTGAGCCCGAGGAACTGGGTGGATTTGTACTGTACTACAATAATAGGGAAAATATGAACGAGGAGGATTTAGAGGGAAAGATAGTTCAGTTTTGGACACATTGAGTTTAAAAGATGTCTACTGAATATCCTTTTCAGGATACCTGAAAGGCAGTTGGAGATGCAAGATTGGTTGTCAAAAGAGTTTGGGGCAGGATAGGTATATTTGAGAATCATTGAGTACAGATGATAGTAATTAAATCTTTGGGAGCTGATGAAATCATCTAAGTGAAGTAATATATAGAGAGAAGAGGCTCCAGGATAGAACTATGAGACACCTACAGTTAGACTAAATGATCTAGATTAGAGTCCAGCAAGAGATGAAGAGATTAAGCGGTCAGATTGGTAGAAGAGAATCAACAGACAAAACTATTCTCTCTAAAGTTACTATGATCACTTACTTGACAAATTCAAGGGTCTTTTCTCAATTCTCATTCTCCTTGACTCTCTGAAGCCTTTGGTGGAATAAAGCTAGAAGCTGTATTGGATGTAAAGCATCTGTTTTAGCTAGTGTTAAAGAAGTTTAGCCAGAAAGGATAGAAGAGATATAGGAAGATAGTTATAAGGGATTTAGCAGGATCAAGTGAGATTTTTTTTTTAGGATGGATGAAACATGGGCATGTTTGTAGGAAGCAGGGAATGAGGCAGTAGATAATAAGTGATAGAGGGGAAATGACAGACAAATATAAAAGACATAAAAATGAATGTTAACTTATTTTAAAAACACAAAAAAGGATTGTATATGACTCCATGAACTTGTATTGCGTACAGTTTTATTTTTATAGATCTAGAAGAGTTATATATTTAAAGGAACTCTGTGGTGGATCGTTTTGTAAAGTGGAATGCATGTTTTGTAAAAACCCCAACAAAAATATTGTAATAATTTAGTGAGTTTGGATCTTTAAATATGAGTTTCCTAAAATAGGGCCAAATATTTTATTTGTAGAGATAAGACTTAATAGTGAATTACAGAATGAATGATTGAATGGGAGAAATTGTTCGAAATAGATTAAAATTAACTTTTAAAGGAGAAATTGTTAGGGAAAATTACTTAGAAGTGAAGGAATGGGGCATACTTCATATTTCTTTTTCAGGGCTTGGTCATTACATTACATAGTAGTTTTTGTTTTTATTCTTCTCTTTCTATATTTTCAATTAGGTGTATATTGTTTTCCTGCTTCTACTTAATTTCACTCTACTTTAGTTTATAAAAGTCATCTTATATTTCTCTAATTTCTTGCCATTTTTGATGACCCAACAATATTTGAGTAATTCATGTATCACAATTTGTTCAGCCATTCCTCTACTTTGTTGCCAGCCTTTGGCTACCATAGAAGGTGCTGTTGTGAATATTTTGGTGTATATTTTACCTTTCTGTCTTTGACCCCTTTAGAGGTATACACACCTAGCAATGGGGTCTCTAGGCCAAAGGGTAAAGGGTATGGACGTTTTAGTTACAGAATGGTGGCTGTTCCTGTAGTTTTGTAGCAGTGGAATGGTATAGTGAAAGAATTAAAGTTTATTTATTAGAGTGTGTTATCCTTGTCATTATTTAGATTCGGTTTTCATACCCTTATTTTAAAAGTAAGCTATTATAATCTGTACAATATTTTTTTTTTTAAAGAGGCTTCAGTTATTTATTTTGCTTGTTTTTAGGATGGTGAAAACACAGAACGGGCTGTTCCGATTGTGTGTTGTCTACAGTTAGTTCAAGAGAGAATTTACTACTCCAGTTTATTATGGAGCAACAGCAGGTTGCATTGGGTAATCAAGATGGTGGGACTGTGTCAGGAGGAACACCTGCCTTTTTTGTCATCTTGAAACAACAACAAGGAAATAGTAAAACTGATCAAGGCATTTTAGTAGCAAACCGGGATGCTTGTGCTCTAGCCAACAGTGTGTCATCTCCAGTGAAAACTAAAGTCAAGACATGCCTTCCAGCTGATTGTACCTCAGGGGGCATCACTGTCACCTTGGATAACAATAGCATGTGGAATGAGTTCTATCATCGAAGCACAGAAATGATTCTGACTAAGCAGGGAAGACGCATGTTTCCTTACTGTCGTTACTGGATAACTGGTTTGAATTCAAATTTAAAGTATATCCTTGTAATGGACATCTCTCCGGTGGATAACCACCGCTATAAATGGAATGGCCGCTGGTGGGAGCCCAGTGGCAAGGCAGAGCCTCATGTCCTGGGGAGGGTGTTCATTCATCCAGAATCTCCTTCTACAGGACATTACTGGATGCATCAACCAGTGTCTTTCTATAAACTGAAACTTACCAACAATACATTGGACCAGGAAGGGCACATTATCTTACACTCTATGCATCGCTATCTGCCACGGCTTCACCTGGTACCTGCAGAAAAAGCTACAGAAATTATACAGCTAAATGGCCCGGATGTCCATACCTTTACCTTCCCACAGACTGAGTTCTTTGCAGTGACAGCTTATCAGAACATTCAAATTACCCAGTTAAAAATAGATTACAACCCATTTGCCAAAGGGTTTCGGGATGATGGATTGAACAGTAAACCTCAACGAGATGTGAGACAGAAGAGCAGCTCAGACCAGGAAGGGAGTAGTGTTCCTAGTTCTCCTGGTTATCGGGGCCATCTTACTGAAAGTGATGGATCAGAGATACAACAGAATGTCCCAGATACTGAATTGAGTGGCCAAGAACCATCAGAGGTGGACTTGGAGAAAGCATCCTTTAATGCAGAACGAGATTTTCTTGGTTTTTTAGATTCTGGTTTGACTCCTGATGGAATTCCACAACTAAAGCAAGAAGCTTCTGAAAGGTATGACAAGTTATTTTTGTTTTTATAGAGTGATTAGGGCTAGAGGCCTGAGGAGATTACATTATAGTGGCATTATGGAATGACAGTTATGGACACTTGTTAAATACTATGTCATACTTGAACTATACGGTCATAGTTGTTAACTAATGATCATTTTTCATATCTTTCACGCAGTGTACTTTTTTCCTTATGAAGGTCGTGTGAATTTAAACATTTCCGCTTTATCCCCCTTCCTTTTTTGGGGAAACTGATGAGTGTCATCAGTGTAAGGCGCTCCCCATGAGGAATTCCTATCAATGAAGATTGGTAGTTGTCTGGGATGCGTTTATGACAGAAGTGTCAAATTCTGGTGGCAACAAGTCTTGATACTAACCGTTCAACCAGATTAAAATGATGCATTTAGCAACATAAATAAAAATACAACAACATAAATAAAAAAAAAACATAAAAAAATTTTAAAAAGATAATGAAGTTTTCTTTTTTTTTTTTTTGATAATGAGATTTTCTAAGTCAACATAGAGTTCTTTTTCAATTTGAGTTTTAACAACACTGCTCTGAGAGGTTAAGTGATTTGCCCAGGGTCAGTGAGCTAGTTGAATGTGTTAGAGGTAGACTGGGCTTAAAACCAGATCTTGTAAATTGCATGAATATTTTTCTCCAGACTTAGTAACTAAAACATGTTTTATTGAAACTGTCATTGATACTTTGTGTTCAGTATGTTTTGGATTTCAAACATCTACAGCTGGTTTTAATATGGGTAGATTACAGCTTCAGTGGAGGCTAAAGTGAAGTTCTGAGTTTAATCACTAAAGAACCAGTGTTAAAAATATTAACTAACCAGTATACAGCCAGGCCTGACAGAGCTTGGCAGTGTGCTATTGGTGACCACTTTCCAGTTTTAAAAATTGAAATTTGTTGCTTGTTTTCTTTTCCTTCAGATTACATTGAGAAATGTGTGCTTAAATACTTAAAATTCTGTAGAAGTTTTTAAATCAATATAATGGGGGGGGCGATATGATTGTTTTGGGGTTCTTGCATTAGTCTTCCAGATTTTTTTTTTTTTTTGGAGACACTTGAGGTTAAGTGACTTGCCCAAAGTCACACAGCTAGTAAGAACAAGAGCACAGATTTTTATTGAACTAGCTGAGAGATAGCTCAACCCCATTTCCATCTTGAAGGTTTTGCAGATCATTCAAGACTTCATTGATCACATAACCAAGGACGGATAACATATCGAATGGAACATGAAACCAGTTAGCTCTCTTCATCCAGTTACTGATTATATAATTTGTGAATTGTTTGTACCCTTAAATGCTTGTATCTCCCTCTTCTTAACTTTTCATCTTTAGTACCTCCACCAGAGACTCAGGGAAAGGAGTATAGGTAACACTGAAAGAAATTATGGGCGTTTTTTTCCCCTTTTTATACCTGTTTTTTTGACCTGTTAATTGTGGTTAAATGATTTGTTAAGGAGGAGAATGGAACTGGTGGTGAAAATGAGACTTATGGATTATCCAGATAGCTTATATTTACTCAGCCAGTTTCTCATCTTCATCAGCATTTGATAGAATAAATAACAGTAGATTTTTAACTCCTTCATTTGCTTGTATCTTTTATCATAGTGTATGTTTATGTTTCCACATCTGTTTCTCAAGTGTGGCTAGGAAGCGTTGAGGTCAGGGTCATATGTTGAGACTTGGGGTGCTTGAGATCCCAAAATACCAACACTCTGAGTCCCGCCTGAATGAATTCGACCCAATCCTTCTTTTAACTAAAGGAAAAAAACAAAGTTTATTAAAGATCTGCCATATTAGGTTGACTCTTAAGGAGCCCCTAAGTGTTTGTGATACTTTTATTGACAAGCTAGCTGATTGAATCTCAGCTAGAGAGAATCTGAGCTGGATTGAATCTGAGCACCTTCATAGAGACAAGAAGGATCTTATGTACAGACAGTGGGAGAGAGCTGGGGGTGTTCTAGTAGTCTGGGGTTTCCTTTCCATTTCACTCTAAAGAGATTTTAGGATTTAGATGTGAAAGGCATCTTGGGAATCATCTGATCCAACTCCTCCCTTTGCAGATGAGAAAACTAAACCCCTGTAGTTTTCCAAGGCAGTAAACAACTGGAATTTGAACCAGTGACCCCTTAACTTCAAATCCAATGCTCCTTCCACTTTATCACTCATAGATTTTTAGCATCTTCAGGTTATTTTTCATGTGTTTCTTCAAATTTGCATAGGGTTTTACTTCCTTGAAAAAAATCTTCTTTCAGAGTTTTATTTATAATTTTTGTTTTACATGAGCCATTTTTTAAAATTAATTTTTTTCTTCCATTAACCAAAATCTTCCTCCCCCCATTCTAAAAAAAAGAAAAACAGAATCCTTGCAACAAATACGTATAATTAAGTAAAAGTTGCCCTTGGCTTTGTCTAGTAAGTGTATCTCAATCTGTACCCTTGAGTACATAATCTTTCTGTCAGGAGGTAGATAGTATCCTTTACTATGGGTCATCTGAAATGATATTTGGTTATTGAGTTGATCATAGTTTTCCAGTTTCTTTTTACAATATTGTTGTTATTGTATAGTCCTCCTTATTCTCCTGATTTCATTTTTCATTTCATGAGTCTTCCTAGGTTTCTTCAAAATTGGCCCTTTAATCAGAGGTGTTAAACTTGCAGGCTGAAATCAGTCCAAAAAACTCCTGAGTGCTGCATGAACCAGATTATAATATAACTGGGAAGTGTTTAACAAAATAAATAAAAGTACAGTACTATGTAAATAATATTAGTGTGTGGTTTTCTAAGTCAACCTAAGCCATCAGGGATCTATATTTGTTTGAGTTTGATACCACTACTGCCCTTCATCATTTCCTACATCAGCCATTTATTTCTTTTTATAGTCTCTAACTCCTCATCCCAGCATTCTGTTGCTCCTTCCCTTACACTGAATAAAACTAAGAAATCCAAGGGACACAGCTATTGTCTGATAATAGTATATTCACAGTACTGCGCTTGTAATTCCTCTTTTGGCACCTGGGTCCAAGATTGGTCCTGCTGTATTAAATAGCATTTTCAAATTTTGCTTCCACTTAGTGTTCTTTTTATTTGTATTATTCATCACAGTATGTGTGTGTGTGTGTGTGTGTGTGTATATATATATGTATATCTTCATTCTACTTACTTCACTCTGTATTCATAGTCATATTTTTCAAAATTCCTTATATTCATAATTTTTACAATATAATCACATTCTATTATATTTACATACCAAAATTTAACTGTTTTCTAATTAATTTTTTTTTGTTAACAGTTTTCGTTATGACAAAAATGTTGCTATAAATGTTTTGATATTCACAGGGCATTTCTGTATCATACTTTCATTAACTCCCAGATTTCATGTAAGCAGCAATGTCACTGCCCCTTTTTACCTCTTTTGACTCTACTAGTAGGAAGTACACTTTGTGTACATACATACTCTGAAGGTCACTAATCTTGGACTCTTGAGTTGGAAGAGATTTCAGCCACCCATACCTAAAAAGTAAACCTTCTTTACAACTTCCTTTATACTTTTCCATTTAGCCATTTTTTGTAAGTCCTTCATTGATAAGTGATAACTCTTTTTGGAGGTTGGTAACCTTTTCTACTTGAATAGATTAAATTTTTAGGAAATTCTATCCAGTAGTAATTTAGTGGAAGGAGCACTAGATTTAAAATCGGAGACCTAGATTTACGTATTAACTGTGTAACCTTGCCAAGTCAATCTCTCTGGGCTTTAGTTTTCTCGTTGGTCACTTCTAAACACAAAAGCTGATCTCTCACTTGGACTCCATGCAGTGCTGTGAGGTATGTACTTACAAGGACTATCACCATTTTTCAGATGCCAAAGCAGAAATACATAGAGGTTAAGGGTTAGTTAGTCAACGAATAATCATTTATTAAGTGCCTACTGTGTAAGAACTGGGGACTTTAGCAACTGTGTGATCATGAGTGTCAGAGGTAAAATTTGAAACACTTTTTCTTTTTTTTGACTGAAAAGACCATCACACTTTCCACTGTCATGTTGCATCAAGATTCAATTCAGCAAGAGCGTACTAATCATGTGTGGGGCACTATACTCAGTGCTGGAGATACAAAGACAAAAAAATGATAGCTCCTCACCTCAAGGACCTTACGTTTATTGGAATAATGTTTGTATTCTTTTTTTCCTGTAGGAGGTGGCACTTCAGTTGTGCTTTGAAGGAAGCTAAGTTTTTATGAGGTAGAGGTGAGGAGGGAGTTATATACTGACAGAGAAAATCATTAGCATTAGATGGGTTTATGAAATTCCTAGCTTCCCCCAAAAGTCACCTCAGGTCTCATCTGTTAAATGAAGTGTTTCCTTATTTCTTACTCTTCCTCATCTCCTTTCAGTTGCTACTGTTTTCTCTTCTTTAAAATGTCTTTGTACACGTTGTATCCTAGTGGAATGAAAACGTCTTGAGGGCTGGGACTATTTTTTGTTTTTTAGTATCCTCAGGTTATAGATAGTAAAGTGTCCCTTCCCTCCCTCACTCCTCCCTCTTCCTCTTTTTTTTCCTCCCTCCTCCTTTTCTCTCAGTCCTCATAGGCTGTAGTACCCTTACCTGATTGTACTCTGCCCAAAGAAATGTAAATTTTGATCTTCGAAACCTTTGAGTTGTGAAGTTTGAAAGATTTGGGTTGTCTACCCCTGAGGGTGTTCCTCTCCCAAATTGATTTTTTTTTTCTCTTTGGTAAAAGATGCCATTATCTGTCTCTCCTTTAATCACTGAATGGGCATTGCCTCAG
Source organism: Potorous gilbertii (assembly GCA_028658325.1). Lineage (NCBI taxonomy): Eukaryota > Metazoa > Chordata > Mammalia > Diprotodontia > Potoroidae > Potorous > Potorous gilbertii. The sequence goes on from CM053774.1 coordinate 22,200,107, forward strand.
TCTGACTGAGATATATTAAAGACATATTTTATGCTCAGATCAGTCCCCAGCACCATAGAATTTCCTTTACATACAAAGGATGTTTTCCTCTATGTTTTTCTGTGGACTGGAAATCCTTTGGCCTTCTACTAGTGGCCCAAACCGCAAAGGGTTGTGCAGGCCTGCCATAAGTTAAAAAGGCCAAGATCAAGGTCTCCCACTGCATCCAAGGCCATCTCTAGTTGTCCTGATCTTGCTACTGGACCCAGATGGCTCTTGGGGAGATGAGGCTGGTGACTTTGCACAGCCTTCCTTGTTTAAATCCAGTTCATTTGCATGTTATGGATCACCTCCCTGATGCCATGGTTCTCTTCCAGAAAGGACAAACAACAACTTCTGTGAGGAGTGGTAGTGATGACAGTGGTAGGAGCAGGAGCTACCCTACTGAGGATGCACTTAGAACTGGCAAGTTGGGCAACACACCTCTTCTCTTTCCTTTTCCCTCGAAATATAAATTTTGATTGCTGAAACCTTGCAAAATATCTTGGGATCTGTGGGCAAGATTTTTTTCTTAGGAACCGTGCCTTAAATATACATCACTTTGGCTCTCTTTGATTGTTCTACTGTAGGTTCCAGACCAAGCCCTACTTGGTCATTATTTGGGCTCTGACTGGTTCAGAGTTGAATGTAAATAGCAAGTCTTTCCTTTGGGCCAGAAATCTTGAGGGTCTTCACCTCCCTGATTTTTTTTTTTTTTTTTTTTTTTGACTAGGTAAAAGAGGCCATTCTCTGCCTGCTTTAATCACTTTGATAAGTTTAGTTCTTCACTGGTTGTGCTAGAGGTATGCTCTAGAGGTTTTTTGTTCCTTTAAAAATTTATTTAGACTTAAATATAAAAAGCAAGAAGGCATATTAAAAAGGAGTATAGGAAGTGAAACAAAAAAAAAACAAACTGTTAATCATTAGGTGTATATTTGTAGCCTCCTGATATTTAGATCTAAATACCACCATTACCCATGTTGTACTTTTCTTCCTGATCTTTTTTGAAGCACCTTAACTATGAACTTGTTTTTAACTATGTAATCATTATGTACATTTATTATTTTGATAATGTTATTTTTACTCTGTCACTTCATATAACTTCCCGTATTTTTTTGAATTCTTGTGTATTGTTTATTATAGTACTTCAATATTTGATTGTCTTGCATTCATATGCCATACATAAATAATAATTTGTTTAGAATTTCCCAATTAATGATGAGCCTCATTTGTTTCCAGGTTTTTATTCTTAAAATAGATTTTTTTTTCTCCTTTTCCATGTTGTTTTTGATGCATAGTCCCAGCAATGGGACCAGTATGTCAAAAAATGTGTACAGTTTCTGTAACATAATTGAATTATTGCATATTGCTTTACATTTGGTCCAACTGTTACAACTGGTAAGTAATATAAGAGCCCTCCTGTTTTAAAAACCCAGTATTGATTTTTGTCATCTTAAATTATCTCTTATAATTTAATGAGTGTTTGGTGGACTCTTGAGTTTTTTTATTTATCTAATTATTGGAGATTTTTAACATTTTCATGTGGTTGCTAATCAGTTTCCTTTTTTGATAACTACTTGTTCATATATTTACCACATATATTAGAAGATGACAGTTACAAATTTACCAGTCTCTTCTACATTTTGAATTATCTAGAAATGTTTACTACAATACCTTTTCCAGTTTTTTTTCTTTCTTAATCTGTTTACGTTGATTTATCTTGTGGAAAATATTTTTATGGAATCAATTAACCTTTTGTTCTTTTATAATTTCCTCTAATTTATTTACATTTTAGGATTTTAGATCTTTCCCACAGTTGTGAAGGCTTACAGCAGTCACTTGCCCTGTTCTTGAATTTCTTCACATGAGCGAATCAGGATAATTTGTTCTATAACTTCCTTTTCAGAACTGGGACTATTTTATTTTTTGTCTTTATATCCACAGTGGTTTGTATGGAGTGCTCAGTAAATGATTGCTGAGTTCAATCTTTTTAATCCTTAATGCCACTTATCTGTTAATTTTTTGTAAGCTATATATTTCAAATAACTATATTCTAATCATGAGTTCCATCCTGTCAAGTGTCAGTGATAAATATAAGAGTGATTTTATCTCTTTGAATCAGGTTGTCCAATTCACTTACGTTTTTTTACCTGTACTTTTAATATTTGTTTATAAGAGATTGATAGTTTTTATGGCTAGCTTCCTTCTTGGATTTAATTTTCTGTGGATTTCTCTTCAGTTGTTAAAATTACTTTCTCTATTGTCTATCTTAGGATATAGGACTATCTAACCAGTCACCTCATTTTACAGATGAGAAAACTGAGATTCAGATAGGTTGAATAACTTGTCCAAAGGGATACAAACCAAGGTTCTTTGACTCTAAACATAGCATTTCTTTCTATTCTGTCTTGCTCGTGTGTGTGTGTGTGTGTGTGTGTGTATGTGTGTATAAAATCACTCGTACAGACACACCCCTATATCTACCTATGTACAGTTTTGTCCTTCCCAGCCCTTTTGATCAGATTTTTGTGATACCAAGCAAATATATGGAAATCATTTTGTTTATATAATCCCAGTAGACTCTAGGTGTTTGGTTTATATGCTATTGATTACCTGTTATAAACAAAATTAGCTTTCATGGCCAAATCAGGATATATTTTCTTTGTAATCATTTTCCAAAAAGAAAAGGATCAGAATTTTGGAACATCACCATCCCTTCATTAAAAGTGTATTTTCTGTGCAAACATAATGTTTTATATGTCCAACTAGAATGTAAAAATTCAGGGCTTGGTGAAAATTGAACAGAATTGAAATCTCACCCCACCGTATTAGAAGTTAGATCAGGCCATTTGGAGATGAAGCCATGAATGTGAATTCTGAATTTTAAGAAGTAGGACACCACTAAAACATCCTAACAAAATTGAAATTATTAGGTGGAAAAGATCATATATTTTGAGCTGGAATAGATGTCTATGTAAAGGTCACTTAATATTAACTGGATGAGCAAACCGAGGTCCCCCCAGGGGGGTAAAATCATAGAATAATAGAGTTAGAGCAGGGAGGGTCCTTTGGCTCCATTTAGTGACTGCTCAGGGTCACACAGGCAGCACATTTAGATCCTCTCCCTCCAGATCCATTCAGAAATAAGCAAATTGACATGTCCTTGAAGCAGGAACAGAGGAGGTGGTGAAGATACATTTGTCTTTGAAAAATGTTAGGCAGGAACTGTGCTTTGCATTTTGCCCCCTTTTATCTTTTGTGCTAGTGACTTCCCATAATCCATTTATCTCTTACCCCCTTTCTTTTTTCTTTTCATCCTACCCACCATCACTATCCGTGTCATTCAGGTTTCCTTTTTTGCTTCCGTGACAGACATGGTTTGTGAACTTGTAGCCCTGGAAATGCATAATGAAGGGGGTAGATTTAGGATTTAATTCAAGTTTGTTTTTTTCAACATGTTTTAGTTTCACCTTGACAGTAAATTGAAGAGGATTTATGTCAGTTAAACAAAGATGCGTTTTTTTTGTTGTTGGGAGTTTTATTGTTGCCCCTTGATTTACCATTACAGCTTATTTCCAAAATAAGTAAAACCAACCAACTTAGTGAGTCTGGCACCTTCTGCAGTTTTCTGCATTGATAGTTCTGTATGAAGAGATGGGAAATGTTTCAGCAAATGCTTTTTTACAAATTGTTTTTTACAATTAATTAAAATTAAGCTGCCTTTTAGCATTATTTTCATTTATGTTCCTGTAGTCTTTGTGTACACAGTTCTAGTTCTGCTTTTCAGCTCTCTCTACTACACCTGTGTAGCAGAGCTACATTGTTTTTCTGAGAGTTACTTGTTCTTATGTGAGTAATCAGAGTAATTTTGAATACTAGAACTTCATTATATTAGTAATAGGAGTAAAGTTAATGAGGGAAAAATACTTAATTACACTTCAAATTTGCTGAATTCATGCCAGCTTAACTGCCTTTAAGTTGGGGGCACTAACTATAAGCTTGAAGATCTTAAGACATTCTCTACCTCCACCACCCTCTTCTCTTAACCGAAAATTTAAGAACCTAATCCCAAGTGAGAAACACTTGTTGGCTATCACTGTGCTTTGATTCTGCCTCCGTTGACTTTTACCTAGACTTTTCTCTCCAAATTCTGACTCAAATTCCCCTTTCATATGCTTCCCCATTGGTGCTATTACAGGTCTGTCTCCGAGAGATATGAAAAACATATTAAGTTTTAGGCCTTTTTTTCTTTTCTTTTTTTCCCCTTTCCTTTCCATTTGGAAATTTAGAAATGTAGGATGGTAATTGCTTTTAAAAGATTGTAGCATTTGATAACTCTTCAGTATAGTTAATTTAAATACCTTAACTTTTTTACCCATTCGTGTGTGTGTGTGTGTGTGTGTGTGTGTGTGTGTGTGTGTGTTTATATGTACACTTCGTTGATCTGAATATAGCCCATATCCCCAAAATAAGATCTTTGGCAAGGAACAGTAAAGAAATACAGTGAAAAAAATCAGCTTATCTCACTTAATCTCTTTCCTCAACGAACAGTTTGTGTCCTTGGTCTTCCTTCTTGAGCAAATACAGATGCTTCTTTCTCCCAAATACTCATTAATGATTTAATGTCATCAAGGGTCTGAAGTGGAATACCTTAGGGATATTGTCTTGACCATATCCATTTCATTTTTTAAAAATCAATACTAGAATGATAAAGGTATATGGTGCAATAGACTCTGGATTTGGTGTTAATGTGGGTTCACATCTCAGTTCTATCCCTTATTTATTATCTTTGTGACTTTAATCAGATCACTTAACTACTCTGTGCTTTAGTTTCTACAGTTCATAAAATGTAGGACTGGACTATGTGACCACTATGGAGTTTTTCACCTCTAAATCTGTGATTCTGTACTATGCTTATCATGTTTGCAAGTATCAAAAGTATAAGTTAAATGCCGGGTGATGACGGATATCAGTGAAGATCTAAAAATACCATGATTGCCTAAAACAAGGGAGTCTTAACCAATGGTCTGTGAACTTAAATTTATTTTTTAATAACTGTAGTTAGTTAGTTACAATTGATTTTTTTTGTAATTCTCTGTATTTTATCTTACATATTTTAAAAACATTGATTCTTACAAGGGATCCATAGGCTTCTCATCAGATTGCCAAAGGAGTCCATGATGCAATATATGGTCTAGAATATTGAGCCAAATCTTGACTTGTTCAGCGTTGTCTCAGAGGGAAAAACTAAGAACAGGCAGAATTGGTGAAGAAATACATTTAGATTTGATATAGGGAAACAGGGCTTTAGGAGAAAGCAAGTTCTGGCTTGTTTGAGGTCTTCCAGCAACTAGTGGATGCCCAAATGTCCGATACATTGTAGAAGAAAATTTTAATCATTCATGTATTGTACTAGGTGATCTTTAGAAAGTCCTTTCCTATTGTGGCATTCTGTAAATCTCTGAAATAAAACCCAACATTTGACCCACGGTAGGTTTTGCCATCCATTTTCTTGATTCTTGATCTTTCCAGTTATTAGAATTGTAAGTATAGTTTTGTTTAAACTTGGTGTAATGCATGTGTCTGTAAAACAGGGTTTTTAGGTTCATACTTAGATTCATGGTTTGTTTTTGTATTCTGTATTTGAAAAATATTTTTAATGAAAGGGGGCAGTGCTAAGTGGGAAAGAAAGTGAGAGTCTCTATTCCCCAGAGAGGGACATTACAAAGGATTCTTCTTTCATAAAAGCATATTTTAGCAGATTTTTAGGAAATTATAAAATAAATTCCTTGTTTGGGTCAGGAGCACATAATGGAAACTGTTAATAAAAAGTACTCTTAAAGTTCTTTTTTCCCTTCTCCCAGCTTTAACAGAAGCCCACTTTTAACTGGCCTTTGTTGGCTTTCTGTCACTGAAATGAATTTTTGAGAAAGGTGCAGCTAGGAAACAACTCTGTTCTAGATTCTGGTTTTGAAATGTGTTATTCTAAGACCAGCTTGGTGAGTTAATCAGTTGCTTGGTTGTTCCTGATTAGAAAAATTTAATTTACGCTGTGCTATTTTAGTGTGAAACCTCAGATCTTTTACATAAACTTTAAGAGGAGGTAGTATGATTTCTGGCATGCTGTGATCCATGGAGTCAGGAAGAGTAGGATGTGATTGAAGGAATAAACAACAACAGTACACTGTCACTAGAATGATCCACAAATCTAAGGAAAAGAAACAATGTTGAAGTCAGACTCCCTGGGCTTGATGCTGCACTTTCAGCTTTTGACTGTGGGCAAGTTTTCCTTAAGCCTTTTTAAGCCTTAATTTCCATCTGTAAAATGGGGATGATACTTATACTACTACCCATCTAGTAAGAACATTCTTTGTAAATTATGTAAATGTGAACAGGCTATTATGTCCTGAAATACTAAGAGCTAACGTTTATATAGTGCTTTAAAGTTTGCAAAACACTTTATATATTATCTCATTTGATCCTCACAACAACACTCTGAGGTCAGCACTATTACCCGTATTTTGTAGCTGAGGAAACTTAAACCAAGGCCTTCTGGTGACAATATTTATGCAGCATTATGCATTTATTTTAAATGTATAAAATTAGCTGGCATATTTAAAGACCCTTCCTGATGTTTGCCATTATTCTTAGATGTGTTGAAAGTCAGTTTGCTTTTTTACCTGCCGATAAACAGATCATTGCTTTTTAGGTTTTAAATTGGGTGAGAATTGTCTTTCTTCCAGTCTTGAGACCAGTTTCAGCATCATTAGGACAATAGATGAGTTGTCAGTAATTTATTTTTCCACCAGGGGGAGAACAAAAAAATTGATTTATTTTAAAAGTTGGTTCTTTAATGGCTAAGAATGGATGTGAAAAAGTACTTTGTCCCCAGAATTATCTTGAGATTTTTTACTTTTTGTATTGCTTGTGTACAATTACAACTTTTTTCTTTTCCCTTCTTTCTAGTCCTATTGCCAGTAGCTTTGAAGACAACTCTCATGTAGCATCACCATTAGACCCAAATGAAAATTTTAATGTGGTCATTAAAGAAGAACCCATAGATGAATATGACTATGAACTTGGTATGTGCCCTGAGGGAGTTACAGTAAAGCAAGAAGACACTGATGAAGAAACTGATGTGTATTCAAACAGTGATGATGAGCCTATACTGGAGAAACAGCTAAGGCGTCATGAAGAAATAGATGACTCAGATGTGGACCATTCTGCCAAACGGCCACTCAGTAGCCCATCGGGTGTTGCTAAAGCCAAAATGTTAAAACTGGATAGTGGCAAGATGCCAGTGGTCTATCTGGAACCTTGTGCTGTAACTAAAAGCACAGTAAAGATCTCTGAGCTACCTGAAAATATGTTTTCTCAGAGTCGGAAAGAGAAATCTCCTGTATTGACTGAATTAGAGTATATGCCTACATACGTGGAGAATTCCAGGAAATCTAACTTTTGCTTACCCAGGGAAATAGAGAAAGAACTTAGGAAACAGCCGCCAGAGCTCAAAGCACCACAGAAATACTCCTCTCTTAAAGATCCTGATTGGAAATATCCTGATTTGGGTGAAAACATTAGCACATCAAAAATACTTAGCACTAATCCTAAAAGCTTAGATGGAGATTTTTTTTCAGAAAAAGATGACTTGGGCAGAAAGAGAACAACGGTTTTAAAAATTACAGGGGCTCCAAAAGTGTCCAGTGCTACTCAGAATGTCACTCCAAGTGTTCCAGGAAAGAGAGGAAGGCCTAGAAAATTTAAACTCTCCAAGGCAGGGAGACCACCTAAAAGTACAGGAAAATCTGGAACAGCCAACAAAACTACCCCTGTGGGACCTGGGAATGCCTTTCCAGATGTGAAGCCGGATCTTGAAGATGTAGATGGTGTCCTTTTTGTTTCCTTTGCATCAAAGGTAAGTTTATTACTTTTAGTATTTTTATAAGATCATCTGAGAAGAATTACAATCATTGGCTTTAACTCTATATTGGCAAGAAACCTAGAAATCATAGTTTTTATCACTGAAACCATTGCGGTCCTTCTGAGGTATACCTTTATAAAACGTTAGCACCTCTTATTATCCTGCTTGGAAATTTCATCTGAAGAACTTCAAGATAAATCCTATTTAAATCAATGTGTGTGATTTTTACTTTAATTGGAAGTTGAATTCATACTGTTTCATTTATTGGCATTAAATCTGTAGAGCCTTGCATAAGCTATATTGTAATTCAGTGTTTTCAAAAATAAGGCCCATGCACCTTTTGAGAACCAGAGATTTTCTCTGTGACCAGTTATTCTCTCTAACGGATTTCTGTAATGTTGATTTTGTACAGTAGTGTAACCAAAGTGATTTTTTCCCTCTGGCTCTTCCTTTTGCCTCTTCCTAATCCTGTCTGATCATCAGCCCTGTTCTCTTGCTGATTACCGTAATACTGAAGTCAGTCACTGTTTTCTTCTTGTTCCTACTCCATCACAGTTTTGAAGTGGTTACTGTAGAATGGATCCCGACTTTACTGCCCCCAACAAATTGAAGCATATTTAAAAGTACTTATATACAGTAGTGTTATGGCATAATAGTTGGTCAGTTAACTGTGAGTTTGATATTACATGTAACCCACCTACTTCTGTTTTAAGCTCTTAATGTTGATTTGAAATCTTGTATTTAGGAAGCTTTGGACATTCACACAGTTGATAGAGCAGTTGAGGAACCCACTGGTCTTCAGGATTCTGCCACAAGTGATCCAGGTATGCTAAGTAGTATAAAAGCCAGAAATACTGGTATGATTTGGTGCTTGAAGTAGATAGATTATAGATAACATTTATTAAATGCCTCTTGCACAAAATTCTTCCTTTTTAATTTTAAGTTGTTAGTAGACGTTATTAATTTCTCAAAGAGGCAGCCTTTGGTTTTATTTATCCTTTTTCTTGTGTCTCCTACATTTGGGTTTCCTTTCTAGATTCAGGCCCCCTACCTAAGCACTTTAAAACTATCGTATGTTATTTTTACCAAAGTTCAGGGAGGCAGATGCTATTATTGTTCCCATTTTTACAGATAAGGAAATTGAAGCAGAGGTTAAGGGGATCCAGACTACAAGCCCAGGTCTCTTAAGGACTAACAATGTAGGACTTTCTTCATTGTGTAGCATACATTTATGCAACATCTTCCCAGCTCTAAGGACCTAGCAGAACTCATGAGTACCACAGAAATGAAAATTATCCAAGAATCTGCCCTGTTCACTCAGAATATTTGTTTATTTATATCTGAGGTTTGATTCTTGCCTGGTGAGCCACGCATAGACCTGGTGATGGACTGTGTTCAGAGGATTAGTTTAGCTAAGTTTTGAAGAGGTTCTAGAACTAGTTTGGCTTCAGTGTGATAAATTATTTATCTACCACGATTTCAAAAGTTTACTTGCTGAGCTGTAGTGAGATTGTAATCTTTCAGTAGAGGGAGTACTCAGACTGATGGTATCATAATATTTAAAATGTTGAAGTATAGGACATAGATTTTACTCTATTCTTTATGAGTAGGTCACAGAACAAGGATTTGCCAACTGGAACAGGAGTTGTTAGAAGATTTGAAGTCCTTGAGGCATAAACAAGTGATCCATCCTGGTCTTCAAGAAGGTCAGTAAGGAACGGGAGAGGGGAATGGTTTTTTATTTTAGTTGTAAACAAGAACTCTTAAGTAGATAAAGTAATATTCTCTTGCACAAAATTCTTCCTTTTTAATTTTGTTAAGTAATTAATAGAATTTATTAACTTCTCATAGAAACAGCCTTTGGTTTTATTTGTCCTTTTTCTGGTGTCTCCTATGTTTTTGTTTCCTTTCTAGGTTCAGTTTATTATGATGTTCTTTCCCATTAATGCAAGCATTTAGAGCTACGCGTTTTCCTCTGACTACAAGTTCTGTACCAACCTAAACATTTTTCAGATATTGTATTTACATTTTTGTTATTAGAAATTATATTGTGAACTAGATTTTTGTCTCTAACCTCTCACTAAAAGTTTTTTAAAAATGTTCTTTTTCTTTGGGAACTTTCCCCCCCCCTAATTTTTTGTGTGTTATGATCTGTGACTGATGTTCAGAATTACTGTCTTTTAAAAACGTCAGTGTGTCTTTGTGGACCAATGTATTGGAATACTAGTGTTGCCATTTAACTCTTTGTGACCTTGGGCAGATCACTTATCTTTGTTCAGCCTCAGTTTCCTTATCTCTGTTCTGAGAATGATATTTTTTCTGACAGCTTAGGTGCATGGTGGATACAGGGCTAAGCCTGGAGTCAGGCAGACTTGAATTCATGTGTGGTGACAGACACTTACCTGGGCAAGTTACTTAGTCTCTGTTTGCCCTTGTTTCCTTGTCTGTCTCAGGGTAGTTGTGAAGATCAAATGAAATGATAATTAATTGTAAAGTGCTGAGCACAGTGCCTGGAACATGTTAGGATCAGCATCATCAGTTACCTCGTAGGGATGTTCTCTGTAAAACTCTTTGTAAAATGAGTACTACATAAATGGAAGCTGTGATGTAATCCAGTTGCTACATATTCTTTTTTTAGGCTAATATAGCTCATTTATGTGTACTGTTTTAATATATACTAATCAACACAACGTTAAACTTTTATTTTTTAGTAATACTATTTACTTTCTTTTTGCTTATATCTTTCTATAGGAACTTTAACTTGTATTTCCTTTTCTATCAGATTAGAAAATAAATGTATATTTAGTATGTATTGAGAGTCCTTATTATCATTGTTCTTCATATGTGTGCCTGTATTTGTGATAATTGCATTTTTTTCCCATCCAGATCTATGTTTTCATATGTCTAGAGATTTCCTGTTGAGGAAATTTACTTTACCATTGCATATCAGCAAATATTCTACAATGGATTTACCCAGGGTTAAACAGTCAATAGATGGTGGTGGGACTTAAACCTAGGTCTTCCTGAGTTGAGGTCACACCTTAGTGTAGAGAAAGAAAACATTAAGACTAAGAAATTCTCTCAACTGACAGAATACTTAAACATCACTTCCTTCCTTATTAACATTAGTGTTTATCTCCAACTGTTGCTCTTGTTTTTGGACATTTTCTTCTGCAATTAGAATATATTTTTTACTTAACTATTAGTACAAATGAAACACTTCTGACCAAACACCTCATGGAATCATGAAAACATAAAAAGTAAAATAATAATGTGAGGTTAGAAGTTCCTTAGAAAAATAACAAATGAGTAATTGATTAGTCACATGTTATTTTCACATAGGAGAAAAAACTGTTCATAGCATCCTGACTATTGATAGAGATTATGAAAACAGCAAAACGTTCTGAGGTGAAAGGAGAAGTGATGTCATAGATGGAAATACAGTTAACACAGAACACTTGGACCTTCTCCAAGAATGTTTTGCATTTTATGTGAAGGCATGTTTTAAATCATTGATAGATCTGATAATTCTGCTTATCAGTAGGAATGCAAGCTGATTTGGAAAAAAGAAAGTCTTAGCTTGCTTGTAGGAGTAAAAATCTAGCCAGTCTTGTGGCATAAGCCTGTAATCCCTGCAGTATCTGCGTCTGGAGGAGGCTGAACCTCGTAAATATTTGACCTCAAGAATTCTAAGCTGCCTAAAACTAAAGCCAAAAGAAAGACAAACTTACCTAGAGTAGAAAGGGAGTAGCTCAAAGCTTTCTTGCTGATAAACAATGGAGTCCAGTCCATGAGTACCCTGTTGCAGTTCTAGCATAGGGAAAAATAGGGAGGGGTGAAAGGAGAGAAGAAAGAAAAGGGAAGGGATAGGGAGGAGATATTTATGAGCTTAGACTGGTTTAATAAGGTGTTTGGTTTTTTTTTCCCCTGCCAAAAAAAGATGAAAATGTAAAACTTAAGAATTCTTATTTTAGATCATAACCCTGAGCATATTGTTGATGCTAATAACTGACAAATGAGGATCTGATGAAAATAGGCCGGTTAACGTTTAGAGAGAACGTTCAAAAAGCACATTCTGTATTGTGGGGATACAATATCGATATAGAAAATTAAATACAAAATATATGCAAAATGTCTTCTGTGGGAGAGCACTAACAGCTGGTAGGATGGTCTTCACCTGCTCTCCATGGAGGATAGATTTCAGGGGGGGATGGTATCTTTATTTTCACTAACCTAATTGAAATTTAGCAGTTAGGTGGTATGAGGGGTAGAGTGCTACGAAGACCAGAATTCAGATGTGGCCTCAGACGCTATCTGCGTGACCCTGAGTAAGTCACTCCTGCCTCAGTTTCCTCATTTGTAAAACAAGAATCATAGTAATAGTAGCACCTAACTTTCTAGCACCCTTGTGAGCATCAGATGAGAGGATGTTATAAAAGTGCTTGGCACTGTGCCTGATAGCTAGTAGGTACTTAGTGAATGCTTATTCCTCCCATTTCCTTCAGTTATAAATGTAGGCAGCACGTTAAGGTCGTGTTAGTGCTACTTGTGACTGTATTATGGCCTACTGAAATATTTTCGTTGCATGTCATAGTTGCTGGTGTCTAGAAATACTGTTTTGATCATTGCTATACTGTATCTATTAGACCTATGGTAGATTGCATGTAAGTGCAGTCTTGTTGTCTGTAGATTATATTTCAGTATAAATAAGATGCTCTGTATTTTGTGTATTTAAAAGCATTATGAGGGCTAGCTAGTTGGCTTAGTGAGTAGAGTACCAACCCTAGAGTCAGGAGTACCTCAGTTCAGATCCAGCCTCAAGACACTATGTAACCTGGGGGAGGTCACTTAACTTTAATTCCCCCCAGAATTTAAATAAATAAACACCAAAGTATTATGAGAGGGGTCCATGACACAAAAAAGTCAAAGAACCCTCTTTTCAAGGACTCTAGGGATCCTGTGAACCTTTAGAGAAATAACCAGGGCAGGAATCCCAGACCAAAGGGAAGCCTGCAGTTCTGTAACTCTAAACCAGTGGAGCTTCCCATTTGACTGACAGTGACTTAACGTAGCAGCAATCTACCTTTGTTCAGACCCAAACTTAGGTCATGAACTTGTACGTCTCAGACCAAGGAGGCAGCAATCAGACTTTTTTTTGGATCAGACTGCTTTGAAACCACAGAAAGCTCATAAGGTTTTGGTTCTGAATGCTTTCTAAGATTCTTGAACAACATAACACTCAATACCCCCAAAAGTAGTAACTGAAATATCCCCTAGACCTTCCCTCCACAAATACTCAGAACCGGGCCCTAATGTCAGGTTCAAAGTCAGGACCTAAACTAGAAAGATGAACAAATTACCAAAAAATTCCACCATAAATAGCTGCTATGGTGACAAGCACAGTTAAATCACCAACCCAGGAGAAGAGAATGATTCTGTTGCAGAGCCTCAAAGAATAACACAACTTGGGCACATATTTAATTAGAATTTCTGAAAGAAATGCATAAGCTGTAGGGTTTTTTTGGGGGGGAATTTTTTATTTTATTTTGTCTTTCAAATTATAGGTAAAAAATTTTGACATTCATTATTAAAAGTTTTGATTTCCATGACCAATGTGGAAATATGTTTAATATGATTGTACAAGTATAACATCATATTGTATGAGTGGAAGTGGGGGAAACTTAGAGCTCATAATCTTATAGAAGTGAATGTTTCTAACTAAAAACAAATTTTAAAATAAAAATAAAATTTTTTATTGTTATTTTTTTAAGTTTTCAGCATTCACTTTAACAAAATTTTTGAGTTCCAAATTTTCTCCCCATCTCTCCCCATGAGCTGTGTTTAAAAAAAGGGGGGGGGGGTTTAAAATGTTTTTACCAATGAAGAGAGAATGGTAGAAGAAACAATTGGACAATTAATGAGATATGAAGAATTAGACAAGAAATGAGTAACTTGGCCCAGTAGATAGCAAAACCTAATTAGAATAGACCAAATAGAAGCCAGTGACTCTATGAAACAAGAAATATTAAAAAGAACATCCAAAGGCTGAAAAAAAATAGAAGAAATTTTATAAGGTATTTGAATAGCAAAAGGAACTGACATGAGAAAGAGATTGGGAAGAGAAAATTTAAGACTCATTGGACCACCTGAAGTAAAATAAGAACCTAAAGAAGAGAAAATTTAAGAATCATTGGACCACCTGAAGTAAAATAAGAACTTAAATGTCATATTTCAAGAATCTTAAAAGAAAAATGTCCAAATTTCTCAGAACCAGAGGGCAAAATTGGAAATATAAATAATACACCAGTCATTTCCGGAAACTCCCAAGAACGTTACAGTCCAAATTCAGAGCTTCCAGGATGAAGGAAAAATAATTAAGCAACCAGAAACAATGAATTCAAGTATTTGGAGACATGGTCAGGATCACAGATTTAGCAGTTACCTCTGTAAATTAGCAGAGAGCTTGGAATACCATATTGTGTAGGACAAGAGGATAGAGACTTATTGCCAAGAATTATTTAACCAGCAAAATTGAGGGAAAAGTAAACTTTTAATGAAAGAGAAGACTTTGAAGCTTTCCTGATGAAAAAATGCAGAGCTGTGTAGAAACTTTGAAGTTCAAACACAAAAATGAACAGAGATAAAAAGGTAAACATCACTGAACTATGATTAAGGACTAAACAAGGACCAATAGCTTACATTCAAATGTGGAAAAATGATATATGTATTTTCTTTGATCCCTATCATTTAGAGCAGTAGTGTCTGATTAGGCAGGAGGCCTAAGAGTGATTGAGTTGTCTTGATGATCTTAAAAGAAGAATGGAATGAGACAGAGAGAGAGGAGTACACAGAACAGAGTGGAATGAAAGAAGGAAAAGAAAGGAAAATTATCTTACGTAATCAGGGTGCACAAGTAGACATCTACCCAAACAAGGAGGGTTTGGGATGAATGACTGACGAACCTCTTTGTCGTCTGAACTGATAATAGAAGGGAAGAACACACACACACAGTGTTGGGTACCAAAATAAATTGTACTCAACAGGGAATAGGAGGGAAATGGTAGAAAGGTGGAAGAGGGAGGGTAGATTAAGTTAAAGGGTTAATCCTAAGGAAAACAGACCATAAAGATGTATGAAAACACTCTCTTTTTCGAGGCAAGAACCTGAGGAGATGCTCATAAGTTGGGGAATGGCTGCACAAGGTGAAGTGTATAAACATGATGGAATTATTGTATTGGGAGGGATAATTTTAGAGAAACCCAGAAAAGTGTATATGAACTGATGTGGAGTGAAGTGAATAGAATCAAAAGAACAAGTTACAGAAAAACAATATGACCACGACAAATAGCTTTGAAAGAATTAGGGACTGACCTGTTACGTGACTATCCATGATTTCAGAGGACTCAACGATGAAATGTGTCATGTACCTCCTGATGGAAAGGTGAAAGAAAGACCTGGAGCACAGAGTAAGACTTTTTTTTTGTTCACAATCAGTGAGGAAATTTGTTTTGCTTGACCGTACATGTTTGTAACAAGGATTTTGTTTTTCCTTCTTTATCGGTGAAGTAGGGAGTGCTTTTTGAAGATTGAGATAAAAAGGTGAATTTTTGCGGATAGAAAAAATATTATTTTAAAAATAAAAGGTCAGTGGTATCATTTGCTCAGGTATTCTTATCTCTAATGTATATCATAGCGCCAACAGTTCTCTGCCTTAGTAGACTATGTGAATTGCTATTATGGTCCAAAAAAAATGTGTCATCTGGTGGTCAACCTTCTGATAATGCACCTTTCCAAACTTAGCTGGACAGGACTTTGAAAACAAATATACTTCCTCATTTTTAGGAATGATCTGGAGTGTTATTCTTTAGGTCAGTTATTAGTTGGTTTTCAGTCATGTCTAACTCTTTGTGATCCTATTTGGGGTTTTCTTGGCAAAGATGTTAGAGTGATTTGCCATTTCCTTCTCCAGCTCATTTTACAGATGAGGAAACCAAGGCAAATAGTTAAGTGACTTGCTTAGGGTCACACAGCTAGTAAGTTTCTAACACTAGATTTGAACTCAGGAACATGAGACTTTTTGACTCCAGGCCTACCACTCCTATAAACTGTGCCACCTGGCTGGAAAACCTGAATGATTTTGGGCTGGAAAATTGTTTCGGCCTGTCCTTTTATGGGGTCTGTGGCTCCAGAATTTGTTTGGGGGTATTATTTAATGGTGGAGAACCCAGGTGAGTTCCTATCTTTTTCTCATCATCTTTGTTCCATCCTGGCAATACCTTTAAATAGTAATTACATATTATTTCACTTTTTTAATTAATGATAAATCTTTCATGCTTGACAGGTACATTGGAAGAAGATTTTAATATTTCACTCCATTTCTTTGGTTATATTTTGTACTTGGGAGTACAAAAACTTTGCAAATTATGCAACCAGGGAAATTATATGCAGTAAAAACTACCATTAATTTTGAATTGGTGAAACTTGGGGCAGGGGCTTGATGAACGCTTATTATTGCACTAATTTTTAATAAGGATTTTTTTCCCCAAAAATCAATATTTATTTATTTTTGGTTTTCAACATTCATTTCCACAAAGTTTTGAGTTCCAAATTTTCTCCCCATTCTCTTCCCCTCCCCACCCCATAACCACTTGCATTCTGAGTACCCCTTCCCTCTATATGCCTTTCTTTCTATCACACCGCTCCCTTCCCTTATCCCCATCTTCTCTTTTTTCTTGTAGGGTAAAATAGATTTCTATAACCCATTACCCGTATTTCTTATTTCCCAGTTAATGCAAAGATGTTGCTCAAAATTCATTCCTAATACTTTGAATTTCAACTTCTCTCCCATTCTCCCTCCTCACCCATCCCCACTGAGAAATCAAGCAATTCAATATAGGTTATATATGTGTAACTTTGCAAATGACTTCCATAATAGTCATGTTGTGTAAGACTAACTATATTTCTCCCCATCCTATCCTGCCCCCCATTTCTTCTATTCTCTCTTTTTACCTTGTCCCTCCCCAAAAGTGTTTACTTCTAATTGCTCCCTTTTCCCATTTGCCCTCCCTTCTGTCATCCCCCTCACCCTACTTGTTCCCTTCTCCTCTGCTTTCCTGTAATCTTGTATTGATTTTCATACCAGATTGAGTGAGCATGTTATTCCCTCCTTTAGCCAAATGTGAAGAGATTAAGCTTCACTTTTTCCCCTCTCACCTCCTCCTTTTTCTCCTCCATTCAGTAAGCTTATTCTTGCTTTTTATGAGTGATAATTTGCCCCATTGCATTTCTCCCCTTCTCCTCCCAATATATTCCTCTCTCAACCCTTAATTTTATTTTTTTAGATATCATCCCTTCTTATTCAACTGACCCTGTGCTCTCTGTCTATATGTCTATATGTGTGTATATAATCCCTCCAACTATCCAAATACTGAAAAAAAGTCTCGAGTTACAAATATTATCTTTCCATGTAGGAATGTAAACAGTTCAACTTTAGTAAGTCCTTTTTGATTTCTCTTTCCTGTTTACCTTTTCATGTTTCTCTTGATTCTTGTGTTTGAAAGTCAGATTTTCTCTTCAGTTCTGGTCTTTTCATCAGGAATGTTTGAAAGTCCTCTATTTCATTGAATGATCATTTTTTTCCCTTGAAATATTATATTCAGTTTTGCTGGGTAGGTGATTCTTGGTTTTAATCCTGGTTCCTTTGACTTTTAGAATGTCATATTCCAAGCCCTTCGATCTCTTCATGTTTCAGAAGCTGCTAGATCCTGTTTTATCCTGATTGTATTTCCACAATACTTGAACTGTTTCTTTCTAGCTGCTTGGAATATTTTCTCCTTGACCTGAGAGCTCTGTAATTTGGCTACAACATTCTTAGGGGTTTCTTTTTTTGGATCTCTTTCAGAAGGTGATTGGTGGATTCTTTCACTGCATATTTTACCCTCTGGTTCTACAACCAGATAGGATGAGGAAGCAAGTCACTTAACTATTTGTCTTGGTTTCCTCATCTGTTTTCCTTGGTTTCCTCATCCTTGATAATTTCATGGAAGATGATGACTAGACTCTTTTTTGATCATGGCTTTCAGGTAGTCCCATAATTTTTAAATTGTCTCTCCTGGATCTATTTCCAGGTCAGTTGTTTTTCCACTGAGGTATTTCGCATTATCTTCTATTTTTTCTTTGTTTTGGTTTTGTTTTGTAATTTCTTGGTTTCTCGTAAAGTCATTAGCTTCCATCTGTTCCATTCTAATTTTTAAACAACTATTTTCTTCAGTGAGCTTTTGAACTTCCTTTTCCATTTGGCTAATTCTGCTCTTTCAAGCACTCTTCTCCTCATTGGCTTTTTGGGCCTCTTTTGCCATTTGAGTTAGTCTATTTTTTAAGGTGTTAATTTCTTCAGTATTTTTTTGGGTCTCCTTTAGTAAGCTGTTGACTTGCTTTTCGTGGTTTTCTTGCATCGCTCTTATTTCTCTTCCCAGTTTTTCCTTCACCTCTCTTACTTGATTCCAAAATCCTTGTTGAGCTCTTCCAGGCCTGAGACCATTGCATATTTATTTTGGAGGTTTTGCATGAATTAGCTTTGACTTTTAGGTCTCCCTAAAGGTTGTTCCTCCTCATCTGAAAGGATGGAATAAAATACTTGCTCACCAAGTAAGTACTGTTCTGTTATCTTATTCTTTTTGCCTTTTTGGGGCATTTTCCCAGCTGGTTATTTGACTTTTGAGTTCTTTGTCAGCGCCAAGCTCAGGGTTGAGATTCAGATCAGCTGCTCATTTCCCTCAGGGGCTCTAGGTGTAGGTCTCCAAAAATGGGAACTGCAGCTTCAGTGGCTGCTGCTGGTGTCTAGACCATGCTCCCCTCTCCTGGGTGAATGAGCCTTCCCACTGACCTTTGAAGCTGTCTATGACATTTGTGCGTTGAGCAATCTGGGAACTGCTGCTGGTAGTGGCTCCCTGAAATGTGTTCTTCATCCTGTCCCTTCCACTTTGAGCTGGGCTCTGCACTTTCTGGGATGCGCTGTGTGTGCTCCCAGGATTTTCTAAATACAGTAATTGTGTAAGAAAGGATTTTTTAAAATATAAATTCTTTTCTCAAGATCTCAAGATACTATAGAAGAATGCTTTATATATTAACTGTATGATTATATATTAATTTTCTGTTCATAATTAAAGACTTAGGTATCTCTAGTTGATCTAGTTCAGTATTTTTTTTTTAACTTTTCACTCAAGTTTGGCTTCCCTTTAGTCTATCTAAAGTAGTAAGGTTTTATTTTAATGATAAATTTAATGATCATAATATTTACTTTGGTAATCTAGTTTCATTGTTTGGTATGTTTTCCCCATTGAGGCAAAGAGCTTTGCTATATTTTCTCATTCTGTGTAAGTGTTATCTTTTTGTTTTCATAATAATAGAGGATATACCCCCAGTATACTGGAGATCTTCTGATTTTTATCGTATCAAATGTAGGTAGCAGTGTAGCATTAAGGCTGTCCATATCTGTAGATGTAATAGGTCTATGTTATAGACTTAAAGATCTTGATGGAACTTCAGAGGCCATCTAGTCCAACCTAGACAAAATTTCAACAAATGAAAACCTAGGCCCAGGGAAGTTAAGTGATTTGCCCAAGGTCACATAGGCAGTTAGCATCAAGAGTGGGATTTAAACCCAGGTCTTCTGATTCTAGAGCCAGAGTTCTTTCTACTGTACCACCATACCTCTCTTATTTTTTATAATAATATTGTGCCAAGCTCTTAATTGATTTCTTGTGTACAGATTCCCATTATGTTATATGAGTAATCAATATTTCACATGCCTTGTATCTCTGTGGTGGATACTTGTTGTGAATTTTAATTGTTAGAAATGTCTAATGTTAGAAATTTACTCTCAGTTAAACTGATATGTACAATATATTATTCAATAAAGAAGCATTGAGTTACTTAACCAGGAAGGGAAAAACTCCTTTCCATGTTTCCACGTCACAAAATAGAAACTTCTTAATACTCCTACAGTTAATATAGAGATTCCCAACTGGGTTCTAGTATGACCCAAAGGACAAATTTTGCTGCTATCAGGATAAGGGAAAAGTGTGAAGGCTTGTGGTCTGGGGGTATGAATGGCTGGAGTAATTCTAGGCAGTTAGGTCTGTGGACAGTAATGACTGGAAGTTAAATGCTCCCTGCTTTTCTCTGAGTAGTTGCAATAAGTACCTTCATGCTCCCTAGAACCCTGAATGTCATGCTCTGGTTCTTACCTGCTTATAGAGCTCATATCAACGTGGGCTTCTATGGTACCACAGCCAGGTGGCAGACATTGCTCAGTATTGCTGCACTGGATCAGTCTGATCAAAGGTGTCACTTTAGGCCTAGCGTGGCTTAGTTTTATGGAAGTCCTGCCAGGTTACTTAAGAGTTGTGTAATAAGTAATCAGTTCCCAAGGGTGTTTGGGCCAATAAACTGATTTGCTGGTATTGATAGCACAGGTAGTTATCATTTACTTAATAAGAACTTAGGGTGAGCATATATAGTTATATTCATAAAACTGCTAACTGTATTCATATAAGACCAACATCTATAGTTATCATAAGTTACATGGACATGCTGCTATATTGCTTACATTCTTTAAAGTTCTTGGGTGTGCTCACCTTCAAATTCATTGACAGAGTCACTCATGTTAAAAGCCTTTCTATGTACAAACCTACTCTCTATGGTATCTTTTATGCTGTTGCTTCAGTACAAATTGTTCTTGTTAATGTTTTTTAAGATCTATAGATCCATACTGGATTTTCTAAAATTGCTTTTTAGGTTACTTGTACGTTTAGAATTCCAAATACTGATGTTCCATGATCTACATCTGAGGAACATCAGAGAGTATTAGTCTCAGGTATTTACTCTTGCAAGTCGTTTGGAATTATTAAAAACATTTTTCAGTTTTCCAAGCAGAATACAGCTTTATTTCTTCCTCAATTCTGGGCCCATCTTATCTGTCAGAAGATTGACAGATCTAAGGACTGACTTGGTATGTGGTATATAATCAGTTGTTTCTGGCATATGAAAGGAAAGTGTGATGTCAACTCATTTTATATGCCTATGTTGTATATGTATATAGCTTAGGTTTATACCATACTTATGTATAGATTTTTATAGTTATCTTATTGATGGATAGATAAACACAACACTAAAGTGTCTTTTTTTCCCCAAAATTAACTAGTGTTGGGAAAAATTAAAGTGAATCCAATTAGAAGTGAATTTCCAATATTTCGTAGGAAATAATGGAGAAAAGATCTGGCATGTCACATTGAAAAGTGAAATTACAAGTTAGAAAAATTAAGTATCTTATTTTTAACAGCATTTAGGTTATAATCTCAATGATGGTAATTCTTAGAGTGAACAAAGAATGAACCAAGATAATGTGGATTTTTATTTGGTTTGAGGGGAAATAATTTTCCAACAAAACATGGTAGCATAATATAACTTGGTTCACTTCCAGCTTCTTCCCGTTGCCAATTCTTTTTGGCCCTAAAAAAAGTAAATTCAAATCAGTATTTCCTTTTGGTCTTTGTATTTCCATATAATATGTGGTATATAGTAGGTGCTTTTTGGTGAATCAAGTTGTAGGAGTTTTGGAGATTTTGTTTTTTGGTGGAGGATAATTTCCCCTACTCTCAAATCCCATTATAACATGGTAGGTCCTCTTTTATTTCAAGTTTGATTATAAGGGCCTCAATGATTTCTTTTCCTCAAAATCTTTTCTTGATGCTTTGATATTCAAATCATTTTCTTTGATGAGTCTGTAGGTTCATCCTCCTCCATATTCACTTTAATGATTAACTGATACACCACATTTGTTAAGGTGACTAGAATTGAAATGTGCTGCCTATAGCTTTATTTAGAATAACAATCTTTAATGCCATTTTTTTTTTTACTTCTTTTCCTTCTGGATCAAAGAAATCTCAATAAACCACACTTTATGTTGAGACTTGTATATTTCTGATAGAGAGCTTTTAGGTTTGTTTTTTCCAAGGTAAGTGATTTTCATTTTATGACAGTTCTAGTTTTAGTTTTCAAATTATCATTTACATTTCTGCTAACAAATCGGTTACTGAAATTTTCTTTCATCTAAAACTCCACTCAGGTTGATTTTGTAAAGATCCATCCATGTTATTAATTGTATTTCCATTATCTCTGACACACTCTTTTTTATATATTGATGTTTATACAGTTAGCATCATTTTAGCTCTGCTTTCAGTATCTGCATCATTATTCAAAATAAATAAAGTTGTTTCTTGTATGCGAACATATGATGTCAACCCATTTGTAACTTTTTAAAGGGTAGATAACTTCTAATTTCATATCAACCACAATTTTTACATTTTCATTTGCTTGTGTGATGCATTCTGTCACTAACACTTGACTTTAAGCTTATGGTTATTAAAAACAGTAAAGAAATAGTTTTAAATTGCAGAAGAAAATGTTGATACATAGCACATGTTTATATCTGATACAAGTGAATGACAAAGGCATTGATAATGCTGGGCAGGAATATAAATGCTAATGTTAAAATGTTTAAGCTAGTATTGGAGAGGGGAACTAATTTTGAAAGTGTTCAAGTAAAGTTAAGAGTTTTGCTTTATGATGACTTTTTCCTCTATACAATTCATAGAGAGGCAGTATGGTGCAGTGAATAGAATATTTTTTTAAGTCAAGAAGACATGAGTTCAAGTCCCACTTTTTATACATATATTGACTGCTTTACCCTGAGCAAGTTGTTTAACTTGTGTCCAGTGCACCTCTCAGTTGCAGAATGATTTTGTTGAGTGACACTGTGAGAATAAAGATATGGCTCCTTAGAGAGCTCTGTACAACTTATAAAATCCACAAATTTGGATTAAAAAAATAGCCACAGGGACTCAGAGGAGAACTGTTGTGTGTGTGTGCGTGCGTGCGTGCGTGCGTGTGTGTGTTGGTTTTTATATGACATTAAGCCCGTCAAGTTTAAGTTACAATCTACGAAATTCTTCTGCATTGTTTGTAATGCGACCAATCTTTTAAATTATTTTGGATTTAATTGAAGGATCTTTGGTGGGCTAGATGTTTTGTCTTTGAATATAAGCATTTGGAAAACTTTATTTGTCAATGGGAATTTTTTCCTTTATGGGCATATGAACAGAATCTCTTCCAAGATAGTAGTAGATACCTTAGAAGAGAAATTGCTTCCTTGTTCTATAACTTGATGTTTGTTTTCTGTGAATTATTGATTAGCATTATCTGTGGTTGCTTTTATCAACCATATTTGTGGGAGATCCCTTAAATGTGTGGAGAGTTTGAGTTAAAAAAAAGTCAATGAAAGGCAGTTAGATCTTAAGATCTTTGTCAATTTTGTGGCTATGAATATGTTGTTTGCTGTAGAATGAAAAATCTTGCCTTCTCATTTATTCAAAATTTTCTAAAACCAAGAAAGATGTTTTATCCATGAGTAATTACTGATTCTTGGTTGCTGATTTCTTTTTATTATTTTTGTGTTTTTAGAATACTGTGCCTGATCTTTTCTTTTTTAAAATGTTTTCCTCTAGCTGCTATGACATTTGATTCCTGAGTGTCCTTGAAATAGCCTGACCCTCAGCACAAATTTCTCCTGTACATAGTGTTTAGGGGATCAGGTCTACCCTCTCTTCCTAACTTCATCTTACATGCCATTGACATTTTCTCATATAATAAATTGAGTTACCAAGATGAAATAGTTCAAATGTGGGGTTTTTACTCTTGTTAAAGATGATAGTAGATCACTTTAACATTTTTTGGTAAATCTGTTCCATTTTGTATTTCTTTGTTGTCCTCTTTCATGTTTTTTCTGTAATAGCCCTTGGAATGATCTGGCTTAGGTGAATTTGATGCCAAGTTTTCTTCAGGCTTTCATTTTCTTTTTGAGTCGCTGTTTTATAAGCCAGTACTAATCACAATATCCTGTCATCCTTCTTAGAAATATTTTTAATCTGTCCCTGTTACTACTCCTCTGTGCCCATTGCACAAATTAAACCAAACCAAATCCATAAAACTAATTCCTTGAAACTTGTAGCAGGGTCTGTATATTTGTATATGGGGATCAGATGAGATAATATTTGTAAAGAGCTTAGCATATTACTAGGTACATAGTAGTAATGAATAAATCCTTATTCTCTTACTGCTCCATTATGCTCATTTAACAGATGAGGAAGCTGAAGCAGGCAGGGGATAAGTGACTTGCCTCTGGGTCACATAGCTAATAAATGTCTGAAGCTAGATTTGAACTCAGATCTTTCTAATTCCAAGTCTAGCATTCTATGCATTACTCCACTACTATTTCTCAGAAGTAGATGGGACTTCAGAGTTCATCTTGTCAAATCATCTCATTTTGCAATTGAGGAAACTAAGACTCAGAGAGTCATTCATTTGTTATTTTATACTCACACAGCTACAGCTGAAATCTAGCTCTCTTTGTTATCAGTCAAGTGAAAGCTCATTCTTTCATGGTTCCTCCTGTGGTCATCAGTTGATAGGAACCTTCAAAGGTTGGGAACCTAAGACATGAATGAATGCGTATGTTCTAGAATGTTAAGTTACTTATGTTTTTTCTTTTAGAAATTAAATTTTGTTTTTGTATATTAGGTATTTTCATGTAGTCTTTTGAGTAAGACTTTGTTTTTCAAGAGTTAGGCTTATTAATGCCAGCTTTCTTTTTTTTGAGACTTTTTATATGGCTGTATGGACACTTGGCATGTGTAATAGCTTCTTAAAGGTTTCATCTCTTAGAACCAACAGCTAGCTGTTCATCATATATTATGTGAATTGAAATTGCATTTGAAAACTTCTTCCTATTTCTTACAGAAATTCTTAATATGTCTCAGGTATATCTTAATGTGTTGATCCATTTAATATGAATGGTCATGGGAAAGTCACTTAACATCTCAGTTTTGTCATCTGTAAAATGTTTTTACTTAGATTTATTTTTGAAATATGATTTCTTTTAATGCTACATCATGTTATTTCTTGCAGTGGGTTTGAAACTGAATTCGGTGGATCCAACAATGAGTATTGACCTTAAATACTTGGGGGTACAGTTGCCTCTGGCTCCTGCCACTAGCTTTCCTCTCTGGAACCTTGGAGGAACCAATCCTAGCTCTCCAGGTGAGTAAATAGCATTTGAAAAATCAAATAGTATTTTTATTATTTAGGGCTAAGGTTGTATGTGATATAAATGTTAGATTATATTTATTGAATAACAAATGAAATCAGGTCTTTTGTGTAATGGTGTCTATCTTAGCAAATGATGTGTTAAATAATCATTTGGAATTTTAGTGACTTTTTGTTGAATTCTTTCTCTTTCAGATGCTGGATTTCCTTTTGTTTCCAGGACAGGGAAGACCAATGACTTCACTAAGATCAAAGGGTGGAGAGGAAAATTTCATAGTGCTTCTTCTTCCAAGAATGAAGGTAACCAAATATTTACAATGAAATAGTTAACTTCGAGCAAATGTTCTGCAAAACGTGAAATGTGATGCTTATTCTTTTCTGCTGCTTCCCTTGTGATTTAAATTGAACCATCAATTGTGAAAAGAGGTATATTTTTCTCATATTTATTCTGTTACCTTCATTTCTATAGTTATAACCTTAGTTCTTCAATTCAGACTCAGATTATTGCAGCAGCTTTCTTATGGCTGCTTAATTCTTTCCATTACATACATGGCAACAAAGCAAGAATCATTTTCCTTTTTTTGACAATGTTTGTTTTTCAGTTATCAAGCACTTTTTCTCCTCCTCAACCCCTTCCCCCCAAAAAGAAAGAAAGAAAACATCATTGTCACAAATATGTGTGATCAAGCAAGACAAATTTACGTATTGACGATGTCCAGAAGTGTGCGTCTCATGATGCATATTAGTCTTATTCCCTCTTCGTCGGGAGATACGTAGCGCTCCTCATCATTGGTCCTTTGAAATCATGTTTGATCATAGCATGGATCGGAATTCTGAAGTCTTTGTTTTGGTAGTGAATTATTGCTACAAATTTTCCTCCTGGTTCTCTTCACTACTCTCTGTATCAGTTCATACAAGTCTTTGCAGGTTTCTCTGTAATTATCTTTTTCATTATTTCTTACAGCACATTCATGTTCCATTATATTCATCTGTCTTAATTGGTTCAGCCATTCCCCAGTTGAATGCAACAGTTTTAGATTTTACTTTTTTTCTACCAAAAGCTCCTATAAACATTTTTGCCTCTATAGGCCCCTTTTCAGTTTCTTGGCCCTCCTTGGGGGGTGGGCCCAGCAGCTGCTTTACATGGCTTTTAGTCATGTTTGTAATGATTTCCTTTTGAGTATTTTAGTGGTGGCCCAGAATCATGGTGAGTAAGACTTCTGGGGCACCCTGTATAAAGGGTTTTACGGTAGGTGTGAATGTTCTCATCCAAGAGGTGCCGCTAATGAGGATTAGAGAAGCTAAGTGAGCGCCAGGAGTCACGTCATTTAGAGAGTATGAGAGCCAGAACGTGAGCACAGCTTCATCTCTGCACTCTATTCTTCCTCAAAACTTTGCAAGACAGATTTTCTTGACTGCAGCCTTCTCTGTTTGGCTCTTGATCACTCCAGCCAACCCCTTACTTGTCTGCTTATACATAATCATGAGGACACATTATTTGTTATCTCAATTGTGTGTTCTTATATATATTGTTACTTCCATTGACATATAAACTGAAACGCAGAAATTTTATTTTCTACTTGGACTTAGAAACAAAAGGAAATAAAATGAAACTTAACCAGTATGGATGAATGGGCAATTATGTTTTATTTTCTGAAAATGATAAACTTAAACACTAGTGAACAAGAATATTTCAACATATGAAGACAAAAAACTTCATGTATGAAGCCATGAATTGCTCTTACAAGATTGTTTTTTTAAAGTATATTAGAGTTAACATGATTGTATCACCATTCCCTTTTGAATTTCCTTTGATTTGAGATCCTTATACTTACTACTCTTTATTCTTTAGTGTTTCTGTTTGCCCCTTCATCTTTTCCTATTTTAATGAATATTTTTAAAATGAGAAATAATTTTTAAAGTACTATTGTAATTTAATAATGCCTTATAAATCTTTACCCCAGTCCCTTTTTCTCTTGTGCCTCATTTAGAAATGTTAGTTCTTTAAGATGATAGAGAGAATAGAAGTGTCATAGGAATTTTCTTTTCACTGATTATGCAGTTTTTACTTTCCTTTTTTTCTCATTTGCCATAACATCTCTCTGGGTCACACTTTTATGGGTGTTGGTTGCCTGCAGGAATTCCCTTCTCCTGAAGTAGGATAACTGTTCTCTTTAAGCCAAATCCCTCTATATTATACTTATTGTAAGGTTCCTATCTTTCATTATCTGGTCCTCTTTTACTTATGGGAACATCCTTTCCCACAAATGAAATGAGATTTCTTCTTTTTCTTGCACTTATTTCAATCCGTTCCTTTGCCTTCTCACTTAGTTCTCCTGTTGGCCTTCTGACCCCAAGGTGACTGCTGCATGAGGGATTAGGGATTTGTCTTCACTGCTTGAAGTTAATCATTTTTGGTGTCACAGACTGTATATAGTTGAAATTACTTTATCTCTTGCGCATAATTCTTATTTCAAAGAGATTTAAAGAGGTCATCAGTGTCAGAGAAAGTCATCTTCTATCTTGTAGGTCACATGACCAATAAACTTTATTTGAATTTTATTCACTCTTCTGCATATTGTAAAATGCTTCATAGATGGCCTTGTCTTCTTGTTTTGTATCACTGTCACTACCACCCATCTGCCTCGTGTCCCCCTTCTCCCCTAGCCCCGCAAAAAATAGTCCTTATGATAAATACAGCCAAGGAAAGGATGTTCATGCTTCGGCCCTTTCTGAACTATTCTCATTTGGCACCTCTAGTCCCTTACTTTTGCCTAGAGGTACGAGGCTTGCTTAAGCAGTCTTGTAGAATCATGATTGTCATCGCATTGATTGGAGTTCTTAAGTCTTTCAGGTTAGTTGATAATTGATAAACTTAGAATGGAAAAATAGAGATGTGGGGAATTCTTGTTTTGAAAACAAAAACTCTCCATAATTTAGAAGTATTTTTTAAATCAGCTGTTGAAGACTTTATGCCTGTTTTGGTAGAGGAAGTACTTTCACTGATGAAATCGCAAATCTCTGAATGTTCAGGGCGTTTTGCTAAATTGTTGGCATATAAAAATAGATGTGCTAACTCTCAAACCATACGCTCCCTGAAAGAAAAATTTATGCAAACCTCTGTTTTTGTATGCCCATGGCTTAGCAAAATGTCCTGAACACTTATAGGCAGGTAGAGGAGAGCTCTCTCTTTGTCTCTTTCTATGTCTCTCTCTCTCCCCCTCCCTCTCTCCCCCTTCTCCCTCTTTTCCCCTCTCTCCCCACATGAATGCTTGGGAATGTTCCTCTGCTATAGAAGAGAGGACAGTTTTCAATAAATTGATGATGGACATGAGAGGCAGTTTGAGAAAATGTATTGAGCGGGGAGAGCAGGAATCAATGAAAGACAATACTGTGAAAAATAGAAAATTAATTTGGAGCCACAAATGAGAAAGCTTTGAATAAATGTATCTAGAATTTAATGAACAGACATTAGACTTTTGAATAGAGTTGTGGTGTAATTAGAGTGGTGAATGATGAAGATGATTTGAATTGCTTTTTTAAGGGTGATTTGGAGAAGGAACAGACAGGGAGAATATAAAGATAACAAGTTTTAAAATGCATGGGATATAAGATTAGTCAATTTTTGTACTTCCTTTTTTTTTTCCTTTCTCAGAATATCTTATCAAGTAAGAAATTTTCTATTGCAGTGTTGGTCAAAGGCTTACTTGTTGTTAGAGTGCATTTTTCAGGCTTTATACCATACTTTTCTCAAGGAATGTGTGTTTTAATTTTAGGTGGCAGTTCAGAGAGTTCCCTGAAGAATCGCTCTGCCTTTTGCAGTGACAAACTTGATGAATATTTAGAAAATGAAGGCAAGCTGATGGAAACTAGCATGGGCTTTTCATCAAATGCTCCTACATCACCTGTGGTATATCAGTTACCAACCAAGAGTACTAGCTATGTACGAACATTAGATAGTGTACTAAAGAAGCAATCTACTGTTACCCCATCTACGTCTTACTCTTTGAAACCTCATCCTGTAACTTCTGTCCCTCGTAAGACCAAGGCTCTCACTAAACAAGCAGTTTCCAGTGGCCGAACAAAATCATCCTATAAACCCATTTTGCCGTCTCCTGTTTCACCAAAGCAAAAATCATCTCATTTAGCTCCAGGAGATAAGACCACCAAGACTTCGCCAAATAGCATGTTGGAAAGTCAGGGAGACAACTTCACTGTACCAAGTTTGGATGAAAATGTGTTGCCAAAGCAGATCAATCTTAGGCAGGCTCATCACCAACAGCACCCAGCAACTCGTCCTCCAGGATTGTCTAAATCTCAGGTGAAGCTGATGGACTTGGAAGATTGTGCCCTGTGGGAAGGGAAACCACGGACCTACATCACTGAGGAGAGAGCAGATGTGTCTTTAACAACTCTGCTTACAGCTCAAGTGCGTACCTTTTATATTCTAGAAAGTATAAGCTTATGTTAGGAGTGTGGTTAGTGAAGGGAAATTGAAGTGGGGCTTGTCAACCAGGGGATCAGTTAGTTCATAGCATTTAACTTACTTTGTATTTTAGTTACAAACAAGCTAAGGAGGTGTCCTGTTCCATTTGTTTTTTACCAGCCAGACACATGGGTATAGATCTCCTCCTGCCAGTAGAGGGAAGTCAGTACATTTGTGCTTTTGAATAGCGTCCCTCTCCTATATAAAGACAGCTTGCTATTCTAAAATCTCTAATTTCAATCCCCAGAATGTGAATAAGTACGTTTTCTAATCTTGTTAAAAAAGCTTTGAAAAATTCTGCTTAAAAGGTACTAATGTCAGAAATTTAATTAAATTTATGAATCTGAGGAGGGAAAGGTAGCATTTTGGTTTAATTTTTTGGATTAAGAATTTTTAAATTAGTAGTGATACAGTGGTCTCTGGGGGCATGTCAAATGACATATGATCGTATCTTTAAAAAACATTAAAAACAAAGAACATAGCAATTTCTGTTTTTAATCTTTCATTTTCTAAATGGAAAATGAGTCAAAAATCTAAGAGGAAGGAGAACCTGATGAGTCTGCAAACCTGGGTTTTATCAGAATCTCAGAGGGACTGAATTCTTTAAGCGAAAATCTTCACATTCATATGTTGAAACTTTTCTTTGTAGGACATATTTTTAATTGATAGTCATCTGTAAATGAGGGCTGTAGCTTACTGATCCGTAAACTCCTAATGCTCCCATTCAGCATGTATTATATTCTCTCTCACTCACCTGCTATAACGGCGGGGATATATGTGTGTGTGTGTGTGTGTGTGTGTGTGTGTTTTCAATTGAGAATAGTTTAGTTCTTTGCCACTTAGTGAATTAATGACTTTTGATTTGGAGGTTCTCTCCATCAATTCATATTGCTTGTTGAGAAATTTAATAAAGAGCATTCTCCTGCCTGTCTGTGACCGTGAATTCTTACAAGACAGTTTAACCTTGCCTTGGCTGTGCAATCACTTTGTCCTTTGAATTCTAGATGCAAATCAATCTGATAATGCTGGTTTTTATGGATTCTCAAAATGAGAATGGTGTTTCAGTGTAGTCATAATGTGGAACATATTAAAGTTGTATTGATGTAGATTATGAGACTATATTTAGTGATGGTTAGGGGAGATGTTGGAAATAAATTTTAGTAGAGTTACAAGTGTTTGCTTTAACTTTAGGCATCTCTCAAAACTAAACCCATCCACAAAATCATCAAGAAACGAGCTCCCCCATGCAACAATGACTTTTGCCGACTGGGCTGTATATGTGCTAGTCTAGCCTTGGAGAAACGCCAACCTACTCACTGTCGCCGGCCTGACTGTATGTTTGGCTGCACCTGTTTGAAAAGAAAAGTTGTGCTTGTTAAAGGAAGGTCCAAGAAAAAGCGTTTCCTGAGAAAGGCTGCTCGAAGAGACTCGATATTTTCTGGCACCCTTGAGGATCAGAAAAAGGAAGGAGGAAAAGAAGTGACCAGGGAGGAAGATCGGTTGAAAGAAAAAAAGAAGAGAAAGAAGGTGGAATATAGTGAGTATTAATTGAAATTGAGCAGAGGGAGAGTTTGTATTATTTGAGAAGTCTTATGAAAACATTTATGTATGTTATAGTTATTTAAGAATTTTTTAATGCTTTCGAATCCACATGGTTCTTTGCCACTTAATGAATTAATGACTTTTGATTTGGAGGTTCTCTCCATCAATTCATATTGCTTCCCATCTATACTTGACTATCTTGTGCATCCTCTCCATATCTTATAAGTTTGACATGAAATCTACCCGACTTAGCAGAGATCTGCTTTGCTTCTTCCTGATAGCTCTAGGGTACCAGTGGAGTAAGCTGCCTATCTGCCTGTCATCTGTTGACTAACTCATCTTCCTATCATATAGTTCCTTGATGTTATTTTTTTTTTTGATGTGTCTCATAAATAGCCTGTTCATATCTACCATGCCATTTCTCATTGCCTTCTGTGTGATAATTCATTTTTTAATTCTTTGGAGACTTGTATCCATATTGCATTGGTATATATCCAGTATTAGGCATTGTTTTAAAATAGTTCCTTGCTTTAGTTAGTGAGTTTTCCCTGATTACTTTCTAGCATGATATTCAATTATTGTTCTGGTCTTTCATTAGGTATGGAGAAAGTCCAAAAGTTTGATTGGCCCAAGGTCAACTTACATTTCAGAGACCATTATATCAATGATTTTTTAATGTGTTTTTTCTCTTTCTCCCGTTAAGGTAATATACAATTTAAATAAAAAAACACTTGTTAAGCACTTACTAAGTACAAGACTGTGTTAGATTCTGACAGTGTAAATAGAAACAAAAAAGGTCCTTTCTTTCATATATGTACTCTTGCATTTTACTGAGTGAATACCTGAGTTTAGATTTATACTTGACTTCATTCTCTTCCCTTATCTGTCTTTATAATTTGTTCTCCATTAACCTTTATGATAAGGAATTGATATGACCAACTTTAATTTATTAGAAAATCTAATTTACCTAGGATCTTACTATTTATTACTTGCCATTCTTAGATACAACTCACAATTGACACCTCATCCAGAGCAATGAAAAATCAAACCTGTTCATTTTAATGTACTTTTTGGTCTTTGGGATCATTTTCCATCCTATCCCTTTTACTTATCAGTATGATGAATAGACCAATTTAATAAAACAGTGTTTGTTAAGCACCTTCTATGTGCCAGACACTGTGCTAAGTACTGAGGATAGGAAGACAGAACAAAATTGTTACTGTTCTCAAGGAATATTTTACTTTTTATGTTGACTTTACTGGGTAATGAAGACATGTATCTTAATAGAGGGATCCTGAAGTACTTGGTTATCATTTACTATGTGACAGGCATGGTGTTAAATAAAGAGGATATAGAGAGAAGCTAGCAAGACAGTCTCTGCATTTACAGAGCTAAATTCTAATGGGAGAAGACAATAATTAAAGGGAAGCTTGAAAGAAATGGAGATTAAAGTGGAATATGCTTGCTTTGTCATGGTGAGGAGATGGCCAGGAAATGGTATGGAGGACTAGTTCTAGCAAGATAAGGTGAAAGTTTGCCTTTCAGAGCTGGGGAACCCATGGGTAGGGAGTCCAAGGTTGGGGGTGGGGGAGTGGTAAATGAAGCTGATGGCTGGAGTGTGAATATCATGGATGTCGAGGGAGTGGCATGGAAAGTTGACAGCATAAGACAAAAATTTGTCTCTTAGTTGGGGGACCTAGAGGTTCCTCAACTCCAAGTTTGAAAGAGGAGGTATAGGGATGAGGATGATGGCTGAGTGTACGGCAGCGTTTTGAGACATGGTTAGGAAGTGTTTCTAAAGTCCATTATCTGTAGGTGAGTAAAGAGAAAGGATGTCGTGGTTTTTGGTAGAGGAAGAGAACGACCAGCTTTGGGAAACATTTTGTATTATTGCTCCCATCATCAGTCTCCTTTGTTCTTTCTATTCTTGGGCTGCTGAATGTGCTGGAGAAAATTGGATAAAGGTAAGACTGGTTTTGTTGTCTAATCTCAAATGGGCCCTTGCTGTAGCAAGGCGCTACTTTCACACTTATATTATTGATTCTCTATCCCATTGGCTGCTCTGACTGTTGCAAACCTTTTCAGCCTTTCTCAAATCTCTCACAGTAGTGCTATCTCCTATGGGATTGCTTTATCAATAGATAAGCACAGGAACTTTTAGGGGCTTATTTCCAAATTACTTTGTAGAATGTGTACCATTTAACATTTCCACCAACAATGCCCTAAGGTACCTATTTTTCCACAGCTTTTCCAATATTTGTCATTTTTTTTTTTATTAGCTTGACTTTTCTGGTGGAAGTGAAATAAAGGAAATTGAGTTGCTTTAATTTTCCTTTCTCTTATTAGTGATTTGGAACAGTTTTTTTATATGGCATTCGATAGCTTAGATTTCTCCTTTGAAAACTGCATGTTCAAATTATTTGACTATTTAAGAATTTGAAAATGACTCATTTATAAATTTATATTAATTCTTCTGTATCTTGAAAATGAGACCTTTATCAGATGAACTTGTGAAGATTTTGTCACCAGTTACCTGTTTCTCTTTCAATCTTAACTATATTCATTTTGTAAATTTTATACACCATTCATTTTGTAAATTTTATCTGACCTGAATTATCTTTTTTATCATCTGTGATCCTCTCTGTCTCTTGTTTGGTTATAAACTCTTCCTCTTACCATAGATTCAAAAGGTAGTATTAGTATCTTCCTTGTTCCTCTGATTGCTAGCCCTTGATTTACCCCAGGCTTGTTACACACACCCCTATCCCTCTGTTCCCCAGCTCCTTTTCATGACCTTTCTACACTTATTTGCCTGTAGGCAGCGTGTCACCAGGTTCTGTCCATCATGTCCCAGATCTACCTCTCCTCTATTACCTCTACCTGATTTCTATCTGTACTCTTGTCTTGTTCTGTCCCTTTGTGTATATTTAGAGAGAAGTCTCTTACTGGTCTCTCTGCTGTCACTTAGTTACTTCTCTTGGCTGCTTCATTTGTTCTTCTCTCCTACGTTTCTGTTGACTGGGCTGTTTGAAAAGCAAATAATCTTTTTAGGTCTGGTTATCTTTCTGAGGATGTTTCAGATATCTCTTTATTATTGAATTGTACATCTTTTTTCATTTATAGTTCAGCTCAGATTTTCAGAATAGATCACCTGGGGGCCTGCATTCTAAGCTCAGTTGCTCTTCAAAAATACATTTTTCCATTCCTTGAGTTTTTTGGACTTCATTCCCTTTGTATTTGAAAGTCTCCTGTTCAATTGCAAAATTTATTTCTGAATAGAATTGTTCATTTTGACTACTCTGTCCTTAGAGTTAGTAGCCTTGAGTCTTTTTTTTTTCTGGAGGCAGTCAGTGTTCTTTCAATTGATATTTAATTTCTTGTGTTAGGAAACTCTGGACAGGTTTCTTGTTTTATTTTTTGCCCTGTATGTAATGTCCTGTCTTCAAGATCACTGTAAATAGAGAATACATTTTCTTTTAATGTTACTGTTTTTTGTTCCTCTTCTAGATTGTCCTTCACTTCTGTGTATTTTCATTCCCAGGTCATTGTTCTTTTGTTTCTTTATGAGGCATGCTATCTTAGATTCAAGTTTTTCTATTCTGAAGTCCATTATTTTTGTTTTGCAGGTCATGCATTTTGCTCTCATAATTCTCATTTCTTTTTTAAACTACTTGAAAAGAACATGTGGTTCCATGTTCTCTGTTCCTCAGCCCTCTGTCTCATCAAGTGTTGGATAATTTTCCCTTGTATTTCAATATTTATTCATAGATGCCTGAACTCATTTACTAGATCAGGAGGCTATATTTCCTTCTGTTTTTACTGTTTTCTTAGTAGATTTATCTGTTTATATTCAAGGTCTTTGAGTTTTCCTCTTTTTGAGATCTTTGTTAGTTTTATTCTCTCCCCTACCTCCATCCCCCTTACTTTCCTTGGTTGTATCCTTTTTACACTGTCCCCTTGAATGATAGTTTCTCTGAGGGCTAGATCTCAAAGTGTTTCAGTTTCTTACTCTGAACAATTCATGGGTTCATTAACCTAGATCTGTGCCCCAAATGACTTTTAATGGAGACAGAAGTAGCCCTAGCTGAATGCTGGGCCCTTGACCTCCAGCTTAGTGAAGTACTATACAGTCCCCTTGCACAGAGGGTCTTGTCTCATTTCCTGTCTCTCAGTTCTCTGATCTGGCAGTTCAGAGTGCTGCCACACTGATCCCACTTCAGGTGAGGATGATTTATGTCATTTGGAGATTGGGTCTCCAAGACTATGGGAGGAGGAGAGGGTTGGGATTGACCCCTCCCTCTATTAAAATTTGAGCTCCTTGACTGAACAAATCATCTTTTTGCGTTTCTTTGCATCTCCAGCACTTAGAATGTTGCCTGGGACTTGCAGAGAATTTAATAAATGCTTGTTGATGTTGAATCAGGAAAGACTTCTTCTAGGACCTATCTCTGAACTGATCACTGAAAGAATTCCAGGACAGTATAGGTGAGGGAGCTCATTTTTATCATGGTGAACAGCTTATTCAAAACAAGGAGTCCAAAAGTAGTGTGTTGACTTTGGGGAATATCAAATAGAGGACAATTTGACTAGAAAGTAGGGTCAGTGAAGACAAGTACTGAGAAATCAATTTGGAAGGTAGGTTGGAGCCAGATTGTGAAGCATTTTAAACACCAAACGTAAGTTTGTATTTCTTCCTATTGGCAAGGAAGGCTTTAAACCTTTATCAGTAGCTGTGTGAGTTGCATTGGAGCAGGGAGAGACAGAAAGCAGGGAAACTAAACTTAGGAAGCTATTGCAGCAGCCCAGGTAAGAGATAAAGAATGGAGCTTGAAGTAGGTTGATAAGCATTTACAGTAGTGATAGTGGGACAGATGCAAAATATAAAATTATTAAGACATGGCACCAGACTGGATGTTGTGAGGAAGGCATAAGAAAGTGAAGTATTGGAGATGACTTTAAGGTTACACATTTGGGTGACTTGGAAGCATGAAGGTGCTTTGGCTAAAATTAGGCAAGGGGAACAGTAATGAGTTTTTTTGGCTCATGTTCAATTTGTCAATGTCTTCAGTATTGTCTGGTTGATGATGCCAGCTGAAATTCAGGAGTAGAGATAATAAATAGATTTGTAGATCTATGAGTTATCTGCTTAAGAGATCATAGTTGAACCCATGGGAGCCGAGTTCACTGAGAAAGATTATAGACAAAGAAGAGAATCTTCACACTTGAGGTGGAGCATGAAAGATGATCCTGCACAGGAGACTGAGGAATGGTCAGACAGGTAGGAAATCAAGGAAGAATTGTTAGAACAAACTTGGGCAGGAGAGTTTTTATCAGGAGGAGGTTGTTCATGGTGTTATCAGATGTTAACAAGGCTCTAAAGACCACAAAATCATTTCGTATTTAAGAGGTAAGAGATATTCTTTCTTGGAAAGAATAGTTTCAGTGAGGTTGTCATATGGTAAGGGATGGAGAAATGAGTGGATGTTGAGGAAGTGAAAGCGGCAGAGTAGAGGTAATGATTTTTTTATTTTTCATTGTTTCCCTCAGTACTATTTCCCCTCAGGGGGTTGTTAGGATCAAATGATGTATTTGTAAAGTACTTAGCACAGTATCTGGGACCTAGTAGGTGCTTAAATAAATGCCTTTTTTTTCCTCCCTTCCTTTTTCCCTTTCTTCCACCATATAATGTTTTTTAAAAAAGACAAAAAGAGGCAGAAATCAGCCTAACTGATGAATAGATCAAAAAAGTTTGAAGATGTGCGATGTGCAACACCTGTAAAACCTCCCTCCTTTGCAAACAGTTGGGTTTGGGAGCATCTTCATGTATCTCTTCTTTCATTCTTGGTCTTTATAATTTTGTAGTAATTTTCTAGTACTCACTTTTGATTTTGTGTATGGGGGGGGTGTTTTTTCTATTTACATTGTTATAGTTTTGTATATTTTCTTGGCTCTAATTCACTGTGCGTAAAATCAAATAGCTCTTTCCATGCTTCTCTTCATTCATCTCATTTATCATTTTTTACAGCTTTGTAATATTTCATTACATTCCTGTACCATAGTTTAAACTCAGTAGTAAATTCTCTTGGTTAAATGGTATGAAGATTTTCACTTTCTTTGTGTAATTCTAAGTTGCTTTCCAAAATAGCTGTATCAGTGCACAGCTCCATCACAAGTACACCAATGTCCTTTTCTGCAATCTCTCCAACATTAACTATTGCATTGTAGATAGCTTTTTCTAGGAATTTGGCTAAGAAAAAGAGAGAGAGATAAGGAGATGGGATGGTAGGGTCAATTGAAGATTTTTTTTAAAGAACCAGGGACATCAGTCGTTTTTGTAGAAAATATGGAAGGAACCAAGGATAAAGAGAAATGTTGGAAGATTAGAGGCAATGGAAGGGGCAAGTTCCTCGAGGAAATAAGACTATGTTAGGTGGCGGGTGTTGATGTTGACAATGAGAAAGGCTATCTCCTTTTCCAACATTGGAACAAAAGAAGAAAGAACGGAGGGTATTGTTGAAGGCCTGGTTGAGAGTAGGTAACAAATTTGTAGTATATCTAATCAGCACAGTTAGGTGACTCAATCTAGTAGCATTGTTTAATACGATTAGAAAAGTGTAGAAGGTGGGTGGTGTGAGTGTGGATTGGGGTATGGAAGAAGGATGAGCAGCCACATGATAGAGTCAAGGAGGCATAGAAAGTTGAACTGATTAACATTTACGCACCAGAGCAGATGGTATGTGAAAGTTAGGAGAAGTAAATGGAAGTTTTTAATAAATAAAAGGTTGTTAAGAATCATTTTATGGAGATTGTTATGGGTAGAAATTAGGTTTAGGACAGTTGAAGTCTGGGGAGAGGTGGAATGCCAAGAAATTATGGTCACATCAAGGAATTTCAGGAGTTCTTGGTTTTGGAGGTAGAATGTTTATGGGCATGAAATTAAAGATAAGACCATATAAACTGAGGTAGAGTGATGTTCACATCTTGTTGGTGGAGGATATTATCCAGAACAAGGGGCATCAGACTTTGAGAAGTGGCAGTTTTTTATTCAGATTTTAAAGTCCTTCTAAGGATACCACCTTTATATGTGGCTTTACTCTTTACGAAGTGCTCCGTTTCTTCATTTGATTCTCATAACAACTGTGAGATTGGCATTAGAGATATCATTATTTTATTTATGAAATATCTTGTACCTCAATTGTAACTTTTCAGGTCGGACACATGGCTAGCTAATTAGTGGTGAAACTATGATTAGAACCCAAGTTTTTTAATTTTTGGTCCAGTATTCTTCTCTACTCTATGCTTCTTACTACTACATTTTAAGACGTGTTTGGTGTCATCTCAATAAACTATTATATGAAAATGAAATAGAAGTATAGATTTTTACTTGTTTATTATGTTTGTTTTTCAACATCTACCACATACTCAAGTAATTCAGCCTGCCTATGAATAAAAAAGTGTATTAAACACTTAACTTTGTTCAAAGCAGTGTGTTAAGTGCTAGGGGTACAAACAGATAGGAAAGCAAGACAGGGTTTTTGTTCCTCAAGGAGCTTACATATTAGTGAGTTAAGGTATAAGAGATTTCAGTAGCAAGTTGGATGAAATGGCCTCAAGATTGTTTCTTTAAATGTAGTAGCAAAGCAGACAATATATTTTAATGCTATTTCCATTGGTAAAACATTTCTGATATTGAAATAACTATTTCTGAGGTTGAATCACTTGATGCTGCGAAGGACTTTGATGGAGAAAACTTTCTTTTTGGGGTCTTCGGTTGCTCTGACTGTTTAAGGGCTATAGCACCTGTAGTAGCAGTAGTCAGATTGAATCTCTAAAAAGGGTGCTTTCCTGGATCATAGCTTTTGGGGCTGTGTTGGAAACAGGTTGGTTGGAGAATGAGGTGGTGAGCTATTTCTTGGTTCTTTGGTTCATTTGGGTCTGGGTTGTCTCTGTAAGGGTGTGAGGGAAGTTAGTGGCAGTGATATGATCTGCCTTGGCACATACCATCTCGTGTCTCTTCTTTAGCATGCCTCACTACTTCAGCTAGGCTGAATTTACAGCCTTTTTGGTGGTAGTTGATTGGCATTTGATGGCATTTATTAAAGGCATAATACATTTCAGGCACTGTGTTAAGTATTGTGGTTATAAAAAATGGCAAAAACAGTTCTTTTCTTCAAGGAACTCATATTTCAATGGAGGAGGAAGACAACATATCAATAGCTATGTACAAATGAGCCTGTGTATAGGTTAAGTAGGAAATAATCAACAGAACAAAGGCACTAAAATGAACAGAAACTAGAAAAGGCTTCCTGTAGAAGGTAGGATTTTAGCTGACACTTGAAGGAAGCCAAGAATTGCTCCTTCAGATGGTGGTTGTGGGGACTGGCTGGGAAGCAGTCAGTAGTCTGTTGAACACTGTTAGCCCAGGGACTTTTGACTATCTCATTGATAGTTCTTGGTATCACTTCATAATGGTGGGTCAGCAGGTTGGAGGCAGGGCCAAGAGCCTTGGATAAAGGTCTAGAAAGGCAAAGTAAGGGTAGACTGTGGAGGGTGAAAAAAAATTCGTCAGCAAACCTTTATTATGTATTCATTGTGTGCCAGGTGGTGTGCTAAGCACTAGGAATAAAAAGAGGGGCAAAATCACAGGAGAAAAGAAAGAGTAAAGAGTTGGAACTCTAAGGATCCATACAGAGGAGTCTTTAAAGATTTTGGAATGACAATCAGCATGTTTTAGAAAGTTAAATAATAAATAATATTGTAGACTCCTTGAGTGCAAGGACTGTTTTTCTTTTTTGTTTTTAAATTCCTCTTGCCTAGCATAGCAATGCCTTATATAAAGCAATAGGAATAATTAATAAATGGTTCTTAAATTGAATTTAATTACATTAAGGTTACACATTTATGTAGCACTTTCAGGTGTGCAAGATGCTTTCCTCACAGCTGTATTGTCTTTATGGATTTGTAGCAGAGAATTCAGTTTGTTAGCCCTCGCTCAAAACACCTGGCTTTTGCCTGTTAACAAGGGATCAAAAAGACCCCCATTCAAGTCAGTAATCACTCAGTAAATATTTATTAAATACTTAACTACATTATCAAGCTGCAGTTACCAAAATTATTTGGTATTGTTTTAAAAATATATAAACAGACAGAGGGATGCCATTCCATAGTGTGCTGGTCTCTTCTCACTTGCAGAGATGCTTTCCTCTCTAACTGCATGAGACAGACAACCATTCTTTCCTGTACTCCTCACCTGTCTCCTACCCTGGCCTGCATGTAGGGGGTTAGTGTTTTATAAGTGCAGAAACCTCTGTAACATCCCCTACCCCATCCTCCCTGCCTGGCCTACCTTAACACCCTGAAACCTTAACACCCTTAAAACCGGAACCCCTCAATGTTAATAACCCATCTGAATTCAGTTTGTCCATAATTAACAAAATCCCACCCAACTATCTTCTTATTCCTTTAATCCTGAACTAGACTGTTGCCAGTATTATAAAAATGATGTAACTAAAGTTCATTTACAGTTTTAATGCTATTCTATTTAGATTTTTCAGAGGAATATTTTATAGAATTAAAAAATTACTTGTAGGAACAAAATATCTAAAATATGAGAGAAAATGAAAAAAAGGAAGAGATGAAAGGGGGAATAGTACTTTCAATTCAACTACATTATCAAACTCTAGTTATCAAAACCATTCGGTGTTGTTTAAAAAATATATAAGCAGATGAGACATTCAGAAATACTGGAATTCAACCCATTGTTTAATAAGCTAGAAAATATATAATGACAGAGGAAAAAATTCTCTTTTTGGTAAGAATTTTTGGGAAAACTTCTATGCATTCTATCAGACTTTAGGCTTAGACTAGCATTTCATGCTTTATTCAACAGTAAGTTAAAAAAGGATATGTGATCCTGAATAGTAAAAGGTGATAGCATGCAAAAATGAAGGAAAGAGATGCCTTTTCGTAGCTATGATTAGAAATTGTATTCTTATTCAAGGTATAGAAATACTTTCAAAAGAGAAAATGGATAATTTTGATTGTATGAAATTGGAAGACTAATATATAAACAAACACATCTCATCTAAGATCAGAAGGTAAATAATTGGGAAAACAAATCTTTTCATCAGATTTCTTAGATAAGGGTTTGGTGTCTTAAGATACATAAATAACTTAGCAAAAAAAATAGGAGACTATAAACCATTCTCTAGTGGATAATTTGTCAAAAGATTAAAAAAAATTCTTAAAAGAGTCACATACTTTAATCAACTGTGTGAAATGAAAGATGTTCCAAATGTACTAATAACAAGAAAAATGCAAATCATAGCCACCCTAATATTTCACCTCATACCTAAGAATCTGGCAGAGATAATAAAGTACAGAATAGTCAGTATCTGACAGAATGTTGAAAGTTGCTGTTTTCAATCATTTGAGTTGTGACCAGCTCTTCGTGACCCTATTTGGGGTTTTTGTGGCAGAGATGTTGCAGTTGTTCACCATTTCCTTCTCCAGAACATTTTACAGATGAGGAACTAAGGCAGACAGGGTTAAGTGACTTGTCCAGGGTTACAAAGCTAGTGAGTGTCTGAAGCCACATTTGAATTCTGGAAGATGCACTTTCCTGATTCCAAGCCTAGTGCCTAGTTGTCTGATGTGGAAAGAAAGACAGGCATACCAGTGCATTGTTGATGGAGCTTCAGAGTAGTTCAGCCACTTGGAAAGC
Source organism: Potorous gilbertii (assembly GCA_028658325.1). NCBI lineage: Eukaryota > Metazoa > Chordata > Mammalia > Diprotodontia > Potoroidae > Potorous > Potorous gilbertii. Next base: position 22,241,960 of record CM053774.1, read on the forward strand.
AATTTGGAATTATGAGAGTAAGGTAGCTATGATGTACATAGCCTTTGATCTGGAGATTCCACTACTAGCCACATACTGCAAGAAGGTAGGTCATTGATCAAAAAGAAAAGCCCCTTATACACTACAGCAGCATTTTTTATAAATTATTATATATATTTTTATAAATTATATTTATAATTTTTATAAAATTATGGTAGCAAAGAAACTGGAAATGAATTCCCTGTACATTGAGGGATGACTAAGTAAGTGGTGTTAATGAATGTGATGGAATATCAGGGTCAATTACTGTGATGAATACAGAGAAGTAGGGGGAAACTTAATATAAACTGATGCAAAGTGGAGTAGCCAAGAAAACAACATACACAATCATTATAACAATGTAAATGGAAGGAATGATGACTACAATGTAATAAAAAGTGAATGTTTTAAAATTACAAAGAACAGGGTTGATTCCAAAGAAGACAACTTTCCTTATTGGTTTTAAGGGTGGGAGAAAGGGTTAGGTTACATGGTTAAGAGAGTAGTATATGTTAACAGCCACTTAGGAAAATTTCTGAATCTACATTTATCTATTTTCAGTGGTTTACTGGACATTTCCACCTAATATTTTTCTATATATCCTAAACTGAGCATCTTTTTTAAAATTATGAACTTGACAGACATTAATAAACAGGAACACATCCACATACAAAGAACAGAAAATGAGGATTGTATATGAGTCTGAATCTGTACTGCATGTATGAAATGTACCACTACAATAATAATACCGCCTTTTTTCTTTTCCCATCTGAACTTTGTTCTGTCTTCTGTGTATTTTTAAAAAGTGTTTTATTCATCCTCCTCTTTTTTTGGAATCAGTATTGCTGCAATTCTCCTTTGTAGCAAATACAATCAAGTAAACAAACTCACACATTGGTTATATCTGAAAATATGTCTCATTCTGTTATCTCTAGTCTGTTAACTGTCTCCCCAGAAGTGAGAAGCCTGCTTCATAGCCAGTGTTCTGGAGTTATGATTGATTGTTGCATTAATCAGAGTTTTAATCTACTCTTTATCAGTTTCTGTCAACTTCTCTATCAAAAGACAGTATTTGGGGCCTCAATTTCCTTGTCTGTAAAATGAAAAGGCTTGGACTAGGTGGTTTAAGATGCCTCTGATGCTCTCTGAACTATTGAACATAGTCTGGTTTAAAATTTGGGGTTCATATTTGAATCACTTCTCCCCTTTATTATCCTTTCTCAAGACTCGTAATCTTTCTGTGCAATATGTATGACATCCTTGTCTGTTGCATTGTTACTTCCATTAGCTTAGTCCGATGGTTACGGTATATTCCTGATTGGTTATACTTAATCATATCTCTTACTTTAATTTGTTTTTTTACCTACCAAACGAATCTTTAAAGGAACCCCTAATCCTTAATACTGCTTATGCTTACTTACTCTGTTTGCTCTAAACTTGGTTTTTTGAGACTTTTAAATTCATATTTACCACTTCCCATTTTTCACTCTTCCTCTTTAGCGTGGCTCAACATAACACTATCATGGAATGTGCTGCGTTCATTCTTTCTGTGCTTTCATTCATTTTTTGCCTCTTTTTGAATACCAATACTTAGCCTATCCAAATACTATATATTCTTTCAGAACTGACTCAAATCCCATTTCTAGAATCCTTTCACAACTTTTCCTGCCAGTACTGATTTTTTTCTCTCTCCTCTGAACTAGCCACACAATTAAATAGTCTTACATAATTTAGCACTTAAATGTTCATTGTTTTTTGTACTTTTCATGAGTAAATTACATATTAAGTAACTTTTATGCTTTGGTATTTTCACTTAGCACAGTGTTGCGCATAGAAGTAAGTACTTACTAGATAGCTATTTGAAAGAATTAGACTTGATCTTGGCTATGTAGAAACATTGTTCCATTGGGAAGGTTTTACAAAGTAACACTAAAGCAGTAAAGAATGTACCAATGTAGCACTGATAATATATGCTGCAGGAATTCAGAGGTGAGAAAGAATACCTTGGACTAAATTACACAGGGAAGAAAAAGTTTGAGTAGACGGATTTGATTGAGTTAGTCCTTGGTGGGTGACCAGAAGAACAGGTATTATTGCTTGTTATTCATCTGTTTATTCTTAAATCTTCAATCAACCTGTATGTATTAACTGTTTACTGTGCAATGTGAAGTAGAATATGTAGGGCTATAAGCTCTCTAGAGATCCCTTTTTTTTTTAGTTTGGGTGACATGTTTACAGAATACCTATCTTTGAAAGAAATTTGTTAATCTAATACTGAAAAGATTTTCTCCACATTTATTATTTCATGCTAATGAAATTTTTCTTAGAGCACATGCGTGCACACACACACACACCCCTTCCCACCCCCTCATTAACTAGGACTGTTTTGCCTTGTGACCTTTAGACCTTTACTGAATGAAAAATTATGACAAGGGGAGTAATTGAACAAACTTTTATTGGGGACAGTTTATTTTTCCAAAGTTTCGTGAGACTTTGAATCATAAACCTGTTCATTTTCCTATGGATGTTTTATTCTTCATTATCTTCTCAGCACTTTGAGGGATGTTGTTTAGACCTGAACTTGTTAAAGTCAGCCATGGTTATTCTTTCTCTTTTTTTTCTTAGCTATCTGTGATACCGAACCAGAACAGCCCATTCGTCATTATCCGTTATGGGTGAAAGTAGAAGGGGAGGTAGATCCAGAGCCAGTTTATATTCCAACACCTTCTGTTGTTGAGCCAGTGAAACCAACAGTTCTGCCTCACCCAGAGATTTTGCCTACCAGCAACAAGAACAAACTTACCAATGGAGTTAAACCAGTGCGTGTGTATACTCCCAAACCCAACCCTGTGGTAAGCCTGGGGCTTCACTTTTAAAGACAGGATCTTTTTCCCTTTCATATATAAAAGTAGTGCATTTTTATCAGATTTGTTATTAATTCTCTGTAAATTATTTTTTGTTTATTATATTTGATGTTGTCTTTTCACTTAACAAATTGGATTTATGATATTCAAAGGTCAGCAAAAGTACAGAGATGTGATATATTATGACTATTCACTTTCTGCAAATAGAACTGCTTAAGTTAAAAGTTATGACCTCTTTGACAACCTTATAAATAATACTCATCCATTCAATTTTTTTAATCATGTCTTAGTTTGTAGTATTTTCAGAAGTCTGTTTTTTCAGACTTTTTTGAGTAGGATGATATACCTTTTGATTTTCATTAGTGAGGTTCATTCGTTCATTCCACAGTTCATTTATTGTGCCCCTATTATGCGCAAAGCTGTAAGGTAGATGTTTGATACAGATTTTGGTGCAAAGCAGCAAAAAGGAGCCTTGCACCATACTCCTTCTATCCTCACCCCCTCAAACCCTATATTAATTGCCCATCCTATAATGTGAAATCTGTATTGGTACCAAGAAAATTTTTCTGTTAGTCACATGCCATTATGAAAGGCATTTTATAGTTAGAAGCATTAAGTTCTAGATTAGGAAATAATGGGGAACATTGTAATAATCAGATATCTGTTAGTACCTGGATTGTATTAATAAGTTGTGACAATAAATTTCAAACTAATACGTTTTATTTTCTTGGCCAAGAACAAATTATTTACCCTAAGGAAAAATCTTCCCCTCTGACGTGATACTTGCTCAAGAGGCAAGTATAGTGAAAATAGTATAGTAGTAAAGATATTATGAAAGAGTATTTATTATTCGTAGTTTAATGAAAAGAAAATTGACTTTGGAATTAGGATTAATGTCTCCATTTTTCTTCTTGCTAGCAGGGTACATTGTATTTGCTTACCATATCTGTCTTAAAGAATTATTGTGAGAGTCAAATTTTAACAAATACAAAAGTTGCTCTTAAAAAATTAGAAAACTTTATAAACATAAGATGATGGTGTTATGGTTATTATCCCCTGGCATTAACTGTTCTAAGTTTTACATCTTATAGTTTTAATGTTAATCACTTGTAGTGTTCAGTCATAAGTCACTGAAGCATTCAATACTGAGAGCAGACGTTCATATTTTAAATTCTGAAGCTTTTTTTCCTCTGTCATTTTTAACTTGTGATCTGAAGTTTTCAAAGTACTTTGATTGTAGTGTCACAGTATATATGATGGAGTTCTCTTCTATGTAACTTACAGATTCGAGAAGAAGACAAAGATCCTGTGTACTTGTACTTTGAGAGCATGATGACTTGTGCTAGAGTTCGAGTATATGAACGGAAACTAGAAGAAGGGGAGCAACCATCACCATTGAGGCAACAAAACTCATTCCAATCTAGTACTAAGAACTATAATACAAAGGTGAGATGCTGTGTATTCTTTTTTTAATAAAAAAAATTTTAATGTTCATTTTTTTGTTTTGATTTTGAAATTTTTTCTTCTCCCTTGGAGGCCCTCTACCCTATTGAGAAGGCAAACAGTATAATACTCATTTTACATATGAAGTTATGCAAAACATTTCCATATTAGTCATGTTGTCCCTCCCCCCCAAAAACAAATACACAAATAGCCCAAAAAACCCTCTCAAGCCAAGAAAAATAAAGAGAGGAAAAACAAGTTTCAGCCATCACTCAAGAGGTCATTGGTTCTCTCTCTGGAGGTGGGTAGCATTTTTCATCATGGGTACTTTGGAATTGTTTGTGAATCTTTGTCTTAATTAGAGTATCTGCATCTTTTGCAGTTGATCATCATTACAAGATTTCTGTTACTGTGTACAATGTTCTTCTGGGTTCTGCTCATTTTGATATCAGCTCAGATAAGTTCCTGGGTTGTTCTGAAATAATCACCTTCATTATTTCTTATAGCACAATAATATTCTATCACAGTCATGTACTATAAATTATTTAGCCATTCCTCGCCTGATATGCTTCCTCCTAATTACCAATTTTTTACTGCCACGAAAAGGGCTGCTATAAATATTTTTGTATATATAAATCCTTTTCCTTTGATAATTTTGGGTCATTGATCCTTTTTCTTTGATTTCTAGGACTCTACAGACCTATGCCCTTGCTGAGTCAAAGTGCATAGATTATTTTAGAGTCCTTTGCACCTAATTCCAAATTGTTTTCTAGAATAGTTGAACCAGTTCACAACACTACCAGCAGTGCGTTAGTGTCTGTTTTTCCATATCCTCTCCAGCATGTTTCCTTTTCTTTTTCTCACACATTATATAGTCTGATAGGTGTGAAGTAGTACCTTAGTTGTTTTAATTGGCATTTCTCTAATCAGTCGTGATTTACAGCATTTTTTCTTATGACTGTTGATAACTTTGATTTCTTTTCCTGAAAACTGCCTTTTCATGTCCTTTAACCATTTATCACTTAGGGAATGACTCTTATTTTTATAAATTAGACTCAATTCCCTATATATTTGAGAAATGAGACCTTCATCAGGGAAATTTGCTATGAATTTTTTTCTCCCAGGTTTCTGCTTTTCTTCTGATTTTGACTATTGGTTGGTTTCTTTTGTGAAAACCTTTCAAATTTCATGTATTCAAAATTATCCATTTTACCTCCCATCACCCTCTTTGTGTCTTGTATGGTCATAAGGTCTTCCCTTATCTCTAGATCTGTAAGGTAATTTCTTCCACGCTCCCTTAATCTGCTTGTGAAAATCGCCCTTGATGTATAAATCATGTACCCATTTTGAAATTATCTTGGTGCATGATATGACCTTCATTGATCTAAGCTTAATTTCTGTCAGAGTACTTTCTAGTTCTCACAGCTATTTTTTCTGAATAAATGAATCCTTACCCAGAAAAAGTGAATCTTTGGGTTTATCAGAAATTAGATTGCTGTTATCATTTATGTGGGATGTTGTCTATCTAATATATTCCACTGATCCACCACAGTTTTTCTTAGCCAGTCACCAGATTGTTTTCATGATTACCACTTATTAAAATATAGTTTGAAATCTGGTATTGCTGGACCACCTTCTGCTTTTCTTTTCATTGATTTCCCCTTGATTTTCTTGACCTATTGTTCTTTTAGATGAATTTTGTTCATATTTTTCCTAGCTCTAGAAAATAATTCTTTGCACTAAGTTAATTTAGGTAAGCATTAAATTAATTTAGGTAGAATTGTCATTTTGATTATATTGGCTTCACCTGCCTATAAACAGTTAATATTTCCAATTAGTTTGATCTACATTTTTTGTGAAAAGAGTTTTGAAATTGTGTTTGTATAGTCCTTGCATATATCTTAAGCAGGTAGACTTCCAAGTATTTTATGCTCTCTGCAGTTATTTTAAATGGTATTGTTCTTTCTATCTCTTTCTGCTGGATTTTCTTGGGAATACATAGAAATGTTCATAGTTTATGTGGCTTTATTTTGTATCCTACTTTTCTAAAGTTGTTGGTACAGCTAGTTTTTTAGTTGTTTCTCTAGGGTTCTCTAAGTATACCTTTATATCTCTGTAAAGAGTGATGATTTTGTTTCCTTGTTGTGCCTATTCTTATCCCTTCTGTTTCCTTTTCATGTCTTATTACTAAAGCTAACATTTGTAGTACATTTCTAGTATTGAACAATAATGGTGGTAATGGACATCCTTACTTCATTTCTGGTCTTAGTAGGAAGGCTTCTAATTTATATCCAGTGTACAGATTATACTTGCTCTTAGTTCTAGGTAGATACAGCTTATTTTAAGGAAGGGATCCCCACTGATCTGTGGTTTTTTGTTTTTAATAGGAATGGGTAATTTATTTTGTCAAAAGATTTTTGTACATCTCTCGATATATTCCTGTGATTTTTGTTGTTTTTGTTACTGATTATAGCCAGCTATATTTATATTTTTCCTAATATTAAACCATCCCTGTATTCCTGGTATAAATCCCACTTGGTCATGGTGTATGACCATTTGCTATGTTTCTGTAGTCTCCTTGGTACTAGCCTTTTTATTTAAATTATTAAATTTTATTTAAAATTTTTTTTCATTGATACTCATTCAGGTAGTTGTGTATAGTTTTCCTTGTCTGTTTCTGCCTTCTCAGTTTTAAGTATCAAAACCATATTTGTTCAGTAGGAGAAATTTGATAGGATTCCTTCTTTATCTATTTTTCAAATAGTTTATATAGTGTTAATTTTTCTTTAAATATCTGGTAGAATTCAGTTGTAAATCTAGTCCTAGTGATTTTTTCTTAGTTCATTCGTGGATTGTTCAGTTTCTTTCCCTAAGATAGGATTATTTAAGTATTCTATTTCCTCTTTTCTTAATTGAGGCAATTTATATTTTCATAAATATGCATCCATTTCTGCTTATTCTTTTCCTTTAACTATCCCATTCCCTCTCTTTACTTTTTTTTCCCATTGAAGTAATAATTAACATTTCTATAGTGCTTCATACTTTTAGAGTGACATGTAAATGTTAATTCTGCTATAGTCCTTTGAAAGACAGCACAAAAGAGCTTACATAAATTACAGTTTTTCATATGCGGCTGTGTGTTCTCAGTAGGAAATTCTGTTCTACCTAAAATAACTAAGATCCATTTTCTCTACTAGTGGAATTATAAAATGTTTGAAAACTAAAAACTTTTGTGTTTTCTGGGAATATCAAGCAGATATGGTAACACCTCATGGTATCTAATGTCAGGTAAAATGATCTCAAATTAGTTTTTCAGATAACTGATACTTTAAGTACCAACTCTTTAAAGAAATTCAGTAGAAATCTTTTAAAAAATGTTATATATATTTTCTTGTATTTTAAAGTGGAAAATATTGGACAGAATTCAGCCTTTATGACTCAGGATCATCCTTTATAAACACTGGTTATTGTTTTGTACTGTAGAAGTCATATACATAAGAGAATTCGAGATGTTTTTGCCTTCCCTAAGTGACTCTAAATTTCATTTGGTTTTATCTAATTTTTTCTAAGGTCTGAACTCTAAATTTCAATTGGTTTTATCTAATTTTTTCTAAGGTCTGGAATTTGTGGCGTATTTTACATGCCCACCCCCCCCTTCCCCCAAGTAATAAGCTTTTTAAAAAACTCAGTGCTTGCCTCCTACTATACCACCCCATTCATGGAGCAAACAAAAAAAAAAACCCAACAAAATGTCAGAAACCAAAAACTCAACAATATTGCTTTCATATTATCTGTATCTGATATTATATATCTCTTTTTGCTTCTTTAAGTTTATCACCTCTCCGCGATGAGGAGGAGACTGGTGTGTTTCATCTTCATTCTTTTGGACTCATGGTTTATCAATTTGTTGATCAGAATTCTAAAGTCTTTTAGTATCATTTTTCTGTATAATGTTATATTATGTAAATTTTCCTTCTAGTTCTGCTTTCTTTACTCTGCATCCATTGATACGAGTTTTCCTTAGAAATTATAAATTTCATCATTTCTTCTGGCACAATAATATTTTATTACATTCATAGACCACAGTTTATTTAACCATTGCCCACTAAGAAGAACAGCTCCTAAGTTTCCAATTTTTATCTAACATGAAAGGACCTGCTAGAAATATTTTTTAGTATGTAGATCGTTTTCCTTTGATTTCTTTGAGGCTTTGACCTAGTAGTGGTAAAGGTAGGCCAGTGGATGTACTCTGGTAATTTCTTGAACATAGTCTCAAATTACTTAATAGAACGGCTTTAGGCCATTTCATGTTGTGCTAGTGTACCTATTCCTACAGACCCTACAGTAATTGGTATTTACTGATTTTGTCATCTTTGTTAGTATAGAAAAAGGAGGTGCTTTTTATTTGCATTTCTCCAATTACTACTTATGTAGAACATGCTAATATGATTATCGATACCTTTGATTTCTTCAGGAAACTGTTAATATCTTTTGACCATTTATCAATTAGGGAATAACTCTTAATCTTAAATTTTTTAATCACTTTCTTATATTTTTAGTTGTTTCTACTCTAATTTTTTACTGTATTTAATATATTTGTGGAAAAAACTTTATATAATTAGTAATTATAGTTAATAGCATTCATTTTATCTTTTGTGACCCTCTGTATCAGTGATATCAAACTCAAATGGAAACAGGACTGCCAACCTGTATGCAAGGGTCCCTGGAATTAGCATATTGACTAAGAAAAACCATGTATTAACATTCTATTCTGTTGTATTTTTATTTATTTTGTTAAATATTTCCTATTTATATTTTAGTCTCTGAGCACCTCTGCTCCATGTTAACTTGTAATTTATTGAGTTTTTATACTTTCTTGGTTATTTTTTTTTCTCTTTTAGTGTGCTTGCCTCTTGTTAGTGCTTTCTGTTTCTAATTTGGTATCTTTAGAAAGCTAACTAGGTAACCTTGTTGGGATTTGGTCGTGTATAAATTGCATGTGCTTTCATGAACAGACTGCTTATTCTAATGGTAGTATGAGAAGAGTGTGGTAATAGGGAGAGGAGTTGATAGGAATGAAGGAGTAAATTTACCAGTAGACTAGGGTGAGGAAGAGCTAGCTGTGATTATTCCCTCCACTTCTTTTTCTTGTCTTATTACTGTTACCAGCATTTCTAATACTGTGTCACACAGAAGTGGTGACAATTCACTTATTTTATTGGAAAGGAATCTTGTTTATCTCTGTTAGGCGGAATGGTGATTCTTGGTTTTTTATATTTTATTTTTATTGTTTTGAGAAGTACTGCATTCCTATTTTTTTTTACTATTTTTTTTAACAGAAATAGGTATATTTTTCAAAATCTTTTTTTCATCATTTGCTACAATCATACAATTTTGTTACTAGTATGGGTGATTAAAATGATCTTTTTTTGTAATATTAAAACAAACCCTATGTTTCTGGTATAAATCCAACTTGGTGATATGTTTTAACTGCTTTGCTGTTACTTTATTTAACATTTTTTCAGCAGCGTTCACTGTGGTTGTTGAGTTACAGTTTTCTTTTTCTGTTTTGACTGTGATTTATGCATCAAAAATGGAAGTTAATGGGATCCATTCTTTTGCTGTTTTTGCAGTTTCTGTCTCGAATTTAATTTAACTAATCTCGAATTAATATATAATGTTTTAAAATAGCTTTTTATTTAATGTAATTTTATTGCACTGTAGACAGTAAAATTTCTACCTATCTTCATTTGTGAGCTTTTTATGTCCTGTGATATGATTAATTTAGTAAAGTTATTATGCATATATGAAAAATATGCATTTTCCTTTTTCTTTCCATTCAATAATCATCAAACCTCTATAATACCTTTTTTTTTTCTGTTCAAGTTGTTTCTTTCTTTCTTGTTTATGTTTAAGTTGGATTTACTTAGGATTGATTTGGGGTAAATTGGGTTTCCCTATTGTAATTTTATTTTATTTTATTTTTGGTAATCTATTTAGTTTTTCCTTTAGGTACTTAGAAAATCTGCCATTTTCAGACCATCCAGTGATGCAGTAGATAGACTTTTGGGCCTTGGGTGTGAAAATCCTGAATTCAAATCCTTTCTTGGATACTAAATGTGACCCTGGACAAGTCACTTCATCTCTGATAGCTTCAATTACTTCTCAAGATGCTTGAGAAGATCAAGTGAAATCATAATTATAAAGCACTTTTCGTAGTGTCAGATACAAGGTAGATCCACATATTGGCTCTCTGATCCAGGTCAAGTCAGTTTGACTCTTGAGTCCCCTAGGCAAACTCTCTGAGTTCATAACTAGTTCTGATCTTTACTAGTAGAAGTTCTCACAATAAGAACTTCAGTGGAATCACAAATTTTGTCATATCCTATCTCTTGTCTGTATATATTTATATATTATTGTCTACTTCTACCCCACTCCACCACTCTCCGTTTAGATATTTGCACCATAATTGTCATATAAAGGAGTTTAGTAAAGTGTTTTCTTTGCTCAGTTGTTGAGATTAGTTTTTGTAGCATAGGTATTAATCAGTCTTTAAATGTGGTTAGAATTCAGCCATTAATCTCTTTGGATGAAGGATTTTTTCCCTTGATATTTCTTTTATGGCTTGTTCAATATCATTTCTATCATTTCTTTCACATTGTATTTTTTAAGATTTTTATTTTACGTTCTAGCTTAAATATCTTATAAATAATCCATTTCCTTTAAGAGTCTTGTTAGACTATAATTATGTATGGTAGTTGCACATTGTTCATATTTTATTTTTCCATTCCAATTTTGACCAGATTGGTTAAATTTTGATCAAGTTTTCCTCATTTCTAATCTTAGGAAGGAACCAACTTTTAATTTTTCTATTGCCTTTCTGTTTTCCATTTTATTTAATTCTTTAGTTTTCAAGATTTCCTCCCTTGCCTTATTTTAGAAGTTTGTTTACTTATTTTCTTTTGTTTAATGTTTTCAGAGAATTAATTTGACTTATTTAGATTTGCAGTCTAGAAATTTTAGTATGTTTAGTATGTTCTCACTATTATCATTTTCTTGCACATGGTTATGTGTTTCTGTGATTTTTCAGAAGCACTCATTATGTTGAATGTTAATTCTGTTGTGTAGTTTTTGGGTTTCCTTTGTTGTTATTTTTATTACATTGTAGTCTCTAATGGAGATATTTCATATTTTGCCCTTTTTCATTAATTTGCAATTTTCACTGTGAAAATATTCTATGATTCTGAGAAATAGTTTAATTCTGTACTTTAATTTTTGTTGACTGTGGTTAGATTTATTAGACAAGAGTTTTAAAATCTCCATATTTCGACTAACTTTTCTGTGTTACTTTGCCATTTGGGGTATAAATTTAAAAATATGAAATTGAGCATTGATATTTTGTTCTTTATGTCACTCCGAACTGGTGATTAAAATGCAATTGGGCAGTATTTAACGAAATAAACAACGCAGTATGACTAAAGTATTATGTTTATTTGTGATTTTCTAAGTAAATATGGGGGCCAATGGGCATACATTTCTATTTTGAGTTTGACTGGTCAATGGAATGCCACTGGTTTTAGTCATCTTTAAAAATAATATCATTTCTCTGCCCCAATGTGTGTGTCAGAGGGCCTGGCACATAGTAAACAGTTAATAAATTCTTGTTGACTTGTTTATCTGTCTTGATAATTAGGAACTATTTTTGTTGTAACATAGTGATTTCAACTTCAGCTTGTTAAAATCATCAGATACATAATTTGTTTCATGCTCTATTTAATTCTTTATATCTGTTTATTTTTAGATGTATGTATGCCAGATTGGCAGGTTTTGTTTTCCCATACTTTCGTATCATGTTTTTTCATTTAATTGACTTTTTTAATCCATTCATATTTTAGGTTGTGATTGATTATTTAGCCTGTATTTTCTTCTGTGTATTGCTTTTGTGTTGGGTTTTTTGTTCTTTCCCTCGTGTCAGCACTTTATCTCCATGATAGTTTTGTTCATGCCACTTTGGCGCTCTCTACTTTCTTGCTTTTCTTTGAATTTAAATGAATAATTAATTTTATTTTTTTACTCATTTCTCTCTCTCTTCTTGTCTCTTCTCTTTTCCAGTTAGATGTGTGGTCCAAAATTTCCTATCTCCTCCTTCCCCTTAATTTACGTAATATTATTTTCCAGTATCCTTTTTCATTGAGTTTTTCTTTCCTTTGTCTTTCTCTTTATTCTCTTCTTGTCAGAATTTTTTTCTCTGGCATTTGTTTATTCAAAATTCTTTCTGTGACTCTCAAGAAGATAGAATTTCAGGCATACCAAATAGATCCCCTCTCACATATATATATATATATATATATATATATATGAGAGAAATGTATATGTATATGTATGCACACACATTTGTTGATCTTACTCTGTTTCTTCCCTTTTACTTATCATTCTTAATTCAGGAAAGAAGTAATAATATTGACTAGAAACTGCCTTGTTTCACGGGAGCCACTCTTAGTCTTGAGTCAGGAAAGCTCATTTTCCCCCCTGCCCATACCATGGTGTCACTCACCACTCCTAAGTCCAGATTATCTTATTTCTCTCTTATGTCTCCTTTCCCTCTACACTCTCAGCACTGACAACTCTTGGCAACTCATTCCCCTTAATCAGTAAATAAAAATTTGTTAAATGCTTCCTGTGTGCCAGGAAAAAATTTCTGCCCTCAAAGAGCTTACATTCTGTAGGAGGAGAGTGTACCACAAACACACTTATGAGTGTGCATATATACAAATTAACACAAGGTTATTTTCCAGGTAGGGAAGTATCAGTAGTTTGGGGAATCGGTAGTTTAAGTTTAATTTTTTAGGAAACATTTATTGGGGGTAAGATGCAATTCTGAGTGGTATAAATTTCTCAGAGACAGTAGTAGCCTAAAGTGCAAATTATCACCATTTTAAGGCCCCTTACCTCATACTACGGGCAAAAATCTTTCTCTGACTAGATGGTGTAGTGAAGAGAGTACCAGGCTTGGATTCAGGAAGACCTGAGATCAAATTGTGCCTCAAAGGGTTATTATTAGCAGTGTGAACTTGGGCAAACGATTTGACCTCTGTTTGCTTCTGTGTCTTCAGTTGTAAAGTGGAGGTGGTAGTAATAGCCCCCTGCCTCTTGAGGATGGAATTCAGTGTTTGTACAACTCTTAGCTCTGTGCCTGGCTCGGTAAATGCTGTTATGGTTGTTTTCTTCTCTCCTTCAATTATTATACCTTTTTTCTCCCATTCTCCCCACTTCAAGCTCTCCTCTCAGTTTCTTCTATCCTTTTCCTAGCATAGCCTCTACTTCTGTTAAGACTTAGAAAGTTAAGATACCTTTCCCTGGTCATTGGACAGGGGTGTGGAGTTGGGAGGAATGACCTTTTCTAATTTACTTCTCCTCTCCCTATTGAGGCAATGTACTGTTATCCTTACTACAATATATGGTTTCATTTACAAGAGTTATCAAAATTCAATCGGTTTAATCAATCTAGCTTTTCTTCCTCCTGTTCCCCTGGCTCCTATAGTTACCCTTAAATTTTTAGTCCCTTCTGTCCCTTGTTAATTTAACAAAATTTAACTTCTTCTTCTAAATTTCAATTGAATTTCTTTCTTTTTTTTAAAACATCATAAATATGAGACTTAATTTCATTATTTATTCTTAGTAATTCTCCTTCTGTGTTTTTGGTTGGAGTCTTTGCAAATCCAATATTCAGTTCACCTCTGTTTTTGTTTGTTTTTTAGCAGTCCCCCAAATGCCTCATTTGTTAACGTTTTTCCATTGATGATCACCTTGGTTTTGCAAGATATATGTCTTTGGGTTATATAGCATGAACTTCTCTGCTTTTTTGAATATATTTTTCTGTTTTCTTTGTTTTCTTCTGCTGGTGGTGAAATAATCTTGAACTATTTAAATTGGCATTTCTTCATATGTGAATGTGAAGTGAGATCGCTCGTTTATTGGCATCGTGAGATGTAATCATTATGTATCTTGGAATTTTGAAGATGGTGCTTTTCCCTAGGAAGTTATTTTTGCGTTCAGTTGATCGGTACCTTCTTTTTATTCAAAAGTTCATTTGTATTATTTCCTACTTTATTGTATTCAGGTTTTTTCTTTTATCCACTATGTTCTTCCAGGAGATCTATGACCTCTTAAGTTAGCATTGTGTCTTCAAGGCTAGTCACATACAGAATTAATGTGTTTTATGAAAGCTAGTGCCTCTTCTGTGTTTTTGCATTCCAAGTTTGCTGTTCTTTCTTTCTAAACCTCTGCTTCTTTGAAGAGATTCTCCACCATTTTCCCCCCTTTTTTAAATATTCTTCATTGAGATCTCTGCAAATCTGATTTCGTGTTTAGTGTCTTCTTAAGTTGGAAAAATAATCTCCATGGATCTCCTACCTCTGCTAAAGAGAGTGGTATAGAAGTATGTGTGTTCTTTGTAATTTTGCAGCCTTTTCTTTTGATTGCTTTTTATAATATGCTAAGAGCTCAGACTATTATTATGAATTTGGAACTTTGCACAAAAAGCTATAAAACGCTACATTCCCTTTGATCCAGCAAAACGCTATTGGATCTGTGTCTCAAAGAGATTTTTAAAAAGAAAAGGAAAAAGGACCTCTGTGTATAAAAATACTTGTACTGCTTTTTTATGGTAGCAAAGAATTGGAAATTGAGGAGATTCCCTTCAATTGGGGAATGACCAGAGTATGACATGAGTGTGATAGAATACTGTTGTGCTATAAGAAATGACAAGCGGGATGCTTTCAGAAAAAATGGGAAAGACTTTCATGAATTGATGCAAGTGAAATGAGCAGAATTAGGACAACATTGTACACAGTAATAGGAATATTGTATGATGATCAACAGTGAATAACTTTAGCTATTCTCAGCAGTGCATTGATCTAAGACATGATTCATGATTAAAAAAAATATATTATCTACCTCTAGAGAAAGAAGGATGGTGTCCGAATGCAGGTGGAAGCATATATATTTTTATTATTCTTCGGTTTGTTTTTTTGGTCTGCTTCCTTTCACAGCACAACTAATAATGCAAACGTTTTGCATGACTGGATACATAATAACCTACATCAAATTGCTTGCCTTCTCAATGGGAGGGGGATGGAGTGAGAGAATTTGGAATTTAATTTTTTTTTTTATTTCTAAAAGAATTTGTTTAGTATTTTATTTTTCCTCAGTTACATATAAGAAAAATTTTTAGCACTTGTTTTTAAAACTTTGAGTTGCAAATTCTCTTCCATCCTCCCCTCTTCCTTCTTTGAGAAGGCAAGCAATTTGATATTAGTTATATATATAGGTAGTCATGCAAAACATTTCCATAATAGTCATGCTGCGAAAGAAAACATAGACCAAAAAAAAAGCTCAAGAAAAATAAAGTAAAACCTGTATGCTTCAATCTGTATTCAGACACCATGAGTTCTTTCTCAGGGGAAGGATAGCATTTTTCATTCTAAGTCCTTCAGAGCTGTCTTGGAACATTATATTGATGAAAATAGGCAAGTCTTTCATTGATGATCATCTTACAGTATTGTTATGGAAGTTACAGTTTTGAAAAAGAATGGTAAACATCTTGTAATTGGAAAAAAAATATTAAAAAAGAATACTTTCCCCAGTTGATAAATGGTCAAAGGATATGAACAGGCAGTTTTCAGAGGAAGAAATTAAAGATATCTATAGTTATATGAAAAGGTGCTCTAAATCACTGTTGATTAGAGAGATGCAAATCAAAACAAATCTGAGGTATCACATCACACCTATCAGATTTGCAAACATGACAGAACAGGAAGATGATATATGTTGGAGAGGATGTGGGAGAGTTGGAACACTAATTCATTGTTGGTGGAGCTGTGAGCTGATCCAACCATTCTGGAGAGCAATTTGGAACTATGCCCAAAGGGCTACAAAATTATGTATACCCTTTGACCCGGCAATACTGCCTCTAGGAATGTATTCCCAAGCAATAATAAAAATGAGAAAGGTTCCCACATATACAAAAATATTTATAGTAACCTTCTTTGTGGTGGCTAAAAACTAGAAATCGAGGGGATGCCCATCAATTGGGGAATGGCTGAATAAATTGTGGTATATGAATGTAATGGAATAATATTGTGCTATAAGAAATGATGAACAGGAAGTCCTCAGAGAGTCCTGGAAAGACTTATATGATCTCTTGCTGAGCGAAAGGAGCAGAACCAAGAGAACTTGGTGTACAGCAGTGACTGCAGTGTGTGAGAGTTTCTGATAGACTTGGAACTTCATTGCAATGCAAGAACTTAAAAAAAATTCCCAAGGGTCATTTAAGGCAAAATGCTTTCCACATCCAGAGAAAGAATTGTGGAATTCATTCCAAACGCAGAATGAAGCAGGCCATTTTCTTTTGTATTATGTTTTGGTTTGTTATATAATTTCTCCCATTCATTTTAATTCTTCTATACAGTATGACTACAGTGAAAATGTATTTAATAGGAATGTATGTGTAGAACCTATATAAAATTGTATGGGAGAGGGAACATTGAAAAGAAATAAAATTAATTTTAAAAAAAAGAATATTATTTATAGGGCCTGTCTTCAAAGAGGGGTGGGGTAGGGTATGAGGAACATGTTAGATACTTACCCAGGGGCATGGTTTTGAAGTCTAGAAAGCTGGAAACAAATCCCAGAAGGAAATGAAGGTTTCCCTCAACCAGAGTTAGGGAACATATATTCTTCTGATTCCTTGCCTGTGGCCTTTTGACTAACTGCAATTTTAATAGAACAAATCCTTTCATCAAGGGAATTTGTTCTGTGAAGTTTGGAATCAGTCAAAGGATTTCACTTGAGGACCTAGAGGGTCACATGTAGACTCAAGGCCATGGGTTCCCCACTCCTGGCTATGTCTTTCTTCAAAATGGGAACTCTGGAGGAATTTGCCATTGGAAAAAGATTCAGCGTGATGGAAGGATATTTCCAGAGTGAGGCGACTTCAGTATAGTCATTGTGTGTATTGTTTCCTTGACTCTGCTGGTAATCTATCTTGTACACAGGTAGTTTGAGGGTAGAGGTAAACATGACCAGTAGAAGGAGTATTTGTATTTAAATTGTGAGATTTTTGCCTTGTTCAGCATTTGTTTTATTTTGGTAAATCAGCCTACATATGGTTCATAATTCCTTTTACTAATATTTTTGTGTTGGAGAAATTTGCAGGAAGCAGTTAATTATTCCTTTATCTTGTCAGTTATATGATCCTTCATCTGCTCTAGTCTTTTAAAAATTACTTAAGAGTACCTGTATACTGCTTGCAGTGACAGGCGTGTGCTCAAATGTAACTTTTTCAGTCTGTAATAAAATTTGTAGATGCTAAGTAAATTTACTCAGTTGAAATAAATTTGCTTAGTTGAACTGTTTATTTTCTCTAATCTCTCTCATAGGAACATGATTCTGAACTTCAATCCATGAAACAGAATACTTATGAAATGGAGAAGGATATTGATAAATCAGGAGGTAAAAACTAAAATTTGCTCTTATAATATAGTTGCCTTAAATTGCAGTTTAAAGTAATCCAGGTTTCTGAAACCAGACTTAATATATCTGCCCCTCCACCTAACAATAAATGCATCAAGTAAAAAGTGTTACGGGGTCCCATTTTAAAATTGCAACTTTTATGGATATGCTTTGTTGTTTTTCCCTAGCCTCTAAATTTTTTTTTAATGTTTATTTATTTTGAGTTTTTAACATTCATTTCCACAAAATTTTGACTTTCAAATTTTCTCCCCTCTCTTCCCTCCCTCCACACCAAAATGCCATGGAGTCTGATTACCCCTTCCCCCCATCTGCCTTCTCTTCTATCACACCCTTCCCTTTCCTTATCCCCATCTTCTCTCTTTTCTTGTAGGACAAGATAGATTTCTGTACCCCGTTACCTGTATTTCTTACTTCCCAGTTGTATGCCAAAACAGTTCTCAACATTCATTTCTAAAACTTTTGAGTTCCAACTTCTCTCTCTTCCTCCCTCCCCACCCAACCCCACTGAGAAGGCAAGCAATTCAATATAGGCTATATATGTGTAGTTTTTCAAAAGACTTCTATAATAGTCATGTTGTATAAGACTAACTGTATTTCCCTCCATCCTATCCTGCCCCCCATTTTTTCTATTCTCTCTTTTGACCTTTTCCCAAAAGTGTTTGCTTCTAATTACTCCCTCATCCCATTTCCCCTCCCTTCTATTATCCCCGCCACCCCGCTTATCTCCTCCTCCCTTACTTTTCTGTAGTGTAAA
Source organism: Potorous gilbertii (assembly GCA_028658325.1). Taxonomy (NCBI): domain Eukaryota; kingdom Metazoa; phylum Chordata; class Mammalia; order Diprotodontia; family Potoroidae; genus Potorous; species Potorous gilbertii. The sequence goes on from CM053774.1 coordinate 22,260,572, forward strand.
ATAGATTTTCATACCAAATTGAATGTGCACGTTATTCTCTCCTTAAGCCAAATGTGATGAGAGTAAGCGTCACTTTTCCCCTCTATTGAAAAGCTTTTTCTTGCTTCTTTTATGAGAGATAATTTGCCCCATTGCGTTTCTCCTCTCAATATATTCTTCTCTCATCCCTTAATTTTATTTTTTAGGTGTAATCCCTTCCTATTCAACTCACTTTGTGCTCTCTGTCTATATATATGTGTATAATCCCTCCAACTGCCCAAATACTGAGGAAAGTCTCAAGAGTTAGAAATATTATCTTTCGGTGTAGGAATGTAAACAGTTTTAAATTTTATAAATCCCTTATGATTTCTCTTTCCTGTTTACCTTTTCATGCTTCTCTTGATTCTTGTGTTTGAAAGTCAAATTTTCTGTTCAGCTCTGGTCTTTTCATCAAGAGTACTTGAAAGTCCTCTGTTTCATTGAATGAACATTTTTCCCCTGAAAATATACTCAGTTTTGCTGGGTAAGTGATTCTTGGTTTTAATCCTAGTCCTTTGACTTCTGGAATATCCTATTCCAAGCTCTTTGATCCCTTAATGTAGAAGCTGCCCTGATTTTATTTCCACAATACTTGAACTATTTCTTTCTAGCTGCTTGCATTATTTTCTCCTTGACCTGAGAACTCTAGAATTTGACTACAATATTCCTAGGAGTTTCTCTTTTCAGATCTCTTTCAGGAGGTGATTGGTGGATTCTTTCAATATTTATTTTACCCTCTGGTTCTAGAACATGAGGTCAGTTTTCCTTGATAATTTCACGAAAGATGATGTCTAGGCTCTTTTTTTGATCATGGCT